>JAEQBH010001805.1:0-610262 GCA_016808115.1 Tetrastigma voinierianum | reverse complement strand
AGCAAAAGTGTGCCGACTTCTCGTAAGTCGATTCATTATCACCACATCACGTCATGCCCGCGATGTCCACAGAGTCACAAATCCATCGTGATATGCTCGCACTTCCACTGCCTACCTCCAAGGGTCGAGTAATCCCGCTAACCCTAGCGTCTTATCTCGACCTATCGACATCGTGAGACATTCCCATGAACTAAACTAATGTGGTTTCTTCATCCCACTTCAATATTGGGACTAAGATCATGGTACATGTTCATGCCACTGATGCACCATAAAACGAACAATGGAACTCCGTGAGGCCTTTCAGATCCGCCGACTGGGAGAACCATAACCCGTCCTTATACCGAAGACTACCATTTATGCATGGCCCACTCTTTCGCCACCTGTACCCTGATCGCACTCTGGGCCCGATGGAAAATACTCTATGTCCCCGTCCTTGAACTCGACTCACTCGCTTCAATTGAAGGCGAGTGGATAATGCCCAAAAGTGCTATTTTCAACCCTATTTATTATAGGTTTTGAGTGCTTTTTGTGTACTAATCATTCCACTAACCCGATTTGCACATTAAGGTCCCTACAATTCTACTGATCACATTTTGTGGCAAATTTTGCAAGTGGTGTTATCTATGCCGAAATTGCTTAGTCGATCCAAGCACTAAGAATTCCGAGTCAAACTCAAGATTAAGCGTATCGATACCAAGGAAAGAAGAGCGTAAAATGCAAGAAAAGTGGAGCTACAGGAAATCGAGCACTTTGAAATTCCTCCGCCTCGCTTCTTCCTCGCCGCCTCGTTTTTGCCATTCCCCTTTCGGTTTTTTTTCCCATTTTTGTCCTTGTATTAGCTTAGGATTTTTGGTTATTTTTGTAATTTGTGTTGGTTTAGCTATAAGGTTCCAAGACATGCACCGTTGAAAAAAGTTAACCATCAAAATTCTTAGGGCACAAGCTCTAGCCTGCTTTTCTCTAGTTTTCCATTTTCCTCATTTTTCGGGTGCCAAACACCCTCCAAGGATGACAACTTGAAATGGGATGAGCTGCCAAAACCCTTCCTCTTGAAGTGTAAGGCCATCGGGCAGACTAGGCCGCCGGGAGGTTCCCCTGCCTTCACCAAAGCAGTATCCACCGTCACCGTGTTCCCTTTCAACTTTAGGTTTTTATCTCTCGAATAATAGGCTATTGTGTTGCAGGTTCAATGGATGCTTAATGTTAGATCCACCTTATGTCTACAGTTACCCTCATGACCACTAAAGGGGGAGTCCAGAGAGCTTCACCTAGTTTCAAGTGACCACCGATGCCGCCGAGATGCCATTTTTTCAAAAGGATAAATACTGCCAGGGCTTTTTATAGTTAATGAAGATCCGCTCGAGATGACTATATGTCATCCTCCTAACGCGAGGAATGACCCTAAGGACCCTTCGCTGTTCCTTAGAATCCTAAGCCCAAGATCCTGATGTTTTACAGACTTCTTTTACATTTTATTTTATTTAAATTTCTGGGCTTTCACAACCATTACACGCATCAAGTTAAAAATCCCAAAATCCAAATGGTTCACCATTTTTTTTGAATTTCACTTTCTAAACCATTTGTACGAAGTGTTCCATCCTCGTGTTCGACCCTAGACCACTATACGCAGAAGAGCTTGACTACACAGAGGAGGAATATAGGATATACTCTTTGTTGATTCCTGATCACTCCCATCAGGCACGAATCAAATGGCGTTTACTGTCGGATGGTGCCTGAAGGCATTTGAGAAGTCAGGGAACACTCAGATCCTCATCACAAGTATTGGTGAATTTTTATCTTACCGTCGCTTTTTCATTTCATATATAAAAAAAAAATGGTCTAGACTCAAGTTGCAGTGCCATGCTTTATGTTGCAGAGAACAAGTTACGTTGGATTGAAAATTTATGTACAGTTCATTTAAGGTTATGAAAATCACCGTGATCAAATGGAACACCTAGGGAAGAACATATAGTGAATATTCTGTGGAAAGAAACCCCTGTATATACATGCCAGTTCATGGTGGGAATATAGAGACCAATGGATGGGTACACCCTCCTGTCAAGTTACCCTCAGCCTTATGCACCTCCTCCACATCCATGTTTCGGGTCTCACTTCTCAACCACCACAACCAATCTCCCCACCGAGCAAGCAATTTCTGCACCTTACCAACCGGCAGGATGCCTGTGGTAGAACAAAAGGAATTTAATGCCCAATTGAGCCAAAAAATCCATACTGTGGAGAACTCTATGGACCAAAGATTAGATGGGCTTCAAAGTGAAATGGATAAAAAATTTGATAACCTCAGACATTCCATTTTGCCTCGCCCAAAGAGCCTTTTCATCAGATGGGAGGAGAATTGAGAAAGAGTGTCTCGACCGACACTATTTTCGCGGTTATTCAACCAGGATTGAAGGAAGAACCACCAAGATCCCGAGGAACCCACAGGATGCCCCACAATTGAGTGCAATATATGAGCCATGGAAAAAGAGAAGAAGAAATCCTTCCTTGTCGAGCGAGGGAAGAATGGGAAAGGAACCAAGGGAAAGAGCCCAAAGTCCACCGACCAACCCAAACAACTCATTGCCGTAGCCCCCTCGCATGACCAAGTGTACATACGCCCCACTCAAGTAAAGAAAATCAAAAGCTCAGAACACTCGCCCCAAAACCTTTACAAGCCGCACCTTATCATCGTCGCGGCAATACTTCAAGAAGTTAGTGGCCTTTTGTACGACTTTTTCCTCCATTACCTCAAAGAAGATGGTACCGCATACCGCATGGCATAGCTGATGAGTTTTGGGTGCCTGCCTTACTTGGGAGCATCCGAACTCTAAGATTTCTAAGCTCCCGCCCCCCCCCCACCCCACTTTTGTTTTAATTTGTCTTGTTTTGTTTTTATTTATCAGACATTTTATTTTGATTTTATTAATTTTTCTTCTTATATTTTCTTTAATTTTTTAGTTAATTCTATGTTTTTAAATTAATTCTGCTTTTCTCGCAATTTTTCTTGTGTTAATTTTCATAGCTATGTGTAAGTAAAATTCTTCAAACCCTAATTGCAGTTAAAATCAAGAAGCAGAGCAAAGAAAATTTTCAAGAACAATAACAAAATTTAAGAATCAGAATGAAATGAAGAACATCATATATAAATAAATGGGACAAAATTTTCACTACAATAAAAATCCCGTGGCTTTTCGCACAGACAAAACTCCAAGAACGTTGTTCATTTTGTATTTTTATTTTATTTTATTTTATTTTATTTTTTTATTATTATTAAAAAAAAATCGTTTTTTTATATATTATTTTATTTAAAAAAAAATTTATTTTTATTTTTTATATATATTATTTTTTATTTCAAAAAAAAAATTTGTTTTCAAAAAAAAAATAAATAAATAAATTTTTTTTAAAAATGTTTTTATTTTATTTTTATTATTATATTATTTTATTTTTATTTTTATTTATTATTCATTCTATTTGATTTTTCAAAAAAAAATCAAAATCAAAAAAAAAATTCGCCAAGACAAGTAATTTTCTGCTAGGCTAACGAAATTTTTTCTATTATGGGCCCCACTTTGCCTCCAAGAAGTTTCGCCATAACTTTTCATCCAAACTCCGCTTGTGAAGGTTTTATATTCAGTTGGTTTAGAGCGTAGAATCCAAATATGGCCAGAAATAACATTTTTTGAGATTATTATGAAAGTGTAATTTTAAAAATGTTCAATTATCACTTTTTTTCTTTCTTTTTCTTCCCAACTTGTTTATTTGAAGCCCAAACAAAAGTGAAGGTGGTCGATGGAAAGCTTTACAAGTTTCCTTCTATCCAGCAAATGATCACATCTCATCATAGAGGTAACATCTCCTTCTCTAATTTTCCAATCCGAGCCCCATTTCTGACAATCGAGATGTTCAGTCAGAGAAGTTAGCAAAGGAAGTGCTTTGCACTATGTTTTGTTATTATTTTGTGTGCCCATTTTAGGATGTTCAGTGGTCAGGGTCTCTTTCTATAAAGTCAAGTTATACTTTAACTCGCCTACTTTTCAAAATTTGGACCGCTTGCAAATCAAAAATTTTTGTGTGTTTCGTCTAGTTTTCATAGTTTCTGAAAATTGAAAATTTTTCCAATTCTATTGATGTTAGATCTGCTCCATGTTCAATTGAGTGGGATGATTGAAGGTTGAATTTTTGCTACTTTCGAACCTTTTGTCTCACCTTTTAGTTAACCATACACCGAGCACATTAGGTTTCAATGATAAATAAAAAAACTGTGCAACCTCTCTTTACTTTCGTGATAACCTACCCTAGTTTCATTGACCGTATTTAATAGGTTAAGGACCCATGTGGAAAGAAGGCCAATGCCTTCGAGAAAAAAGAGAAAGAAAGAAAAGAATAAAATTGCAACGCTTGCCTTGAAACTCGAGCACGGTCTGAGGGGTATATGGCGAAAGTCTTTAAAGCCCTGGTGTCCCAAACTCACCGGTCGGGAGCCAATTCCACTTAGTGCTCGGGCCAATGGGTGGATAGGTGGAGTTACAAGTTGTAGGTGCTAAGCCCTAAATCATTCTGAGTCCTAAGAACCTCAAGAGTTTTTGTGGGTCGAAAGATCCTTATGACTTGGTGCTCCTAAACCTTAATTGCTTGGTTTCACTCAGATCCTCACTACATAATTCTTGGTGAGGTCGATTCTCGAGCATTGCACCCTACAACACAAAAATAATTTGTGAAACAAGAGGTGTCCTTGATCTATTTAGGTTGGCATGCTAGGTCGTGGTAGTAGCTAGGCTTGGGGAGAGTGCAGCTTGACGCTTTATTATTGAGAGCTAATCAAATAAAACACTTAGATTTCGGGTGTAAGCTTCGTTGATTCACCAAGAAGGAGGCTTTTTAATACTCAATTTTGTATGGCATTCATTCTCTCATGATAGTTATCGACACGCTTTGATGTGATTCTTACTTAGGTTAGGCATTACTCATTCACAACCTTTTGAAATATAATTTTTGTGAACATTATTTTGTTAATGCTTATGCTCTTTTCTTTTCTTTCTTTCTTTTCATTGCTAAGGGATCTAGCAGGCAATGTAGGTTAGGGTGATTAATGCCCAAAAGTGCTATTTTGAACCCTATTTATTATAGGTTTTGAGTGCTTTTGTGTACTAATCATTCTAATTAACCCGATTTGCACATTGCTGTCCCTACTATTCTAATCGATCGCATTTTGTGGCAAATTTTGCGCTACAGTTCATCTATGCCTAAATTGTCAGCCGATCCAAGCACCTAAGAATTCGAGTCAAACTCCGAGACACAGATCGTATACCGTAAGGAAAGAAGAGCAGAAAATGCAAGAAAAGTGGAGCTACAGGGAAATTGAGCACTTGGAAATCTCTCCGTCGCCACTCATTCCTCCCGCCTGCGCTTCCTACATTCGCTTGCCTTTTGTCCCCTTTCAGGGTTTTTTTTCCCATTTATCCTTTGTGGCTAGCTTAGGATTTTTGGTTATTTTTTGTAATTTGTGTTGGCTAGCTTATAAGGCCCCCAAGACATGCACCGTTGAAAAAGTTAACTAATAAAATTTTGGGCAATGCTTTCTACTCGTTTTCTCCTTTTCCATTTTTCCTATTTCCCTCATTCTTTGGTGTTAAACACCTCCAAGGATGACAACTTGGAGGATGAGCGGCTAAAACCCTTCCTCTTGGTAGTAGAAGGCTATCGGGTGCGTGATCTAGGGTCACTGAGGGGACCCCTCTGCTCTTCACGTTGTGTATCCACCACACATCAGGTTCCCTTCTAACTTTAGGTTTTATCTCCTTGAATGGCTATTATTTGGTAAGTTTAGGTTCAAGGATGCTTTAATGTTAGATCCACCGGAGTTCATTAGTTAATTCCTCTACCCATTGAAAGGGGGAGTCCAGAGACTTTTCTTCACTGTTTGGTGACCACCGATACAAGATGCCATTTTTCAAAAGGATAAATATTTTCGTTAGGTTTTATAGTTAATGAAGATCCGGCTTCGGGAGATGACTATGTCATCCTCCCAACGCGAGGAAATGACCCCGAGGACCCCTTCTGTCTCTAGAATCCTGCCAAGCCCGCATTCCGATGCTTTAAGGAGACTTCTTTTACATTTTATTTTATTTATATTTCAGTTTGCCAACCATTACACCCACTGTTTTCAGAAAAATCCCAAAATCCAAATTTAATTCACCATTTTTGACTTCACTTAAATCATTTGTACGAAGAAAACCCATCCCTGTGTTCGACTTAGATCACTATAAAGAGCTTCATCACTGCAGAGGAGGAATATGTGATATAAATTTTGTTGATTCCTAATCACCCCTACTGTATAATGAATCAGAGACACTAAGCTCCCCCAAAGTACCTCTCGAGCTCGATCCCTTAAAGGCCACTCGAACTGTCCCAATAACCGAAGTATCTACCACTCCCGGGAAGCCACATTGGCCAACACTCCTCATGACTTCCGACTGAGTGCATCACCCCAGCATTTGTTCTATCTGGGATGGTAATGAAAGTGAAGTCATAATCCTTCAACATTCACACACCCATGTTGCCTCTTATTGAGGTCCCGCTGTGTGAAAATGTACTTTAGACTCTTGTGGTGCCAAGCCTTTAAGACAAAGACAATGGCCGCCAACTCCATGTCATGTGTAGGGTAACTCTGCTGATGATTCTTTAACTTCCAAGAACCATAAGCAACCACTCTCCTGGACTGCATCAAAACACATTTTAGTCCATCCTTTGAGGAATCATAATACATTGTATACCTCGGGTTCCCCCTAGAACTAAGGAGAATAGAGCCGAAGTAAGCCTTCTTTAATTCCTAGAATGCCCTCTCATACAAGTCATTCCACTCAAACCTAACCTCTTTCTGGGTCAATCTCGTCATAGGTGCAGCTAATCAGGAGAAGTCCTCAATGAACCTCCTATAATACCCTACCAATCACAAGAAACTGTGCATCTCGAAGACTGACTTTAGTCTCTCCCACCATAACTCGCTTCAACCTTTCTCCTGGCGATGACACCAAGCCAATACCACACGTCCTGCCACTACCTCGCAAGTCAAAAATTCACACTTACCGAATTTCAAGACAACCCATATCCTTAAACCTAGAGCACAATCCTCAAATGACCCTCATGCTCCTCCTCCTACTTGGAGTAGATAAAGATGTCTTCAACGAAGACCATGACGAACTGATCTAGATAGGGTTGGAACACTCTATGCATGAGATCCATTTAATTCACTAAAGCATTCATCAACCAAAGACATCATTATGATCTCTAAATGCCTATATCGCTGCCTCTAGAATGCCTTAGATATTCCTCATTCCAACCCCTCAACTCCGATGGTAACTAGTGCGGAGAATTATCTTCATAATTCTCAAGGCTCTTCAAATGATCAACAAACAACCATCAATCCACAAGAAAGGGTACCTATTCTTGATAATAACCCTATTTAACTGCCGATAGTCAATACATAGCCGAAAGGTCTTATCCTTCTCTAGGAAACAACCGAGTGCCTTGTATGTGAAGTGCTCCTACCTAATAAACCTCTATCCAAAATTCCTATAATCAACTCGAAGTTCCTCAGAACTCCGCCAGCTTGTCATTCTATGAGGAGTTATAGAAACAGGCAATGTACCAGAGTGCAACTCAATAGTAAAGTCTACAACCCTCAACAGAGGTAATCCCAGTAATTCATTCGAAAAAATATCCTCATACTGCTAGAAATTCAACCCAGGTAGACCCAACTCCCGCCTCGCTTCCCATACCTGCAGGCTCGCTACCAACCCATCAACCCGCCCGTCCCATCTAGAATCGCACACGCTAGGTAAAGCACCGTTTATCCCCTAAACACGCAACAATAAACATCATCCTGGGCAGGTGGTGCAATAACCCTCCTAATGACACATTCAATGACGGTCCTGCAGCCATCAACCAATCCATCCCAAGTGGATGATCGCCAAATTCTCGATACGTCCACGGGCCTTAAGGTTCACGATGAGTAGAATCCCTAAGATCTCAAACTCACAATCCCGACATATCTTATCAACCCTCACCCTAGTTCCTCGGGGAGAACTCACATGCAACGGTTCTTCCAAGGTTTCAACCTCTAAGCCCAAATCTTTCTGCCAATATGTCAGTACTGAATGAATGAATAAGATGTTGACTGTGCCACAAGAGAGGTCGAAAGCTAAAATCAACAAAATTTATATACACCTGTTCCTACTACTACCAGTCAAGCTACCGCAAAGATAGTGGTCTACAGTATTCGAACACTGGGACGGGGTTTTCATCCTAGGAATGATTTTACATATGCAAGAAGTTGCAAGGCTTATTGACTTTTTGGATTTTTCAAAAACAAAGCAGGATGAGTTTGAGGTCTGATTAACCTGTAAAACCGAAATGAAGTGTGAAAAGCCAACTTTGAAGATTTCAGTCACTAACTTGGTAACTTAGGCAAAACAAATGTCCCTGCTTTATCCTCGCATGACAAGCAACTCATAGTCCAAGCCAATAACCTAGACGATGTTTAACTAGGCAACCTCACCCTAAAAACAACTCCTCATTGAGCAAATTACAGTAACATGCATCTATGGCCTCTCTACGCTTTGAAACCCTAACATTAAACATCATTTCTGCTGGCTCAGAAGACCATCTTGAAAACCACAAGCAGCATCAGCTACAAGTATACACCAGATCCTAAAGCATGGAGAGAGTAATGGGTCAAATCAATAAACATTAAATGTTATTCAAACCTAATTTGAGAAGATGAGGGGCCATAAAACAGTACCTGTAGCTTTAACACAAGAGGACAACATGCATATGCCCCACTACCAAGCTACTTTCCTTCTCTTCAAAGTCCATGAAGTTAGCCAAGCATCTCAAATGTCATCCCTGCAAAGGTTTTGGCAGCGAAAATAAGGGAAAGAGGAGAGAGAAGAGAGAAAAACAAAAACCTCTAACTAAAATAATGAGACTTTATTTACAAAAAATGAAAACTTACAAAATTTCTTCTCCCCAAATTGTCATTTAGTTACAAAAAGGAGGGGGCTAATATAGGCCACCTCAATACATGAAATACCCATACTTCCAACAATTTGGCTAATTTTAGGACAAGAGTAAAACACCAAATTTGAAGCCTGCTACATTAATACAAAAACATGACTGAGGCGCTGAATCTCGCTTAGATCTAACATTCTCGCTAGGTAATAAATCACCACGCATAATAAAATAGTACTCGCTGTTGCTTGCAATTTCCTACATGATAAATTTCGCTAGCTTACGAATTATGTGAGTAGTTTAAACATGAAATTCCTCGCTAGGAACAAAGGCTCACTTAAAACCCTGTTCAATGAAAATTGGTAATTTTCATTAAGGTTGCGAATTACTAAGGCTGCTAAATTTCGCTAAGGTTGTTAAATTTTCGCATCCCAAATAAATTTCTCAATCTTATTAAATTCCCGATTTATTGGATCTTCATCGCATTGCTTCATGTCCTCTATCGCATCGATTTCCATCACTTTGTTTTTATTCTTTTCTTTGATTTTTGGTCCGATTGATGGTTGACAATTGGATCAATCTTCTGATTCATCATTCGACTGAGCATCAACTCCCGGCAAGAAAACCTACAAAACAACCAAAATAACTCTAACCCAAAGACGCGATACTAAGAAGACTTCGAACACTTCAATCGCAGCAATGACATGATTAAGGCAAGAAAAAGCACTCAAACCTATCTAATATAGGTTCAAACAACACTTTGGTACCAATCGTACGCACTGTAATCAAATAACACTCTCGCCCATAAGCCGCAGCAACAGAATGTGTCCCACAACCGACCGATCTACAAGCCTCTGGCCTCGAGGTGCGATGGCATAGACACGCCCCTGGTCCCCGAAGTCTTGGCCCGTGGAGCTTTAGCTCACCTCCTACCCATGCCCCGCCTATCCGACCTAACTGAATTAGCAAGGGCCTCGTGAAGCACCTCGATAGTTCCTCGCCCATACGGCAAGGAGGAAACAACCACATCCGTGCATTTCCACCAACGATCGGGGACTAGGTGTCCCATAGCCTTAGATCCCTACCAAGGACAATCTCACCTCATATGTTCAGCCGTGGCAATGGAAACATGTCCTCTAAAAATAAATTTAGCTAAGAAACCTAAAGTGTTCCCCATCTTAGATGATTAACTGTCAAGCTCCACGCCACCAAGCCATGTCCCCCAAAACCCATGCGGGAAGATGTCCTCTACTTCTTCCCTGAGCTAGAAGAAGAAGGTTGGCTCTCCTTCCTCTTATCTTTAACGCCTGCATCCCGGATGCTTCATGCGTCGTTCACCTCCCTCTTAATGGCCATAGCTGTCTTGACCATCAAGTCTATGTCTGTAGGAGTGAAGTCCCACTGACTTCATCCGATGGATAATTCTGCACCACCTTCAAATTTTTCTCACTTTTAAAATGTCCGTGGCCACGTAATCATTAAGAACTGTTAATCTTGGTGAACTTAGCCACGTATTTAAGCAATGTCATCATTCCTTGTTTTAGTTATAGGAACTCCAGTTTCTACATAAAATGAAGTAAACGTTTGAAATATTTCGTCTACGAAGACTTCATGGAACTCTTCCCATGTCATTGCCTCTAAGTTCCTGAGGCTTCAACCTAATCCCCACCATACTCAGGACCACCTCTAGCTGGAATGCGCCATCTTTTACTCCTTCGTGGCGCCGAGCTACCTGGCTAGCCTCCAAGATCTTGCCAACTCTTGTCGAACAAAATGATCGCCTTCCACTCCGCCCCCTGCCTCTTAAAGGTTTCGAAGAGATGTGCCTTAAACCTCTAGAGGTTACTAGCCCTCCTGCCCACGCCAGCACTAGCATATGCAATGGTGGTAGCCACAACACTCGCCAATGCAATGGTAGTAGTCGTAGCACCAATAGCCTCCATGAAGGCTCATTGGTCAAAGGTCAGTGGTGGTTAGTTATTGCCCCACCCACCACCTCGACATCCTCTTCCTCGACTAGCCATCTACATATGTCAGATAGCAATTCAATCATACAGAGTATCCTGAAATAGGGATTAAATGTAAACTTTGAGATTTCTTCCTTTGCTCTAACTAGTAGTGCATGCGTTTAATTACTAATAGGACATCTACATCCCGAACTATCCTATCTATTCTTTCCAAACCCCTAAGGCTATGCTTTCTAACCCTAGTGATCCCTTCTTCCATATAAACTTTACCATGTATAATATTCAATAACATCACAACATCAACAACTTGTTCGTATAGTGCATATTAAGCACCAAACATGAAATGCACAATGAATGGAAAGGTCTAGACCCATCCCATCAAGCTCCGATACCAAGCTGTGCTGGTTTTAGATCCCATCAAGCCCTAGGTTATCGTTCACCTATGCTTTGATACCAAGCTGTGACACCCTAAAACCCAAGGGTCCCATTGATTACCCATCAACCCGTGGAAATACATGTGGATATTGAGTGACCTCGATACCATGTCATCATGTCTCATTCATCGGGATCCATATATATATATATATAAACAAAAAAAGAATGACCACTTTTAGCCCATTCTCCATATTTATTTACAAACCAAAGATGACTATATTAGCAAAGTAGTCCATTTCAAGTTTAATTACACTCCTTTACATAAAATACACTTATGAGTTCAATTTCACTCATCAACACATTTACACATATCAAAATGAATTTACTTCCAATATTTTACAAAACTAATCACAAAGCCACAAACCGGCTTTCTTCTCTCTTATGGCTCCAAATGAGAACCGCCCACCGGCACATTTCCCACACTTTAAATGTTATCCCATATAAGGTAAGCCACGCCTAGTAGAGAAAATTCTTACAACGACTACTCCCCACCTAAGTGCACATGCAATGTTCACCTTACATTCACGTCAACAATTCAAACAAGATATGCAATCCTAGGTTGGAATTCTATATGCCATGCCATGAAATGAGATGAGACTCACTCATATACCATGCCCAAGTCCTTACCGACTCCCAACATAGCCGTATCCCACGACTCCCACCACATAATGCGTTGTCAATGTGTGATAAACTCATCATTTATGGGACATCCAATGATCATTTTACAAAACAAATTCATTTTTTTTCAAACCAAAAGTTTTTTGGATGTTATACCTAAATGCTCATTTATATACAAAACTCATATGTCTTTTGTGGATAGTGAATTTTTGGGGTCCCACTGCGGTCTTCGCACGCCTTCCGATACTTTTTAGACTTTCACCGTAGGAGTGTCTGAACCATTCTGGGTCTTTCACCGGCAGCATTCCAGCCCTTCTTGCTATTGTCGACACAAGTTTCTTACCGCTTTCGCTCAACCGTGCGATTTCTTTGCTGGACTTCGTCCAATCCGGCACTGCCCACCGATGTGCCGAAAGCGTGATGTAAAATGTATACGCCATGTGCGCACAAGTGCACGTGTCGCATCGGGTAACATAAGGCACCCACTATCGATCCACTCGAAAGTGCGTTGATTTCTGAATTTAGCCTTTGAGTATTATCTGGACGTAAACTTTGAGTGACCAATTAACTAATGTGTAGAGATTAAACTAAACTCGGTGATCTTAGTGATTTACTGCTGTGAGACCAGGCTCTGTCTCCCCGCCACTTTCGATGGATTACTACCAGAAGAATTACTATTCGCCTATTCACGATCATTGATGACTGGGTGATCGTGCCTATGAAATACCCTCTCTCGAGGTGTATCCGCCATTCGCCAGCAGGTCAAGTGCATCTCTACCCCAACCTCAATACTCCGAAACGTTTGAATGTGCTAACTCACCGCCACCCGAAATCCTGATATCTCTATGTACCCGACTGACCAAGGGTCGCCCATTCGGGACCTCAAAAGCCCTCATCTTCGATTCGATACCCAAGCAAAATCATGCCAATGTTGGCCAGACATCACATGTATATAAATCACATATATAAAGCAGATACTAACAAGTCATAATTAACTGAATAATATAAAATCCAAATCTTTAATCTATGCAATCGTGACAGGGTTCAACAAAACCCTATATATGAAACTAGAACATACTGGAAGTAACTACACAAGTACTCAATCTATAAAACATCAGCAAGTTTATCATAAAAGAAGAAAATACAAAAGTAGGTCTCTTCTCCACTAATCCGTCGCACGCTCGCTTCCGTCTCTTGTCAGGGCGCTCTTCAACACCCCAAATTTCGCCCTTTGCTTTTAATGATTGTGATGGAGAAATCATACCGACGTCGAGAATCGCTGTAATCGTCAAGCGACGCTGAGATCGCAGAACGCTGAGGGGCTGGCCGTGGACGCTGGCCAATTTGTTGACCCTCTTCTTCATGTTAACTGACGTCAGACGTTTCCTCGCTAGCTTCATGCTTTCCTTCTCTCAGCTCCAAAAATGGTCCCAAAAACTGCCTGTTCCACCTGCTGTTCACACAAAATGCAATAATCAAATATCGGGCCATAGAAATGCGTATTTAACTATAAAATTAAGCTAAAACCATAAGACAGACGCAGGTAAGGCATGAGTGTTTTAGCACTCCACACCCCAAACTTAGCTTCTGTTTGTCCCCAAGAACCCGACTCTAACCCGGACACACAACCTACATACTACAACCTAACACTAAGATTGTGGTGCACATGCTGATGGACGAAGGATCAAAATGGACCGACTCACACTCTTGCCTTTTTTGTTCGAATTTCAGGGGATCCGTAAGGGTGTTCGACTTTCGAAATAATTCGTTTGAACTCGGTGCGATTGACAAGCGCCACAACCTCCGAGATATTCAATAGCTTTTCCCCAAGACCCTATGTGCATTAAATAATTGACCTCTAGCATATATCTTGGTTCCGACGCCCCCGAACTTGAGTTCAACTCACCTAGTTGGGAGAATCTAACTACGAAAGGATAGGAACGCACCGTTTGTATTCATTAACATACCTATGCATAAAAGAAAAAACTAGTGCCCGTAAGTTTATGTTAAGTGTCCATGTAGCGGGGATTAGTTGGTGACTCCCCACCAGTTGGTTAAGGGCACCGGGCATTCAGTTCCCCTCGAACGTCACCCCGAACACTCAACTAAACCTAAGGGTTCTAAGTCGCGGGAAACTTCCATCTTCGTCCCTCGTAACGAGCAAAGGAAGCTTAATGACTTCTACTTGTCGCTCAAGGCACAGCTTTGAAAGGCCCCTCTCGACTGTGCCCCGGGATTCCGATTGAAGATCCCACTTCTATTATATTCCTATGTTTTTTCTGGGCTTTTCCTTTTTTTTTTTTTTTTTTTTTTCATTTGGGGCTCGAAGGCAATCCTCTTTTATTTAGGATGTCCCATCACTTTGGTGTTTAGAGACTCCCAAGGTTCGTTGAACCTTAGTAGCCGGGTTCGGCACCTAGGCATACCCTAGAGGTCATCTGTGTGTAAATGTGATAGGCTCGTGGGGAAATAGTTTCTTGAATATCTCGGAGGTGATTCACTTTGCCTCTCACCTATTCAACCCGGGAATTCCCCAGCATCTAACACCCTACTAACTTTAAGGATTTGCACTCCGTTTGTCCATGATGATAGTGGATCTAAGAGATCCTCGACTCTCAAGCATGGCATCACGCACACACTACCTAAACACTCTCACAATCAACATATCCTAATATTGAGACTACCAGTGACTAGAAACAACTAAACAAAGAAATGACCTACCAAAAACAAAAAACTTAAACTCAACACAAGACTCCTGCAAGATACTAATATCAAACAAACATAAACTAAACTAACAAAGCAGAATAACAAAATAACAATAACCCATCACAAAAATATGCCAACTCAACAAAACCCGATCACCACCCACACCCCCCTCAAACATATGCGTGTCCAGCACCCCACCTGGGCAAAGAACAGAGAGGGTGAAGGAAACTTCCCCAGACCTGTCGTGTCACCGCGCTGGCGCTGCGGGTCAGGAGAGTGCGAGAAGTCGGGATAGCCGGGCCCGGAGGGACCGCCGATTCTCGAGAATAGTCGCCTGTCAAGCCAGACGCTACGCATGTCACAGAGGCCTCCATATCACGGGTACGAGGACTCGCTTCTTCCCGGGCCCCGGCCCCGTAAGGCATCAAAATGGTCGGGCCAGGGCGAAAGCACCAGTCCTTCGAGGTCGTGGTGGATCGATGGGACCGCGCCCGAGGTCAAGCAGGGGCCGGGTGGCGGGCGAGCGGAGGATCTCCGTCACCTCGGGATCGCCCGAGTCCAAAACCAGCCCGATACCTGCGGAGCTCCTCCGTCCGAGGCCTCACGCCCGAGTCGCATGTTCCCCTCGTCGCGGGTACACCCGCTTGTCACGCCTTTGACCGATATAAATCTTAATGGGTGTATCCACGCCTATCGTTTCAAGGGCATGACTGTGGCTACGTAGGGTGAGCGGAATCAACAAAATTTGCTTTCCTATAGCCTCCCACGCCGTAGTCAAGCTAACAAGTAAAGATAAAGGGTTCAGTATCGAATACTCTGGGATGGTTTTCACCCTATGAATGACTCGCACGTTGTTGAAATGGCGTAGGCTTTTTAATTTGGATTGGATTTGTTTCAAAACAAAGGAAGTCGCTTGGATGCTGATTAATTGTAAAACCGAAAGTGAAGTGTAAAAAGGTAACTTTGAAGTTAAGCTTAGTCACTAGCTTGACAACATTTCGGGTATCAGTGTCCTCGGTTTTATCCTCGACAGGCAAGCAACCTATAGTCCAAGCCATAACCCATCTTCTTTTTGTTTCTTAATCAGGAAAACCTAACCCTAGAAACACTCCTATTTGAGTCTGGCCACGTGTAACATGCATTCACAAATCTTTAAGTTCAAAACCCTAGCACTCAACCTCATTTCGCTCGTAGCTGCCATCTAAAGAATACCGTGCATCTATCAAGTATGCACTGCACCCTAAAGCATGGTAAGTATCGCCAAAGTAATGACATTAAATGATATTCAACCCTAATTTGAAAAAGTCGAGTCATAAATACAAGCACTGTAGCATTTTAAAACATGAGGACAACCTGCAACCCGCCCAAAACCAAGCTAGCAACCCTTCTCTCTTCAAAGTTATGAGACTAGGCCAAGCATCTCGAGTCGTCATCCTCAAGATGTGGGTGTTCGCACCAGAAAACGAAAGAAAGAGCAGAGAGAGGAGAGAAAAGCAAAATCTAAACCGAAGTCAAGTGGAGATATTTACATAAATGAAAAGTTGCCAAAAGTATTGTTTTCCAAGATTGCCAAGGTTACAAAAATGATGGGGCTTATATAGGCCACCCAATGGGAATTACAAGAAAGCCTAATATATTGGCTCATACAAGGGACAAGGAGGTAATAAACCAAAACGGGGTCATTTGGCATTAATTACACAAATTTTAACAGTATGTGGAATTTCGCTTATGCAGTAAATTTCGCTAGGCTTAAAATTGGGCTAGCCTCAATAAATCACACGTAGATAGCGTAAAGGAATTTTCGCTATACTGTTAGAATTTCGCTACTAGCGTAAATTTCGCTAGCTCAGCTTAAAATTTGAGAGATGTAAAATGAAGAATTTCGCTAGGCAATGCTGATTACTCATAGCTTAATTCCTCGCTAGCTTAGCTTAAATTTCTCACTATTTAGATTACAAATTTTCGCTATATCATAAATTTTTTCGCAATCCAACGAAATTTAATCATAGCGAAATTTCCTCAGCCGCTCGTTCTTCAACACCGCACTTCCATCGCATCTCATCACCTTGCCATCATTCCTTCATTGAATTTTTGATATGTTTGATGGATGATAACTGTCTGAATTCCTTTCATACCTGCACATATCTCGATATTGAACTCCCAAGGTATGCAAAACCTCGCAAATAAACAAAATAACTCCTCGCTGCATGTTGATACTGGCAGACCCGAACACCTCAATTGGCTTAATTGATAATGACAAGGCGCAAAAAGCACTAAACCTATCTCGACAGGCTCAAATAAGACTATTCGGGGTACCAATCGTAAGCACCCCGCCGCCGCATAAACCGTATATGAGAGCGGGTGCCCTGGTGTCTACTTCATAGCCTTGCTATGGAGGATGGCATCCTCGATAACCGCCCAAACATCAAAGGGTCCCCGATGCTGATGGGCGTAATCGGTTGTGGCACGTTGCGGTCACTTCACACACGCTCGTCGCCTAATGGGACACAACGTGATGAAGGGATGCCGCATTCGGGGAATATAGCCAAATGCTTGGCTCAAGGCACCCGCGTGCCCTTCACTCTTTAGCTTCCACCACCCCGCCGTCGGCCGCATCCTGATGACCCTGGGTAGCTCCAGCCGCCTCATGTAGCCGATCAAAGGCCTCATGGGGACCGGGTCAAGATTGCAAATTTGCTGATAGACTCGCACTAAAGTCTACCAACACACCCACACCCGCACCTTTTCGACGCATAATGGAGGCCGCTTATGTAGAATTCTTCGCACCACACTCGCCGCAAATGGACGAGGCGGTCGGCAGCGCCCGCCATCCCTTAGTCGAAATGGTCTTAGCGAAGAAATCGTCTGTGGTGGGAATCCTTCCTTGATAAATAGACCTATTCTTACATATATACCAAACCCGATCACCGCACCCTCATCGACAAACTTGCGAGGTCGAAACGAGTTCGGTCCTTCACCCGCCGACCCCTCGCTAATGCACACCGCCTTTCACTTACCCGGATGTGTAAGAGAGTCGGGCCTGCACCTCGAAAGCACTAATGGCCGCATCTGTCACGGCACGTAGGATGCCACTCCAGTGACCTAGACAAAAGATCGAGAACCCAAGGTGCACAATGGGAAAGTGTGAGGAGCATCGACAGTGGAGGTCGACACAAACCTCAAGGCACCCACCTGGCCCGCAGTGCTTCAACCAACCCCACAAGTAACCAACAGGCCCGGGCCACATAGATGCCGAACTCACGCAGACGACGTATGGCAAGGGCGAGGCACCAAACGAGTGCCACTAGGTCACGGTGACTCGAGACAAATGGCGCAGTGGATAAGTGGGTGTAATAAGGTCGGTGCGGCTTAGGCAACAGGTGGGCTGAGGTGGCTTACAATGAGGCAAAGAGGCTAGCAAGGTCAGATGAGGTAAGATCAAAATGAGAGAGCCGCTCGCATAAATGTGCAACGCCGCTGACGCCGCTCAACGCCTCAACGCTCCGTAGAGAAGCAGCCAACGCCGCGACGCTGCGCAGAGGGTTCAAATCCAACGCCGCCGACGCCCGCAGAAGGGAAAACCAACGCCGCGGGATCGCGCCGAGATCCAACGCCACGACGCCCAAGGGGTGGAATCATCAACGACGCGACGTTGAGACGCGCCGCAACGCTAAAAACGTCGCTGGCATCGCAACATCGCGATAAGTTAATGTACCAACGCCGCGACGCTACGTAGGAGGCCAAAAAAAAATTTTTCACAACATCGCGATGCAAAATCGCAGGTACCGCGCTCTCGTCTCTTTCTAGAAATGCTCCCATTCACCGGCATTTGTCGTACGCGGATACAAACCGATGAGCATCCTGAACAAGCTTGCCGCAGGAAGCCCGAACATCACACTGGGCCGTTGTTCTCCGCCAACAAATGTCCTCCTCCACATGGTCAAGTGTGGCAAGGGTTTAGAATAATCGCTCATTTCATCTTCGCACACACCCCGATCACTGTTACCACAATGCTCGTATAGAATAGGTTCCTCCCAATAATAGTGTTTCAAGTGTGCGAAAACTCCTTTTTCGTTGATAGCTACTCGATGGATCACCACATACCAAATACCCACGTAGTCTCGTGAACCATGAAACCGCCCTTTGTCTTCAATACTAAGAGTCGCTTCATCTGGGGAAGTCGCTATTCACTGGGACCTCATCATCGCCCCTTCCAACCATGATAGATGATCCAAGAATCAGATCTTCTGCTCTTCTATCTTTAATCTCTATGTCGAATTCTTGCAAAGAAGAGAACCCGTACCGCCAGACAACTGGCTCGGGCGCCCTTTTAGTCATCATATTTTATGGCTTTAATGATCGTGAACTACTACCTTGTTGCCAATCAAATAAGGCCTGAATTTGTCAAAGGCAAAGACAATGGCCAATAGTTCTTTTTCCGTGGTGGCATAGTTCAGTTGGGTATCATTCAAGGTTCGACTAGCATAATAGATCACTTGGAATATTCTTTCTCTTTTTTGCCCTAACACTGCTCCAATCGCATAGTCACTTGCATCACACATTAGCTCAAATGGAAAAGCCCAATCTAGGGCTACTACAATAGGAGCCGATACCAATTTATCTTTCAAGACTAAAAATGTGCACATACATTGTGCATCAAACTCAAATGGTGTCTCTTGAACCAAGAATTGACAAAGGCTTTGCACTGCTAAAAGTCTCGATGAAGCTGGGCTTCATAGAATCCAACGTGGCCTAAAAAAGCTTCTATCCCTTTTATAGATGAGGGTGGGAGGTATCAATCCCTAAGTACAATGCCCTCATTCATAAATGGAACTCTCCCACCGAGTACAAGGTCGTCTCCTCTCATCTGATCAACACCGACCTCAAATTCTCCAGACAATTATCGAATGAGCTACCCAAGACCGAAAAATCATCTATGAATACCGATGAAAGCCAACCATATCGGTAATATGGCCATCATACAAATAAGTTGGAATGTGCCCTACGCACGGCACACGTTCAAGGGCATCCACCTAAATGCGAATGTATCAGAAATATGAATGTTGTCTTCTCCCGATCTTCAGCGAGAAGCATTCGATTGTGTGCCGAAATATCCATCCAAAAAGCAATAGTATTGTGTCCGGCTAATCGATCCAACATTTGATCCATCAAAGAATGGGAAATGACGAGGGCCTTATTCATTCGATAATCAATACAAATTTCCAACTCTGACCTGCTCTAGAAGGCGTGAATGTGTTATTCTCGCTCTATGACTATTGCTCTCCCTTTAGTAATTCACTACACCGCTTACCCATGCACTGTAGGAAATAGGATAAATCACCCCAGTATCTAGCCACTTTAATACCTCCTTACGAACTACCTCTTTCATAGTTGGATTCAATCTCCTCTGTGCTTCCACTGAGGGCTTATGACCATCTTCTCCAACAAAAATTCGACATGCATGCACATAGAAGGGCTTAATCCCTTTAAATCGGCCAGAGACCATTCGAGCGCATTTTTGTGATCTCTAAGTACCCTCAATAACTTCTCCTAATTCTGCCGACATCAAATAATTTCACCGGCAGGAGGTTATCCTCAGATAAGTATATTTCAAATGGGCAGTAATGGCTTTTGTTCCATCTTGCAGTGGTCGTTCACCGTATTACACTAGCATTTTAGCATTTTCACCTAGCAATTCAAAATATTTCCTTCTATCAAGTTCCGAAGGAATCCATCCATTTTACATACTCCCTCTCGCCGCCTGCATCCCTACTAATCACTATGTGTACCAGGGCTAGCCTCCAAAGGATCGTGAGACCACTTTTGGCTAGACACTATAGCCCCACTCGTCTCAATGAAGCATGGGAGTCAATTTCTACCTGATGTCTCACGCCTTCAAACACGTTTGAACGGAGTTCATCCTCCTCCGCACCTCAATTTTAGCTCTCCCTTGAACGCCAATCATTGCTCGCCAGTAAGAAACTGGGCCTACCCAAGATTATGGGTATTTCTTTATCTTCTTCCATATCTAATACAATGAAATCTGCTAGGAAGATAAACTTGTCAACCTTCACTAAGACATCTTCTATCACCCCTCTCGGATGTTTTAAGGACCTGTCAGCTAGCTGGAGTGTGACTGTAGTTGGACGGGCTTCTCCTAACCCCAACCATCCAAATATGGATAGGGGCATGAGATTAATACTGGCGCCCAAATCACATAAGGCTCTCTCAGCATAGTATTCGACAGTGCGGACGTGAAACTACCCGGGTCTTAGCTTACAGAGCTTCCTCTCTAAAGCGGATGGCACTACACTCCCTCGCTTAAGTTAACTGGCTCGAAATCTTTCCATTTTCTTTTGAGACAAGATGTCCTTCATAAATTTGACATAACTCGGCATTTGTTCCAGAGCATCAGCAAACGGAATATTGATGTGCAGTTTCTTAAATACCTTCATAAACTTGGTGAACTGCTTATCCAACTTATGCTTCTTTAGACGCTAGGGATACGGAATTGGGGGTGTGAGTTGTGAACAATCCTTTGCTGCAGTTTCTTCTCCCACAGACTATTTCTCTTAGGGTTGTTCTCTCTCTCAGACATCATTCGACCGGACCTGGATCTATTTCCTCATTTTCTACCCCTCACACCGGGTTTTTGTATCGCCAACTCTTTACCACTTCTCAACAGTGGATTGCTTACATGTTCATTCCCTCTCGTCTCGTGTTCACTTCTCGAAGGTTGCGTTTAATCCACATTCTTCTCTGTCAATGGGACAGCTTATTCAAGCCCATCCACCTCTAAATTCCTAACCCGTGCTACTTAATTGTTCAATCGGGTGGTTTCAGGCTGCATATTCCTTGTCTCATTCATGTGCTGCGTATGTGAGGTGAGACATGCAAAGACCTGTTCCAAGTCCACCTTTTTCTCAAAGAGGTTCGCTCACCCTAGCTCGCTGGTAGTGAGAGTGCTCCCCATTGCTATAAGAAACCTTTGCGCACGGGTTCGAGCCCCAATCTGAGGCAAAGAAAAGGCTCGCCTGGACTCTGCGTACAAGACCTACGAGAGCGGGATCCCACCCTAAGGGTACCCTAGGCGCTCACGGTATGCGTGGACCCCACACAAAAGGCAGACAGGGGTCCACACTCAGGACTCACAGGAGCTCACTTCATAGGTCAGCAAGCTCAATCGGTTTTTTTTGCCGGCTAGAGAACCCAGTATTTATAGCATCAGCACATTACCAACGAGCTACTAGCTTCACAGGTGAGAAAGTGCCCCCATTGGTTACAAGAGTCCCTGCGCATGGGTTCGAAAGCTCCTCACGAGGCGAAAAGAAAAGGGGTCAGGGGACTCGGCGAACAAGACTATGAGTAGTTCCCACTAGCGGTAACACTCGAGGGGTCACGAAAACAGTGTGGACCCCACACTAGGGCGGTGGCATGTTGTTCTCGATTGTTCCTCCATCCATAACCCCGACTGCTCGACTATTTCGAGTATTGTGCCACCCGGGTCTCGATTTTGGTTATGATGATTGTCGTCCCATACCGACCGTTTGTCGTGGCGACCGATTAAACCTGACACATACCGGCCTCCGTTCTACGCTTAGCTTCCGACCGCGCTATAGCACAGGTCGTCCCTCCACATAATTCACACAACTTAAGGGTCGGGTCCAGCGGTACTTCCTCGTATACCTTGTCAGTTTCATCGCCTATTTAGTAAGTCAGGCGACAAGAAAACTGAGATTGTCGAGAACCTCGTTATCTATGCCACCTATGGCCTTCACTGGTGTAGTCTTCAGCCACCGATTAGTATTAGTATAAAAGCGCATCTTCCAAGATTTCATGTTTGGTCCGTGGTATTTTCTATTGCGCGACCCTCCCACCGAGGCATCAATCAATGCTTCTGGCCGCATTCCTCGCACTACCATAGAAAGTATGGACTGCATCCATTTGGTCACCGCGATGCTGACATTTCTCAACGCTTCCTCGTGAAATCTATCCCATGCTTCTCTCGCTAGGTTTTCTCCCCGTTGTCCAAAGTATTGATCTCTCGCACCACCAGTAATTTCAAGAGCGGGAAGAACTCGTCAGAACTGCACTAAGTTATTCCATGAAGTAAGGAACCTGGTGGCTGACTAGTCAACCAATGCCGTCTCATCACCTTGCAGAGTGGGAACAATCTCAACCTCGAGCGCCTTTCCAGGACCCCATTGTACTGATCGTGTCATAGACTTCGAGGAAGTCAAGCCAAATGCATATTTGGAATCTCATCATAATTCAGGAACAGATATTCTAGAGCATCTCGAGGTTAACACTTCAACTCGGTCAAGCTACCGATCAGTGGTCTGATAGCCGTATGAACAACCTGTAGCGATAAGTAAACTCTTTCTAGCAACATGTATGGATCATTCGTCGTATAAACAATTTAGGCGCATGATTCCTTCGTTATTCCTATCATGTCCCTTGCGCTCGCTTTGGCCTCATGGCTCAGATCATGCTCTTCATCAGCTCGCATGGTTGCTAGATTGCCTGCGTTGTTCTCGCCCTGGGCTGCACCGCGTAACGTTCTTCCAACCTCGTGACTCCACGTAGTTCGCTTAACCCTGTTCGCATGCACTCACTATAACCTTGACTGCAATCACACACGAATAAAAGACCAAATTGCAGCACTGGAAACAAAAATAAAAACAAAATTTTATAATATCTAATTGTCTATCAATATCAACACTAAACTTAGTCCGCAACTACGCTCAAAAAACTTATTAGGTCGTAAAGCGTGATGTGTAAAATGTATACGCCTATGTACGCAAGTGCACGCCACGACAGTAATACAAAGGTACCTACGCACGGATATCAATCCAAGGGAAAAGGCGTTAGACACGAATTTACTTTCGAGCATTATCCGACGTAAACTTTGTTGACCAATTAACTAATGTATGAGATTAAACTAAACTCTGGATCTTGATTTACTTTATTGCGGAGACTAGTGGTTATGTCTCCCCTCGCCACTTTTGATGGATTAATACTCAGAAGAATTACTATCTCGCCTATTCATGACTAATTGATGACTCTGGGTGATCATGCTCACGAACACCCCTCTCTCGAGGTGTATCCGCCTATCTAGGGGCCAGCAGGTTTCAGAGGTCTCTACTCCCAACCCAATAATTAAACGCTTTAAATGTGCTAACCTTAATCGCAATTCTAACGGATATCTCTATTTACCGAATTGACTAAGGGTCGCTCTATTAAGATCCTTGGGTGTCCTCATCTCTCGATCTCGGATACCCAGCAAAATCATGCCATTGTCACGACATCACATGTATATCAATCACATATGTGAGCGTGATACAAACAAGTCATAATTAACCGAATAATATAAAAATCCAAATCTTAACCATGCACCGTGACAAAGGTTCAACAAAACCCTAGATATGAAACTAGAACATACCGAAGTAACTACACAAGTACTCAATCTATAAACATCGCCAGTTTATCATAAAGAAGAAATACAAAAGTAGCTCTTCTCCGCCGATTCGTCGCCGCCGCTCTCGCTTCCGTGCTCCTTGTTCGCAGCGCGTTCTTCACATACCCTCCAATTCTAGCCCTTTGCTTTAATGATTGTGATGGAGAAATCGCGCTGACGTCGCGACGCCGAGGCTTCGGCAACGCCGCCACTTGTTGACTTCTTCTTCACGCTGACCGACGTCGCTGATGTCAGACGTCGCTGACGAGGAACGCCACGACGCTCGGCCACCATGCTTTCCTTCTCTCAGCTCAAAAAATGGTGCCAAAAACTGCCCGTTCCACCTGCTGTTCACACAAAATGCAAGAATAAAATATCAAGCCATAGAAATGCGTATTTAACTATAAAATTAAGCTAAAACCATAAGACAGACGCGGGTATGGCATGAGTGTTTTAGGCACTCATCACCCACCCAATCAAACACCAAATGCAATGTTGATTTTCAACCATGCACTAACACCCATGAGATGCGATGTCCCTGTACATATGCAATGTAATGCGCCATTACGTGTTATATCATGCCACATGTATAATGAATGCTACATGGACAACATAATCAACACCACTCACTGAGTATCACGGACAATCACATCATATGCACATGACTTCCATACATCAATTCATCTATGTCAATATATTATGCACACATACTTTAACATCAACATATAATGTGTCATTCCATGTTCAAGCAATGACACACTCACAATCAAGCCATGTAATAGCCACTTTTCACGTATAAACTCATCACATGCCAATACATTAATGCACCCATATCGACATCCAAAACATGTCATTACATTGTCGGTGCAATGACACTCAAACCGGTCATGTTCATTGTCCCGACTGCCACAATGCAATCACGTGCCTCCGCTGGGTGGGAGGTGGTTCA
The DNA here is from genome assembly GCA_016808115.1 of Tetrastigma voinierianum. Classification (NCBI taxonomy): domain Eukaryota; kingdom Viridiplantae; phylum Streptophyta; class Magnoliopsida; order Vitales; family Vitaceae; genus Tetrastigma; species Tetrastigma voinierianum. Next base: position 585,121 of record JAEQBH010001805.1, on the reverse strand, counting down.
CCTGAAGGAAAGCAAAGCTCAGCCTAGGCGGACTAGAAACTCACAAACCCATCCTCTAGCTCACCTAGCCACGATTCCTTTGCTTAGTAAACCCCTTCGAGTAGGTGAACACTTCCTTCTCCTAGACGAGGACCCCTTTTCTTCCTAGGGAAGCCCCATGTCCTCACCTAGGCAAAGGACGCCGAACAGGAAACTCGAACATGCACCCATTTCCAGCCCAACAATGGAAAATAAGCTAAGGTAGGTGAATCCCTACCCTCGGGAGTGTAATAGAACCTAGGAAGCCCTCGTGGACACTCCTGAACCTCGAAACCCCCACCAAATTCCTCTCTCGATCTTCAAGCAAATCTCATTTTCAAGCACACACACGTAGCTCCTCACCGAGTAGAGCTGAACCCTTCACTCTTGTCTCGCACTCCGACCGATGGAAGTCCGAGACTGCGAAAAACCTCAGCTCTCCCTCTTTCTCTCTTCTCTCTCACACGCACAATGCCAAAATGTGTTCTTACGCCCGAGTCCCTTTGCCTAGAACTTAAATCGTAGCCCACGTCATGCCACATGTCCACACTCACTCGGGTCCGATTTTTTGCCCGAAGCAACGTATTCTGTCTCGGCTCAAGTTTAAATTATTTTCTATGAACTTAACTTGCTATTTCCTTACCCTTACTTATTTTCATAAAAATCTTCGCTTCTTGTGTCACCTGACATTAGTCCTCAGTATGAAATTTCGACTATCTTAGAATTCAACAAAAATTCATCTATGTAACTAGATTTCATGAGACTAATCCACCTGAGTTCCGTTTTGTCATAGAGGTAATGTACTATTTTTCCGTTTCTTGAAGAAAAAATTTCGATTTTTCCTGGTTTACATTCTTCTCCCGCATCCCCCCTTAAAATAAATTTTTCCCCGAAATTCACACTCACAAGCACATACAGTCACATGCATATGCAACAGCCATTTAATATCCAGTGACTAATAAAACATACCTTCATCCTTCAATAAGAAAGGATAGTCAGCACTTAATAATGTCTTCTCGAGTTCCCATGTCGCCTCCTCCACTCTAAGGGTCGCCATAACACCTTCACTAGCCTCACACGCCTTACCGCAAAACCTGATCCTAGCTATCCATGATAATGCACGTCCTTCCCGTTTCTATCAAGATCAACAAGCTCGCCTAACTAATTACATGAGTCAACTGAGTATACTCCTGAAAGAGAGAGACATGGAATACCGCATGAACACTGATAACCAGCAGGTTACAACCGGTGTTAATCCACCACCTCTCTCGAGTACCTCGAAGGACCTAATATACCTCGGCGATAGCTTTCCTCGCTTGCCAAACCTAACCACTCCTCTCTTAGGCATTACCTTCAAGAAGACATGATTTCCAACCTCAAACTCTAGGGGTCAATGCCGCCTGTCAGCATAGCTCTTCTATCAACTCTGAGCCATGAGAAGACACTTCCGTACCAACTCCACCATCTCAGAGGTATCTCTAACCAAATCCAAACCCATGGTGGTTCTCTCTCCATTCCTACAAACAGTTCAGAGATCTATTATTAGCCTCCCATATAAAGCAGATTCCCCGCCGGTGGTGCCATTTGTATGCCTCGCCCGATAACCACTATGCGACTCCACTAAGGGTAAATGCTCTTCCCAACTACCCGAGATCAAGGTGATGAATGCTCAGAGCATGTCCCTCTCTCGACCGACCACCGCTCAGGATGAGTTTCGTGCTCATCATCAATTGTGTCCCCATGACTCGTTGGAAACTCTTTTAGAAATGAGTCATTAACCTGGGATCCCAATCCAATACTATAGACAATGGCACTCCATGTAATTAGACAATCTTCGTACGTACAACCAGTAGAATTCTTCAAGAGTGAAGGTCATCCGTAGAGCTAAAAAGAGTGCCAACTTCGTAAGCTAGTCCACTACAACCCACACTGTGTAATGCCCTCGCGATGTCCGTGGAAGTGAGTCACAAAATCCATCGTGATATGCTCCCACTTCCACTCAGCTACCTCCAAGGGTTAGGAATCCCATCGATTCTCGGGCGCCACCGACCATTTAATATCGATGAACGAAATCCCCAACGTGTTTCTTCATCCCACTTCAATAATATTGGGGACGAAGATCATGGTACATCTTCATGCCACCCTCGGACGCACCGCCAAAACTGAACAATAGAACTCCTGGGAGGCCTCCTCTCTTAGATCTGCCGACTAAGGAACCATAACCCGTCCCTTATACCAAATACTACTATCTATGTGCATGGCCCAGCCTTCGTCACCTGTACTCGGTCCGTGATGGACAATATCTCTTTTTCATGTCCATTGAACTCGATCACTTCCACCGCAGTGGGGTTACGATACATTAAGCTCCTCAAAGTACTCGAGCCCGACTTTAGCACACCGAACCCCCACCCACACCCTCGAGCATTTGCCACCCCTGAAGCCACACTCGCTCAACACACCTCGTGATCTCCGTCTATGCATCACCACCACATTTGGCCTCTACCGGGCGTAATGCAAAGCGAAGTCATAACCCTAGGATACCCATTCACCTACGTTGCCTCATTGAGGTCCAATCAGGTGAAATGTGTTTTAGACTCTTGTGGTCCGAAAACACCTCGAACTACTCACCGTATAAATAGTGGCACCAAGCCTTTAAGGCAAAGACAATCGTCGCCAACTCCATGTCATGTGTAGGGTAACTCTACCCATGGTTCTTTAACTTCCGAGAACCATAAGCCACCACTCTCCCGGACTGCATCAAAACACATCCAAGTCCATCCTTTGAGGAATCATACACAATCAGATACTTCTATCCCCTCTCTAGAACTATGAGAATAGGAGCTGAAGTAAGCCTTCTCTTTAATTCCTAGAATGCCCTATCACACAAGTCATTCCACTCAAACCTAACCTCCTTCCGGGTCAATCTTGTCAAAGGTGCAACTAATCAGGAGAAGTCCTCAATGAACCTCCTGTAATACCCTACCAATCCTAAGAAATCGCTGGTAGATTCAAAGAATTCCACTTTGGGAGCCCAATTCATACTGCTTCAACCTTCTTCTCTGATCCACGTATACATCTCCCTCGAAGCCGATGCCACATGCCCCAAGAATTTCACCTCAGTAAACCAAAATTCACACTTACTAAATTTGACACACTTCCCATGTCATTGCCTCCAAGTTCCTTGAGGCTTTAATCCAATCCCACCATCCTTGGGATTCACCCTCTAGCTGAAATGTAGCTAGCCTTATCCTCGTGGCATCGGAGGTGCTCTCCATAACCTCCAAGATCTTGCCAACTTGCCGGAACCAAGGATCGCCTTCCATCTGCCCCTCATCTCTCGGTCGGGAGGAGGATTCGCTTTAAACCTCTCGGGAGGTTACTGGCTCCTCCCTCATCTATAGTTGCATTAGCATGTGCAATGGTGGTAGCCATAACACTCGCATGCGTTAGAATGGTAAGAAGCCACAAAGACCAACAATTCTCCATTAAGTGCTCGTCGTCAAAGGTCAAAGTGTGGTTGGTTATCGCCTCGCCCCACCGCCGACACACGTCCCTCTTCCTCAACTAGCCATCTACATACGTCGATAACACCAATCATATAGAGTATCCCAAAGAAATAGGGATCAAATAAAAACTTTGAGATTTCTCGTCTAACTAAGAAGGCATGTGCCGACTACTAATGGACATCTACATCCCGAACTATCCTATTCGTTCTTTTCTAGAACCCCTAAGGTCATGTTTCTAACCCTAGTTTTCCTCTTTTTCCATATACACTTTACCATGTATGCTATTCACACAACACAACACACAATCATGTAGCATATTAAGCACCAAATATGAAATATACAATGAATGCAAAGGTTCCACCCATGCCCATCGCTTCCTGTGTAACGATACCTCCATGCTCTATCACCAAGTTATGCTAGTATCAGATCCCATCAAGCCCTAGGTTATCGTACACCTATACTTTGATACCAAGCTGTGAAACCCCAAAACCCGAGGGTCCTATTGATTACCCATCAACCCACGGAAATAATTGTGGGTATTCAATGACCCCAATACCACGTCATCATGTCCCATTCACTGGGATCCATTTATATATATATATAAAAAAAAAAAAAGAATGACTGCTCCGGGCCTATTCCTCCTTATTTATTTACAAACCAGCAAGACTATATTAGCAATAGTCCATTTTCAATTTAATTACACTCCTTTACATAAAATACACAAATGAGTTCAATTTCACTCATCAACACATTTATACACGTCAAAATGAATTTACTTCAAATATTTTACAAAACTAATCACAAAGCCACAAACCGGATTTCTTCTCTCTCACGGCTCCAAATGAGAACCGCCTACCGACGCATTTCCCGCACTTGAAATGTTATCCCATATAGGGTAAGCCACGCCTAGTAGAGAAAATTCCTATAGAGGCTACTCCCCACCTAAGTGCACATGCAATGTTCACCTTACATTCACGTCAACAATTCCAAACAAGATATGCAATCCTAGGTTGGAATTCTACATGTCATGCCATGAAATGAGATGAGACTCATGACTCATGCACTATGCCCAAGCCGTTACCGACTCCCAACATAACCGAGTCCTTACCGACTCCCACCACAAAATGCAGTGTCAATGTCTGATAAAACCTATCATTTATAGATTACATCCAATGATCATTTTACAAAAAAAAAAAAATCATTTTTTTTCAAACCAAAAGCTTTTTAGATGTTACACCTCAATGATCATTTATATACAAAACTCATGTGTCTTTTGTGGGTAGCGGATTTTCGGGGTCCCACATAGGCTTCACACACCGTCTGCCACATTTTTTACTTTCACCGTAGGTGTGTCTCGGGAATCCATCCTGCCTTTTCACCCGAGAAAGTATCACTCTTCTATATTACCAACACAAGTTTTGTTTGTCGTTTTTTTCAACCGTGCAACTCTATTAGACTTTGTCCAATGGTACCGAGCCCACCCAATCAACCACCAAATGCAGTGTTGATTTTCAACCATGCACTCACACCCATGATATGCGATGTCCAAGTGCATATGCAATGTAATGCGTCATTGTGTGTTATATCATGCCACATGTATAATGAATGCTACATGACATAATCCACACCACTCACCGGGTGTCACGGACAATCACATCATATGCATATGACTTCCATACATCAATTCATTCATGTCAATATATTATGCACACATACATCAACATCAACATAAAACTTGTCATTCCATGTTCAAGCAATGACACACTGACAATCAAGCCATGTAATGGCTACTTTTCACGTATAAACTCACCATATGCCAATACATTAATGCACCCATATTGACATCCAAACATGTCACTACTTGTCAAGTACGACATTCTCAAACGTGTCATACCATGGCCTCGGGCTAAAGACACAAGCAATCACAAATCGGTGAGCCACAAAATTTAATTCTAAACAGTTTCATAAACACGTTTCACCAATCATTAAAGCTTCTCACTCAGCGTAGCCTACCTTCACTGCAAAGCCCTCACCCAAAGTGCACTGTAAAACACCATAAACCCATCCTCTGCTCGCTAAGCCAACATTCTACCTAAAGGGACCCTTAATTTAGGTGAACACTTCTCTTTCGCCTATGGCACTTTTTCTTCCTTGGGGAAGCCCCCATGTCCTCACCTGCTAAAGAACAAGCCATTTAGGAAAAGGACACACCCGACAGAAATCCTAACATGCACCCATTTCAAATTTCAAAATTAAAATAAGCCACAGAGGGAAGAATCTCACTTTAGAGCATAACAAAACCGTTTGGAAGCCTCGTGGACACTTTCTAAACCTAAAACCTTGATTTCCCCCAAATTCCTCTCTTGGATCTTTGGCGAAATCTCTCTTTTCTTGTACACAAGTGTAGCCCTTGCTGAGTAGATGAACTTTCACTTAAATAATGAATTCGACCACAAGTCTCGAGGATCACTGAAAAGAATCCCTGCCCTCCTCTTCTCCCTCTCACATCGGCATACAGAAAAAGTGTTCTTTCTGCCCTAAGTCCCTTTTGTCTAGAACTTAAATCGTGGCCCACGTCGTACCACGCGTCACACCACTCAGGTCCATTTTTAATCTGCAACTATCTATCTCCACAGTTCAATTATTTTCTATGAACTTAACTTACCCATCTCCCAATTCTACCAAATTTTCATAAAAATCTCGTTGGGAGTCACCGACATCAACTCTCAATGTGAAATTTACACCATCTTTTGAATTCAACGAAATTCGTCTCCTCGTGTAACTAGATTAGAGACGAATCCAATCCAAGGAGGTTCAAGCTTTCATCATCCGAGATCTAGAAATTTTCTAGGTTTTCAACATGCATTGTAACAGCAATTTATTGTTTTTCCATTTTTCAAATAAATTCAATTTTTCCCGGGTTTTACACATATTAGGAAACATAAAGCCACATAATATCGAGAATAGATCTCCTCGATGCTATCAACATACCGAGATCGTTCATGCTAAGACATGTTTTTTGTTTTTACGAAGGAGAGAATCTACCTCAATGCAGAAGTAACTATCGTGGTAATGCCTCTGTGCCTGGATAATGAGCAAGCAGTTATTATTCTCATTGTCGAGAAGGGATGGTGGAGGCATGTAGTCCAAATATCAGATGGAAATAAGGAAAGCTTATTTCCATGTTTTACCATGAGAGTTAGGAGAAGACAAGCTATAGAAATAGGGAGTCTTGTCTCATATAAGATTAATGTGTAACCTAATTGGATATATGCGGAATTCCTTACATCTAAGCTTTGCCTTGCGAGCGTAGGCTTTTCCCGAACTAAGTAAACAATCTCTTGTGTCTGTGCATACTAGGTTAATATCATGTTTTTATTTCTATCAAAATCACACTAGTAGATTTCAGTCCGGTATTAGCTAGTAGTTGAGCATCACTTGATGCAAATGAACGATAAATCACACACAAAACAAAACGCTTATTTTTTCAATTACATCAAAGTGGGTCACTAAGTTATTGAAATGAGATCCAAGGATTATCTAACTATTTTTGTTCAGTATTATTTGCTAGGTAAAGAATTTGAACATGCAAATGAAAGGTAATTCCTTCTCAATACACAAATATGATTTATTCCAACTCTTCAATGCTTCTCATAAATAAGTAGAAATCAAGGAGCTAATCTTAATGCAAAAACAAATACCTATGATCCAAGGCATGAAATGTGAAGGGTATGGACAAATTCGTGCTGAATGCTAACACATGGAGTGATGACGTAGTATAAAGCATGCACAAGGAGAGGACTTATGCAATGAATCAAGCACTACCAATCTATCTCGTAGTAGAACAGTTGTTCAAGTGATCCAACAATAGCATTCAACACATTCACCGCTTCTTGGATCCATTTAACCTATGAGTCACCTACCTCAATGGTTGCACTATAAATCTCACCAAATAAGATCCAATCTTTCAAATTTGATCCACCTAATATTATCCTTTACTCTTCATTATCCATCTCAGAGAATATCAGCTTTTGATCTTCAAAATATTCACTCCGTGATTCAGACAATATTGGCCTTAAATCCGTGCTGACCAAATATGATATGGTGTGTCACACATTTGATCTATCTTGTGTGACACTAAATATGGTAAGTAGTATCACACACTGTGATCTACCATCTCATGTGACAATAGCTGAGACATCAAGTTTTGTTGTTGGAAAACATGTGATTTTATTTTTACCTTAAAGTATGACAAGAAATATCTACATCATATATAAAAGTGATACAATTGTTTTTTAAGTATCTGAGGAGGTACTAACATTCAATTCAAAAAGACGTTGCATTACTTCATGGCAAACAGATATAGCATGCTTAATATTGCAACATATAATTTGCATGCTTTTTTATTGGCTGGCACATTATGATTTTTTTAACTACAATATTCTATTATTTCACTGGGGCAGTGTCATAAATTCAGAATAATATTTTGGAGTACTCATTGAAGGCTAAGTGTAATCCAAGAACAATAAAAAGTCACACTAGTTCAAGTGTTTCTTGCGTTTCGATGATGACCGTGTCTCTCGGAGTCTCTGCTCTTCAAAGAGCAGCTTCGCAAACCTGCAAGGAGCAGACAGTCAACTGCACTGTTATACCAGATTTTTATGGTCAAATAAAATTATAAAAATGTCGGGGCATCTCCTTCACCTCAATTTCATTCTATATGTACCTTTGAGAGCCTCACCATTAGTGCCACCAATTTCAACTGGCTCAGAGAGACCAGTCTTCAAGTTCACCCTTGAAACTGGTTTCTTCAGCAGCTTTTCTCCGATTGTCACAGGGTTGTCCAAGTTCTCCTTGGTTGTGATATCAACTGAAGCATCTTTTCCACGTATTGTATCATCCAATTCTGGGCATAGTTTGAAGCATATAGTCAATGAACATGGAAAGCAACCAAATTGAATAAATGAAAACATGAGTAAACGTATATAGAGCCATCACACTAGATTCGAGGTAGCTGTCTTCAGAATGAAGGGCTTGGAAAACCGTGTGGAATTATGGAATCAACCATATTCATACTTATTTCTGTATAAACATTGTTCACCAATGGAGGAACCACCATAAAGTAGCCAACCCAAAACCCCCATTTCCACTGCTATTTCAGCACTGGGTATTTGTTTTCCGACTTGAGAGCAAGTGCCTACGGAGATCACTAGAAAGCGGCCAAAGTCTATTATTAGTCGGGAGGAAATTTGGGTTTTGTCAAAACCTGTTTTGTTACTTCTGAAGCAGACAAGTAAAGCTCCGCATCATGGTGTCCAAAGAAGAAAAAAGACAGTCAGGTTAATGTTTCAATAATGACGACTATTTGTTATATATTTATATTTATTAATTTTAAGTAGTAATCATATTTATTACCGGATTAATTATTTGCGGCAACACCACCATCAATAAGATTGCTGCATATTTCCTAGTTGGTCTGGGGCTCTAAAGTAATGAGCAGAAGATAGGTTGGTGCTGCAGAGCTACCAAGGCATATGTCAGCCAGTGGAGCATCCAAATTTAGCCTTTTCACCTGCATTACAGGAGGTTACTCTTAAGATTTCGTTTTACTACTTTTTTGCATTGAAAGCCACTGATTAATTCTAAGTATCATAGCCCTTGTTGTAAAAAAAAAAAGTACTCATAGCCCTTAAGATAACCTATATAAACACGACCACAGAGAGAGAAATCTAGAGAGAGAGAGCAACTCATAGGTAGGAGAGAATGGCTGGCTGCAAACTCTTGATATCAAAAGTTGGAATAACCACATTGCCACATTGGTCAAGGTCTCATGCAACCGGGTCCCTCCTAGTTTCTCCTTTATGATGGTTTTGAGGTATTTCCCGTTGTATTTTGATCCAATTATTGGTATCAATATGCTCATGATCCAACCAAAAATACCACTGCCATAAAAATAAAATGCCCCTGTTACTTACTCTACAAAAATCCATGTAATCCCTAGCTAGGTTTTCACATAGCACATGAATCAATCTTCAAAGAGATCAGTCAGTCAAATGTCTAGTGATGATACCTGCCTGTGGAAAGATTTTAGGGCCATGCTCCAGATAAAAAGGCCTGATATCTTTGGCTGCAAATAGAGGACGCTTCTGATCATCCGGAGCAGTGAGCATAGCAGTCACCAGACCACCTGTGCTTGTTCCAGCAATCACGGCGAAGTAGTCTTCTATCCTTCTATCCTTGCATCGTCACCATCCAGCTCCTGATTTTCAACATTGTATGTATATGTATTGTTCTGATCAGTGTTACCTCAATCCATTATCTTAGGAGTTCACATTCTTTATGACATTCTATACAAGGATTGAATAATTAGTATTTGGATCGCAAATTGTTAATTTTTTAAATAAGGGTAGTGGTAACATTTAATCATTTTTAAAGAATAAAATACTCTAAGAGCCCTACTTCGATAGAGAAGAATTATATACAAGAACAAGACCTAATACTGATACCTGAAGATGATTCCAAAGAAATGAGGATAGTTGCAGGGATGATGCCCCTGATACCACCTCCATCAATACTAAGAATGGTAACAAGGTTACCATAACGTGGGGGCTGGATTTGAGGCAAGACTGAGTTCTCCATATTATGAATGGTGGATAGTGTGCAGGCCTTGAATAAGAACAAGCTGTGAAGAACAAGAAAAGTGCTAAGGCACCAAGAAAGATGGGATGATTATGATGAGAAGAAAGAAACTAAACTCGAAGTTGTCTTAGATCTTGGTGTTGATTGCAACGCTCATAAGCCATTTATAGGGAAATCCTGCAGCAGCAAGGTGTACTATAGAATGATAAGGATTTTAAAATTAAGAAAATTGAGTGAAGATGTATGTCCATGGTGCAATGTTGTATCTCTTGAGATTACAAATTCCATATTTTTTGAAGATACAGAATTACGTAGCATTTCAGGACAACTTATAATTGACTAGCTAGTATGTAATGAGATACACATGTAACATGCTTATCAATTCTCTGGCTTCAAACAAGAACTCCCATTCCTGATCAAGTCTTAAAGCACGTGTTAACTGACTCCAACAAATTAACACAGTATATTAATGCTTAATATCAATCATCTTAATTGAGAATGTTTTGGCACGCCCAAATTTCTGTCGTAAGCACTGGTATGAATTATCAATTTCACTCGTTTGTTTGAACTGTGATGTATGACCTACAACTTGTCCCAATTGTTAATGATTTATATGAAAATAAAGTCTGAGCTTGCTGTTTTGAGGGTAGCATCTGTGCCATGTAAAAGTTCTTTCTTCCTTATCCATATATCCGTTTGCTGAAGAGAGTCATTCATAATTATTTTCCTGGAATTTGATTGATTACTATTGCTTTGCATTAAATGATGAAGCTCTTTCTGTACAGAAGATTGTTTTAAAAATGTGTAACATGCTTGTATGAAGACCCCTTTTCTTCCTAGGGAAGCCCCATGTCCTCACCTAGGCGAAGGGCGCCCAACAGGAAACTAGAACATGCACCCATTTCCAACCCAAAAATGGAAAATAAGCTAAGGTAGGAAGAATCCCTACCTCTTTGAGTGTAATAGAACCGTTAGGAAGCCTCGTGGACACTTCCTAAACCCGAAACCTCGAATTCCCCCAAATTCCTCTCTTGGATCTTTGGCGAAATATCTCTTTCGTACACAGCGCCCTCACTCGAACAGGGGATGAACTTTCACTCATGGCTCGGTCAAATCTAACCACCGTGTCTCGAGGATCGCATAAAGAATCCCTTGGCTCTCCTCTTTCTCTCCTCTCTTCTCTCACACGTACACAGCAGAAAAATGTGTTCTTTCTGCCCTAAGTCCCTTTTGTCTAGAACTTAAATTGTGGCCCACGTCGTGCTACATGTCCACACTCGCTCGGTTCGATTTTTTACCCAAAGCAACCTATTCCATCTCAGTTCAAGTTTAAATTATTTTCTATGAACTTAACTTAAGTTACTTCCCCACTTCCCCGCATTTTCATAAAAATCTCAAGCTCGTAGTCACCGGACATTACCCCTAAAAACGTGGAAATTTCGACTATCTCTAATTCAATGAAATTACCAGAATTTGTGATTTCGAGAGGAACTAAACTGAGGTCCGTTTTTTCATCCGAGATCTAGACATTTTTCATGTTTTCAACCTACACTATAGAGGTAATTTACTATTTTGCCCTTTTTCAGAAAAATTCGATTTTTCCCAGGTTTTACGTTCTCCCCCCCTTAAAATAATTTTGTCCCCGAAATCCACACACACAAACACATACAGACACATGCATATGCAACAATCATTTAATATCCAATGACTAAAAAACATACCTTCATCCTTAAATAAGAAATGATAGTCAAGACGCATTAATGTCTTCACGCTCCTATGTCAGCTTCCCTCCACTCGCTGCCACAACCCTTCACTAGCCTCTTAGTCTTGCCTCACAAAACTTGATTCCAGCTATCCATGATACATACCAGTCCCTCCGGGGTTGGGTTCCCATCAAAGATCAACAACAAGCTCGCCTAATCCACTACACGAAGTCGATCCGGAGTGTACTTCTCCGGCTAATGGAGACATGGAATACTATGAACACTGATAAATCCTCATAGCAAGCAACCTAGTTAAACCATACCTACCCTCCTCGAGTACCTCAAAGGGCCCAATATACCCGATCATATCTTTCCCGTCGCGAACCGAATCCACTCCTCTCTTAGGCATTACCTTCGTGAAGACATGAGCTCTCAACCTCAAACTCTGTGGGCTCGCGGCCGCCTCGTTAAAGATAGCTCTTCTATCGACTTTGAGCCGTGAGAAGACACTTCTGTATCAACTCCACAATCTCAGAGGTATCTCTCACCAAATCCGGACCCATGGTGGTTCTCTCTCCTATTTCCGTCCAACAAATTGGAGATCGACACAACCTCCCATATAGTGCCTCATAGGGTGCCATCTGTATGCTCGCCTGATAACTATTGTTGTAGGCGAATTCCACTAAGGGTTAATCCTCTTCCCAACAACCCTTGAGATCAAGGACGAATGCCCATAGCATATCCCTCTCTGACTGACCGTCCATCTAGGGATAAAAGTTATGCTCATCATCAGCTGTGTCCCCATGACTTGTTAGAAACTCTTCTAGAAATGAGCCGTAAACCTGGGATCCAGATCTGATACTATAGACACTGGCATTCCATGTAATCAGATAATCTCTCGTATGTACAACCAGTAGAATTCCTCCAGAGTGAAGGTCATCCGCATAGCCAAAAAGTGTGTTGACTTTGTAAGCCAGACTATAACCCACACTGCGTCATGCCCTCGCGATGTTCATGGAAGTGAGTCACAAAATCCATCGTGATATGCTCCCACTTCCACTCAGCTAACTCCAAGGGTTGGAATAATCTCGATCTCCCCGCGCCACCACTCCATTCTCGACACGTTGTGACATTGATAAACGAAATCCTTAATGTGTTTCTTCATCCCACCCCAATAATATTGGCGACGAAGATCATGGTACATCTTCATGCCACCTGGATGCACTATAAAACGGGAACAGTGGAACCCCTAGAGGATCTCCTCTCTTAAATCTACCGATTAGGGAACCATAACTTGTCCCTTATACCAAAGACTACCATCTGTGTGCATGGCCTAGCCTTTCACACCAGACCCTACCATACTGATCCTTGATGAAAATCTCCTATGTCTACATTGAACCCGATTGCCTGGCTTGCAGAGGCGAGACACTAAGCTCCCCAAAGTACCCTGAGCCTGATCCCTTTAATGCAGCCCGAACTGTCCCACACCCTCGAGCATCTACCACTCCCGGGAAGCCACACTAGCCAACACTCCTCGTGACTTCCGGCTGAGTGCATCAGCCACCACGTTTTCCTTACTGAGATGGTAATGCAAAGTGAAGTCATAATCCTCCAGATACTCCATCCACCTACGTTGCCTCATGTTGAGGTCCCGCTATGTGAAAATGTACTTTAGACTCTTGTGGTTCAAAAACACCTCGAACTACTCTCAACGTGATAGACAGTAGCACTAAGTTTTAAGGCAAAGACAATGGCCGCTAACTCCATGTCATGTGTGGGGTAACTCTGCTCATGGTTCTTTAACTATCGAAAACCATAAGCCACCACTCTCTCGGACAGCATCAAAACACATCCAAGTCCATCCTTTAAGGAATCACAATACACTGAATACTTCTATCCCCTCTCTGGAACTATGAGAATAGGAGCTGAAGTGAGCCTTCTCTTTAATTCCTAGAATGCCCCATCACACAAGTCATTCCACTCAAACCTAACTTTCTTCCGGATCAATCTCGTCATAGGTGCAGCTAAACGAGAGAAGTCCTCAATGAACCTCCTGTAATACCCTACCTATCCCAGGAAACTGCGTATCTCGAAGACTGACTTCGGTCTCTCCCAAATCATAATCACCTCAACCTTCTCCGGATCCATAGATACACCTGAAGCTGATGCCACATGCCCCAAGAATTTTACCTTAGTAAACAAAAATTCACACTTGCTAAATTTGCACACTTCCTATGTCATTGCCTCTAAGTTCCTTGAGGCTTTAATTAACCCAATCCCACCATACTTGGGATGCACCCTCTAGCTGGAATGCAGCTAGCCTTATCCTCGTGGCATTAGAGGTGATCTCCATAGCCTCCAAAATCTTGCAACCAGCAGAACTAATGACGCCCGATTCCCTCATCTCTCCGAAAGTCGGGGCGAGGATGTGCCTTAAACCCGAGGTTACCGCCCTCTCTGCCCATAGTCACTAGTACGTGCACGGTGGTAGCTACAACACTCGCCTGCGCAATGGTAGCGTCAGAGCACCAATAGCCCATGAAGGCTTAGTCAAAGGTCAGCGAGTGGAGCCGGTTATCGCCCGCCCCACCGTCTCAATGTCCTCTTCCTCGACTAGCCATCTACCTATGTCAAATAACAATTCAATCATACAGAGTATCCCAAAGAAATAGGGATCAAATGTAAACTTTGAGATTTCTCTTCTTGTCTAACTAGTAGTGCATGTGCCGACTACTAATAGACATCTACATCCCGAACTATCCATTTCGTTATTTTCCCGAACCCCTAAGGTTATGTTTTCTAACCCTAGTGTTCCTCTTTTTCCATATACACTTTACCATGTATATTATTCACAGAACACAGCACACAATCATGTAGCATTTTATGCACCAAGTATGAAATATACAGTGAATGCAAAGGTCTAAATCCATGCCCATCAAGCCCTAGGTAATCGCATACCTATGCTCTGATACCAAGTTATGCTGGTATCAGATCCCATCAAGCCCTAGGTTATCGTACACCTATGCTCTGATACCAAGCTGTGAAACCCCAAAACCCGAGTGTCCCATTTATTACCCATCAACCCGCGAAAATACCAGTGGATATTGAGTGACCCTAATACCACGTCATCGTGTCCCATTCACTGGGATCCATTTATATATATAAAAAAAAAAAAAAAGAATGACCACTCTGGGCCTATTCCTTATTTATTTACAAACCAGCAAGACTATATTAGCAATAGTCCATTTTCGGTTTAATTTCACTCCTTTACATAAAATACACTTATGAGTTCAATTTCACTCATCAACACATTTATACACGTCAAAATGAATTTACTTCAAATATTTTACAAAACTGATCACAAAGCCACAAACTGGCTTTCTTCTCTCTCACGGCTCTAGGTGAGAACTGCCCACCGGTGCATTTCCAGCACTTAAAATGTTATCCCATATCGGGTAAGCCACGCCTAGTAAAGAAAATTCCTATAGAGGCTACTCCCCACCTAAGTGCACATGCAATGTTCACCTTACATTCACATCAACAATTCCAAACAAGATATGCAATCCTAGGTTGGAATTCTACATGTCATGCCATGAAATGAGATGAGACTCACTCATGCACCATGCTCGAGTCCTTATCGACTCCCAACATAACCGAGTCCTTACCTACTCCCACCACTGCACGTAAAGGCCAATGCAGATAAAAACTCATCATTTATAGATTACATCCAATGATCATTTTATAAAACAAATTCTTTTTTTTTAAACCAAAAGTTTTTTGGATGTTACACCTCAATGATCATTTATATACAAAACTCATGTGTCTTTTGTGGGCAGCGAAGTTTCAGGGTCCCACCATAGGCTTCGCACCCCTTCCGACACTTTTTTTGCTTTCACCGTAGAAGTGTCTGAACCAGTCCAGGTCTTTCACCCGAGAAAGTATCTAGCCCTTCTTGCTATTACTCGACACAAGTCTTGTTTATCATTTCGTTCAACTGTGAGACTCTGTTGGACTTCGTCCAATGGTACCGAGCCCACCCAATCAAACACCAAACGCAGTGTTGATTTTTAACCATGCACTCACACCCATGATATGTGATGTCCCTGTGCATATGCAATGTAATGCACCATTGCGTGTTATATCATGCCATAAGTATAATGAATGCTACATGGACAACATAATCCACACCACTCACCGAGTGTCACGACAATCACATCATATGCATATGACTTCCATACATCAATTCATTCATGTCAATATATCATGCACACATACATTAACATCAACATACAATTTGTCATTCCATGTTCAAGAAATGACACACTCATAATCAAGTCATGTAATGGCTACTTTTCACATATAAACTCATCATATTCCAATACATTAATGCACCCATATTGACATCCAAACATGTCACCACATTGTCAAGTAATGACACTCTCAAACCGGTCATACCATGGCCTTGAAGCAAGACACAAGCAATCACAAACCGAGCCACAAAAATGACCGTAAACAAGCCATAAACACAGGCCTCAACGCAATCATAGGCTCGCCTAGGCGTAGCCTACCTTCGCCTTGGCAAGCAAAGCCTCGCCTAGGTGGACCAAAAATGTAACGCCCTAAAAATACCCTAGAATTTTATAATAAAAATTATTATATATTCCGAGTATAAATTGACCCAACTTGGGTATTTTCCGGGAATTTTTAAATGAACAGATAATGATTATATGGCAGAGCCAAATGCAAATATAATATACTAAATGAGAATTGATTACACCGAAATTTGGCTCCTGAAAATGGCAAATTTGAAAATGTGGAAAAATGAGGACCTAAGGGTCAATTGTAAAACAAGCCATATGTCTAAGTGTAAATATGGGGATTTAAGTGCAAATAGGAATAGGTGTGAGCTATATTGCCATTTGGGAGAACTTAACCCAAAAATGAATTTTGTAGCTAAACAAGGCCTTGAGGAAATGAGATATTTAAAAACCAAATAGTAGAAAATGAGAATGAGACTGCGTGGAAGGCCAAACATGGCCCTACACTTAAATGAGTGATATAAAAGCCAAAAAGGTGGTCTTAGAGCTCATTTGAGCAAATCCCGTTTTTAGGAGAAGAAGAGAGGAGAAAAGGGAGAAAAGCTAGGGTTTTGCAAGAGATCAAGTTTGGGTTGGGTTTTCTTCCCATCTCTTGCTCCTGAGAGATCAAAACAACTTGGAAGAGAAGATTTGAAGAGGTTGAGGTAAGAAATAAACCCAAACCCCTTTGTTCTTGTGTTTGAGTTAGGGAAACCCCCAAATGTGGATACAAAAGAGTTTTGTTTTGCTGTAAACGAAGTTTTGGGATTGTGTTGAGGTTATTTGTATTGTTGCTGGGATTGGTTTGGATTGGTTTAGATCGGGCTCAGATAGTGTTTGTAAAAAGGGAAAATGTTAAGTTATAATAATACAAATGAAGTGATTCTAATTGGTAAAGAACCATAAGAGATAGGGCTACAAATTTATAGAAGGGACCAAGAGCAAATTGTAGCTCTAAGGCTCCACGAATCCACGGGCTTAAAAGGTATTTCGGGTAGCTCAGCGGTTTATACTACGTTTTGGATATTGTTATAGTGTTTTGGCCATAAGTTGAGTTTCACTCATCCAAATTGAGTTATTCAAAATTATGGGTAAAATATACTTCTAGGGGAATAATGTACTTGAAGGAAGTGTAAGCAAATTGTTACCCCAAAGTGCCTAGAAAGTTTTCAAAGTGGAGTTATGTGTAAGAACAGTCTGATTATGCTTTGCAATTGGAGTAGTCTAGATGTAAATTCAATAACTTGAGTTTTGGTGATCACAATTGGATGATTCCAGCTGGAAAAGAAACCTTAGAACCATAGATTAAAATGAGTAGAAGGAACCATTACCAAATTATGGAGTTAAGACCCTTGAAATTGGGAATAACAGTAGGTAACGGTAGGCATACTGACCAGTTTTGCATTAAAATGCTGTAACTTGAGTTTGGGTGATCCAAATGAGATGATTTCAATTATGTAAAAATAAGAATCATAGAATAAAATTTTCTTGAAGGAAGCCAAAACAGTGCCAAACTCATATTATTTTAGAAGAAAAATTTTCAAGTAAAGAGAATATCGATTCAAACACGACAAAAACTCCTAGAATAACTTCACTATCTTGATTGTCATTGTATTTGAATAGGGGTTCGACGGAGGAAATCCGCGTGATCAATTCCGGGCCGAGAAATCAAGCTGACGATTTTGGTTTGTTCTATCTTCTCCTATTCGTTTCAAGATTTGAACTATTTGTTCTAAATGCATAAGAAAATCATATTAAATTGTTTTAATTGATTTGAGAAAAGTGATTGTGAAATGTTTGGATATGACAATTGCATGATTATTGAAAATGAACAGTTTATACAAATGCGTATTGTACTATATTTTGCCTAAAGGATTTGAAACGCCCTTAATGAATGTTAACCATTTATTTATGTTAAGGATAGATTGGTACATGCAATGAAATTGAAATAAGCGATGCGCAAGCGATTGTATTGATGTGTCACTCTCCGATCGACAACCCGGTGGGGCCGTATCGGTAGTGTTCACTAATTGATTTTTATCTTAGGCACATAACGTTGGGGCCAGTGCCGATGATCTGATATCACAGTATCTAGAAAGCATAGGTTAAATTCATTAAGGGCAAAACTGAATTGAATTGTAGAAGTGAATTGAATTTGTGAGCATAATTGAATTGATTTGAGATTGTGAAATATTGGAATTGAAAAGCATATTTGCCAATTGAAATGAAAAGAGCATTATGAAATGCATGATTTGATGTCATGATTTTATTGAATATGAAAGTGTATATTTGGGATGATCAATGAACTATAAATGATTGTATATAAAACAAGTATATGTATTGTATTGTGACATTAATCATCCAAAAGATTTGAAAGTTTTGAATTGTTCGAAATTGTGATTTGAATTAAAGCGAAACTTAGAATGGATTTGTATAGAACAATAAGCATGAAAATGCTTAGGCGTATTGTTACCCGTCTTGTAGTGCAGAGTGATGAATGTGATCGAAGCGGACCCAAGATCGAGGAGCGTCGAGTCATAAAGAAGGAATTGCGGAGTATGCTCCGACTTGTGCATTCATGTCATGTTTCTTTTTGAACTTTGGTATTTTGCAAAAACATTTTGAACTCTGAATATCTATTTTGTAAATCATTTTGAAAAGGCATAGAATGCCTTCATTGTAAATGCATTTTATTAAATGTAAATGTTTATGGGCTTGCCCTAAATTGAAATCGCTTCCACAAAAATTTGAGAATGAAATGTATTTGATAAACGGATTTGGTTAATGGCTTATTTGAGAGTCCAGGGTTTCGGTTCGGATCCACGATTGGGTCCCCAGGCGGAAGCAGGGGTCGCTACAAGAAACACCACAAAACCCATCCTCGGTCTCGCCTAGGAGAACATTCCCTAGCCTAGGCGCGCCGCACCGGCAAGCGACCACTTCCTTCGCCTAGGCGAGGGCCTTTTCTTCTGGGAAGCCCCATGTCTCATCTAAATGACATGGATTCGCTAGGCGAATGACGCCCGACAAGAAACTCGAACATGCACCCATTTCCAGCCAAAAAATGGAAAATAAGTCAAGGTAGGAAGAATCCCTACCTCTTGGAGCGTAATAGAACTGTTAGGAAGCTTCGTGGACACTTTCTATACCCGAAACCTTGATTTCCCCCAAATTCCTCTCTTGGATCTTTGGCAAAATCTCTCTTTTCTGGTATACACGTGTAGCCCTCGCTGAGTAGATGAACTTTCACTTTAGCTCGACGAATTCTTACCAACGGAAGTCCAAGGATTGCATAAAGAATCCCTTGGTCCTCCTCTTTCTCTCCTCACTTCTCTCACACGTACACAACAAAAAAATGTGTTCTTTCTGCCCTAAGTCCCTTTTGTCTAGAACTTAAATGCATTATTTACGTCGTACGTTTCCATCTTGAGCTTCGGGTTTGATTTTTGGCTCGAAGCAACCTATTCCGTCTCAGTTCAAGTTCAAATTATTTTCTATGAAGTTAACTTAATTTGTTTCCCAATTTACCAGATTTTTGTAAAAAAACTCGTTTCTGGGAGTCATCGGACATCAGTCCCCCCGAAAATTGTGAAATTTTGACTATCTCGGAATTCAACGAAATTCGTCTTTATAATTAGATTTCGGGAGACAAATCCAATGGTGAGGTATGTTTCATCGTCAAAGATCTAGAAAATTTCTGGGTTTTCAACCTTTATTGTAGCGGCAATTTACTGTTTTTCCATTTTTCAGAGAAATTTGATTTTTCCCGGGTTTTACACATATTAGGAAACATAAAGCCACGTAATATTGAGAATATATCTCCTAGATGCTATCAAATATAATAGAGGTCGTTCATGCTATGACATGTTTTTTTTACGAAGGAGATTGTTTGGAGAATCTACTCACGTGTGAAGTAATTGTTGTGGTAATGCTCTATGCCTTGATGATGAGCAGTGTTTATTCTCATTGTTGAGAAGGAGTGGGGCGTGTAGGAGTCCAGATATCGTTGCATGGGAAATAAGGAGAGCTTATTTCCATGTTTTACTATGAGAAAGTTAGGAGAAGAAAGTTGTTAGAAATAGGGAGTCTTGTCTCATATAAGATCAATGTGTAACCTAATTGATATATAGTGGAATTCCTTACATCTAGGCTTTGCCTTGCGGACGTAGGCTTTTCCCCAACTGTGTAAACAATCTCTTGTGTCTGTGCATCTTTGCTAGGTTAATCTCATATTTTTATTTTTATCAAAATCACACTAGTAGATTTTAGTCCAGACAGTGTTACATCACTTGATGCAACAACTGATAAATCACTGTCAAAACAAACAGTTTTTATTTTTCAATTGGCATCAAAGTGGGTCACTCTAAGTTATTGAGTAGGATCAAGGATAATCTACTTTGTTTTGTCTCCAAGTAAGCCCATCCAGTTGGTAAGAATTTGAACATGCGAATGAAGGTACCTTCCCTCGATACACGAATATGATTTTTGCCCTAACCTCCAATGCTTCTCATAAAATAAGTAGAAATCAAGGCTAATCTTAATGCTAAAACAAATACCTGGGGATCGATTAGTGAGAAATGTGAGAGAGGTATGGACACAAATTCAAGCTGAATGTGCTAACACATGGAGTGATGATGAGTATAAAGCATGCAATAAGGGAGAGGACAATGAATCAGTGGCACGAGTCAATCTATATGTAGTAGAACAGTGTTCAAGTGATCCAACAATATCTACATTTGGTCCACCAGTTGATCCATCAACCTATGAGTCACCTACCTCAATGATTGCACTATAAATCTCACGAATAAGATCCAATCTTTCAAATTTGATCCACCTAATATTATCCTTTAGTCTTCCTTATCCATCTCAGAGAACATCAGCTTTCGATCTTCAAAATATTCACTCTAGATTTGCATAATATTAGCAATAAATCTGTGTTGACCAAATATGATAAGTAGTGTCACACAGCTTGATCTACTATCTCGTGTGACACTAAATATGGTAAGTAGTATCACACATCGTGATCTACCATCTCGTGTGATAATAGCTGAGACATAAAGTTTTGTTGTTGGAAAACATGCGATTGTATTTTTACCTAAAAGTATGACAAGAAATATCTACATCATATATAAAAGTGATACAATTGTTTTTTAAGTATCTGAGGAGGTACTAGCATTCAATTGAAACAGACGTTGCATTACTTGGCAAACAAAGATGGTAGTACGTTTAGAATAATGCACAATATAATTTGCATGCTTTATTGGCTAGCAATATTATGATTTTTTTTACAACAATATTCTATTATTTCACTGGGGCAGTGTCGGCACCAGAATAATATTTTGGAGTACTATTGTTACACGCGTAAATCCAAGAACAATAAAAAGTCACACTAGTTCAAGTTTTTCTTGGGTTTCGATGATGACCGTGTCTCTCGGAGTCTCTTCTCTTCAGAGAGCAGCTTCGCAAACCTGCAAGGGCAGACAGTCAACTGCACTGTTATACCTTCAATTTAATTATAAAAAAAATGTCGGGGTATCTCCTTCAATTTAATTGCATTCCATATGTACCTTTTTGAGCCTGTTCATTAGTACCACCATTTCAGCTGGCTCAGAGGGCCAGTCTTCAAGTTCACCCTTGAAACCGGTTTCTTCAGCAGCTTTTCTCCGATTGTCACAAGGTTGTCCAAGTTCTCCTTGGTTGTGATATCAACTGAAGCATCTTTTCCACGTATTGTATCATCCTAATTTGGCATAGTCGAAGCATATAGTCAATGAACATGAAGGTTTAAACAAAAATTGAGCCAAATGAAAACATGAGCATGTATATATAGGATCTATCATACTTGGATTCGGAGGTAGTTGTCTTCAGAATGAAGGGCTTGGAAAACCGTGGAATTATGGAAATCAACCATATCTGCACTTGCTTGCATAAACACATCCCACCAGTAAGATTGGAACCACCATCAAGTAGCCAACCCAAAACCCCCATTTGGCTGCCATTTCAGCATACTATCTTTGTTTTCCGATTTTGGTGAGCAAGTGCCTACAGAGATCACTAGAAAGCGGCCAAAGTCCATTGGCTTAGTCGGGAGGAAATTTGGGTTTTTGTCAAAAACCTGTTTTGTTACTTCGCTTATGGCAAGTAAAGTCTGGATCATGGTGTCCAAAGAAGAAAAAAGACAGTCAGGTTAATGTTTCAATAATGATGACTATTTGTTATATATTTATATTTATTAATTTTAAGTAGTAATCATATTAATTACCGGATTATTTGCGGCAACACCACCATCAATAAGATTGAATTGCTGCATATGTCCTAGTTGGTCTGGGGTTTCAAAGTAGCCCAGGCAGGAAGATAGGTTGTGGTGCTGCAGAGCTACCAAGGCATATGTCAGCCAGTGGAGCATCAAATTTAGACTAACTTTTCCACCTGCATATATGAGGTTAATTAAGATTTCATTTTTACATGCATGTTTAATTGATTAATTCTAAGTATCATATTTGTTGTAAGAAAAAAAGTACCATAGCCCTTAAGATAAATCTACAAACACGACCAGAGAGAGAAATCTAGAGAGAGAGAGAGCAGCTATCATAGGAGGAGAAAATGGTTGGCTGCAAACTCTTGATATCAAAAGTTGGAATAACCACATTGGTCAAGGTCTCATGCAACCGGGTCCCTCCTAGTTTCTCCTTTATGATGGTTTTGAGATATTTCCCGTCGTATTTTGGTCCAATTATTGGTCTCAATATGCTCATGATCCAGCCAAAAATACCTCTGCCATAAAAATAAATTGCCCCTGTTACTTACTCTACGAAAAATCCAACATGTAATCCTAGCTAGGTTTTCACATAGCACATGAATCAATCTTCAAAAGAGATCAGTCAGTCAAATGTCTAGTATATACCTTACACTGTGGAAGATCTGGGCCATGCTCCGAAATAAAAGGCCTGATATCTTTGGCTGCAAATAGAGGACGCTTCTGATCATCCGGAGCAGTGAGCATAGCAGTCACCAGACCACCTGTGCTTGTTCCAGCAATCACGTCGAAGTAGTCTGCTATCCTTGCATCTTCACCATCCAGCTCCTGATTTTCAACATTGTATCGTATTGTTCTGATCAGTGTTACCTCAATCCATTATCTTAGGAGTTCACATTCTTTATGATATTCTATACAAAGTTGAATAATTAGTATTTGGATCGCAAATTGTTAATTTTTTAAATAAGGGTAGTGGTAACATTTAATCATTTTTAAAGAATAAAATACTCTAAGAGCCCTACTTCGATAGAGAAGAATTATATACAAGAACACATAATCTTAAATAGTTATACCTGAAGATGCTGATTCCAGGCAAGCGAGGATAGTTGCAGGGATGATGCCCCTGATACCACCTCCATCAATACTAAGAATGGTAACAAGGTTACCATAACATGGGGGCTGGATTTGAGGCAAGACTGAGTTCTCCATATTATGAATGGTCGATAGTGTGCAGGCCTTGAATAAGAACAAGCTGTGAAGAACAAGGAAAGCGCTAAGGCACCAAGAAAGATGGGATGATTATGATGAGAAGAAAGAAACTAAACTCAAGTTGTCCTAGATCTTGGTGTTGGATTGCAATGTTCATAAGCCATTTATAGGGAAATCCCGCAGCAAGGCGTGTACTATAGAATGATAAGGATTTTAATATAAAGAAAATTCGAGGAACATGTGATGTCCATGGTACAATGTTATATCTCTTGAGATTGCGAAATTTCCTATATTTTTTTGAAGATACAGAATTACGTAGCATTTGTGACAACTTAGAATTGACTAGCTAGTATATAATGAGATACACATGTAACATGCTCATCAATTCTGCTTCAAACAGAACCCATTACTTGATCGTCTTTTATGCATTGATTAACGGACTCCAACAAATTAACAATAGTATATTAATGCTTATCAGTCATCTTAATTGAAGAATGTCTCGGCACGCCCAAACTCTGTCGTGGGCATCAAGGAATTATCATCTTCATTTGTTTGTTTGAGCTGTGATGTATGACCTACAACTTGTCCCAATTGTTATATGATTTATATGAAAATAAAGTCTGAGCTTGCTGCTTCTTTTGAAATTACTTTTACATACCATGTAAAGTTCTCTACATATCAATATATCTGTCATGGAAGTAGTCATTACAATTATTTTCCTGTAATTGATTGATTATTATTACTTTGCATTAAATGATAGAAGCTCTTTGTACAAAGATTGTTTTAAAATGCCTTAACATGCTTGTGATATCAATGGGTCAATTGTTAGGTAATTACTCATCTTTTCCTGGTGCAAATATTTGATTAATAGTTAAGCCTTATCTAATCTATATAAGGACAATGATACTGGTCAAAAAATAAAGAGGATAGTATGGCATTCTGAGTATTCTAAGCTGATTTTAAAAACAAAATAAAGGTACAGTATTCTAATCACCATATAAGGACAATGATACTGGTCAAAAAATAAAGAAGGATGCAGGCATTCTGAGTATTTTAAGCACGTTTTAAAAACAAAATAAAGGTACAGTATTGAACATGCATATAATGGTACCAATTAAGAACCTGGACAAATCGACCTTTTGGTCATTACATTCACGGCATCATGTTTACATGTATATGTATGCGAGAGAGGTTATAACTTATAATATATGAGGAGAGAGAGAGAGACTATAATACAATATTTAATTTGCATGCATTATTCGTTTCCAGTGTTATTAATTTTCATTCTAATATTTTATTGACTTGGGTGGTGCCTATCCGAAGAGGCTGCATCAGTGCTTTGAAACTATCTATCCTTACATCTAAATTATTTATTTTCCCTCGTTGTAATAGTTTTTTTCACAATTCCCCATCAATAGAGAGCCAAAATATTAATATTTTTGTGTTTGTCGCTTTTGTATATGCTTTGAAATTATCTATCCTCACATCTAAATTATTTATTTCCCCACGTGGTAATTGTTTTTTTTCATACAATTACATAAGCCAGTTTTTAATCTTGAATTTAAGAAGGGATAATTTAATAGTGAAAAATGAAAAGGAAAAATAATGGGTCCTATATATACCCAGATGATGATGGAGTGCTGTTGCACCAGAGCTGATTGGTTTGAAGATGTATGCACTAGCTTAGATGGTCCATTTCATTTAACTACCACTGTATGGGACGGTCCTACTGATAAGTACAAATTAAATATGATGAATTATATTCTTTTAAGTATACAAATATGGTAAAAGAAAAAACTCATTTTATCTCCACTTTCTCTTCTTTCTTCTCTAGCCACTCTTTCTTAAGTAAAGAATAGTGATTTTAGACTATTTAAGGCTTGAAATCACTCATCTATACCTTTTTTCATATAGTCTATCTCTTAATAAAATGATTATTCCATAATGATTAGGTATTTTCTTGTTTTTTATGTTATCATCTTCTTATTGTGGCATTTGGTTTGTATACGTGACTTATTCTGATATGAATTGTTTCGTCGTCTTGTTACGATGCTTTATTTGTATGGAAGTGATTAAGATAAACAAAACAAATTTGATCAATCGAAGATATTAGATTATGATCGTCGTATGGTGGAGAACTAAAGTCGTAGTTATTTTAGTCACTATATTATCAAATTTAAAAACTTAATTTATATCGATTTATTATGTTATTAATTTGGATATTATTTCATAATTTATGGTTTTTAGTAATTTGTATTTTGGATCATTAATCTATTGTAAGTTTGAATGAATAAAATTATTTTTCCTTTAAAAAAAATACAAATATTGTAATATACATGTTATATATTATATAAAAAATTAATAAAAATAAGAATAACATATTTATAAAATATGATATAATTATGAATAAAAAGTATCTATATTTTAAAATACTTGATACTTATAATTATTACTTTTATACCATTTATTTAGGTTTTTTTTCTCAATATCTCTATGAATATAGATCAACTTTTATCTCGTCAATATTTTATCAAAATAGTTTACCAATATTTTTCCATTTATCTACAAATCCTAAAGTGTTAGTTTATTTCTATATTACATTTAGACTGTTGGAGTGTAAGTAGGGGTGGCCATGGTTTGGTTAACCTAACAATGTCACTAAAAGTAAACCTATCATCGGCTTTCTATTTGTTATTTATATAAACAAAAAACCTAACCATAAACATGATTAACCGAATCTTCGGTTAACCATTTTTTTGGTTAACCATATATCGGTTTTTGGTTAACCAAAATTAAAAAAAATTATAATTTCATAATTGTATATTAAAGTACAAATTCTAATAATTACTATAAATACAATAAAAATGCAACAAAAAAATGAATAAATTGTTATCAATTCATTTGCAATCTCATGACACTTAGTTCATTTATAATACATCCACATAATATAAGAAATGTATGAGATTATATAATTTAATCACATTTTTTTAATCGACCACATGTTTTAACCTTCAATAAAAATAAGCTATATCAAAATAATCACAACCTATATGCTTTGGTTTGATATTAGATAGGTCAAAGAGTGTACTTATATTATATATTGTTATATACTACTAATATATGTATATAACCATGAAATCTAGTTTATAATGTCTTCCTCCAGTTTCAAAAGCAAACATTATATCAAAATATTAATTTAACCCGCCAACAACAAAATCATGGCAAACATAATAAATTCAAGTATTTTTCAAAAGGATTATAGAAATTGACAAAAGGTCTTGAACTTCATATGTTTCAATTACAAATAATCATGACAAAATCCTTGTCCATTCAAAAGAATTAATTTTCAATTAGAAACGTACTAAGATTATAAAATATATTTGTTATAGAATAAAACAATATTGGTCAATTACATCATTTCTTTAAATAAATAGCCTTAATTATCTATTTTTAAATAAATAATTTATTATCCATTTATAAATAAATAAATAATTATGAATTATCTATTTGTAAATAGAAATGATAATAAATTATCTATTTATAAATAAAGATAAATAATTATCTAATTGTAAAAATAATAATAAATGATAAATGACTATTAGAATTTGACTATATTATATAAAAATAAGTATAACATAAATTTTTACCTAATTCTAAAAGAGTCTAAAAAAAACAAGTTTTATAAATTAAGATTTGGTTTCAGTTTAAATGACCATAAATGATTATTTTTGAATGAATCAGATCTGAATTCTCTCTAGTCTAAGATCAGTTCGATTCTTGGTATGCAACGGTTTATAAACAACCCTAATTGATGCATAATAGGGTTATCTAAAATTAAAATTATTTTTTATTTTTAATTAAATAATGCTTTGTTGAATCATATATTGTCTATATTTTACACGAAAAACATTTTACTTATACGATATAATAAATTTAATTACACTAAAATTTAAATTTAAATTTTCAAAATATGGAACTTTAAACATTAATGAAATATTTATTAAACATAGATCCTAGTATTAAATGAGAGTTAATTTTCTTAGAGAACATAATTAGTATTAGTTAAAGATGATAAATACAAATGTTATCATTCGTTAATCAAGATTTTGATAGGATAATTTACACAATAAGTTTGTATGTATTCATTCAAATAAAATATTATAATATACTTATATTTTATTAATATAAAAGACATACATTATAATAGTAACCATGAATATTTTTTATTATTATTCATTATATATTATAACAATTTAATAAGTATTTAATTGGTGAAAATTTTGAACTCTTTATCAAATAAAATATTCACTTACAAAACCATTTTGTAAGTAAATAGAGACAATATTTAGTAACAGATATTCATAGTATTCATGTCTTGAAATAATACAATAAGCGTGAAATAATATCGTTTGAAAATATAGATAAAACATTATAATTTTAGTAAGGAAGTAAATTTCATTAGGGGAAAATTATATTTCCGATGCATGTTTTGTTGAAAAAAAGGTTTAATTTTTGTCGTAGAAAGTTTTAGTAATAAGAAAAAATGCGCTTAACTCCTACCACCTTTTGGTGACGAAAATATCAATTTAGGTGACGAAAATATCAATAATTCATTGGAAAAAAGTTTTCAAAAACTATTTTAAATAAAAAAATTTAGAATTTTGTCAGGAAAAATGATATTAAGCAATGAATTTGTAATTTGTCCCTAAATTTTAGTGGGGAAAGGCATGTTTTGAAGGGACCTAACCCGAATTTCCTCTTCCTAACCCGAAGGACCCTTCACGGCCTCTGGTTGAGAAACATTTAACCAAAACCGCTTTTTAAAAATGAAGATCCATAGGCCGAATCCATTTATCGTGAATGTAATGCCGTCGAGAAGATTAATGCGATGCACGTGTAGCGAATGGGGGCACATAAGTGCCTGAAAGTGTCATTGTATTATTTTTTGGAAGTTGTGGTTCGAGACGAAATTGTGAAATCCATAAATTTATTTAACCGAGAATTTGTACTAAACGAGGAGTAGGGTGTAATTGATCAAAATGGGACATAAAGGACATAAGATGAGAAGAGAGTAGGCCATTATATAAATAACATAAGTTGAATTGCAAATATTAAAGTGATTGAGGACGAACTTGCAATTAAGGCAAATATGAGACTATAAATAGAGGTGAGACAAACAAAACATTTCTTTTTGGTCTCTCAAACTAGGGCTTCACGTTTTTGGTGAGAAGAGAGAAAAGAAGAGGAAGAAGAGGAAGAAGAAGGAGAAGGAGAAGAAGGGGAAAATTTTCAGGTATGAAATCATGTAATTTACACAAGGTTTTAGTATGATTTCTAGGGTTTTCCATGGAATTAGTTCCTCTTACTTTTTTCTAGGAGGTTTTTGTTGAGAGATAGCCTAACCCTAGATTTGTTGAATTCATGTAGGTAAAACCTTAATTGGTATGGAATAAACAAAAATTCATAGCATTTCTATAGTTTTTGTATGGATTGGTGGACCTTGGTAGATTCTTAGGATTTTTACCTAGGGTTTAGTTATAAAGTTCTAAACCACCAATACAAGTGTGGTGGGAGGTTGTTTTAGTGCCAAATTCCATGTTGGTTTTGAGGGAATGGTTGTAAAAGGAGAATGTTGGGTTTTAGGGAAATCTTTGTCAAAATTTTGGTAAAACCCCTGTTCTTGTTTGGTTATAGATAAAGTTATAATCATCCAAATGAATTAGTTCAAATTAAGTAAGAGCAATAGAATAGGGCTACAAATTTATAAAAGGACCAGAGAAAATTGTAGCTCTAAGGCTCCCAAATACGAGACTGAAAGGTGAGCTCGTGTAGCTCACTGATTATGCTCTATTTTGGGTATTGTTGTAATGTTTTGGCCATAAGTGGAGTTTCACTCATCCAAATTGAGTGATTCAAAATTCTTGTTAAAATAGACTTCTAGGGGAATAAGTTGGCTAAAGGAAAATTGTAACCCCAAAGTGCCCAGAAATTTTTCAAAGTGGAGCTATGTGCAGATTCTGTTCTGCTAAATTGAGTAATCTAGATGTAAAATACAATAACTTGAGTTTTGATGATCCAAATTGGATGATTCCAATTGGAGAAGAAACCTTAGAACCATAGCTTCAAATGAGTGAAGAAACCATTTCCAATTTATGGAGTTAAGACCTCAGAAATCAAGGATAACAGTAGGTGATTCAGTGAGCTAACCAATTAGGCATAAAAAAAATGTTGTAATTTGTGTTATGTGGTTGAGGGCCTTAGAGAAGGAATTTAATTGAAAAGTCCCAAGAGATGTCATTGGATATATAAAGGACTGATCTGGAGAGTTTCATAATGTTTGAAGACCGTTTGAATAATTTTTGAGTAATAAAGTCAGAGAGTATTGTTGGAAAAAGGTTTGCCAAAATGAGTGTTTTTTTTTTTAGGGGCTTTTTAGTGCTCAAGGATAAATTGTTCATTTGGATTTATATGAATGTTGTGTGACCCTAAAGTGACTTGCGTGTGAAGTACATTAAGTTTCTCTCTATCTGTGAGGGCGATTAATGTTTTCGTGGAAACGTTTGAGTGTGTGAAATTTAAGAAATGACGGGAAAGTTGTGGAGTCGTGCTCAAGTTTTGGTAAACAAAAAGGTGAGTATTCTAAACCTATTTTTCAAATACTAATGTATTATTATGAACTGTTTTACACTGGTATTTAATGGTTTTCATTGTAAACCATATTTTAAAGCAAGTAAGCAATGAGTTTTTAAGCAAACAATGGTTTTGATTTAAACCATATGTGCAAAGCAAACAAGTAATGGTTTTGATGTATTCAACCATACTTTTAAAAAGCAAGCAAGCAATGGTTTTGAGTTGTTGTAAAACCATATTTCAAAGAACAAGCAAGCAAAAAACCAAACAAAGTATATTTTATAAACGAGGCTAAGAAAATCCTAGTTTTAAGCAAGCATACCAGTCAAAGGTATTCCGTACGTGCGCGGTGGTGTTAGGACATCATTTCATGCATTTTAGATTTGCCTGGTCGGCAAACTTAGTTCATGTATCATGGCATTTAAAGGAGACCGTGGCATGTACTGGAGTATATAGGGTTAGCACGCTAGCTAAATTATGGTGACGTTGTAATACCCGAGAAAATTCCAATTTTCGGAAAAATGGTAAAATGGTCATTTCGGTAAAAATCCAAAAATTTTCTAGATCTTGGATGATGAAACGGATTTCCAGTTGGAATTGGAGTCTCGTGATCCTGGCTACCACGGCCGAATTTCGTCAAATTACGAGGCAGTCGAATTTCACGTTTTGAGCACCAGTCGGGTGTCGTAAAACGGTTTTGAGAGACATGTGATATGAAAAAAGTCACCTATTACATGCACTCTTATGACATGTTGCAGATTAAATGAATGGTAGGGAATGAATGGCTGAGATTGTGCCAAGTATCAAAATCAAGACAAAATGGGACACATTGGGAATTTTTGAATTGTTAATTAAATAAGACAAAACATGAATAGTTGTCTTCTCAAATGGAAAAGAGCAAAAACTGACAAAAGCTGGAAAAGATGCAGTAACCTGGGAATTTTGAGTTTTAGAGAGAGAAGGAGCACCTTCTCTCTAGATTTTCGGTCAATCGGACCGTCGGTTCTCGACGGAGCAAGAAGCAAAGTTGCTCTACGCGGCGAGGGCTACGCGTGGGCACTGATTTGGTGGAGTTTCAACAACTCCAAGAGGTAGGGATCTTTTCCTACTTGCGTTAATCTTTTGCTAAGAGCACGTATGAAATGGTTATGAATGTTCTAAAGGCTTGTTTGTAGTAAACGATTGATCTCAAAGCTTTGAACCGGAGTGGAGAAAATTCTATTTGGCTGTGGCCATGAGCAGAGTGCCACTTTCGGGGGTTCCTTGTTCCCGCGTGAATAGTGATGTGAATATTTTTCTGTGAATTTTATGGTGTTGAGTTATTCAAAATGAATTGCTTGTGTTTGTTAATTAGCCCATGTGAGCTAATTTTTGGTGTAATTGGTTGAGAATTTACATAACATGCTTTATGTGATTGAATATGTTAATATATATGCATGTGAATATATTAGCATGAATGTGTTGGAATTAGCATCATGCATTCCATATGCACTGGGGCAGCCTAGAATATTAGGTATGAGTGCATGACATGAAATGAAACAAAAATGAAAATGTTTGTGAAATGAATTTTGACGGAAGATTTTTCGGAGAATCGTGTTGAGAGATTGTCCAACAATTCACGTCGGAGGGCGTGGATTGTTTGAAGGTTATCAATAGATTCGCCTTGGAGGGCCAATAATATTTTAAAAACTTCGGTAGTGTGTTTTCAAGAACAAATAGATTTTGTTTTGAAAACTGTGATTTTACTAGCATTCGGCTTAGGCATATGTGAGGGAGTCGGTGAGGACTCGAGACATGGATTAATTAAGTAGACATTCAAGTAGGTTTATGAAATTGTAGATGTGGTTGTTTATCATGCATGTACACTTAGGTGGGAGTAACTCATGTAGGAAATTATCAACTGGGCTTTGCTCCTGCAATCGAGGGATCAGATTTCAGGTACGGAGAGGCGTCGAGAAGGCGGCCTCATTAAATTCGTTTGAGGAAAGCCAGGCACTGTGGCTTTGTTGTTGTCATGTAACATGCCAGTATTAAATTCTAAGGTTTAATATATGTTGAATTAAGAAGAAATCATAAAACTCTTTAACCATGTAATATTTTTGGTTGGGACATATTTTGTGAGTATTTATTGATGCGGGGGCCCAGTGACATTATTTTACTCACATATAGACCACTGTGTGAGTCATTGTTGATTATTAGGATGAGATTATACCTTGGGTAGAGCTCCGGTACAAAGGAGGCTGGCACCGATTTTCGTGATGGTGTCGGGTTCGCAGCGTCACGATTATTCCGTAGGTTGGGTTGTCAGCGGACACCGGGAATGGGGGGCGTCACGGCAGTATCAAAGCTAAAGGTAAGCGATTTTGCCAGGAGCTCAGTGGGTGTAAAGCTTAGGTAAATGAAAACCTAGGGATTGAGGGACTTGGGCTTAGGCCATGGTCATGAGGTGTAGGAACATCACAGCTTGGTATAGCTCGATGTTGGATACTAGGGTGTAGCTTACTATCGGTAAGTTAGGTATATGGTTGCCTAGGAAATCACGGGACATGATTAGAACACTGTTCACAAGATTTTTTTTAAAAATAAAAATCAAATCAAATCAAATCACATGAAATAAAAAAATTTTAAAAAGGAAATTTTCTAAAATAAAATTTTTGTTGTTGATTTTGATTTTATATATTGAATTATCGTCTTGCAATTCCTATGAAAGCATGGACATTGTGCATAAAATATTTTTTTTGTACATGAATAGTGTCTCGAAGTACAATGTTTATGCCTTAGAATCTTGCGTGAATTTTAACTTGCCATTTGACTTGTGTAGATGGCTAGTCGAGCGAGGATGTAGAGGGCGTCCACGAGTGCGGTCGGGCTGCGATGTTGATCGGCGGGCCTTTGTTGAAATTTGTAGGTATTCTTGGTACTTTGCTATTGCCTGGGGCTAGTGTGGCGGGTAGTCGGGGGAGGTCGGGTAACCTCCCGGAGGTTTAGAGCACATCATCCTCAGGAGCATTCACGGGGGAGGAAGTCAGGGTGGTGGCGAGACCATTGGTTCATGCGGGTTGAGAAGGTATTGGAGGCTATGGAGATTACCTCCGTTATGACCCGAGGTTAGACTAGGCATTCAGTGGGCGAACTAGGGTGATAGAGTTGGGCTTAGGGTTGGGGCCTTGGAGGGTGACTGTATGTGAGTTCTCCCACCCCAGGGATTAGGGCGAGAATAGGGATGATATGTCGTGGTGCGAGTTAGAGATCTCGAGGAGACTCTACTCACGGTGGACTTGAGGATCATGGACGTGTCGGAGTTCGATGTCGTCGCAGGAATGGATTGGGCGACGACATAGGGTTGTCATCGATTATGGCGTGGGAGGGTTCACAGCCCTATCACTTGCAAGATGGTAGTCGTGTTGTATTCAGGGGGACAAGCATGATATTTTGCGGACGATTAGCCTTGAGTCAGTGTGTCGGGGGCCGAGTTAGGCGGGTTGGCTATGACCTTACCACAGAAGGGCAAAGGTAAGACCAGACTTAGATCTACCTCGAGTAGTTAGCGAGTATGAGGATGTTTTTCCGGATGAGCTACCGGGGTTGCCTCCGTAGAGGGTTGTAGACTTCGGTATTGATTTACACCCTGGTACTCCGCCCATCTCTATGACTCCACATAGGTTGGCACCAGTTGAGTTGCAGGAACTCAGAGTCATTTCTGGGAGCTCTTTGGACAAGGGTTCGTGGGCCGAGCACTTCACCATGGGGCGCTGCGGTTCTATTTGAGAAGAAGAAGGACAAGACCCTTATTTTATGCATCGACTACGAGACGGAGTTGAATAGGGTCCACGATCAAGAATCGGTACCCATTACTGAGGATTGACGATTTATTTGATCGATTAAGAGGAGCGAGTCTACTCAGATAGACCTTAACCTTTGGTTACCATCGGCTGAGGTTAGGAGACGGATATCCTAAGACAGCGTTTAGGACGTGTTATGGGCACTTTGAGTTTACAGTGATGCCCTTTGGATTGACGAATGCACCAACGGCATTCATGGACCTCATGCATAGGGTATTCCAACCCTATCTAGATCAGTTTGTCGTAGTCTTCGTGGATGACAGCACGATCTCCCGGTCAGTGGGAGAATGTGTATCATTTAGGGATTGTATTACGATTGTTGAGAGACCATCGGCTGGCACACAGGATTCGATAAGAATGCTGAGTTTGGCTTATTAAAGGTGAGATTTTTAGGACATGTGGTGTCGGCTATCGGCGTGTCCGGTGTGGACCCAGGAGAAGGTCGGGGGCGCCGTGATGAGTTAGGAAAAGGTATCGATCTTCGAGGATACATAGTTTCTTGGGATTGGGTGGGTATTACGGGAGATTCATTAAGGATTTCTTCGATTCGCCGACACCTATGGCTTGATATTGACCGGAAGGAGGTCAAGTTTGATTAGGATGACCGATGCGAGGAGGCATTCCAGGAGTTGAAGAGGAGGCTTACTACAGCTCCTATCTTGATAGTCCGGACGAGAGGGACGGGGGTACCACGATTAATGTATTGTGATGCCTGGGGGCGGGTAGGATGTGTTTTGATGCGTCGGGAGGATAACTTATGGTTCCCGTCAGTTGAAGAATCATGAGCAGAATTACCCCACACACGACATGGAGTTGGCGGCCATAGTATTCGCCTTGAAGATTTGGCGCCACTACTTATATGGTGAAGAGTTCAAGGTGTACTCATACCATAAAAGTCTGAAGTATATTTCCACGCAGCGGGAACTCAATATGAGACAACGCAGATGGATGGAGTTCCTAGAGGACTATGACTTCACTTTGCATTACCACCCTGGTAAGGCAAATGTGGTGGCTGATGCACTCGGTCGGAAGTCACGAGGAGCATTAGCTAGTATAGCTTCCCGGGAGTGGCGGATGCTCGAGGCCCCCGTGGGGCCGGTTTGGGTTCTGATCTGGCGACGAGCCGCGGGATCGCAGTTGGGGAGTTTGGTGGCTGCAGTCTCTATTGAGTAGGTGATTGAGTCCCGGGGCGGGACCGCGAGGAGATAGTGTCCATCAGGGGACCGGAGTAAAGTCAAATCGCGGGTGACGGGTGGACCATTCACATAGATGGTAGTCTTCGATATAGAGGACAGGTAGTGGTTCCCCAGTTGACCGATTTGAGAGAGGAGATTCTCAGGGAGTTTCATTGTTCTCGATTTTCTGTGCATCCAGGTGGCACGAAGATGTACCAGGATCTTCGTCGTCAGTATTACTGGAGCAGAATGAAGGACACGTAGGGGACTTTGTTCGACGATGTCTCACGTGTCGTGAGATTTAAATTTAAACACGAGGCCAGAGGGCGAAGCTACTTGAAGCGCGTGGAGGTGGGCCGGGCGAGTGGGAGCGCGTCACGATGGATTTGTGACCCACTTTCCACGGACACGCAAGGACATGATGCGGTATGGGTGATGAGTGGATCGGCTCAGTCGGCACATTTTTCTAATTTGTGCGGATGACCTTAACATTGGAAGATTACGCGGTTGTATATACGAGAGGTCGTTAATTTGCATGGAGTACCCGGTATCCATAGTATGGGATAGGGACCAGATTCCTGACCTTTACTTTTGAAAAAGTTTCCAAAGGCTGACTTTTCTGACTGACCATGAGTGCGACTCCCACCGCAGAGGCGTATGGTCGAGTCGGAGAGGGACTATACGGTGTTAAAGGACATGCTCACGAGCATGCATCTGGATCGTAAGGGTAGTTGGGAAGAGCCTTGCCCTTGGTAGGTCGCCTACAACAAGCTGACCGGGAGGTATCGAGATGGCACATATGAGGCATTGTATGGGAGGCCATGCAGATCACGATATGTTGGACCGAGGTGGGAGAGAGCTCCATCACTGGTCTTGATATGATTAGAGACACCTCCGAGAAGGTGAGCTATGTTGATACGACAGCGTCTTCTCATGGCTTAGAGCCGGAAGAAGAGCTATGTTGATGTACGACGTCGACCCTTAGAGTTCGAGGTTAGAGATCAAG
The DNA here is from genome assembly GCA_016808115.1 of Tetrastigma voinierianum. Taxonomy (NCBI): domain Eukaryota; kingdom Viridiplantae; phylum Streptophyta; class Magnoliopsida; order Vitales; family Vitaceae; genus Tetrastigma; species Tetrastigma voinierianum. The sequence goes on along the minus strand of JAEQBH010001805.1, from coordinate 548,560 downwards.
TCTTCTTGAAGGTGATGCCTAAGAGAGGAGTGGTCAGGTTCGGCAAGCGAGGGAAGCTATAGCCGAGGTTTATTGGGCCCTTAGAGATACTCGAGATGGTAGGCACGGTAGTGTATCGGTTGACACATTCACACACTTGACATGTGGTGTCTCTGAGGTATTTCAAATCTCCATGCTCGGTACCGCCGGATCCAGCTCATGTAGTGGATTAGGGAGAGATTGAGGTTGACGATGGGACGCCCGGGGAGGGACCAATATGCATTATAGATAGTCGGGATCGGGTTTGCGACGCGCAGACCAGTGAAGTGAAAATGAGGTGTTATAAGCGGCAGGTGGGTGGAGGGTCGGCGTGGGAGGCGGGGACACGATGCGGGCCACCTATCCCTTCTTGTTTAGGGATGAAGGTACGTGGTTTAGTCGTCCAGTATTTAAATGACTAGTTTACATGCATGGTAGAGTGCATGTTGCATATGCATGGTAGAGTGCATGTTGCATATGCATGTGTTTCGTAGTGATTATTACGCATAATTTGAATGAAATTCCTTTTAAGGAGGGGAAAATGTAAGACCCGAGAAATTCCAATTTTCTGAAAAAGGGCAAAGCGGTCATTTCGGTAAAAATCCAAAATTTTTCTAGATCTCGGATGACTAAACGGATTTCACCATTGGAATCGTCTCGCGAAATCTAACTACCACGTCTAATTTTCTCGAATTTCGAGTGGTCGAATTTCCATTTTTCGAGTACTTAGAGTATCACGATGTAGTAAAGAAAGAAAATGGGTTTTAGAGACATGTGAAGTGACAAAAGTCACCCACTACATGTACTCTTATGACACATGTTGGAAGATTAGAGAGATGATGCAAATTGAAGGCCTAGATTGTGCCAAGTGTCAAAAATCTAGAAGAATTGGACATAAGTGGAATTATGAGAATTGTTAATGAGATAATAAGACAAAATTTGGAATAGTGGTCATCTCCTACATTCAAAAAGGCCAAAAACGTGCAGAGAGAAAAATGGGAGATGCAGTGGCTTAGGTTTTGTGATTTTTTTTAGAGAGAGAGCACCTTCTCTAGAATTCCGGCCGATCGGACCATTGGTTTTCGACGGACGAAGGAGAAGAAGTTAGCTCTGGCAGGCGAGGACTTCTGGCGGTAAGGCACCGTTTGGTGGAGTTCCGACAACTCCAAGAAGTAAAGGGATCTTTTCCTACTTGCGTTAATCTTTAATTTAAGAGCCACGTGATGGTTATGAATGTTAGAGGCTTGTTTTAGCCATAAGCTTCGATCTCAGCTTTGAACCAAGTGGAGAAAATTCATATTTTGTGTGGTCGTGAACAATAGCAGGGTTTCCGCAGTTCGCATGAATAGTGACACGTGAATGTTTTATTGTGAATTTTACGAGTTAGGTGATTCAAAATGAATTGCTTGTGTTTGTTAATTAGCTATTATAGCTATTTTGAAGATCATAGTGGTTGAATTTACATAACATGCTTTATGCGTTGGATTATGTTAATATATATGCATGTGAATATGCTCCGGCTATGAATGTGTTGGAATTGGCATCATGCATTCCATGAACTCTTCAGGCGACCTAGAATGTGGGTGTGAGTGCATGACATGAAATGAAACAAAAATGAAAATGTTGTAGAGAAAAGGAATTTATTGGAATATTTACGGAGAATCGTGTTGGGAGGTGTCAACAAATTCACGTCGGAGGCCCATGAATTGTTTAGGGTTATTCAACATGTGTCGCCTTGGAGGTTGTCGATATTTTACGAGACTTCGGTGATTTGTTTTTCAAGAACAAATAGCTTTTGTTTGGCCTTGATTTCGCGTTCGACGGCGTATGTAAGAGAGTCGGTGAGGATTCGAGACATGGGTTGGTCATGTAGACATTCGAGTAGGTTCATGAAATTGCTTGAATGTGGTTGTTTGTCATGCATGTTGTAACGCCCCGTCCCGAGAGAGTGTACAGTACATGTAACTGTAGGGGCGTATAAGAGCACTAAGTGTCACATTGAAATATTTTGGAGATGAAATTAGGAAATTTTAAATTGTGGAACCCACGAGATTTTGAGGTACTAAGAACAAGGGGATAAAGTGTAATTGCCATAAGGATATGAAAATCATTAAACAAGTAGAGATGGGCCATAATACAAATAAAATAAGTTGATTGCAAATTAAAAGGATGAAGGACAATGATTAAGGTAAATATATTAGTATATAAAGAGGTGAGACAAAGCCAAAGTTAAAGCCTCATTTTGGTCTCCACCAAAAGCTAGGGTTCCATGATTTGGTGAGAGAAGAGAGAGAAAAGAAGGAAGAAGAGAGGAGGAAGGGAGAAGGAGGGAAGGAGAGAAGAAGACCATAAAATCGGGTATGTTTGCCTTGGACTCATGGGTCTTTTGATATCTAGGGTTTTGGTATGGATTTCCATGGAGAATAGTTGGTCCTTTGTCTAGGGTTTTGGAAGAGGTCACCCAAACCCTAGATTTTTGTTGAAGTTATGTGGGTAAAACCCCAATTGATAGAAAATAAACATGGAATCATCATAATTATATGATTTTTAGAAGAATTGGTGGACCTTTGGGTGAATTCATAGGATTTTTACCTAGGGTTTTGTGGTATGAGTTCCAAATCACCAATTCAAGTGTTATGAAGTTGTTTTAGATGAATTCCATGTTGGTTCTTAAGGTACTAAGGAATGGGGAAGTTGTATGAAGAGAATTGGTACAAAAAGTGGCAAAAATGAGCAATTCTAGGCAATTTTCCAGGGTGTCTTGATACGGTACAAGGCTGTCTGGTCTGACCCACGAGAACGACACGTACGTCTGGGTCGACCTGCGATGCGGACCAGCGAGTGCGGCACAATCTTAGTGCGGGTCAAGGTAATACCCGGTACAGGTGTCCAAAATGCCCGAGAATGTTGTATTTTTGTATAGTGGCCGGGTCGTACTGCCGTCGCATAGGAACCTGCTAAATGATTAGGAGGTTAAATAAAATTAGAACTTCGACGAAAAGCGTGCGTACCTGTTGCCTCGTGTGACGTTCACTACAAAAAAAGAAATTTTTAGTGGCGAGTACGACCCGGGAATTTCCGTCACAAAACTCATGTTTATATTGTGGCCCGAATAGTGACCGAAATTAGTTTAGTGACGAAATTTGTTTTGTGTAGTTGCTTGACAAAAAAAATCCATCACAAAATTTTGGCGGGAAGGTGGCACAAAAATTTTAGTGATGGAATTGAGACTACTTTGTGACGGATTTTTGTGATGGAAAACAATCCATCACAAATCCGTCACACAATAAACTATAAAGTAAAGGCTCCAAAAAAAATAATTTGTGACGAATAATATTTTCGTTACAAAATAGTGACGGAAACTGAGTTCCGTCACAATGCTGTCACTATGTTGTGACAGAAACACAATTCCGTCACAATATTGTGACCGATTTGTGATCGATTTGTGACAGATATCTATTAAAAAAATTATTTTTTATATTTTAATTTGTATTATACACAATTTCAAAACATTCTAATATTTGAAAATATTATAAACTATTTGAAATTTTATTATTAATATATGTTGTGTTATATTGTACAATTTAATTTTTAATTTTTAAAATTTGTGATATTTTAATATTTTAAATTGTATATATAATTTTGCACTGCTACATTCTCATAAAAAATAATAAGTATCAAATTAAATAATATACATCAGGATACGATGTTACGATATTTGACATTATAAAAATTTGTGATTTTTGAAAATAATTTTTTATTTTAACCTTCGTTGGGGCATAGCTAATTGATACAACATGTAAAACTATATTTTCGAAATCGACTTGCACTACAAGAAATTCCCGATTCATAGACAAAATTATCGACGGATTAAATTACATTGTGGTAATTAAATGAGGTATATCGACGGAACAAAGCATATTATTTTTTCCACATTTTTGCTACCATTTCTCATGAATCCTGCACGAAAATTAGACGAAAGTGTTACGCTAGGTAATTTTCCATTATATATAGGCGCCAACTTTTAGGTACCATTTGCCGACAGAATACCTACGGAAAATTACCGTGGAAGTGTTCCGTGGTAATTTATCATGATACTTTGAAATATTTTATCTTTCAATACTTGATATTATTAAATATAAGTATAATTATAATAATATTTTTAAATTTTTATAAAATGAAATAATTTTAATGTTTAAACCCTAATATATCCGAAAGAATTAAAATTAATTATTTTATTCTAACCAATATATATATATATATATATATATATATATATATTTATTATTTATTTATTTATTTATTTATTTTGCAATTAATATAACAAGTTGATGAATGATATATATAATATTTTCAATTTATCTAGCTGATTATTATTAATTTAGTGGATCCTCATGTTTTCCAAGTTCAAGATGCAGGTTCAAAACCCTTGAATGCATATTTTCTTGATTTTTGGTAAACTAAGAAATGCAGACGGACTTTCCGTGGAGTAAATTACCGACAGATTACCTCACAGATTTTGTTGGTATTTCGTCCCCCATTGTAGATTTTTCCTCAACTTTACCTACCACTTGCTCTGATTTACCGACGGAATTTCCGTGAGTAATTTTACCTCTGGATTGATTTTCGTCGACCAATTTCGGCCCCACCTACGCCCTACAGCAACCTCACGAAATATGGTTGTCGGTATTCCGTAAAGTAAATTTAATTACAGCCAAAATTGTTTATAATACCTAGAGAATTTTATTAGGTAAATTGTCAATTTATTTAGTGATTGTATTCGATATTAAAGCCGCGAGCGATTCGTATAAGTTGTTGAATAATCTTGGCCTTCTTAATATTTTTGATGAATATTTTTTGATTTATAAATATTCTGAAAAAGTATATAATACAATTAATTTCAAATGTAAAAATGAATTTTTTTTTTTATAGTCATCTGTAACAACTCGATTACAAATCGGTCACAAAATAGTAACGGAATGATAATTCCGTCACAAATTCCGTCACAATTTTGTGACCGATTTGTGACAAATATCTATTAAAAAATTTATTTTTTATATTTTAATTTGTATTATACACAATTTCAAAAGATTCTAATATTTGAAAATATTATAAACTATTTGAAATTTTATTGTGCCTATATGTTGTGCTATATTGTACAATTTAATTTTAATTTTTAAAATTTGTGATATTTTAATATTTTAAATTTGTATATATAATTTTATAGCTAGCTAATTACTAATAAAAAAATAATAAGTATCGAATTAAATAATATACGTAGACTACGATGTTACAATATTTGACATTATAAAAATTTGTGATTTTTGAGAAATAATTTTTATTTTTAGCCTTCATTGGGGCATAGCTAATTGATTGCAACATGTCAAACTATATTTTCGAAATCGACTGAATGTGTTCATTAAAGCCTGACGATTCGTATAAGTTATTAAATAATCTTGGCCTTCTTAATATTTTTGATGAATATTTTTGATTTATAAGATATTAAAGAAAAAGTATATAATACAATTAATTTCAAATGTAAAATGAATTTTTTTTAATGATCATACATGCAAGTAGGTCACAAATCGGTCACAAAATAGTGAGGAAAGATAAATCCGTCCTGGAAATTTTTGTGGCCAATTTCATTCCGTCACAAATTTGTGTCGGAAGATTCGTCACAATTTTGTGACCGATTTAATGATATATTAAAAATTATTTTATATTTTAATTTGCATTATACACAATTTCCAAAATATTCTAATATTTGAAAATATTATAAACTATTTGAATTTATTATTAATATATGTTGTGCTATATTGTACAATTTAATTTTTTAATTTTAAAATTTGTGATATTTTAATATTTTAATTGTATATATAATTTTCCTTGCTACATACTCATAAAAAATAATAAGTATCAAATTAAATAAAAATTAGGCTACGATATTTTAATATTTGACATTATAAAAATTTGTGATTTTGAAAATAATTTTATTTTACCCGTCATTGGGGCATAGCTAATTGATGCAACATGCCGAACTATATTTGAAATCTGACTTCGATTATTGTCCATTAAAACACGACGATTCGTATAAGTTTGTTGAATAATCTTGGCGCTTATTAATAGTTTTGATGAATATTTTTATTTATGAATATTCGAAAAAGTATATAATACAATTAATTTCAAATGTAAAAATGAATTTTTTAATAATTAAATGCATCATGAGTCGGTCGCGAATCGGTCATGAATAGTGGCTGAATGATAAATCCATCTAGAATTTTGTGGCGTAAGTGTATTCCGTCAAAAATTTGTGGCTGGAAACACAGATTCTCACGTCTGAATTTGTGACCCGATTTGTGACGAGATATTTATTTAAAAAATTATTTTTTATTTTAATTTGCATTATACACAATTTCAATATATTCTAATATTTTGAAAATAATATTATAAACTATTTGAAATTTTATTATTAATATATGTTGTGCTATATTGAACAATTTAATTTTTAATTTTTAATTTTTAAAATTTGTGATATTTTAATATTTTAAATTGTATATATAATTTTGCACTGCTACATACTCATAAAAAATAATAAGTATCAAATTAAATAATATAAATCAGGCTACGATGTTACAATATTTGACATTATAAAAATTTGTGATTTTTGAAAATAATTTTTTATTTTACCCGTCGTTGGGGCATAGCTAATTGATGTAACATGTCAAAATATATTTTCGAAATCGACTCGATTGTGTCCATTAAAGCACGAACGATTCGTATAAGTTGTTGAATAATCTTGGCCTTCTTAATAGTTTTGATGAATATTTTTTATTTATGAATATTCTGAAAAAGTATATAATATAATTAATTTCAAATGTAAAAATGAATTTTTTTTTAATGATCATCACATCCCTTAGTAGATCACAAAATCGGTCACAAATTAGTGACGGAATGATAAATCCGTCACAATTTTGTGGCGGAGTCTCATTAAGTCACAATTTGTGGCGAAACTGAACTCCCGTCCACAATTTTGTGAGCGATTTGTGACCAGAATATCTATTTTAAAATTATTTTTACGTTGCAATTTGCATTATCCACAATTTCAATATATTCTAATATTTAAAATTATTATAAACTATTTGAAATTTTATTATTAATATATGTTGTGCTATATTGTACAATTTAATTTTAATTTTAAATTTTGTGATATTTTAATATTTTAAATTGTATATATAATTTTGCACTGCTACATACTCATAAGAAATAATAAGTATCAAATTAAATAATATACATCAGGCTACGATGTTACAATATTTGACATTATAAAAATTTGTGATTTTTGAAAATAATTTTTATTTTAGCATCGTTTAGGCCATAACTAGTGATGCAGCATGTCGAACTATATTTTTCGAAATCGACTCGATTGTGTTCATTAAAAACACGAGCGAATTCGTATAAGTTGTTGAATAATCTTGGCTTTCTTAATATAGTTTGATGAATGTTTTTTATTTATGAATATTACCGAAAAGTATATAATAATTAATTTCAAATGTAAAAATGAGTTTTTAATAGTCATGTCACAAGTTGGTCCTAAATCGGTCCTACAAAATAGTGTGGAATGATAAATTTATCACAAATTTGTGGCGAAACACAATTCCGTCTGAATTTTGTGACGATTTATATTGAGATATCTATTAAAATTATTTTTACATTTTAAATTGCATTATACACAATTTCAAAATATTCTAATATTTAAAAATATTATAAAATATTTGAAATTTTATTATTAATATATGTTGTGCTATATTGTACAATTTAATTTTTAATTTTTAGAATTTGTGATATTTTAATATTTTAAATTGTATATATAATAATTTTACCTTTACTACATACTCATAAAATAATAAGTATCAAATTAAATAATATACATCAGGCTACGATGTTACAATATTTGACATTATAAAAATTTGTGATTTTGAAAATAATTTTTATTTTAGCAGTCGTTGGGGCATATTTAATTGATGCAACATGTCAAACTATATTTCAAAATCGGCTTCGATTGTGTTTATTAAGAATGACGATTCGTATAAGTTGTTGAATAATCTTGGCGCTACTAATAGTTTGATGAATATTTTTTTTTATTTATAAGATATTACGAAAAAGTATATAATACAATTAATTTCAAATGTAAAAATGAATTTTTTAATAGTCATTTATGCTTGAAGTGGTCATAAATCGATAACAAAATAGTGACGGAATGATAAATCCAGTCACAAATTTTCTTGAAACAAATTCGTCACAATTTTGTGGCCCGTTGTAAGCAGATATTTATTAAAAAAATTATTTTACATTTAATTTACTTTTGTACACAATTTCAAAATGTTCAATATTTTAAAATATTATAAACTATTTGAAATTTTATTATTAATATATGTTGTGCTATATTGTACAATTTAATTTTAATTTTTAAATTTGTGATATTTTAATATTTTTAAATTGTATATATAATTTGCCTTGATACATACTCATATAAAAAATAATAAGTATCAAATTAAATAATTTACATCGAATACGATATTACAATATTTGACATTAAAAATTTGTGATTTTGAAAATAATTTTTTATTTTGGTAACACGTCGTTAGGGCATATCTAATTGATGCAACATGTCAAGCTATATATTTTTCGAAATGGAAACTAGATTGTGTTCATTAAAAACGCGAGCGATTCGTATAGGGTTGTTGAATAATCTTTGCCTTATTAATAGTTTTATTAGATATTTTTATTTATGAATATTCTGAAAAAGTATATAATACTATTAATTTCAAATGTAAAAATGAATTTTTTTAATAGTCATCTGTCACAAGTCGGTCACAAATCGGTCACAAAATAGTGACGGAATGATAAATCCGTCACAAATTTTGTGACGGAATTATCATTCCGTCACAAATTTGTGACGGAAACACAATTCCGTCACAATTTTGTGACCGATTTGTGACATATCTATTAAAAAAATTATTTTTTACATTTTAATTTGCATTATACACAATTTCAAAATATTCTAATATTTAAAAATATTATAAACTATTTGAAATTTTATTATTAATATATGTTGTGCTATATTGTACAATTTAATTTTAATTTTAAAATTTGTGATATTTAATATTTTAAATTGTATACTCTGATAAAATTAAAGATTTTTCTTGTTCATTTCATTATCAAAATCCCTAAGGTCATAGTTTATAACCTTAGCATTCACCCTTTTCCTATCACGCGTTACATCATGCATATAATTTCCTCGCAACTATCGTATGATCACAATTTCAATGGTAGTTAAATACAATACAGTATCTCACAAGGCATAAGCACGGCCAGGAACACTATTCATACACATAAATCGAGTGTATACACATTGTCATACATTTACAAAGTAATGCAAGACAATTAATTATACATTTAAAACATTTTTATCAACAAAATTTCATTTTTGAAAATTTCATTTTTTCAAAATTTTTCTCATTTTATTAAATTTTATTTTTATTTGATTTTTCAAAAAAAAAAAAATCGAAAATTTCTTATTTCACGGTTGAGTCAACGTATTGTTCATAGTTACTTTGTTCATAAATCGCATTCACCGTACTTTGTTCACCACGTCTTTGTTCCCTAAGTTGCAAATTTGTTTATTGCATTACAATTTCTTTAGCTAGAATTTGAGTTCTGTCTGATAATTGTATTGCAATACACTCTAAACCATTCAAGCCTTCCTCTTGCAATACAATTTTTCACGCACACCTCTTATGTTACAACGTACAATCCAAGCCAAGCCTCCTATACTGTCTGATACAACGTCTGACTTCATCTAACCAAATAGCCTTCCATTGCTTGTATTGCAATACAATTTCCATTCTCCTGCCAGTACAACCAGCTCCATCTACACACAGGTTGCAATATAATTCTTTTTTATTGCAATACGCTGACCATTCAACAACCTTTCTCTTGCAATATAATTGCTCTTATCATAATCTAAATTTGGCAGTATTAAAAATAGTTCTGCACTTCTTGAGCATAAATTTTTTCTTCTTTTAAATTCTTTGGAAAATCACCAAAAAATATATATCATACATTTTTTCACATGCTATTGGAAAAATACCCAAAAACATAATTATACACTTTTTTTTTCTCTTCTTCATTCTTTAGGAAGATACACAAAAAAAATATATACATGCCCTTTTTTCTCAGGCTATCGAATAAATTTAAAATTTTGCTCTGATTTTTCTTCAATTTTTTTCAAACAGCTTATAGAAAAATGATTTTCTTCACTTCATCATTTTTTTTAATTTTATTGCTACTAGAGACACAAAAAATACTTTTCCATTTTTTCTAAGTACTAAAATAAATTTCTTAAATTCATTTTATCCTAGTTTCTTAGGTTTTGTAAAAGCGAAAACCAAATTTTCTCTCCTCAATTTTTTTTTCTTTTTATTCTCCATGGTAGCCTTCAGCCTTCACTATATGTGGTAACTTAATGCGCATCCACACGACTTCAAAAACTTTTATGAGTTCAATATAAAATCTATTAAATTTTATTCCTTTTTCCCAAATAAATTTATTATAATTTATTTCATTTTATTTTCTCTTTTCAGGTTTTTACTCACTTTGTAAACCCTCAAAATTGTTCTAACACCTTAAGAATTTTATTAAAAATTCTATTTTGTCATCAGTATTAAACAATAATTAGATTAATTTTATTTCATTTCAGGTTACACCTTTGTAAACTCCTAGGATTTGTTTTAAACATAATAAGTGCTAATTACCTAAGCACTCCAAACATCATAACATATCACAACCCATGTATAAACATCATTTCATACATGATCACACAATAAATCATCAAATGACACAAAACACACCTTACATGCATCAAGGTATCTAGTTTTAATCGCAGTGATTTCTAGGTAACTGGGCAGCTCACACTTTGTGTTAGCGGGTTGGCTGGGTAGTCAACGGACCCCTGGGTTTAGTCATAAAAACACAATCGTCACAATTTTGTAATTTGATTTATGCTGATTATCTATTAAAATTATCTTACATTTTAATTTGCATTATACAATTCAAAATATTCTAATATTTAATATTATAAACTATTTGAAATTTTATTATTAATATGTTATCATTTATATTATTATTATTATATATAATATTATAGAGAAGTTTATATGAAGTTTTAAATTTTATATAAGAAGTTTTAAAATTTTTGTGACGCCCCCCTTTCCTTGATTATTATTATTATAATATAATAATAATATTATTATTATTATTAGTTTGAATACATGGTTTATATTACTTTATTTGGGTAGTTTTACCGAGAATAATTTATTTAGTTTACAGTTCATATTTTAAATGAACTTAGCCAAGCCATTTCAAACACGAGATTTTCATTAAAGAAATCTAGTCCACGAAGAATCGTGTGATCACCAGAAAATCATAAATATTCAAAGCATATAAAATTAGTGACTTTTAAGGTCACCTGTGTTTGTAAGACGAATTATGCGTCAGTCCAGTTGATCATCAAGTCTAGAAAATTTCGATTTTCAACCGAAATTACAAGATTTTACCCTTTTGGAAAAAATTGAATTTTCAGGTTTCTAATTTTATCATTTAAATTAAAATAAATAAAATAATTATTATAAAGCAAGAATTGGATATTAGATAAATAAATATTCAATAAAATGAAATATTTTTGTTTGACAAAAAAAAAATATTAGTTGACTATTATTATTATTAGATTGGAAAAAATGGGTATAATTTATATGAAGATTTTTTTTTAGAAGTGGCATATATATATATATATATATAACAAAAAAAAAACCAAGCGAATGATTGTGTTTGAGAGGTTAGAAAATATGTAAATAAGTAAATATGCAAAGGGAGTTGGATGGGTAACTTGTGACTCTTTAAGTCGAAAAAATAAACGAGAGGGAGGAGGAGGCGTGCGACGGGGGGAAAGGCGGGGCGTGGAAAGGGCTTTTGATTTCTTGGCCGTAACGCCATTCGGCCTCAAATTTTGAAGGCTTGTCCTGTCGGAAGTGGATGACATTTCTCACGATTAATACGATTTGTATTGCCTTTGAATTTCGGATCAGTAGGGTGGTTTAACCTAAACTTTTTCATTTTATAATTTTTGAAAAATCATTGGTGAATATGCTCCCTTGGGTTGATGCTTGCCTTACTGTGAGCGTTGGTGTAATTTGAGCTATTGAGATTTTCATTTTATTTATAGTTGTTCTTATTTTCTTGTTTTTTTAGAATATTCGTATATTCTGGAGAGAAATCTTACTTTATGAGATTGTTGAAGTATTTATCTGGGTTTCTTCCACTCTGAAGTTGGTGTTCTCCCTTACCCACGGATCACTCAAAGAAAGAGATTTTAATAGAAGTAAGAAATAAGTTTATTTAAATAAAAAAAGAACCAACTTCCATGCAGTGAGTCTGGAAATTTTTATTTTTTCAATTTTGCTATTCTCATTTTGGGTACTTCTTAATGTTCTAAAATTCAGACCGGTTATTAGGCAGAAAAAATAGCCCGAAGCACAACACAGCACGGTTTACAATTTAGGAGTCAGAATGGGATTAAAATCGGTGAAAATGTCAACGATCAAACCATCCGGTCAATTTGAAAATATTCTAATATTTCAAAATATTCTAATATTTGAAAATATTATAAACTATTTGAAATTTTATTATTAATATATATTGTGCTATATTGTTTAATTTTAAATTTTTGCGTTATGATCTTTAATATTATAAAATTTATATATAATTTATAGTGTTGTAAAAATCAATATTTGCATACTTGTAATATTGTTATTTTGATAAATTGTATTAAGTGTATGGGAATTGGTGTGAGCTCATAGAATTGTGACATGTTGTAGGAACTTCTTTATGAGCAGGAGTAGATTGTTGCTTAATTTGTTGCGTTATTGTGTCATCAATTTTTTTTTACGAATTTACCAGCAGCGACAACGGTATTTTACATTGAGTTATTAATGGTATACGCAGACATTTAAGTAGTATGACTAAAAAATAAAGTACATTTAAATCATTGGAACAATTAAGTATCGTTGACATGTAATTTAAACTTGTTATTATTTACATTCAGATAATATAAATATGAAGATTCGGATAGGCAATGGATGTATATAGATTGGATAATGGATGGATAAAGCACGAATTTATAATAGAGGGTTGAAGCGGTTTGTGGAATTTGCAAAAATGCATCCCGAATGTATGGATGGTGAAAAAGTAAGTGTCCATGTAATCATAAGTGTCAAAATAGGAATTATTTTAGGCGAGGATCTTGTTAAAGTGCATCTTGGAAGAAATGGATTTGTAGCCAGTTATTATCGTTGGTATCATCATGGAGAACACATGTGCCTCGGCTAATAGAACAAATGTTGGCGAATTGATCTTGTACATACGGAGCATAGTGAGACTTTGATGCGATGATCATGGTGTATGATGCTGTGGGTCCCTCTTTTAATTCGATTGAAGTAGAAGGCCGAATCCTAACACAACATCTTTTTTGATATGCTAAAAGCATCAAGCGAGAGGTGTGGATTAGGAACCCTTATGGCCATTCTCGATTATCGCGGTGTCAGTTGATGACAGATATTAAAGTGAGATACCATATCTACGAAAGGTCTTGCGAAGTGAAATTTGTACATTGATGAAAGAATTGCTTCAGGCCGATAATCTAATGACGAGATAACATAGCCTGAAAAGAAGTTGGTGTGAGGGTTTGGGTTGCGGATTCGGAAGATTGATTGTTGTGAATAATTGTATGCTATGCGGTGAAGATAATGACTTAAGTTGTTGCAAGATTTGTTCTCATCCTCGTTTTGCAGAGACAAGCGTGGATCTTCAAGCACAAGAAAAATGTTTCATATAAGAAAAATGTACTATTTTCTATAACTCCTCGTCTAGAAATTGTATGCATCGATGCATTTACGAAAACATATAAATTGGCATGCAGAGCAACCACATGAGGATGGTGGTATCATGCGTCATTGTTCAAACCTCTCTACTTGGAAGCATTTCGATTTGACTCATCCATCATTTTCATCCCGAAGTCGAAATGCGAGATTAGGATTTCAGTACCCAGTGATGGGTTCCAGCCATATAGACAATCAGTCAGCAATATTCATCTTGGCTGTAATATTAACTCCATACAATTTTCCACCTTAAGATGTGCATGAAGGAGGAAGAGTATATGTTTTTACTTTTGTCATATTGTTCTGGGCGAAATCCTAAAAACAAGTTGGATGTTTTTCTACAACCACTCATTACTGAGCTAAAAGAATTATGGGAAGTTGGGGTAAAAACATATGATGTTTCTAAGAAAGAATTTTCAATTACCATTTGCTTTCTTATGTGGACAATAAGTGATTTTCACTTATTCGATGTTGTCGGGTTAGGGATGCTGAAGGAAAGTATGCTTGTCATATTGCATGGAAGATTCAGATGCATTTTCTCTTACAAAAGGAGGAAAAATGTCATGGTTTGACAATCATCGAAAGTTTTGCGGAGAAGATCATTTATGGGAAGAAGGAATAAGAAGTAGTTTAGGAAGAGGACATTTGTTCAAGAGTGCACCACCTATATGGTGGTGTGGACCTAATTAATGAAGTGGTGATTTTGGGTTTAAGAGAGTGACGAACTTGGTGGAGAAAGTAAATGCGTAGAATCAATCATGTGGATGTGGTTGGAAAAAAGCGAAGTATCTTTTGGGACTTACACCTTATTGGAAAAACCCGATCTCATTAGGCCGCAAATTTGGATGTCATGCACATTGAGAAAAATTTTTGATAATATTTTTAATCTGATGATGAATGTTAAAGGAAAACCAAGAATGCAAAAGTCTAGGGAAGATTTGAAGGAATTTTGCCATCGTCTTTGAGTACATGGGATGAAAATACAAGCCAATATCTAAGGCTTGTTACATTGGATAAATGGGAAAGAGCAACTTTGTGTGGCCCTGAGCAGGAGTCCGTTGACTGCAGGTCGACCGCGGGAGATACTCGTGAATGTCGGGTGGCTAGGCATTTTCACGAAAATCGGGCGAGTCTCCTTTGTACGGGAAGCTCTGCAGATATAATACCTGCTTGAATCATCCTAAGCAGGTCCAATATATTCACAATATGAGTAAAGGCCACTTAGGCCCATAAACAATACTCTCATACTCACAATATTTATATCCGATAAGTTTTGAAAGAGTTAATAATTCACTCTTATACAACACATATCAAAATTAGAGATTAATACATGTTTCAAATCATCAAAGCCCGCAAACTGGCTTCTTCACAAGACCACCTCTATGACGTGCGGAGTCTCCAGCGCATGCTCCTGTGCTGTAAAATAAAGGGGGTCCCACGGCGGGAGGTGAGCTAAGCTCGATGGGAGAATAAGCCACTAAGTGATGGGCTGCTCACCACCAGTGCGGTGCAATGTTCCAGTAAACACCCATTCAAGCAAAATGCAGTAGTCCTGCTTGAATGTCTGCAGTGCTTCGGATCCAGGAGTCCTCACCGACTCTCTCACACTCGCCTAAGCCTCGTATGAGAATTATTATATTATTAGTGGACAACCCTCCGATGAATATATATCAATTAGTAGCTCAGACGATTGATATATATTATTTGTTTAATGGACTACCCTCCAGATGAATAAATATCATTGGGCCGCTCAGACGGTTGATATATATTATTTACATTGGACTACCCTCAGATGGTTACATTTTAGACTACCCTCAGAACCTTGTTTCTCAGACTCATCTCATGCACTAACTCATGTTCTAGGATGTTCCGGTGCATATGGAATCTTATGTATGCCGAGTTCGATTGATCCCAATCACATGCAAATATATAAACATGAATATATTCGCATAAAAACTAAAATCACCTGACATGTTATGTAATTATCATTTCAGCATCAAAATTAGCTCTGAACAATGTCTGAGTACAAAACAATTCAATTGAATTACTTAACCAAACACATGATACTACGAAAATATATTCTTGAATATTGTTTGAGAATAGTGAAACCCTGGGTTACTATTCCGAAAGATCACAAAAATCAGGTTCATAGTGAACGCGAGTCCATGACCATTCGGCCCAAATTCAATCAAGCATGATTTAACACACAAACCCATCATTGTGAACTTTAGATACAATGATGGAAGCGACCAGACCGCTCCCGTTTTCTCGAAAATTTTGTAATTCGGTCCCGTGTTTTGGGATAGATCAAAGCAACCTGGCCTCGAACAACGAAACATCGACAAAACACTTAAAATAGGAATAAGCGTGGAGAAATCCTACCTCGAGGTTTGAAGAAACTCCTAAATCGGTGCCGCAGCACGTAGCCACTTTCCGTGGGCACTTTCTCCTTGATACAAGCTTTGTCGACGGTCGGATTCGTCGTATTTTTAGAGAGAAGTTTCTCTCTCTAAAGAAAAAAAAACCAAAAATGGCTACTGGAGGAAGCCTTCTGGTTCATCACGTTTTTGGTCTCTTGGTAGGTTGGAAGCGGCAATGACAATTTTGTCAATTAGATGCATAAAATCATTCATAATGACAACTACGTCCCTCCTTTGCAGTTTGATATTGACACTATCTCGGCCTTCAGCCATTTCATTGTTGCTCTACTCATAATACTTATTGTACATGAGTACATGTTATATGTGGCTTTCGTCACGTCGGCGTTCTGACACGAAAGCGCGTGCCTCGGCGTGCGAATCAAGCGTCTCGAAAATTCTGAAATTTTACGTGCTAACTAGATTTAGTGAGGCGATTCAGCGATTGCAATCCGTTTGTCATCGAGTCTAGATAATTTGTTACGGATTTTTAACCGTAATTACAATTTTGTAATTAAAATTACGATTTTGCCCTTGTTCCAGAAATCGAAATTTCTCGGGTCTTACATTGTAAGTGGATTAAGAAGTTGAAATTTCCAGATGGTTATGTTTCTAACTTGGGGAGATGTGTTGATTTGAGTGGGAATAAATTGTATGGAATGAAGAGTCATGATTGTCATATTTTTATGCGAGAGGTTAATTAGGTTATTCGTGAGTTATTACTGCAAATGTGTAAGCTTTGACGAGTTGAGCATTTTTTTAAAGATTTATTGCTATAGTCATAACGAGAGGATGACATGAAGCGTTTGGAAAGATATTCCCATTATCCTTTGTAAGTTAGAGTGCATATTTCCTGAGTTTTTTTGACTCCATGGAACATCTTCAATTCATTTAGCTTATGAAACAGAGATTCTTGTGATGCAATATAGATGGATGTATCCATTTGGCTGATGAGTTTAAAAACTATTATGTATCGATACATATTAATAAAATTTATCTTATGTATGAATTAAAATCAATTCTTATTTTAGGGTACCTCCCATGAGTTAAAGAATAATTATGACAGAAATTCAATTTTAGACAAGAGCAAAATCATAATTTCGATTACAAATTGTTATTTAGGTTAAAATACACTTGGAATTAATTCTCTAGATCTTGGTGGCCAAGCGGTTATGCCGGGTGGAGATGGTCTCGCGAAATACAGCTTTCACGTATTAAAATTTCGTAATATTAGAGGCAGTCGGGTTGACACGTTTTCGAGGCATCGCGTTAAGGTCTTGTAAGCATTCGATACGATGAAAGTCACCAGATAACATGTACTCATGTGCCATAAGTGGTATGAGTAGAAATAGGGAAAATGAATTCGTAGAGATAGTCTTAGAATGTCATGAAAAAGAAAGGATAAATAGTCATTTTTAAGTTTGATTTAAGTCTGAGAAGGCAGGAAATAGTGAATTGAAGGATCCCGGCCCGGATTAGCCTCCATGAACCGGGGGGACCTCCCGCACTCAATGGATATGAAACTTTTCCTCAAAGCGGTCAATAAAATCCATGGAGCGAACACCCCTTTACACAATCGCTACATGTCTTTAGAAAATAATCTGGCAGTGGTAAATTTTTTTTCTTTTCTTTTTTTCAAACACTTAGATTTTTCAGAAAAATGACGAGTTTCCTGCATTTTTTTACCGGACTCCCAAATTTACAAATACACATAAGCATTTAAAAACACTTCTAATCTTCGATTTTCAACCTCCGTTTTAGGACCTCTCGTCTGACTCAATCAACACAATATATACCATATACATTTATTCATTTCAATCATCCAAAACATTCCAAAACTTCTTCAATTCCATGCAGTTTTATAAAAGATTGGAAGCAGGCCGGACTTAAGCCAACCGCCTACGTAGTTCCTTTTCAAAATATATCCATATATGCATATACATGACAAAAGTATTCAACATATAAAATATACGAGCTATTTACTTCAATGCGGTTCACATCACGTCGTCTCTCGATGGCTCGACTCCTTTGTGCGGGAGGGTACTCCTCTGGCCTTTTTGTCTCAGATCTGAAAATGTTTTTTAAAACATATGGAAAGAATGAGCTAAAGGAGCGGAGTGAGTGTACATTTTCATTAAGATAACATTTTTTAAGTATATATCAAAGTAATAAATGCCCTCTGATTAAATCAATTTATGCCTTAAACTTTCTTTTTCTTTCTTTATAATAAATACTTATACAATTAAAATCCATTTATGTAACACCCCGTCAGAAGAGTGTACAATACATAATCTGTAGGGGTGTGAAAAGTACAAGTGTCCTGTAGTATTTGGGAGACTAAAGTAGGAAATGAAAGTTTATGGAACGAATTGTGATATTAAACCAAGGGTACAATGGTCATTAAGCAAAAGGGTATGCAAATCATAATAAAGTAGACATGGGCCATAGTACAAATAAAGTAAGTTACAATTGCAATAATTAAAAGATGAGGGCTAGTTGCAATTTATGATAAGTTGATATTTTAATAAAGAGGAAAAATAAAAGCCAAAATTTCATTTGATTCTAGTTTGCCCTAACAAACAGTAGGAGGAAGAAGGAGGGAGCAAGAAGAGGAGGAAGGAAGGAAGAGGAGAGGTTGAAAAATCAGGTATGCCTTTGTCTTAGAATCAAGTGTATTGGATTTCTAGGACTTTGGTAAGGAGATTAGATGCTCCTTTGGTTTAGGTTTTGTGCAAAGAGCACATAAACCTTTGAATTGTTGGGGTTATGAGTGTAAAACCCCAATTGATGTAAAACAAACATGGAATCATCAAATTATATGGTTTGATAAAGAATTGGTGGACCTTAGGTAGTGTTCTTGGATTTTCACCCTGGGTTTTGTGTTTCAGGGTTCAAAGCACCAGTTTAAATGTTGTGATTGTTTTTAGATGATTTCAAGTTGGTTTTTGAGTATTTATGAATTATAGAAGTTGTGGCATATGGAGTGAATGGGCATCAAAGTGGGAAAAATAACAAAATCTACGGGCAAAATATGGAAGGTGTAACGGTATGAGCAGGTTGTGTACGGTACACCCAGCTAAAAGTGTGCAGTACCCATTGCGGTTTTCTGTTCGACCCGAGTTTTGTATTTCTTCCTCTTGCTCATTTCTTATCCGATTTGAGTGATTCAAGTGGCTACTTAAACTAGACTTCAAGGAGAACAAAACTTAGAAGTAGGAATCGTCAAATTCTGATCCTAAGTGGCCTAAAAATTCACTCAAAGTGGGACCATGTGCAAGAAAAATTCCTGCATCAGCTTTGGACATAGAGTAGTCCGGGGTTTGTTTGAGGACGTGGCAGGTTTCGGTGCTCCCGGTGGGTGATTCCAGTTGGAATAGAACCCTTAGCACCTTAGCTTTAAAAGAGTATAAAGAGTGTGACTAAGTCTATGAAGTACGTTAAGTTATGCGATTAATTTGTCGTTGTATTCGTTTGAGTTGTAGGTTAAAAGTAAAGGCGGGATAAGTGTGGAACTGTGCTCTCAAGCTTAGCAAGCAAAGAGGTGAGTGTTAAGCGTAGTTTCACGAATCTTAGTGTGTATTATTATTATTATAAATTGTTTACTAGTATTTCATGAGGTTTTGAATCTGGCATTTCCAGTATGGCTTGATGAGTTAGAAAGCAAACAAATGATGGTTTTGAGGTTAATAGTATTTTTGAAAAGAAAGCTTATTGGATTTCAGTGGCAAAACCATAATTAGAAAGCGAAGCAAGTAAGTAAATGGTTTGAATAATTAAACCATTTTTCAAGCAGCAAGCAAGTAAGTAATGGTTTTGAATAATTAAACCATTTTTGGCAGCAACAAGTAAGCGAATGGTTTTGAATAATTAACCATTTTTGTGTGGCTTAAGTAAATGGTTTTGAAGTGTAAAACCATTTTTACAAAGAACTAGCAAACAGCGAAGCAACAAAAAGTTTGAGAAAGCAGGCCTTCCCCAGTTAAGCAAGCAAGCGAGTCGGTATTAAAATCGTGCAGGTGGTGTTAGAATTTCATACATGCATTGTAGTTTTGTACGGTCGGCAAACTTAGGACATACATCATGCATTTAGAACCAGTAACACGCGTCTGAGTATATAGGTTATGAGCTCTAACTAAAGTATGGTGATGGCGACGCAGGTCAATTCCACCATATTCAGGAAAAAAGGTGGCGGACTAAGTCCTTCCGACACGGTTGAGCACGGAGTTCCGTGTTCACTAAAGGGTACAACCAAGCCAAATAAGGCCTCAGTTGGTTGATGTTTTATAAGCATGATATGCTGTTTTGAAAAATCAACCATTGGTTTCGATTAGCGAGGCGGAGAGTTTAAAGCAAAGCAGTTGAGCCGGGCTCTGTTCCAGATTTCAAACGATCGGTTGAGCCAAGCTCAGTGGGTTTTATTTTCCAAAGCATGTGGTTGAGCTCGAGAAGCTCCAGGCTTTATGGAAAAAGTTTGAGAAACTTTAAGCGGGTTTTTGTGAAAGGTTTTTGGAACTTTTCAAACAAGATAACAAACGAGAAAGAAAAATTTTGAAGTTTTATAAACTTCCAAGCAAACAAGCAAATAAGAGTTTCCCTGACTTTTAAGAAAAGCGAAACAAAACAAAAGCAAATGCAAAAAAATAATAAGCAAAGGAAAGTTTTAGAAACTTTTTAAAGCTGATGAAAGCAAAGTAAAGTTTACGAAATATTTGTAAAAGAAGAGTTTTACAGTTTGAGATGTTCGGAAAACAAAACAATTTCAAAGCATACTCCTTTGAGCTCGTTTAGCTCCGTATTTGTATTTAAAAACTATTTTCGAGTGCAGTGCAGCAGGCCATTTTGAACCTGATAGGAGTTAATAGACGTATGCAAGTCTTTGTAAATTAAGAATATTTTGTAAGGAAACACTTTGAATATGTATAATGGAACATATGTATGTACATAGTTTAGTATTGTGAGAATATGTTTGGTATGCTGGTTGCCATATTTTGGATATAGTGTAAATTGGATGTATGAATTTGGAGATGGTATGCGTAGTCGTCTTTATAGAAGTTTCCATTTAGATTTTGCAAATCTAGCTAGATAAATAAAGAAAAAAATTTTATAGGAGGTTTAGCGGCGTACGGCCGGCTTCCACGAGGATTTCTAGTCGTTAAGGGTGCTTGGCTGAGGTTTCTACGTGAATTAGTAAACACGCCGCCATTTGGAAGGGGGTGGGGGTGTGTCGGCGTGATATCAGAGCATAAGTATTAGCTGACCCGTGCATGTTTAAGTTCAAAGTACATACATGAAGTGATTGAGAGTATTAAGCGGTCGATATTTTGTTCGACACTATGTCGGGGAAGAGGGACGTAGAGGTTGTCTGGGAGAGTCGTTCCGAGGCGGTTTGGGCGTCTGGTACGAGGAGGGATGAGTACGTGGTAGGTTCCACCACGCATCTGAATCAGCTGGTAGCGGTCGGTTGGACCATCTGCGCCTTAAAGGTGCTCAAGTGCCGGGGTGTTTGCGAGCGGAGCAAAGTGGCGCAGTTACGGTCAAGTAGCAATAGCGACCCAGAAGCGGCCGGTCGCAACCTCCACAGCCACCTAGAGAGGTTATGGAAGAGCAGGGAGTCGATAGAGAGTCTGGCGGGCGCCAAGCCATATGGCAACTGATGGTGATCCAGACGACTGGTTGGCTAGACCGGGTAAACAAAGTTTATAGAGTTATGGGTTGCACGGATGAGCAAAGAGTCTTGTTTTCCAGTTTTCTGATGGAAGATAGGGCTAAAGATTGGTGGGATGCCGTTGAGAGGAGGTATCCCGATGGCATAACATGGGACCAATTCAGTGAGGAATTCAGCGACCGATTCTTTCTCGAGTCACAAAGTTAAAAAATTGAGAGTTCTTCCAAGTTAGAAACGAGAAGGACATGACGGTGTCGAGAATATGAAGAAGTTCTCGGAATTAGTTAGATTGGTTCCCTATATTGAGACGGTCTGAAGTCTGAAATGTAAAGGTTTTATCGGGACTCTGACTGGATCGAGTCTGCGTTGTCGGTGGTCCCTCGAGAATAGATTTGGGGACTTAGTAGAGCCACTTTGAGAGTTGAGCAAAACACTACTGGCTGAGTGTCGGAGTGGCCGGGAAGGCCAGAGTAAGAGGAGTGCACCGGGCCGATCCCGAGCCAAAGCTTAGGGTGATCGTGAAGAAGAACAGGCCCGAGGGTTATAGGGCCGAGGTGCGGTCGAGGCTATCTCTAGTCGAGGATCGGTGGGGCCCCGGTTCACTGCGAGTGGCACCCAGTATTCCTCAGGATTTGTCATATGTGTCGGAGCTGACCTGTGGGAGATCTGAGAGGTCGATCTGGGGTGTTTCCACTGGCGGGAGAGGCCGTTTATTAGGGAGTGTCCTCGGTTGATTGGTGCGCGGGAGACATCGTGTGGAGTCCTGAATACCCAGTACGAGAGATGAGCCACCTGAAATGACCGGGAGAGGGTTTCCCGAGCGAGAGGGGCGGCACGGCCGCGGGTAGAGGTGGCCATGGTAGAACGTAAGCGATTGCCCCCGAGGATCTGAGCGAGCCTCGCACTCGAGCGGTATATGTTGTGACGTGAGATGCGGATGCGACTCGGATGTAGTCCACTTTGGTATTGGCCTATATTCTTGATCGCGATCTTTATACATTAGTGGACCGGGGCTACGCGCATTCATTTGCATCCAAGCCATTCTTAGATCTTTTCCAAATAGATACCCAGCCATTAGAGGGTCGTATGAGAGTTTCCCTTCGATTGGAGATCGGGTGCCATGAGCAGGTAGTCGAGGAAGATAGTAGAGTTACGATTGAGGACAAGAGTTCCTGGCCGGATCTTTAGCTTTAGATATAAGGACTTTGATGTGGTTCTCGGTATGGATTGCGGCTATCTAGCCATAGAGCCACATTAGATTGTTATAAAAGGAGTAAAGTGAATAGGCGAGGGAAAGTGGAGGTAAAGTTAGGAGGATTCGTAGAGAGAGTTATCTTCTGTATGATCTACGCCATGACGGCCACAGAGAAAATCTTTGCGAAAAGGTTGTCGGGGTTATCAGCATGTGGTGGAGACGGGAAGGAGGGGACTATATTGGATGAGATTCCGGTTGTTAGAGAGTTCCCGGATGTGTTCTGGGATGATATTGCGAGATTCTGAAGAAGTGGGAGTTCACCATTGATTTGATTCGGGGCCGAGCCCATTTCCATTCCTCATATAGGATGGCTCCTGCGAGAGTTAAGGGAGCTTAAGGCTCGGTTAGAAGAATTGTTGAGTAAAGGGATTTATTAGACCTGAGCATATCCCAATGGGAGGCTCAGTTCTCTTAGTGAAAAGAAAGATGGGAGTTTCTTGGTTGTGTATAGATTACGAGCGTTTGAAATAGAGTTACCATCATGATGGTATCCACTCCCTAGGATGGTGGTGCAGTCAACTCCGAGATCTGGTATACTCGAGATAGACTTGAGGTCGGGGTATCATCGGTTGAGGTGCGGGAGAGTGATGTACCTAAGGCGCATTCGGGATAGCTACGGGCATTATGAGTTTTTGGTGATGCCATTGGTTTTGATAATGCCGTGGCGGTTGTGGTTGATGGTCAGTATTCCCAGCGTATTTGGATAGGTTCGTCATAGTTTTTATTGATGATATTCTAGTATGTCGGGTAGTTCGGAGGAACATTTAGAGCACACGAGGATTGTATTACGAGACCACCAGGGAAGACAGGTTATATACTTGATGTTGAAGCGAGTGTCGGTTTGGCTCGACAAGGTGGCATTCCTAGGTCATGTGATTTTAGGCGATGGGGTGAGTGTAGATCCCGAAATTAGAAGCGTTAGTACGGTGGAAGCCACGAAAGAATGTCAAGGTCGGGAGCTTCCTTGGTTTAGCGAGTGCATAGGAAGTTTGTTGAGGGGTTCTCGGGATAGCGACTGACCAGTGACAAGGAAAAGATGTGAAACCATATTTGGGTAGATGCATCGATAAAGTTTTGAGGAGGAGTTGAAGAGCGGATTGACTTCAGCTCCGGTTTAGCTTTGCTTTCGATGGAAAAGATGGCTTTGTGATTTATAGTGATGCTTCGGGCGAGGCGGATTTGTGTTTGATGCGTGAGGAATGATAGGGTGATTGCATATCACTCTGAGCTTGGCTAAAGAAACATGAGGAGAATTACCCGACACGCGACTTAGAGCTAGCAGCAGTCGTGTTTGCATTAAAAATATGGAGACATTATTTAAATGGTGTTCCTTGCAGGATCTTTACAGATCATAAAGTCTTGATATATTTTCACCAAGAGTTAAACTGACGAAAGATGGCTTGAGTTGATTAAGGACTAGTATGCACTCTCGAGTACCATCCGGGAAAAGCTAATGTGAAGTAGCGGATGCCTTGGTAAGAGCGACGAAAGTTCTTTATTCTCGCGTGAGATGGGGTTATACGCGCCGTATTGGTGGATGCGAGAACATTAGGGTGATATTGGAGATTGAGGATTCGGGAGCCTTGTTGGCCCACGTTTCATGTTGACCGCTCCTGGTGGATCAGTGGGTTCATGAGAGCGGTCGCGGGATCACGGATGGGTAAACAGGAAGGATAGAAAGGCGAGTTTCGGATAAGGGATGATGGCATGATAGTGAAAGGTCGGAGAATGTGTGTGCGGTATGGCGGAACTGAAAGAGACATTATGGAAGAAACTTTGATTCATCTGCAGTGCTATCGTCCAGGTAGTACCAAGATATGCAGAACTTTGAGAAAGAACATTGCGGTGGAGATAGGATGAAGAGATTCTGATTTCGTTTAGGTGCCCTATTGTCGGCCAGTGAAGACGAGCGTAAAAGGCCCGCGGGAAGATCGATTACTCCTGTTCCGGTGTGGAAATGCGGGGAAAAGATTACTTATGGATTTTTGTGACGGGTCTTCCCGCGAGTTTCGAGGCAAACATGATGCGATATGGGTGATAGTAGATCGATTATAATGCGCTCATTTCTTTTGCAGTTAATGTTGAGGATTCTTTGAAAAGTTGGCCAAATTATGTAGATGAGATAATAAGACTTCATGGGGTTCGATTATTCGATAGTGTCAGATCGAGACCCGGGGTTCCCATCCGAGGTTTTAGCTGGTTGCAAGCGGTGTTAGGTACTGCTTTACATTTCGACATAGCATTTCATCCTGTTGAGACGGATGGCCCGGTCGAGAGGGACTATTCAGGCGTTAGAGGGATATCGCGAAACTTGTGTGATGAATTCAAAGGAAATTGGGATACTCACTTGGCACTAATGGGTTTGCCTACTGCTTGATAGCTATCGAGCCCGGTATAGAAATGGCTCCGGGTTTGGGAGCCTTTGTATGGCGAAATGTGGGGCTCCGGTGTGGGATGAGGTTGGTGAGAGAGATTTAGTAGGCCACGAACTGGTACGGATCGCCCGGAGAAGTGAGAAATTGTTCGTGATAACTGAAGATAGCAAGAGATAGGCGAAAAGCTATGGGACAACGTCGTGAGACTTCTTGATTGAATGGTGACAGCGAGTCTTTTGAAGATTTCACCTTGGAAAGGTGTGTGTTGAGATTTGGGAAGCGAGGCAAGCAGTCAGTATATTGGACCTTATGAAATTGTGAGCAAGTGGGACGGTAGCTTACAAATTGAAGTTACCCTCGAGTTATCAGGATTCATGATACTTTCCATGTATGTTGAAATATATCGGATCCTTCACATGTATTGAGGAAAAGCGACAGTTCGGTTAAAGAGAACTTGACTTATGAGAGATACTGTGAAGATAGTAGATCGCAAGGAGCTGGTGTTGAGAAACAAAGTGATTCATTAGTTAAGTCGCATGGAAGAATCATGGGAGGCCCATTTACTTGGGAGCCGGGGCTCGAGATGCCATCGAGTACCCTAAAGCGACTGGGATGGGGTGTTTTCCCTTTCCTTACTTTTGGGTTTGGTTTCATTTCGAGACGAAATGTTCCTGAGAGGAGGTTTTGTAACACCGTCCAGGAAATTGTCTGTTTATGATCACGTAGGGGTGTATAAAATTACCAGTATCCATATTTGTAGTATTTGGGAACCTAAGTGAAATGAAAGTTTATGGAACCGAATTTGTAGTAGTAACCAGGAGTACAATAATTCATTAAGCAAAGAGGTATACAAATCATAATCAAGTAGAGATGGCCATAGTACAAATAAAATGAGATTACAAGCGCAATAATTAAAAAGATGAGGAGCTAGTTGCAATTTATGATAAGTTGATATTTAATAAGAGGAGAAAAATAAAAGCCAAAATTTCATTTGGTCTCAAGTTTGCCTAATGACAAGTAGGAGGAAAGGAGGGAGCAGAAGGAAAGGAGGAAGAAGGAAGAGGAAGGTTCAAAAATCAGGTATGCCTTTGTCTTGATCAAAGTGTATTGGATTTCTAGGACTTTAGTAAGAGGAGATTAGATGCTCCTTTGGTTTAGGGTTTGTTCAAAGAGCACGCAAACCTTCCCAGATGAGGTTATAGGTGTAAAAACCCAATTGATGTAAAACAAACATGGAATCATCAAATTATATGGTTTGATAAAGAATTGGTGGACCTTAGGTAGTGTTCTTGGATTTTCACCTAAGGTTTTGTGTTTTGAGGTTCAAGCACCAATTGAATGTTGTGGAAGTTGTTTTAGATGATTTCAAGTTGGTTTGAGGTATTATAACAGTTATAGAAGTTGTATGGAGTGAATGGGGCATCAAGTGGGAAAAATAACAAAATCTGGGCAAAATAGCAGGTGTGCGGTACATGAACAGTTGTGTGCCAATTTACACGCAACAAGATGTCTTAGAACACATTAGGGTTGTGCAAATGCACCACGTTGCAATTTCCTGTTTCAACCAATTTTCGTATTTTGGCCATAACTTACTCATTTCTTATCCGATTTGAGTGATTCAAGTGGCTACTTAAACTAGACTTCAAGGAGAACAAAACTTAAGATGTAGGAATCGTCAAATTCCGATTCTAAGTGGCCTAAAGAGATTCACTCAAAATTTGGAATGTGTGCAAGAAAAATTCCTGCATCAGCTTTGGACATGGAGTAGTCGGGTTGTTGGACGTAACTTGAGTTTGGTGCTCGAATTGGGTGATTACTAAGTTGGAATAGAGCCTAGCTGTAGCTTTAAAAGAGTATAAAGAGTGTGACTAAGTCTTAGGAAGTGCGTTAAGTTATGCGGAATTAATTTGTCGTCATTCGTTTGAGTTGTAGGTTAAAAGTAAAGGCCCGGGATAAGTGTGGAGCTGTGCTCTCAAGCTTAGCAAGCAAGAGGTGAGTGTTCTGGCATCATTTCCAATACTAGTGTATTATTATTATTATTATAAATTGTTTACAACGGTATTTCATGGTTTGAATGCAAACCATTTTCAAGAAGCAAGCGATGAATTAAGCAAGCAAATGGTTTGAGTTAAACCATTTTTGAAAAGAAACATTGGTTTTAAATTGTAAAACCATATTAAATAACAAGCAAGTAAGTAAATGGTTTTGAATAATTAAACCATTTTCAAGCAAGCAAAACAAGCAAGCGAAATGGTTTGAATAATTAAACCATTTTCAAACGAAAACAACAGTAAATGGTTTAAAAGTGTAAAACCATTTTTACAAAGAACAAGCAACAAGCAAGCAACAAAAAGTTTGAGAAAACAAGGCCTTCTAGTTCTAAGCAAGCAACGGTCGAGGAGAGTATTCCGTCGTGCAGTGGTGTTAGAGTTCCCATACATGCATTGTAGTTTTCCCTTTGGTTGGCAAACTTAGGACATACATCATGCATTTAAAGAGGCAGTAGCGTGCGAGTATATAAGGTTATGAGCTCTAACTAGAGTATGGTGATGGCGATACGAGGTCAATTCCACCACATATTACGGCGGAAAAAAAAGGTGGCGGCGGACCACGGAGTCCTTCCACGACACGGTTGAGCACAGTTCCGTGTTCACTAAGATGCAATGACAAAATAGAGCCTCCATTGGTTGATGTTTTATAAAGCACATGATATCTTTGTTTTGAAAAATCAACCATTGGTTCCCGGTCGCCCAGGCTTCCGGAGAGTTTAAAGCAAGCGGTTGAGCCAGGCTCCGTTTAGATTTAAAATGATGTCGGTTGAGCCAAGCTCAGTGGGTTTTATTTTCAAGAAGCATGTGGTTGAGCTCAACCTCCCATTTTATGAAAAAAATTTGAGAAAACTTTTAAAGCGAATTTGTGAAAGGTTTTAAAGACTTTTCAAACAAGATAAAACAAACAGAAAATTTTGAGAAGTTTATAAACTTCCAAACGAGCAACAAAATAGAGTTTACAAACTTTTAAAGAAAAGAAACAAGCGGCTCAGCGAAAGAGAAAGTTTTAGAAACTTTTTAAAGCAAGCAAAGCAAAGTAAAGTTTACGGAAAATATTTGTAAAGAAAGTTTCTGAGTTTTGAGATGTTTTTCGGAAAAGCAAAACAATTTATAAACATACACTCACTGAGCTCGTTGAAAGCTCATTATTTTGTATTTAAAACTATTTTTCAGTGCTGTGGAGTAAGCAAGGCAATGGAACCTGATAGGAGTTATCGACGTGTACAAGTCGCATGGAATTAAGAATATTTTGTAAGGAAACACTTTGAATATGTATAATGGAACATATGTATGTACATAGTTTAGTATTGTGAGAATATGTTTGGTATCTTTGGTTGCCATATTTTGGATATAATTAATAATTGGATGTATCACAGGTTGGAATTAGACTATGTCACGTGATCATGCTGTGAAGTTTTTCATTGTAAGATTTTACCAAATCTAAGCTAGATAAATAAAAGAAAAATTTTATAGGAGGTTTAAGCAAGCAATAAACCGCTTCACGAGGGATTTCTAGTCGTTAGAGAGTAATCTGTTTATTGGAGTGGTAGGCAAGCCTGTATTGGAAGGGAATGGGGTGTGTCGATTTATGCCTTAAACATTTTATGCCTCAAACTTTCTTTCTTTAAATAATAAATACTTATACATTTAAAATCCATTGCTGCCTTAAACATTTATGCCTCGAACTTTCTTTCTTTCTTTCTTTCTTTCGATAATAAATACTTATACAGTAAAATCCATTTTAACTACTTAAAACATTTGCTTCCTCAAACTTTCTTTCTTCGAATGTAAATACTTGCTCTGATTCAAACCATTAATGCCTTAAACATTTATACCTCAACTTTCTTTCTTTCTTCTTTCTTTACGATGGAACCCGGGGGATAAACACAGAGCAGTTTCGGGTGCGACGGTGAGGTGATCACATTCTATTCATAACCACTACGGCTGCGGAGAAACTCACGCTTTGCATAGGAGTTCAGTCATAACACCTTATCACGTGTAAGATATTACTCTAGACACCTAATTCCCTCCCTCGATTAGTAACTCTGCTTTACTCTGAAATCCTTACACGCTTAGAATTTCATTAGATACTCGGTCGCAGTCATAGCAGGGTTAGGTAACCATCGATTAAAACATTTATCAAAATACATTTATAAATCCATTTAAATCCTTTACTTTATCATGAAAACTCCTTATATATAAGCAAATACATAACCATTCTTTTACATTTTAAACTTTCATAATATTACCTTAACATGCATACATATATAATTTAGTATAAATATATATATTGATGCAAGATAAACATGTACATTAAATTTTCATTTACATGAACTTTTCATTTTAAATCAAAACTTTTCATTTAGAAGCGATATAACATTTACATTAAACTTTTCATTTTTAACATCAAAATCGTTACAAAAGCACTAAGCTCGATTTGCGAAACATCATTTTTACACTCACGGTTCAGCTTCGATCTTGCTTTGCTTCTCGGTGAATTCCGTTCCGTCCGATAGTCCTTTTTCACCTTTTGAAAAACCACAACTAACCATTAACCTGCTTCCATTTAATCCACCATACACATTCATTTTCACCCGACCACATCACATTCCCTTAAATCATTTAACCATACTTAAAAAATACGTACCAGGAAATGACCGTGCCTTTTTCTTTACAAAAATGACATGCCCTCAATTCAAAACCTTTTCTTGTTCCTCTATGAATCTACTTTACTTAGAAATTGGAATCATTCAATTTACTCTTCAATTCAAGTTATGGCATTTTTCATGCAAACTAGATCATTTAGATTTTACACTCGGAATTTGTTTGACATACCCATTTTCCCATGGCTTGACTCCATATTTAATACTGGTTCTTTATACTCTTTTGAAGCTAAGGTGTTAAGGGTTCTTCTCCAATTGTAATCACCCAATTCGAGACACCGAAGCTCACGTTAAATCGAAACAAGCAGGGCTAATCTGTGTTCAAAACTGAACCAGGCTGGTTTGAACATGGCCCACTACTACTGAATGAATTTTTGGGCCACATAGAATCATAATTCGACAATGCCTATTTTTGGATGTTTGGTTCTCCTTGAAGTCTAGTTTAATTAGCCATGGATCCTCAAATCGGATAAGAAATAGAAAGTTATGGCTAAAATCGGCGGTCGAAATAGAGAAAGCAGGCATTTCTGTCTTAAATTTGCTCCCAAAATGCACCCAGAATGGGCTTTTAAGCATTTTTTATATTTTCGTCGATTCAACTCTATAGTCCATATACACTTCAAAACCATTTCATTTTCATCTTGACATCTCTTTTCTATTCAATTCATCTTTCATTACATGTGTATCTTCAAAAACATTTCCTGAATTATTTTCAAACAACTCTAATATGGGTTATAACCATACCTGACGAACACAAAGATTTGTTAGGGTTTGTTCTAAACCCTAATTCAATTACTTGAAATTTAAACCATGAATCCATACAAAGCTATAAAATCCCATCTAGTTCCATACCTCTTTTGCTTTTCCTCCTTATTTTCTTCTTCTTCTTCTCTTCTTCTTCTCTTTCTTATTAACTTTTCCCTCTTCTTTGCTCTTCTTGGCTCTTTCTCCTCACCAAGAAAGCATTGAGCCACAACTAAAATATGAGACAAATGACTTTTGTTTGTCTCCACCTACATTAAATACTTCCATAATGAACCTTAATTATAAGTCCTCATACTTTATGTGCAATTTGTAACTCTTGTTAATTACACTATAGCCCGTCTCTACACTTTTGATTTTCATATCCTTTGCTCAGTACTAATTTATCACTTATTCCTCATACACACCAAATCCGGGTTCAATTTTATCATCTCTTAATTTCATCCCAAAATATCATGATGTGACACTTATGATATTCATTAATACGCCCTGCAGTTTCATATGCGTACACTTATCTTTAGGCAGGGACGTTCTGAATCCTCCCTCCTTATAAAAATTTCGTCCTCGAAATTAAAACATTCGTACCTGCTTCAAAAAGATGGGTATAATGCCTCTTCATTTGCTCCTCATGCTCCCATGTAGCTTCCTCTAGTGTATGACTCCTCCTGATACCTTCACGGTAGACCAGTCTTGTTGCATAGAACTTGCTCTACGGCCAGTGGGATACACCTTGATTATCTTCGTATCATCAAATTCTCTTAATATTTCCCTTGGTTGCTCACGTCAATACATGTGAAGTGCAGTATGTGTATAGACATAGAAACATGGAGAAAACATCGTGAATCACGTCGGGTCGGATGGAAACTCAATCGCGATGCCACCTCTCGATCCTCTCAACAATCCTTGTATGTGATATATCGTGGACTTAACCGTTTCCCAGTCTTGATGCGGCCCTTCCATGGGGAAATCCTCAAAATACCATATCACCTCGAACACTAGGTCCACTACGGCGATTGTTTGCATAACTTTTAATCGGTCTTGTCGATTTCGGTCATCCGCATAACTTTGATCTTATCCTGAGTCACTTGGGATTTCGAGACCTACTAATTTCATTTCGCCTACCGTCCCAGCCCGATTAGAAAGTTCGACATTCCAGTCCCATAAAGAGCCACATGAGGCCATACCATGCGGCACGATAAGCTGTGTGTATGCAGACTCCATCGGGGGTAGATGGGTGTCCCGACTCCTCCCCAAACTCCACTTTCACGTACCCCCAAGCATATCCTCTAA
Source organism: Tetrastigma voinierianum (assembly GCA_016808115.1). Lineage (NCBI taxonomy): Eukaryota > Viridiplantae > Streptophyta > Magnoliopsida > Vitales > Vitaceae > Tetrastigma > Tetrastigma voinierianum. Next base: position 516,073 of record JAEQBH010001805.1, on the reverse strand, counting down.
AGTCTGTATAGTCCTCTCAGATTGGCCATCCGTCTGTGGATGAAAAGCTATCTTCCCGAAGTGCGGTTTAGTGCCGGAACGCGTTACGTAAGGCGAAGCCCAGCAGTGAGGTAAACACGGGATACGTGCGAACGATGGAAGCCCATGGTACCATGCGGTCAAATAATCTCTCTAGCATTATAATTGGGCTGACTTATCTATTGAATCACTATTCGATAGGTAGGAAATGGGCTGATTTCGTCGGTCATTTTGCAATCACCCATATCGTATCATGGCCACTCAGGGCGTGGAAGTCTACCCTGAAATCCATAGTGATTCTCTCCCATTTCGCGAGGATCGGGGAGTGGCTTGTAATAGTCTTGCGGGCTTACGTGTTTGAAGCACTCCACTGTGACATGTGAAGGACATCTAGAGACGGGCTTTCTACAATATCCTCTTCATACCCTTCCACCGGTGGTGTTCACTTTGATTTATGATACATCTTTATTAGCTACGGATCATAGCATAAAGCGAGAAGGGAATGGGCTCCCTCCGTAATCTCTCTCCTCACATCACACATCCGGTACACACAACCTCGTCCCATGACCGGTACCATCCTCTCGATGACAAATCCCTCGTTGCCCGGACTGCTTCACCTCTCAACTTCACTATATGTGGATCTTGAATGCGAAGCTCTCTAATCTTGTCTATCAATACGGACGGTACATGAAATGTGGCTAACGGTGCTCCAAATACGTCAGTTCAGTCTCACCCGGGGACCTCAATTCTATGGAGTCGAGGAGATGCACGGTCCTGAAGTGCGATAGGGAAGTCATGTGGTCTCTACTAGAGCATCTTGCTACCACGTTCGCCTTTCAAGATGATATTCAATGGTACATTCATAATCCTTGATCAGTTCGATCCATCTCCTCTGTCTCATGTTCGGTTTCTTAAGTAAATAGATATAAGCTCTTATGATTAATCTGTAGACTCCCTACAGGCACTCCATATAAATAATGCCTCATATCCGAAGGCAAATACTACGTCGCTAGCTCGAAGGTCGGTGTAGCGATACCTATGTTCATGCTTCTTCAATTACCTAGAAGCATATGCAATCACCTTGTCATTCTGCATTAATACACATGCCTAGGGGCATCACAATACACTGCAAAGCCATCCTACCCTGATGGAAGTGTAAGTACTGGAGCTGAGGTCACTCTCCCTTTGTTCATCGAACCTCGTCGACAAGCCTCGACCATAAAAAACGGTTCTCTTCCTTGTTAGTCTAGTCAAAGGTGCGGCTATCTTTTGAGAATCCCTCAACTAACTTAATGCAATGTTCCTCGCCAAACCTTAAAATCCCTTATCTCGGTAGAATACCTCGTGAGGTTTCCACCCGCATAGTCACCTTCTCATGATCCACACCCCTCTCGGCAGTAAAACTATAAACCCCAAAAAGCTGGCACCACGAGCCAAAACCCATTAATTACCGAAAGCTTAGCATATAACCGATGTCTCGTAATGTCGGCGTAGACTATCCTCGCGTTTCGCATGTTTTTCCATCAGTCGACATCAAGATATCGTCAATAAACACGAACAACCGACGGGGCAAGGCCGAAAATCTCGCTCATGAGATCCATAAAGCCGACCGCATTCAGAAATCCAAATGGGCGGATGATTAGGAACTCAAAATGCCCGCACTGCGGTTCTAATACCGCTCGAACATCCTCACGCGAATTCTCAACTTATCCAATTCACTCAATTAAATCAAGGCTCATGACAACATCATCGCAAGCTTCCTTAAATCAAGCTTATTAGCATCCCTAAAGTGAAACCCAATGCCCTTCACCTTAGCAAAAATTACACTTATATCTTAACTGGTAATTCTCTTCTTAAAACATTAATTCACATTCCATTAGGCATTTAATTCCAATTGATTAAAACTGGGCGGAAACTCAACTTTTCCATACTTCTAGCAGTCAAATCCTCTACATGTCACACACATTCATAATTATTTCTTCACTTTCCCATTTTTCTTTCAACAAATTATATTTGATATCTATCCAATGTCATTGGATTTATTTAAATTAAATCAAACCAATGCATTTCAATAAACCCTTTCTCGCCTAACCCTCTCATCTCATTTTTCTATTCAACTTTTTAATTCCATTAATTCCTTCAAGCATTTCAAGTAATGCCATTAAATCAATTAAAAACCAATCTCCAAACAACATCACTTCCATTAACATCCAAGGCTGACCTAAATTGATGTAACTTTATAATCTCATTCTTTCTTTTCAATTTCTTAGCAAAATCAACCTAGAATCATGTCAATCAATAGCTAAAGCCTTAATATAACTCAATTGAAGGTTTAGATAAAATAATCCATAAAAACCCTAATTGCTTACCGAACCTCCCTCAACCCACGCTGACCCTCCGCCGGCCCTCGGGACCGCGCGCAGTCTGGAGCTCAAACCCATGCTCCTTCTCATCCCAACACGCTCTTACCACCGGCCGCATCAGGCGCTGGTCGCCGACGCCATCGTGGTCCAAATCTCTCGACTAAGACCTACAACAGCCCTTGGTCTCGAACTTCTCGTCCCTCCTCACAATAGGACATGTCCGGGACGCAGCCGAAAACCCATCATAACTGTTACGAGTGTCCCCTGCCGTTTAAAGAACTCCTCACCTTCGCATCTCTCGTAATTAGCCGAAATCAAACTTATTCAGAATTCTTCTTGAACTCGTGCCCAGATTACCTACCTCTGGCATCTCCTCCGAACTGCTCCTCCACCACTCTAATGCTCGTCCCGTAGGAGAAAAAGGCGTGCAAAGTGACCATCTCGCTTCCTCAGACATCGCATCACCTTGCACTGCTCATTTCCCAACCATTACGGCCTTTCCGGTCTCCCAATTCCATCATAGTTCCGTGCCCCTAGCTTTCGCCCCTCTATAGAAGTACCATTCGAGAAGGCCGGCTGTAACGCTAGCATAAAAGATGAGCCATCTGCTCTACATGTATCTGTCCTCCCACGACCTCAGGAGGTGGTGGCGACCCTGTCTGTGGTGGCTTTGAAGGTATAGGGTCACTATGTACTGTGGGTGGAGGAACATACGCAAACTCATCAACATGTTCCTCGGGTGGTGGTACTAATGCCTCAGGAGCTCTCCCGTGGCGCGTCGCCTCAACGACGCATTTTCGTGAATTCAAAACTTTTAATATGTCATGTATCGCATATATGATTTTAAATCACAAAAATAATTTACTTAATTTTAAAAATAAAACATTAACAATCATATGAAAATAAAATTTTCTAAAATCTTTATAATATTAAAACCGTGGCTCGATACCACTGCTGAAGGATCCCAATTCTTGATTAGCTCTGCATGAACTGAGACTTCATATTCCAATGGATATAGAAACTTTTCTCAAAATGTCAAATAAAAATCCATGGAGCCAACCCCTTTACAATCTTTACATATTAATCTTTGTGAAAATAATGCGTAGCTAAGTGGTAAATCTCTTTTTTTTCTTTTTTCAAACACTTAGATTTTTCTTAAAATCTACCAGAGTTTCCTCGTTTTTTCTAATTTTCCTAAATTTACAAATACCCGCATACATTTAAAACACCTTATAATCTTCCAATTTTCAACTCCGTTTTAGGACTCCCTCGTCCACAACTCAATCAACACAATATATACCATATACATTTATTCATTTCAATCATCAAAACATTCAAAACTTCTTCAATCGCACATGAGAAAAGATTGCTTGAGCTCGACTAAGCGGACTGCCAAGTAGCTCTTTTCTTCAAATATATCCATATATGCATATATACATGACAAAGTATTCGAATATATAAAATATGAAAACTATTTACAATGCAGCTTCACATGTTTTCTCCTCGATGGTTCGATCAATTTGCGGTGTATGGTACTTACCACAAGACTGCCTCTGTCCTAAAATGTTTTTGAAACATATGGAAAGAATGAGCTAAAGGAGCTCCAGTAAGTGTACATTTTCATTAAGATAATATTTTCAAGATATATCAAAGTAATAAATATTTATACAATAAAATCAATTTTAAGATAAACTTTTCTTTTCTTTCTTTATAATAAATACTTATATACAATTAAAAATCTACTTATGCCCTTAAACATTTATGCCTCTCAAACTTTCTTTCTTTTGATAATAAATACTTATACATTTAAATCCATTTATACCTTTAAACATTTATGCCTCAACTTTCTTTTCTTTCTTTCTTTCTTAAGATAATAAATACTTATACAAATTTAAACTATTTATGCCTTAAAATATTTACGCTTCAAACTTTCTTTCTTCTCGGTTAATAAATACTATACAATTAAAATCCATTTATGCCTTTAATCATTTATGCCTCAAACTTTCTTTCTTTCTTCTTTTCTTTTCTGACGGAACCTGTAGATAAACACACCTACGCTTCCTGCACCGACTATGAGGGACAAACATTATTCGGGCCATAACCACTACGCGCGAGAAATCTCACGCTTGCATAGGGTTCACTTATAGCACCTTATCACGCGGTATGGATATTACTCTAGACACCCACCCCTCCCTCATTAGTAACCTATAACTTTACCCTCAAATCCTTACACGCTAAGGTACTCACGATATCGCCATAATGTCATATAAGTTAGGGTAACCATCAAGAAAACATTTATCAAAAAATACATTTATAAATCCATTTAAACTTTACTTTATCATGAAAACTCATATAAATATGCAAATATACATATATGCATTCTCCTTACACATTTTTAAACTTTCATAATACCTTAATGATATGCATACATATATACTTAGTATAAATATATATATTGATGCAAGATAAACATGTACATTAAATTTTTGGTTTACATCAAACTTTTCATTTAGGTAATATAAATATTTACATTAAACTTTTCATTTTAACATCAAAACGCTCACTTTAAAACTCAATTCTGCAAAAACATCATTTTACACTACGCTTCACCGCCAATCTTTGCTGCTTCGTCACTCCCGTTTCCCGTCCGATAGTCCTTTTCACCTTTTCAAGAAAAACCACAACTAACCATTAACCATAACTTCCATTTAATCCACCATACACATTCATTTTCACCCAACCACATCACATTCACTTAAATCCCATTTAGCCATACTTAAAAAAATACATACTCAAAGAAAATAATCACCATCTTTTCTTTGGGTATTAAAAAATGACCTTTTAATGCCCTCAATTCAAATCCTTTTCTTTGTTCTCTATAGTCTATTTTATTTAGAAACTGGAATCATTCCACTTACCTTCCAAATTCGTTATGATTTTCATGCCAAACTAGTCATTTTACCGATTTTTACACTTCCTGGGACCGTTGATATACCCATTTTCCCATGGTTGACTCATATTTAACATCGGTTCTTTATACTTTTCAAGCTAAGGTGTTAAGGGTTCTTCTCCAATTGGAATCACCCACCTCGAGCAATCAAACTCACGTTACGTCCAAACAACTGGTTAATTTTTATGTTCAAAAACCCAATCAGACTTGGCTTGAACATGGTCTCTACATTGAATGAATTTTTGGGCCACATAGAATCATAATTCGACAATTCTTATTTCTGGATGTTTGGTTCTCCTTGAAGTCTAGTTTAATTATCCACTTGAATCACTCAAATCGAATAAGAAATGAGAAAGTTATGGCTAAAATATGAAAACTGGTCGAAACAGAAAACAGAGCATTTCCTGTACCGAGACCGCTCCCCCAAAAATGCCCAGAATGTGGGCTTTTCTGCATTTTTTTCCATAATTTTCATCCACCAACCTATAGTCCATATACACTTTCAAAACCATATTTCATTTTCATCTTTATCTCTTTCTATTCACTCCATCTTCATTACATGTATCTTCAAAACATTTCGAATTATTTTCTTTAATAACTAATATGGGTTATAACCCAAGCACACAACCTAATAATAAAGATTGTTAGGTTTGTCTATTAAACCTAACTCAATTACTGAAATTTAAAACCAGAATCCATACAAAGCTATAAAATCCCATCTAGTTCCATACCTCTTTTGCTTTTCATCCTTATTTTCTTCTTTCTTCTTTCTTCTTCTTCTCTCCCTCTTCTTCTCTCTTTCCTCTTTCTTCCTCTCTTTCTCTCTTCGCTCTTCTCCTCACCAAAAACGTGACCCCTAACTAAAATATGAGACAAAACATTTCGTTTTGTCTCACCCTATTCATACTCTATTAACCTTAATTGCAATTTTAAGTCCTCAACACTTTATATGCTGCAATTCTGTAACTTTGTTAATTCTACTATAGCCCATTCTCACTCTTTCGATTTTCATATCCCCTTTGCTCACCATTAATTTATCCTTATTCATACATAAATCTCGGTTCGAAATTTTATCATCTCTTAATTCTCATCCTCAAATATCATGATGTGACACTGATATTCGTGGTACTTCCTTACAACGCCTTCATGTACCGTGACACCTCATTCGAACCTGAGATGTTGCTGCACAGTCTTCATCTCCTCAAATTGAAAAGAGACCAAAACGTGGGAAAGAGGGAAAAATCAACAGTGAGCTCCAGATTTCGTTTTTAGAGAGAGAAGCACCTCCTTCTCTCTAGGTTATCTCGCGATCTAACTCATTGCATTTTTCTTGCAAGAGGGAGAAATGCTCTTCACGCGAGAGGGTCACTGGTACAACTGATTTTGGGGTAGGGAGTTTCTTCAAACTCCTTGAGGTAGATTTTCTCCTACTTGGAGTTTTTATTCCTATTTTAAGTGTTTTGTCGATGTTTGAGTAGAATGGAGGCCGTGAGGGGTCGCTCGATCCGGCCCCAAACCCGGGGACTCAATTGGTATAAATTTTTAAACAAAATCAGAAGGAACTGTACGGGTACTAGCCGCTTGGGTGCATGAAAAATTTGTGCATTAAATGTTTGCTTGGTATGCATTGGGAATGGTCAGTGGATTGTGGTTCCATTGCGAATCGCTGATTTAGATTTTCGGGAATAGTAACCGAGGGTTTCACTATTGTTCCCTAAACAAGTTCTAAAAATTCATATTTTGTGAAAATATGTGTTCGGGTCGAGTGATTTAAATTAAATTTGAAACAGGTTTGGATTATTAGCCCAAGTGAGCTAATTTTTATATGTTTGAAATGAAAATTGCATAACATGATTGTGTGATTTGATATTATGTGAATATGTGCAAAGCTATTATTTATGTGATTAGACTGTGTTGAAATGGCATACATGATTCCATATGCAATCGAACATCCTGTGACTATAGAGTTAAGGCAAGGCATGGACGCAGTCTAGAGAAAATAAGTCTGGAGAGGGTTGTCTTAAAAACATTAATTATCGGAGGGTAGTCCAATTTAAATATCAATCGCCTGGAGCAGCCCAATTGATATTCATCGAGGTAGTCTTCATTAAACAAATAATATATCAACCGTCGAGCGCCCAACTGATATATATATATACTTCTGAGGGGTCAGTTCACTAATAAACACAATTCTCATACAAGGCTAAAGAAAGTGAGAGAGTCAGAGACTCGATCCTCGAAGCGACAAGTGTGTATATTCTCATATTTTAAATTAATTAAAAATAAAATAAAAATCAAATAAAATTTTTGCAAAATTTTCGAGAGTCAAATTTTCTTAAAAATAAAATTTTTTTGAAAATAAAATTTTGTTTAAACAATATTTTAAATGCGAAATTGATTACGTGATAAGACCGAAGTTAAGTGTATGGATAGTGTCTCGGGGCTGTGTTTATGCCTTAGAGATACTATATTGTATTTAATCACCATTTGAAACGATCGCGCGGTAGTTGCGTAGGAAATTGGTATGCATGGTGTAATGCGATGTGAAAAGGGTGAATGCAAGGTTAGGAACTATAACCTTAGTGATATGGATAATGAAATGAACATGAAAGCTTAGAATTTTATCTAATAAAATGAATTGAGCGTTGGAAGTTAGCGCTTACCTTAGGGGAAATGAACGAAGTCACCATGGCTGTCAAGTCTTTACTAGTAATGGCATGTGCGCGTTAGTTAGATTGAAATAAAAATTACATGAATCTTGCTGTTATTGAACCGTATAGATGGTTGGGGTCGTGAGATCAGGACGAGGGCGCCCACGGGCACCGGGTCGTGCACCACCGCGTTTCGATCAGCGCATTTCAGCATCGGTGCTGTAGGTATACGTTGAATGCTATCGCACAGCCGAGATAGCGTGTAGACAAGAAGATCCTAGTGCAACTTCCGGGAGGTTTGCAGTGGCGCATCATCCTCCTACATTCATAGGGGGGAGGAGATCCGGTGGTGACAGACCATTGGTTCATACAAATCGAGAAGGTGTTAGAGGTTATGGAAATTACTTTTGACACTAACAGGATTAGACTAGCTGTGTTCCAGCTAGAGAGCGAGGCCCAAATATGGTGAATGGGCAAGGACCTCAGACCTAGAGGAGCCTGGGATGTGAGTTCTCCCCAGATTAGGGCGAGAATAGGGATTATATGTCGAGAAACACAGTTAGAGATCTCGGGACTCTACTCACGGTGGACTTGAGGATCAAGTGACATGTCGAAGTTCGATGTCATCCCCGGAGGATGGATTAGTCGGATAAATTTACAAGATCACATTCGATTATGAGCCGTGTATGATGCCCGCCTGATAATGCAGACGCATCGTGAGATGGTATTTCGGGGACAAGCACACATTTTCCCGTACAAGATACGAGTCCGCAAGGCCAGACAAGAAGGGTTGGCTCGCGAGTCTTACCCTAGAGTGACTATGGTGAGGTCGACTTGGATCTACCTCGAGTAGCAGCGAATTACGTGGATGTTTTTCCGCATGAGCTACCCGACTACCTCCACATAGGGATGTAGACTTTATTGAGTTACACCTCAGAGTCACCCATTTCTTACGACTCCATGATGGCACCGCTGGAGTTGGTGTGGAAACCCAGAGTCCACCTACGGTGTGGAGCCATCGACAAGGGGTTCATTAGGATCGGCACTTCACCACGGGCACTCCCGCTTTGTTTCATAAAAAGAAAGACAATACCCTTTGACTGTATTGACTATTGCATGGCTGAATTGGTTACGATCAAGAATCGTACCATTGTCGAGCAGGATCGATGAATTGCTGATCATTGAGAGGAGCGCGAGTTCATCTAAGTTAGACTTCGTGACCGTTACCATCGTACCAGGGTTAGTGATGACATCCCTAAGACAAATAAGCAGACGCCGCCACGGGCACTTTGAGTTTACGGTGATGCTCCTTTGATTGACGCATCGCGCCATTAAAGATTCATGGATCCCATGCATAGGGTATTATGAACCCTATTTAGACTGGGCTTTTTCATAGTCTTCAGAGACATTGATTCACTCCGCCAAAAGTGGGAGCATGAGCATCACTCTGAGGGATCGTTTACGCTTGTTAAGAGACCATCAACAGATGGCTAAGATCGCAAGTAGTTTTAACTTACCGAGGTGAGATTTTTGGGACACGGGTGTCAAGACTAGAGTGTCACGACCAGAGAAGGGCTGAGGCAATGATGAATCGAGAGACCGAATGTCAATCTCAGATACGAAGTTTCTGGGATTGGCCGATATTACAGAGATTCAGAATATCGGTTGTCCATTCGGGCGATTATAGAGATTTCACCTATGGACATGACTCCATTGGTTGGGGCGGTCCCACCATAGAGAGAAATCTAGGATACATGGAACACTCGGATACCTGCAAGTTGGTAGCAAGAGGGAGGATCAGCTTCTCCTAGTTCGGGGAAGAGGCAGAAGACTTCTGCTTCACACTAGTTTCAGGACTAGGCCAGGATTGAGCATGAGTGACGGGATTGCCCCAGAGACAGGGATCCTAAGACTCGGGACAATGCAGTCCCGCTAGCTTTAGGACGTGAGAGTATATTAGCCATTCTCCACACACCCTAGTACTGTCGAGTGAATTAGTTTCTTGGGGCTTGGTAAAGCATACAAGCACTCAACAAGACAGACACAAAGGCCGAGGTCAAAGTTAGGGACGATCAGGAGCTGCGCGCAAAGTGGAAACGAGTGGACTCAGGGTGGGACATATTGGCTGTTGATGTCGCCAGACATGGATGAGTTGACAGCCATCTAGTCACAAGACTCGAGACCTCGTCTGGGTTGTCATACCGACACCTGCATTGGATTCTGGGGGCTTAGAGGTCAAGGCCTCAGAGAAGCCAGCATAGATGTTCTTCCCTAGGTAGGGTGAGTTAACCTGATAGGTCGGGATTACATGAGGAGAGATCTCGGGACTTGCTCATGGTGGAACCTGGATTGGTTGTCATAGTAAGATTATCATGTTTCAGGTGATCAAGAACCCCACGCCGAGCCGTGTGCATCTGCATTTGGCCATTCACCACTCTTAGTGAGTGTGGGTTGAGTTTGTCTTTAGAATTAAGTCCAATGAAGACTCATAATCGATCCAGAAATGAAGAGGTAATTAGAGTGTGTCATAAAGCAAAGAGGCGGCATCCCCTAAGGTGAGAACTCGGAGTTAAGGTGTAAGAGACCCCGGTGAAGATATCCCGACTTCCTCAGGAATGTAACAGCTCAAGTGTGTTTATGAATTATAAGGTCTTCAAATGAAAACACACGGTCACATGTTCTAAACTTAGAGTTGAGACAGGGAGCTCTAGAGTGACTCTAGGTTTGATACCCATTGAAATCAATTGGTGTTGGGTGAGCCAAGTAGTGGCTCTGTGATATGGATGTCATTCATGACATGGACTAGGTTCGACGGTCCATTGGATTGTCAAGGATTGTAATCTTGGGAAGGTCGCGCATACACACCAAGCAGGGTTGTGGTTACACAAGTTGTATGGATTATATACAGTGTTAGAGGACATGCTACTAACATGCACGCCCGAATCATAAGGGTAGCCGGGAGGAGTGGCTGCCTCTAAGGGAATTCGCCACACAATAGTTATCAAAGAGTACATACGATGGTACGTATGAGGCACTGTATGGAGGCCATGTAGGATCACCGTTTATATCGAACCGAGGTGGGAGAGAGCCCACCACGTCCCATCTGATTAGAGACACCTCCGAGAAGGCGAAGTTTGATACGATTGGGCCACTCTCTCACCCGCTTGGGAGCCTGCAAGAGCTATGCGGATGTGCGACGTTCTCCCTTAGAGTTCGAGAGTTATGACCCGCCAGCAGCACTGCTCAGTATATGACTCGCCTTGAGCCACATGTAGTTATCGCAGAAAGGCCTATTGGGCTTCCTCAAGATACTGAGGATAGGCACTATCAAGGCATCATTGTTTTTACCGCCCACATGTCGTGTGTCCACGAGGTGTTTCACGCCTCCATGTTCGAAATATACCCGCATCCACTCTTTCATGGTGGATTGGGAACGACAATGAGATTGACACTGATGAGACCTCGAGGAGGACCGGCAGTACTGTTGATGGGTCGTGGATCTGGGCCCTCCGACGCATGATCCGCAGGCGGTTGAGGGTGCTATGGCGGCACCATGGGAGTGGAGGAGGCACGTGGGAGCGAGGACACGATGCGGGCCACCTAGTCCCTTTTGTATTAGTGGATGAAGGTACGTGGTTTAGTCGCTTTGAGATTTAACGGCTAGTTACATGCATGATAGAGTGCGCTACAGATATGCATGTGAGCGATAGCGATTGTCCCCGACTTCGGGATCTAAATTCCTTTGCTGAGGGAGAATAAGACCCGAGAAATTCCAATTTGAAATATAAACTAATTTTGGCCATAAAACAATATTAAAGTTTAAAAATCGAACAATTTTTGGGGATCTCGATGATTAAAAATGGATTGTACCGCTGAATCGCTCTCGCAGAAAATCTAGCTTTCAGATTTAAAATTCGTGGTTTAAGCCCCCGAGAGCCGCCTGAGTTGATACGGCTTTTCAGGCATCTGCTTCGGTGCCGGTGAAATCCATTTTCACGCGACAAAGTCACGTATAACATGTACCTACAGTTAAGTGGTATGAGAGAGAGAAATGAGGGAAATGGTCGTCGATAGTGCTGGAATGTCAAACTGGAAAAGAAAGGACAAATGGTCATTTTTAAGTTTGATTTAAGTCACAAGAAGACTAATAGTGAATAGTCTTCATCTCTCAATTGAAAAGAGATCAAAACGTGGGAAAGAGGGAAAATCACGTTGAGCTCCGCATTCGCTTAGAGAGAGAAGCACCTCCTTCTTCTCTAGGTTATCTCGCGATCCAACCGCCGGCGCTTGGTGACAAGAGGGAGAAATGTTTCATGCGAGAGGCTTCAAGTGGTAACGGATTTAGGGAGTTTTCTTCAAACTCCTTGAGGTAGGATTTTCTCCTACTTGAGTTTTATTCCTATTTTTAAGCTTTGCTTTGATGTTTGAATAGAATGAGGTCGTGTAAGTTGCTCTAATCGGTCCCAAACCTGGGACCGACCGAGGTATAAATTTCTAAACAAAATCGAGTACCGTATGGTACTAGCCGTTGGGTGCGCTTTGTGTAATTTGTGCATTAAATGTTTGTTATATGCATTGGGTCATGAATGGCTGGATTGCGGTTCACTAAGTGAATCATTGATTTTAGATTTTTCTGTGAATAGTAATCGAGGTTTCACTATTCCCTCGGTCATGTTCTAAAATTATATTTTTGTGAAAATATGTGTTTGGTCGAGTGATTTAAATTAAATTGCTCGTATTTGATTACTAGCCCAAGTGAGCTAATTTTTATATGTTTGAAATGAAAATTACATGATATATTGTTTGATTTTTGGATATTGTGAATATGTGCAGTTTACATATTCAGATGTGATTAGACTGTGTCGAAATGGCATACATGTATTCCATATGCACCGGAACATCCTCTAGACTATAGAGTTAGTGCATGGGACTAGTTCATAGAGAAAATTGTTCGAGGTTGTCTAAAAACATTAATTATCGGTGTGTTCAAATTTTAAATATCACCACGGAAATGCGCCACTGATATTCACATCGAGGAGAATGTCCACACAAACAAATAAATATATCAATCGTCTGAGCGGCCCACTGATATAGTATATATATATATATATATATATATATATATATATATATATACATCAATTGAGGGAACCAATTAATAAAACAATAAATTTTTACAAGGCTTAGGCGAGTGTGAGAGAGCTCTGAGACTCGATCCGAAGCTTCATATATTCGGCAGATCATGATTTGCTTGAATGTGTGTTTAAATTGAACATTGCACAAGACTTAGTGGGTGAGTAGCCCACTAGGGCTTTATTCCTCCATCGAAGCTAGTCACCCCGTCGTGGGACCCCCTTTTTATTGTAAAAAGGGAGCGCTGAGAGACTGCCGGCTCTAGAGGTCAGAGTTCAGAAGAAAGTCTGATTGGTGGGTTTTGATGACTTACATGTATTTAGAATTCACTAATTTTGCTTACAGGTTGGATAAGAGTAAATATTTGAACTCTAGAACTATCGATATGCTTGGATTCATAGTGGTATATTGTGATGAGTATTGTTTATGGCTCAAGTGGCCATTTTAATTATGTTGGAAATCATATCGATCGTTGGGACAGATATATGTGTACTCATTTCCTCAGAACCTCCGTACAGTGACTCGATTTTTCTCAAGTGGTGCTTGCAATCTTATTATCATCAGATTCCGTGGGTTGACGGAAACAACGGACCCCCGGGTTTTAGGGTGCCAATAATGTCGTGAATAAAGCCAAAGCTGAGTTCAATATGTAAATGCATACTGGTTAGGCTAGTTTATCATTTCAGGCACATTATTTTCAACCCTATTACGTATATACACGACATCGAGTGCCGCGCATTATATGCTGCTGTGGGATTTGATTTGGGAAGAGTGATTCTGAGATGCTTTCCATATTTAAATGTTGATCGATCATTAGGAAAAAACTCAGACTTAATCATATGGAATGCAAATGAGTCATCAGACGTACATATTGTTAAACCTGCGATGAAGCAAAGTCATACATTCAAGAAGTAAATCAATCAGGCGGATTGTTTATTCATATATATATATATATATATGTTATATATATAGAGTTATATATATATATATATATATATATATATATATATTTTTTTTTTTAAAATTTTGGCAAAGCACAAATATAATATAAAATTTACTTTAAGAATATAGAATCTTTGAAGTAGCTGAGGCAATTTCAACCCGACATACGAAGTTTCAAATTGATGCGAACTTGAGACGTAGTTTGCATTATGGTTTGAGAATTATGTAAGTAATTAATTTTGTAGAATAAGTAAAAATGAAATAATATGTAACATTTCTATAAGTACTTAATTTCTTATAATTGTTATATATAGCAAAATACCTACAATCATGGTCATTCTAAATTAATGATCAAAGACCTTGCAAAGGACCACTATGGTGTAAATCATTTTCGTGTATTATGTTATTTGATATAAGTTCCACACAGAGGAACGTGGTTCAAAGAAAGGAGCAATGAATAGTGGAGTGTGCATAAAAGGTTCTAGCTTATAAGGTAAATGAAGAGTACTATGGTCATTGCAAGAAATTTTGGAGTTAGGAGTACCTCGCTTCTACCACAAAGAGAACTGTACTATTCAAGTGGAAACTATATTTATCCAATTTTGAATCTGTGGTGGCAAGAATTCACCCCACAGACAAACTTGTGGGATGTCAAGAGCGGGAGTAGTCTAATGAAATATGAACCATTTATTCTGATGCAAGTCACAAGTGTATTTTGTAATCTTACTCCTACTTGAAGAGAAATGAATGATTGGTTGGGGCTGTTTCGCAAATAAAAGGTGAATTAGAGGTACCAAAGTCAAATGCATGTTCACTTTCTCCGATATGATGGCATTTCAAGAGGATTTCCTACTGATCAACATGGAATTTGATGGCGCACTGATGACACGCATATCAATCTCAAATGTTGAAAAATGGTTCATTTGTTTACATGGATAACATCAAATTGAGAAAATATGAATTTAGCTCGAAATTGAAGATGGTGAAGACATCGATAGAAACAGTAATCGTTTGATGATGATGATGAAGACACCGCGAGAGCAAGAATTTGATGGATGATGATGATGATGAGATGAAGACAACTTATAGAGCAAGAATTTATGATGAGGGATGATGGATGATGATGATGAAGATAGTGAGGGAGACCAAGGGAATTTAATGATGATGACGATGACTAAAATAATTATTTTCTGAAGTATTTTGTTGTAATTATTTCAAACAATATGTAGTGGAATTTACTACTTTAATGTTATAATTAATGTAAATCTATGTTAATATTTTTTTATTTAAATTTTAAATATATTCACCATATATTTTATAGCTATGAGCAAGATGAATCAATTCACTTCTCAGTACACATATGACGATGTCCTCACTCCCACCACCGCTATCTCCCATCAAAGACTGCGCCACAGCTTCTTCACAAGATCATCTACCCATGGAACAAGGCATCATTGATTTAGCTGAAGAAAATAAGTAAATAATTTTTCTATATAATTTTATCTTATGTATTATTGTGGGTGTTTGTTTTGTGTGTATGACATTGTTGTTTTCAAGTTTGTGAGTTTATGATATTTGTGTGACACCCTGTACCCGGGGTCCCCGTTGATCATCACCATTAACCAATCGAATATATGAGTCGGGTTACCCGGACGCCACGAAATCTGCAGCTTCCTGTAATGAGTTTCAATCTGAATTTAAAATACCGCATGAAACCCGTCCCAAGCAAATGCCCAATATATCCAATATATCCAAGAGATCAAATCGTACATGAGCACACGGCCACTTGGGCCCACAACGATACTCATAACACATACCAACTGATAGACTTGACCTGAGGCAATAGTTACAAGAGTTCAAATCTTTTACTCTTATACAATATATATTAAAATTAGGGAAAATTCTAATACATAGATCGTTGCCAAAAGCCACAACTGCTTTTCTTCAATCCACGGTCTCTAAGATGAGTCTCTCCTCGCACGCTCCCCGCACTGCGGAAAAGGGGATCCCACGACCCGGTGAGCCAAAGCTCGCAGGAGAATCGCCATAAGTGGGCTACTTCACCACCTATGCAAGGTAATGTTCCAGCAAACACACATTCAAGCAAATGCATGATCCTACTTGAATGTCTACATGACTTAACTCAGATCCCTTGAGTCCTCACCCACTCCTCTCTCTCAAGAATCATTCGGTTTCCTCTTATATGAGAATTATTGTTTATTAGTGGACAACCTCCGATGTATATATATCACCGGGCCGGGCCCGACTTCCATTGATATTTTTAAGTTTGGACTACCCTCCGATCACTTAATAATTTTAGACTACCCTCCGAACCATTTTTCCTCTAGACTCATCTCTACACTAACTCAAAGTCCTAGGATGTTCCAATGATAAGTGAATGCATGTATGCCACCTAACTAGCCTAATTCACATGTAAATATATAAACATGCATATATTTACAAAAACAACCAATTCACACCATGCTATAAATTAATTAATTCACATCAGCCTATTCACTTGGGCTAATGATCACACATCTATACCAATTTAAAATTCACTGAACAACACGCATTTTCACAAAATATATATATTTAGAATATTATTCCTGAATAGTGAAACCCTCGCTTACTATTCCTTAAAAATCACAGAAACATCGGTTCACTTGGTGAACCCAATCCACTGCCATTCTCAGCCCGATGCATGTACCTCTAAACAACCATTTAATGGCCGTTGGGCAACCACACCCAAACAGCCCCTAAACGGCCGGGAGCAGCCACGACAGAGAAAATCCCAAAGAATTTCTAACAATTGTCCCCATGCTTCAGACCCCGATCAAACGTGCCCTCACGGCTCAAAACCAATCGAAACAGGAAAACCCCAAAATGGAATAAACACAAGTAGGAGAAACCCCACTTCTTTGGAGTTGTCAAAACCGCGAAATCGGGTCCACGCTGCAGTCGCCTCCGCTGCAGAGAACGTTTTCCTCTTTGTTCATTTAACGCCGACTACGGATCTTTGTATTTATAGAAGGAGGTCCTTCTCTCTAACTTCCTCCATTTCAAGCTTCCATCGCATTCCTCATTTTCTCTTCACGCTTTTCCTTTTTGCTTTTCATATTTGAGGAAGACCAACGAAGCTCTTTGTCTTTAGTTCATTTAATCCATTTTATTTATTAATTCTCTTTCACTGCTTGATATCCGCACTATCTCGGCCATCCATTGGTCATTTCTCTACCATACCACTTATGGTACATGAGTACATTGTTATATGACTTCGTCGATCGAAATCGATTACATCGCCTCAACGCGATGTCAAAATCTTGCCGACTGGATCATGCTAAAGAATTGCTAAATTTGACGTGTTAACTGAGATTTCCATGAGATCTATCTGAATTTGTGCAATCCGTTTCATTATCCGAGATCTAGAGAATTAATTACGGATTTTTAACCTTAATTACAATGTTGTAATCGAAATTACGATTTTGCCCTTATTCCGTAATCGGAATTTCTGTCTTACATTCTCCCCTCCTTGTGCGAATTTCATTCCAAATACAAATCCATTTTCATCAAATCAATACTTATGCAACGGGTAATATATTTATGATTGTAAACTGGTCACAACTTAAACGACTAAACCACGTACTTCTATCCTCAACCAAGAGTGATAGTGGCCCATCGCGGGTTCGCTCCCACGCGACCCCACTCACGGGCACGCCACCATAGCACTTTCATCTTAGCCCCACCTGCTCCGGCGTCGCAAAACCCATCATGGCTATCCACGCACACCGTCCTCTCTCAAGGTCCCATCCGTGTCATCTGATCATTCAATCCACTTACATGAGTCGGATCCGAGTGAGTGGAGTATCAGAGTAAGTGAGACGTGTCAATCTCGCGGACACCGACATGTCGGGTCGTGAACGCCAATCCCAGACGCATAATATCATCCTCTCGGTATTCGAGAGGCTCAATGAAATTTCGCGATAGCTTCCCGCGCTTGTTTAACCGATCACTCTCTTCAGGGCATCACCTTCAAGAAAATCATCATCAACCCTGGGTCCCGGCGCTCACGTCGCACATCTATACAGCTCTTTCCGTCGCTCGGAAGTCGCGGTGAAGACGCCGTCAGATCGCTCACCTTCTCGAGTGTTCTAATCGCATCAGACCCGCGATGAGCCTTCTCACCTCGTCCAATCCTAATCGTAACTCACATGTCCTCCCATAATGCCTCATATGGTGCCACCGTACACCGTCGTAACCGTTTGTCAGTGACCGGCTTAAGGGAATTGCTCCTCTCCCAATAATTTTTATGATTCAGACGCATGCTCTAAAGTATGTCCTCTAACACCGTATATAACCATACAACATTTAACTCCGCGACAACCTCGCTTATGGTGGCACGCGACCCTCCCTAAGGTCACAATCACTACAATCCAATGGACCACAACCCAGTCCATGTCATGAATGACATCCATATACCGAGCCCTCGCCGACTCACACCAACACCCAATTCAACTTCAATGGGTATCCAAAACCTCGAGCCACCTCCCGACCCATCACTCAACTCTAGTTTAATGATAACCACCGTGTGTTTTCATCTCGAGTCACTCCACCCTATCACTGACCCCAGCCATGATAACCGACCGGCGGGTGTTTCTCATCTCGATTACATAACTCTTCTACACACTTCAAGTCTCTTACATTTCTGATTCAAAAAACAAATAATTATGAGTCTTTGGATCGTAGTCCTAAAGACAAACTCAACCTATACCACCAAGAGTGGTGAATGACCGGTATTCGCACCCACCGACTGACGCGGACGCTTACCGTGCACGCAACAATAATGCCATACTGCGACACCTCAACTTCCTGGGTCCACCATGAGCATCCGAGAGATTCACTCATAATCCCGACCTATCGTCACTCACCCCACATCCTAGGGAAGAACATCTATGCCTTGAAGCTTCAAGGCCTTTAAACCCCAAGCCCAACCACGTCGTCGTATGACAACCCGCTTAAGGTCCCACTCATCGACAACCCGATGGCTGCCTTAATCTCATCCATGTCAAGCCCCGACATCAACAACCAATATGTCTACCACCCGTCCACTACACTTTTGCCGCGCGGCAACTCAACTCGGCCTCCCGACTTCGATCCACACTTTGGCCCCTTTGGCCAATCTCGAGGTCTGCGGAGTGCTTCAGAGTAGCACCCCAAAATCGAAACTAGTTCCTTAACTACTAGGGGCGTGGAGGAATGAATCAGACATCTCCGTCCCACGGCCACTTGGGACTCGCATTGTCCCAAATTCCTGGGATCCTTGGTTCTAGGCAATCCCGGCCACCATGCTCAACTCGGCCCTAGTCCCATCCAGTGCGGCGTGCTTCCGCTCTTCCTCGAACTAGAGAAAGCTGATCCTCCTCTACTACCAACACCGTATCCCAGTGTTCCAAGTATCCTCTACTTTCTATGGTCGCATCGCCCAAACCATGGAGTCCATGTCCCGTAGGCGAACTTCATATCCCGTCCAATGGACAACTTCCGCCATTCTCACCCTTGTAATACCTCAAATTTCTAATCCCAAGAAAACTATATCTCAAAGATCGCATTCGGTCTCGCCTAACTCATCACCTGCTCAACCTTCTAGGTCGACTGACACTCCTGGTGTTGACACCACGTGTCCCTAAATCTAACCTCGCAGTTTAACTCGCACTCATCGAACTTAGCATAAACTAATGGTCTCATCACCGTAAACAATCCTCGCTGACACCATGCTCCCACTCCGACCGAGTGATCAAATGTTATCCACGAAGACCAATAACCCATTCAGGATAGGTTAGAATCCCTTATGTATGAGATCCATGAATGCTCGCAAAGTGGTATTCATCAATCCAATGGCATCACCGTAACTCAAAGTGCCCATATCGCCACCCTAAATGCCGCTTTAGGATATCCGTTCTCTCTCAACCCTCGGCTGACGGTAAATCTCGCGAAGGTTCACTGGGAGTAGACTCGCACTCTCCCAACCTGTCAAACACCACAATCCTCTGCACGGGCAAATCCCATTCCCTGATCGTAACTTTATTCAATCACCGTCAATGCATGGGTCGGCGGTTCTGGCTCTTCTTCTTTCGCACCAGGAACCTAAGCTACCCATGGCGAAGTGCTCGGGCCCACAATCCCCTTGTCCACATCCCTGTAGCTGGACTCGCATACTGTCTCCGGGGCAAAATGTCATGCCCGGTCTCCTGAATACTTCATACGATTATCGCTCTCGCTTTACAAAGCAGAACCCCCGCACTCACAATCGATAACGACCTGGTGGTTATCAACCAATCCACCCGGGATGCACCCGAACTCGACATGTCCCTTATCCGTGTCCATCAGGAGCAGAGTCCTCGAGATCTCTAACCGCACCTCGACATCGCACCTATTTCGTCTCCTAATCCCTAAGGGAGAACTCACGCACAACGGCTCTTCTCTAAGGTCTCAGAGGTCTTCGCCATTTCCACCATATATAGTCTTCATTCTCTAGCTAGAACTACAGTTTGTCTATCTCGGTCGTCGAGGTAATTTCCATGGCCTCTAACACTTTCTCGATATGCATAAATCCAATGGTCTATCACCATTCCGATCTCTTCCCCGCGAATGCTCCGAGGATGACGCTGGCCCTAAACCTCTCGGGTTTACTAGATCTCCCGACCACCGCTATGTCGGGCTCAAAGGAGTAGCAACCTCTCGCAACACCTACGACCCCACAGCGTCTGTGGATCAAATGCCTTTCCACGGGGTCGTCAATTGGTCTAGTGCCTCGACCGCCCCGTGGACGCCACGCCCGCATCCTACTAGCCACTTATACGCTCAATGGCAACAAGAGTCATTTATCTTTTCATTTCGCCTAACTAGTAATGCGTATGTCGATTACTAATAGATTCTGACAACCATGAACTGACCGCTCATTTTCTAAGTATGGCGCCAATTTCCAACCACCTCACCTTCGCTTATTTCACTAAGGTTCTAGGCCTGCTCATTTCCACGATCCACCCTCTAAGGTCATAACCTATAACCTTAGTATTTACCCCCTTTTCCTATACGCATTTCACCAGGCATATAATTTCTTACGCAACTACCGCGCAATCACGCTTCAAATGGTAGCAACCCAATACAGATTCTAAGGCATAAACACACTTCGAGACACTAATCATACACATAACCCACAGATTCAAGAATCAATTTCCTCGTTATTTAAAATATTGTTTTTTAACAAAATTTTATTTTCAAAAATTTTACTTGAAAATTTTATTTTTCAAAATTTCATCAAAATTTATTTGATTTTTTTTTTTTTTTTTTAAATACTTTTCGAAAATTTCGAGATGAACAAGGTTCATGAACCTAGTCCAAACGGTGACTCAAAAATATCATCGGTTCGAAATGAGTTCAAAGTCGCCGATGCCCAAGCACCCAAAGAAGCCCAAACAGCACGCCTGTGCGCGCATCGGCGCCGTAGCGCAGATGGTTGCGTAGCCAGGCTGCGGTTCTCGCCAGAACAGGGTAGGCGGCTGTAGCCAGAAGCGCTGCGGGTTGAGCCGCAGCTTGGCGCAGCAGCGCTACTTCAAGGCGCATTCGCCGCGCTTTACATTTGCCAGAGCGCGTTTGCCAGTTTACCGCGCGCTTGCCAGACGGGCGCCACTGCCAGACGTAGGTTTAGCGCCAGAGCCGCAGCCATGCCGGCTGTAGAGCCGTGGGCGGACGCAGCGCGCGTTCGCGCTTCGCCGCTAGCTCTAATAATACAATACTTTTGGCTGTGGCCCCAAAACTAGCCTAACCAAGCCCTCACAATCCTTCTCAGTACAAAGGACCTTCTTGTAATATGATTAAGCAAAGAGTCTACCATAATTTTTTCGCATATAAATTTTTTTTTCATTTGTTTATAAAATTGGAAAAATTTAAAATCACTAAAATCAATTTTTTTTCATTTTCTTTGATACCAAATAATTCATAAAAATTATTTTTCTCCATTTTCTTAAATTTTACACCATATAAAAACCTTTAGAAAATTATTTTCACCTCATAACCAAACAAATTTATAAAATTTATTTTCTTTTTCCAGCTTTCCTTAATCAAATTTTTTTCACTCAAATAAATTTATAAAATTTATTTTCTTTCCATTTTCTTTCCTTCAATTTTACCACTTGTAAAATCTTAAAATTATTTTTTAATTCTCATCAAATAAATTTAGTAAAATTTATTTTTTGCTTAAAATTTCTTCATTTTCTGCTAACACTCCAAATAAATTAGTAAAATTTATTTATTAACTCTCAGTTTCACACTTGAAACCTAAAAATTAACTTTCTTTTCACTTTCTTAAACCAAATAAATTATGAATTTATTTTGTTTGCTTCCTTGGTTCACTTACACACTGTAAACACCCAAAATATTTTCTAAAAATATTTTCACACTTCCATGTGCTAATCACCAAGCACACATACAATCTCAACACTCAAAACAGGTCACACACCAAACACACAACAAGACAATACGATCAATCATCAGTCACTCCACAATCACACAAACACATCAACACACGTGCACGTAGTGTCCTAGTGTTAACCCGTGATTTTCCTAGGTAATGCCATACCTAAACTTAACATCAAACCACACCTAGTGGTGATGGATACCCAACCCGAGCTCCCTAGGTATTCGTATACCAAGCTCGATAATAAACCCGGTGACACCCCCAAACTCGGTCCGTTGACTACCCGTCAACCCGCTGAATACAAGTGGAGGCCTGCTACCCGACGCCACTTTAGAAAATCGTAGTCTCTTTGTATGGGGAGTTTCACCAATTAAAATACCCGCATGAAACCCGGTCCCAAGTACCCAATATATTCAATATATCTCCAAGATCAAATCACATGACACACGGCCACTGGGGCCCACAACGATACTCATAATACATACTAAATTCATGGATTCAACTATATACCCACAGCTATAAAGAGTTCAAATCTTATCCTTATAACATATATTAAAATTAGGAAAATTTAATACATGTAGATATCGCTGCTCAAAGCCACAACCGGCTTTTCTTCTAATCCACGGTCTCTAGGATGAGTCTTCTCCGTACGCTCCCGTACCGTGAAAAGTGGGATCCCACTTTACCGGTGAGCTAAAGCTCGCAGGAGAATCGGCCCCAAGTGGGCTACTCACCACCTAAGTGCGCGGTAATGTCTCCAGCAACACATTCAAGCAAATGCATGATCCTACTTGAATGTCTACATGACCAACTCAGATCCCGAGTCCTCACCGACTCTCTCACACTCGCCTAAGCCTTGTATGAGAATTATTGTTTATTAGTGGACAACCCTCCGATGTATATATATCAATTGGGCCGCTCCGACGATTGATATATTAGTTGTTTGTGGACTACCCTCCGATGAATATCAATTGGGCCGCTCCGACGATTGATATTTTTAAGTTTGGACTACCCTCCGATCACTTTTTTAGACTACCCTCCGAAACTATTTTTCCTTTCAGACTATCTCACGGCACTAACTCCCAAGTCCTAGGATGTTCCAGTGCATATGGAATGCATGTATGCCAACCTAATTCAGCTCCAATCTATGCAAATATATATAAACATGCATATATTTACAAAACAACCAATTCACACAATCATGTCATGTAAATTAATTAATTCACACATCAAAATTAGATCATTTTGCCACGGGATCATACACGAGTAATTTAATTTAAATCACTCGACCAACACGTATTTTCACAAACATATATATTTAGAACATTATTCGGGAATAGTGAAACCCCTGCTTACTATTCTTAAAAATCATTGAAAACATCTGCTCACTTAGTGAACTCGCACCACGGCTATTCCCGCCCGGATGCATACCAAACAACTATTTAATGCACGTTGTAAACCACACCCAAACAGCCCCTAAACGGCCGGGAGCGTCACGGATGGTGAGAAAACCCAAAGAATTTCTATCACTCCGTCCCATGTTTTCGATCGATCAAATCCGCCCTCACGGCTCCTTCAAACCAACCAAACATGGAAAAAACCCTGTAAATGGAATAAAAACACAAGGAGAAACCCCACCTCTTGAGTTGTCAAAACCGAAACTCGAGGTCCACGCTGAACACCGTAGAACGCTTTCCTTCGCTCCGTCGACCGCCACTTGGCCATTATCTTGTATTTCTGTATATAAGGAGGTCCTTCTCTCTCTAACTTCCCATTTTCGTTTTTCTTCCCTACGCATCTCCCTCTCCTTTTCACGTTTTCCTTTTTCTTTTTCATTTGAGAAGACCATCAGCTCTTTGTCTTTTTATAGTTCATTTAATCCATTTATTTATTAATTCCTTTCACCGCTTTTGACATTCGCACTATCTCGGCCATCCATTGCCATATTTCTCTACTCATACCACTTATGGTACATGAGTACTTGTTATATGTGACACAGATCCAAATCGATTATAAATACTGAATCACGCGATACGCTACTAAAAACGGTTTAATTCGAACATCAAGCTAAAGAAATTAAGTAAATTTACGTATAATCTAGATTTCGCGAGACGACTCAACAGTACCTGCTTTCACTATCCAGATCTATAATTACCATTGATTTTTAATCGTAATTACAATTTGTAATCAAAATTACGATTTAAGTTCTTATTCCTTAAAATCTCTCGGAATTTTTGCTCCAATTTGTATCATTATGATTGGTTCTCCCATTTATTTTTATGTTTAATATTACTTTTTTTCAGGTTGGTTCCTGTAGGTAGCCCTTTATTTCCTCCAGGTCAAGTAGTATCTACTTACATGCTTGGAAAAATTTTTGAAAGACAAGAAGCAACTGCTTATAGTGGGAAGCATCTCTCAAGAGATATTAAAGACTTTTATTGGGAGTGAGCTTAAGGTTAACATATTTAGTATTTTTGTGTGAATAAAAATAAATTTAATAAGGATTACACTACATAATTTCTTATTGTTATATTTGACAAATAAAAATATTATTATTTCATTATTTATAATTATTTTGTATTGCAGAAGAGGTATACTTGGGACCCAATGGATGAAGAGGCTATTAAGAGCTGTTGGTGGCAAAATGTTAAAACACAGTACACCAAACATGTCCACATTTGGAGGCATTCTAAGGATGGTGTCTGCCAGCAGGGACCCAAGAAATGGGATCCTGGCAACAACATTGGAACACTACTGCATCGGAAAGAGAGAGCTCAAATCTAAATAGAATCGTCTGCGAGACTGTGGTCCTGCAACGGTCTCGACTAAGCATACGTAGGATTCGACCATGGTGGAGCATTTCTTTAAAAATGGTAAATTATTAATTATTTAGTGCTCTAATTTTAAGTTTTTAGATTTTTTTTTTTTTCAATTTAAACTTTTTAAACATATAATTACTAACTACAGTTTTTTGAAGACTCAAGAGTTGCAACGCCGGCCCAATAGCTGGGAGTTGGTTCAAGAAAGTGCACATGAAAAAGATGAACATTTGTGGATGCCAAGTCAAAGCAAGTGGAATGTAGGTTCATCTTTATTATTTAGTACTCTTAAAGTTATTTTCTTAATACCTATAACTGGCAAATTTTATTATTAATCCTCGGAATTTTACCTAGGATCGCATAGAGTTAAGTTCGGCGTCTCAAATTTTTAGATGATGGTTCACAACTCCACAAGCTGACATAGACACTTTCATTTCGAGGTCATGTGGAGTAAGAGATCAGAGCATGGTCTTGGCTCGCGAGCTGCATTTATCTATCCTTCCTCCTATCAGTACTGGAGCTCACACTCACAAGATTCCATGTTTCCAGTTAGAGAGATTGTGCAGCAGGAGCTCGCAGACAAGAAAGTAGAGATGGATAGAGCAATTGCCGGTTAATCGTCGAAAGAGAGTTTTCATGAGACAAAAGAGCAGATGAGTGCTGCTTCACAGCATATGCAATCTTAGTCAACAATTTAATGGATCAGGATCTTCAGATTTTAAGCTTGGTGATGACTTTATCAAAAGATAGATGTGTAAAACATAAAATGTTTATTATTAGTTATACTTCACTTATATAATTTTTTTTTTTTTAATGGATACCGTTTAAGTTTTAGCATATGAAAGATTAGCTTTAATTATTGAATTTTAATTTTTTCCTAATTTTATTAAATGTATCAAAATATATTCTAATTAAAATAACATTTGATTTATAAAAATTATATAAAATATAACAATATGACAAAACATAATAGCTTAATTTTAATAAGTCACAAAACGTTAGTGACGGATTTTTGTCATTAATCCACAAAATTGTAAAGCGTTTATATCACTAATCCATCACAAAATTATGACGGATTTTTGTCACTAATCCATCACAATTTTGTGAAGGATTTTTGTTACTAATCCGTCATAATTTTGTGACGGATTTCTATCACTAACTGGCCACAATTTCAGACGGATTTTTGTGTCACTATTCCACAAAAAATTTGTGATGCATTGGTGAATTATAATTTGTATCATCACTGTCTGGCCACAAAAAATTATGATGGAATAGTGACAAAAATTAGTCACAATTTTATGACGGAAACACCTTTCCTCATATTGAATTTTTTTGTAGACAAAATTACTCGTCACAATCTTGATGGATTGTCAAAATCCGGCCACAAAATTTTAGACAATATTTTTCAAATACAAAATGAGTGACGACTACTACCGTGATAAATTCAAATTCTGTCCAAATTCGTCACTAAACATGGATTTCTCCAGGATGGAATTCAGACGGAAATTTCCGCCACTATTTTGGTTTTTTCTTGTAGTGAATTGAGTGTGACTAAGTCTAGAAGTACGTTAAAATTATGCGATTACGTAGGAGACACACTGGTCGACTGCTATGTAGCTTGAAAAGCAAAAGCGGAAATTAAGGAATCGTGCTCAAGTTAGTAAAGGTAGTATACAGGAGTGTTCTAAAACCTATTTTTCAAATACTAGTGTATTATATTATAAACCTGCTTACACCGATATTTAATGGTTTTTTGAGTTGTAAAACCATTTTTCAAGCAAAGTGCGTGCAAGCAAATGGTTGTGAATTATTAAATCATTTTTCGCTGGGCAAGGCAAATGTTTTGAATTATTAAACCAATTTTTCAAGCAAGCAAACAAGTAAGCAAATGGTTTTGAATTGTAAACCATTTTTCAAATAGCAAGCAAAGCAGCAGAATATTTTTGTGAAACAAAAGCCTAATTTTAAAATCCCACTATAAGCAAAGAAACCAGTCGAGGTGTGACGCCCAAATCTGGAAGTCCTGATCATACTGGCCAACTACGGATATCTGTTAAGTCTTCATGTCATGAGACCCATACACGTGCAAAAATTGGCCACTTGGGCCTACACATCATACAAAAAATGGTGGTTTATGATAAAATTGATTTATTTACAATTGTATTCAATTACAATTTATACAAAATCGGTCTTTGCCCAGAATTTTACAAAAATACAAGAGAAGGCCAGTTTGACCATTTCTTCAACTTCCAAGGCCTCGATGTCTCCATCCCTGCCGCGTCTCGGTACCTAAAAAACAGGTCCCACTTCGACGGTGAGCAAAGCCCGCAGTGGAATTTACTTGATTACTTCCCACCTACACAATGTAATGGCACACCAAACATCCAACACATGCTAATATATCACCCATGAGCTATATTAACAAAATTAATTTCCATTCATCATGTCATTCGGGCTTTATAATAACATAAACTTAGCTCACATTACTAGAAAGTAGACAACTCTAAGAATTCATCTTCGAACTCCGCTTCACAATCGACACAAACATGGGTATTTTTTCATGGCAATAACACAACATCACATCAATACCCAAACAGTTCCAGGACCGGCCCAAACACTCTAGTGGATTCACTCGGTCCAACCTTGAACTCAAAACCCACCCGCCTATCCAGCCTTAACAAATCCTATCCATTACACAACCCCTTAAACAAAAGTAAGGCAAGAGGAGAAATCCCAGCCTTCTCCCAGCTGCCCAAAACCCAACCAAGTACCGCTAGCCCTCCTGGAGCCACCTAGAGCTTGTCTGGCGGGATCCGCTGTCCGATCACTGAATCCTAGGGAAGCAGGAGCCTTCTCTCTAAAACCCTTTCTCTTTTCCTCTCTCTCCGCCCCGTCTCTCTTTCCTCCCCAACCGATTGGGAGACTTGGTCAAGAGGAAAGTCCTCTCTAATGCCATGGTTCATTTCTCATCGACCATGGATTACACCTTATCCTTATCCATTCAACTTAGATTTTCTTCTCGCCATGTGTCACATGAGCCCCACTTGAGCTCCATGTTTTGATCGTATCTCGCCTTGACACGTGATCCTCTTGGGCTACCTGGCAGATGGGCGTCCTGCCAAGACTCTACGTTTAAAACGGAAATCTCGACAGTTCCCGAATTTACCGAAATTCGACATGGTAGCTAGATTTCGCAGACATTCTACAGCTGTCTGCTTTCTATCCGAGATCTAGAAAATTCGGATTTTGAATCAAATTACCATTCATTCCTCCTTCAAGGAATCTGGATTTTTTTTTTCCCGGGGTCTCACAAGAGGTATTCCGTATTTACTGGGTGATGCTGGGATCTCATACATGCATTTTAGTTTCACCCTGGCCGAAACTTTAGGTCATACATCATGCATTTAAAGGAGACCGTGGCACGTATTAAAGAGTATATAAGGTTAAGAGCTCTAACCAAATTATGGGTGATGCATACACAAGGTCAATTCCACCATATTTACGGTGCTGGGTGATGCGGACACAGGTCCTTCCACCGCACTGTCAATGCCCAGGCTTCCGTGTTCACTAGGGTACAACAAGCAAGTATAGGCCTGGTTGACATTATTTATAAGCACAGATCATACGTTTTTGGAAAAATCAACCATTGGTGCAACGTTGAGCACAAGCCAGCTCCCGTGAGATTTGATGCACCTGGCTGAGCCACAGCTCCCGTGAGATTTAAAAAGCAAACTGCTGGGAGATAGGCTCCCGCTTTGATTCTCTCAAACGACGTTGAGCTCAAAGCTCATGGTGATTTTAAGCTTAACGGTTGAGCCTGCATTTCCATTTTTATAAAAAAGTTTTGAGAAATTTAAAGCGAAAAAGGTTTGTGAAAGGTTTAAGAAACTTTTCAAGCAAGATAAAGCAAGAGAAGTTTTGAGAAGTTTATAAACCAAGCAAGTATGAATAAAGTTTTATAAGCTTTAAAGAGGTGCTAAAGTAAAGCAGCAAGGTAAGTATTAAAAGTTTTATAAACTTAAAAGCAAGTAAGTACAAAAGTTAAGTAAGTAATAGTAAAAGTTTTAGAAACTTTGAAGTTGCAGCAAAGTAAGCAAGCAAAGCTTCGAAATATTCTAAAAGAGAGTTTTATAGTTTTGAGATGTTTTTCCTGAGCAAAACCTTATAAAGAGGCATAATTCACCGAAATATAAATTTCATTATTTTCTATTTTAAAAACTATTTTCCAAGTAATGTGCACTCCGAACGCCGAGCGTAGATTCTCCACATTTGTGCAATCTCGTACTCATTATTATTTTGTAATAAACACTTTGAATTTGTATTTTGGGAACATATAAGGTATCAGTGTAGTTCTTTGTGAGAATGTAGTCAGGCTGCCGTTGGTTGCCATATTTGGATAAAGTGTAAAAGTGTGTACACAGATTTTGAATTTGTCCCGATGTACCATTGTGTCGCTTGGTGGGTTTTACCGTCGCCAAGATAGCCATAAAAATCACAAGTTAGAAAATAAAAGAAAATTTACGAGGTTTGGCAGCAATACGCTTCGCTTCTCATAGAATTTAGTCTAGAGTAACGGCGATTATGCGAGTGTTGGTACACTTGACGCCGGTGTATGTGTGTCACATGTTCACTTAGGTAGAGTAAACTTTGTAGGAAATTATCACCACGGGTTTTTGCTCTCACTCCCTGGCTTTGAGGGATCACTATTTTAAATGTGGAGTAACCCATAGCCACTGAAGTAATTGTTATTAAACTATATTTTCTAAATTAATTCCTGATTGTGTTCATTAAAGCATCTAATTATTCTATGTTGTTGAATAATCTTGCCTTCTTAATAGTTTTATGAATATTTTTTTGATTTACTAATATTTTAAAAAAAGGTATATAATACTAATTAATTTCAAATGAAAAATAAATTATTTTTTTTAATTACCATTCTGGTCACAATCATATAAAATAGTGATCTGACAGCTAGATCCGGTCACAAATCTGTGGATCAGCTCTTGGCCCCCTCCACTGTAATAGAATGACATAATTCAATAATAAGGTAATAATAATATCCACACAACTATTTAGTCATAATTCTGTCATCTCATTTCATTTAAAATATTGATAGTCTGTTAAAATTATTTTTATATTTTAATTTGTATTATACACTATTTCAAAATATTATAATATTTGAAAATATTATAAACTATTTGAAATTTTATTATTAATACATGTTGTGCTATATTGCACAATTTTTTTTTAATTTTTAAATTTGTGATATTTCTCATAGTTATAATTATATATAATTTTACACGTTACATACCATAATAAATAATAAGTAACAGCAAATAATATACATCGTGCCACGATGTTACAAGATTTGACATAATATAAAAATTTGTGATATTTGAAAAAAAAAAATTTATTTTAACCACCAAGCAAAGTATAGCTTTAATTAAAGCAACATGTTAAACTATATTTTCGAAATCGACTGGACAGGTTCATTAAAGCAAGAACTATTCCTATAAGTTGTTGAATAATTTTGGCATTCTTAATAGTTTTTATGAATATTTTTTTATTTATGAATATTTTGAAAAAGTATATAATACAATTATTTTCAAATGTAAACATGAAATTTTTTTTAATAGCTATATGTCACAAACTGGCTGGCCAAAATAAAGATTTAATACTGTGATCCGGTCACAAAAATAGTGATGGAATATTAGATCCGGCCACAAAATTTCAGACGAATTTTCTAATTCCGGTCACTCCCGTGACCGATTTGTATCACGGCTATTAAAAAAATTGCTTTTTATATTTTACCCTTATTATACATTATTTCAAAATATTCTAATATTTGAAAATATTATAAACTTATTTTGAAATTTATTATTAATATATGTTGTGTTATATTGTACAATTTTTTTTTTAATTTTTTAAAATTTGTGATATTTCAATATTTTAAATTGTATATATAATTTGCAATCGCTACATACTCATAATAAATAGCTGGCACGGAATAAATAATATACATCCGTCATGATGTTACAAATTTGACATTATAAAAATTTGTGATAGTTGAAAAAAATTATTTAAACCACCGCTAGCATAGCTAATTGAAGCAAATATGCTGAAACTATATTTAAACGGACCTCATTGTGTTCATTAAAAAGTACGACTATCTTATAAGTTGTTGAATAATCTTGGTTTTCTTAATATTTTATGAATATTTTTGATTTATGGAATATTTTGAAAAAATATATAATACAATTACTAATGGGGTCGAATTTTTTTAATAGCTATCGCTCACAAAATAGTGATTAAATATTGATTCAACATAAACTTGTGACGGAATTCCCAATTCCGCACAAAATATTGACGAAAATACACCGTCACAATTTTGGTGGATCGATTTCAGACCACCTGCATTTATACTATTAAAAAAATTCCTTTTTATATTTTAATTTTATTATACATTATTTCAAAATATTATAATATTTGAAAATATTATAAACTATTTGGAAATTTTTTTTTATATTAATATATGTTGTGCTATATTGCTAATTTTTTTTTAATTTTTAAAATTTTTGTGATATTTCAATATTTTAAATTGTGTATATAATTTTATAGCTACATACTATAAAAAGGACAAGTATCAAAATAAATAATGTGAACCTCGAGAAAATCTAATTTTTATGAAAATGGCAAAATTGTATTTCGATCAAAATCTTAGAAATTTTCAGATTCGGATGATGAAACGGACTTCACCACGCACGCCTCGCGAAATCTAGCTAACACATCAAATTTCTTCGAATTCCAAGACAATCGGATTTTCACGTTTTTCAAGGCACTGGGTGTCGGGTGCCGTATGACAGCTTGTGAGAGCCCAGTTATTCTGCGGGTTGACGGGTTGTCAACGAACCCCCAGGAAATGGGGCGTCACAAATAATATGATCCAAGCTACTATGTTACAAAAAAATTTGATATTATAAAAATTTGCATTTTGAAAATTTTTTTTTTTTTACCACCGCTGGGGTATACACTGGATCACTTGCCCGGTCCTAAATTCCCATCCGCACCCTCATTCGATCCAAGATGCTTGTTTTTGCCTCCCCACCCACACCTCATTTTCCCGTCTCATACTCCAAATTACTTATTTGGCCCCATACAGCTGGGTCTCATTTATTTTTTCCTTAAAAAAATTAAAATTCAAAATTTCACTTCTAGAAACCCAATTTCTTGCTTTACATACCCCGAATGGTAAAAATCCACTTTAGGCCACTCTCCCCCAAAGTGAAATGACGTTGGAAAATGCATGCTTGCATGACTACAAGAAAGGTTACTCATAAAGCTTTATCATGTTATAAGTTATTATTTCATTTGTTTTTGTTTTGTTCTTAATGTAAAATTGAAAATTAAAAGTGACTACATCCAATTAAATATATCCTGAACGCGGATAAAAGGTCACGCAATGTTCTCACCTTAGTATATTAGTTTAATTTAATAGTTATAGTTATTATTGTGTTATTGGCACACCACCCCACTAGCCGGCGAGTGTCTTAGGCCACTCCTGAAATCCTCGGTAGTAATCTCACAGCGACTAAATTTACGTGAAGTGAAACACCGTGTGCTTGCTGAAAACTCCTACAATTTTTCCTTTTCTCCTTAGGATTTTGTGCAAAATCTCGGCGACATATCATTTACATAAAGGGACATTTTCCTGGCAAATCTTGTTTTGTTTACACTTTCCAAATATGACGAAAGCAACAACATTCTTTCAAAGAGCCTCGGGCTGACACATTTCACAAAATTACACTATGTACATACATATCACTTCCACTATACAAATTCAAAATATTTCCCTTACAAAATATTGTGAGTACAGCATTGATACTAAAGTCGGAAGGCCCCAATCTTTGCTCATTAGAGATTACGTACTTTGGAAAATAGTTTTAAAGAAACGGGAAAAATAATGAGGTAACGGCATTTCCGGTGAGTGTATGTTTTATAAAATGTTTTGCTTTTTCGGAAAACATCTCAAAACTGTAAAACTCTCTTTTACAAGATATTTCCCAGAAGCCTTGCTTGCTTACTTTGCTTTACTTTGCTTTAAAAGTTTCTAAAACTTTTCTCAATTCTCTTGCTTGCTTGTTTTATCTTGCTTTGCTTTAAAAGTTTATAAAACTTTTCATACTTGCTTGCTTGCTTTGCTTTGCTTTGCTTTTCTTTAAAAGTTTGTAAAACTTTTCTCAAATCTCTTGCTTGCTTGCTTTACCTTGCTTTGCTTTAAAAGTTTATAAAACTTTTCTCAAATCTCTTGCTTTAAAAGTTTATAAAACTTTTCTCAAATCTCTTCTTAACTAAAGTTTCCAAACTTTTTATAAACATCAGAACTGCCTCAGCGCATGCAAATAAAAATGGAACTGGGCTCAGCGGATTTGACCCAAAAATAGCGAAACCTGGGATCAACCGTTTGCTAAAGTAAAAGCGGAGCACGGGCTCCAGCAGTTTCTTCATACGGAGACTGGGCTCCAGCGGGTAATACCGATTGGTTGATTTCAAAGTACAGCGCAAAACATGCTTATAAATCATAACCATTGGAGGCGCTCACGCTGGCACGTACCTAGTGAACACGGGAGCTTGGGCATCCAGCCGACGATCGGAAGGACACCGGTCCATGCCTGGAGTGAAAGGGCGCGGGCGCACTTCACTTCTTGCGATAAATATGGTGGAATTGACTTGGGTCTCCATGTCGCCCATAATTTGAATTAATCGTTAACACGCCATCTCCGGTACGGTGCCCGGTCTCCTTTAAATGCGCGGTCATGAACTAGGATTTATGACCAGCAAATCTAAAGCCTCATGATATTCTAACACCACCACCATGCGTCGGGAATCACGTCGGTATGCTTTGCTTAAGACTAGGGATTTTCGTTGAGCTGTTTTAATATACTTTTTGCTTATACGCTTGCTTTGTGACTCCCAAGCGGGGGTCCGTTGACAACCGTCAACCCAGCGAATACTACGTGAATGTTGGGTAACGACACACTATACGCTCGAGGCGGAGTCTCGCTGTGCGGGGAACTCTGCAATGTACATAACGTCCCCTGACATTTACTGTGACCACCTGGGGGTGAAGCAGCGAGTATGCGGGTCACTTGAGCCCTGCATCAATACTCACAAAATAAATATTCAACCAAATGTATATCTCACATGGTTCAGAGTTAACCACACTACTCTCCCCATACCTGACATATGTTAAAATTTGAAATTCAATACATGTCTCATGCATAATAACTATCAAATGCAACCAGGCTTTCTTCTAAATGGAAACCTCTAAGAGGCCGTCTCCTCGAAACGCTCTGTACGAAATAATATTCCCTCAACGGGGTGAGCTATCGCTGATGGTGGAATCACCCTAAATGGGTTACTCCCCACCTAAGTGCATAATACAATGCTCAAAATGTAAAACTACACTAAAAGCAAATTAGTTGTATCCTACTTGAATGTCTGAATGATAACTATGTCAGGTCTCACTGAAGCTCCCTCACACTTGCCTAAGCCATGTGAGAAAACACCATTCAAAGCCAAAACATTGTTCTCGAAAATACACTACACCCCAGGTTTGGTAAAAATATGGGACTACCCTCAAAGGAGAATGTGTTGGAGGGCAACTTCCAAAAAACCAATACATGGGCTCCTCCAAGCGATGTAATTGTAGGACCATCTCCTGACACCATTATCCAGGAAAATCATCAGTGAAATTCCTTTATATATGTTAAGTTTTGTTTTTTTTCTTTCATGTCATGCACACACTTTATTTCTAGGTTGCAGTTGCATATGGAAATGCACTATGCCATTCAACACGAATTTATATAACACGTGCCAATACATCATCATGCATATATTGACATAAATTAAGTACAACAACATGTTATTCAATTTTAATCAGCATCCCCAAAATTAGCTCATGAGACTAATCTGATTCCATTTCCAATGGCCTATACACACAATTATATTCCATATAGTGGCGACATCTACTAATACACAAAGTTAATGCATTAACCTATCATTTCCACACAAATCAAGCCATTCACTTCAACGATTTCTACGCCCCAAAACATGGGCGTTTTTGGTCCATTTCATACAACGAGGGCTACATTTTACGAAATCCCCAAAACGAACAGTGTTTTTGTGGCGACCACGCTCATCACATTTGTTTCACGATTTTGAAACCGATTTCTATGGCCATTTAGGCCTCGCCCTGCTGCAATTTGTGCATAAATTATAGACAACACCAACGGAGTCCCTACACGATCCGCAGGCTTGTCCCGAATGGAGTTCCAAAAATTTCCACATTTGGGGTTCAGATTTGGACAATGGCAGCCACTCACGACCTCAGAGCCAGCACAAGCATCACAAAACACTTAGAAGCAAAGGGTAAAAAAAAAAGAAGTAGGATAAACCCTACTCCACGGTGTCGAAACTCAAGAAGCCCAGGATAGCTCGCAGCGTTACCCTCGCCACGTAGAACAACTTTCCTTCTTGGCAGGAAGAATCGCGGGTCGCGTCAAGTGCGAGATCTTAGAGAGAAGGTGCTCTCTCTCTCTTTCTCTAAAAATATGAAAACCTAACTTTCTGCATCTCCATTCTAGCCCCTCACGTTTTGGTCTTCAAATTAAATGGAGAAGAAGACTATTTGAGTTTTTATCTCATTCTCATTTACAATTTCCAAAATTCCCATCTTGTCCCTTTTTGTCACTATTTGACATGGCAATCTAAACCCATCCATTTCATCCCTCTCTAATCTTGTAACATGTGTGCAAGAGTACATGTAGTGGAGTGACTTTGTCGTATCTCATATGTCTTTTACATTTTAGATCTGGGTGCCTCGAAAAGCATTACAAGTGACGTCTGGTGACGGGAGGTAACTTAGATTTGGCGAGATGATTCAGCCAATTGATCATTTCATCATTGAGATCTCGAAAATTTCGGATTTGCGAAATCACAGTTTACCATTTGAAAATTTGAACTCTGGGTCTTCTGCATGCGCTCTTTGGAAATATGGTTTACAATTTTAAAACCATTGTTTGCTTCTTTTAAAGTATCAGTTGGATGTCAAAAGAATATTGTGAGCTGTTTCTTATGGGTTGGATCGATAACCCGTTTGCTTTGTTAAATTTCATTCAGCGCTTTCGACATTGGTTTCGATCGTTCTGTTGACCACCGATATGTGGTTGTCAACCATTTACCGTGTTGAATCACGGTTCTGACGCTCCGCCTCATACGCGTAACGGTGGCTCTCGCAAATAACGCCACGTTGCTTCTTGTTTCGAAATG
This sequence comes from Tetrastigma voinierianum, assembly GCA_016808115.1. Lineage (NCBI taxonomy): Eukaryota > Viridiplantae > Streptophyta > Magnoliopsida > Vitales > Vitaceae > Tetrastigma > Tetrastigma voinierianum. Next base: position 479,396 of record JAEQBH010001805.1, on the reverse strand, counting down.
AATCAGCGAACGCGTTAAATGCGTCTGTGATAAACGTGCTCGTGGTATTGGTCACCTTCGGCCAATTCGCGCGACGAACCGTCGGTATTGCCGCTCCGTTTTTTCATGAGTTCAATCTTCTTTGAACCTTTCTTAATCATCTAGTGGGTTCCTATACAATCGATTGTGTGAATTTAAGCAACTATACAAAACGCACACAAATCGGGCATTTTGGGCAGTGTGGTACCGGTACCACTCTGTTCGGTACCGGTACCATACACATTACGTATGTGTGATGGGCACCACTTGTATCGTCTGGAGCTCTGGAGATTGGGTTATTGGGTGGTAGCCAGTTTACGGGTTTTAGCTCTGAGTAACGCCGTGATTTTGCTAGAAATGCTAATTTTATATCTTTTGGTACCAATTTTCTTTATACAACTTCTTAATCATAGCCTCAAAGTAACGTGGAATTCATCAAAACAACTCCACAACATGATTGTTGATTTGGAACTTCATATAACAAACCCTGGGTGAAATCAAGAATTTCAACTCAAGGTCCACCAATTCCTACAAAATCGCGCAATAGGAGGATTCGCTCATTTAATTTTTCACCAACTTCGGGTTTTTCCACAAAACTTTAAGAATTCTAGGGTTAGAATGATCTCTCCCACGAAACAGAACAAGGAACGCTAATCTCATGGCTTAACCCAGAATCAAATACATATGATTACATGCCAAAACCTTCCTTTTTAGTCATCTCCCCTTGCCTCGCTGCACCTGCTTCCTCCTCTTCCTCTCTTCTTCTCCCTTTTCTCTCCCAATCAGTGAGCTATTAAAATGAGACAAATGATTGTTTGTTTGTCTCTCTCCTTTTTATAGTCTCATATTTTACCTTAATTGCAATTAGTCCTTATCACTTTAATATGTACACAACAACTTTGTTATTATATTATAACAGCCTCTTCTCTTGCTACTTTGATTTTGACTTCATATCCTTTTATGATACAACTTTACCTTTCTTCTTTTAATTTCAGGTTCACTAAATTTATCATTTCATATATAACTTCCGAAAATATTCTGATAGCACTTCTTGGTGCTCATATATTGCCCTCTGATTACATGTACACGTAAACCCTCTCGGGGCCAGTTACCACAAAAATCCCACAAAACAAGTTGGATGTTTTCTTTGGCACACTCATTGCTGAAAGCTGAAAAATTATGGGAAGTTGGGGTGGAAACATGGTGTTTTTAAGAAAAAGAAATTTTCAGTGCAGAATTTATATGTGGACAATAAGTGATTTTCCTGCTTATTCAATGTTGTTAGGTTGAAGTCTTTGCGAAGTATGCTTGTATCATGGCCATGAATTCGGATACATTTTCTCTGCATACAAAGGAGGAAAAAATGTCATGGTTTGATAATCATCGAAGTTTTCGGAAGATATTTATGGCGAAGAATAGAATGGATCTGAATGAATGAAATTTGTTCAAAAAGTGCACCACCTATATGGTCGGAGTGTGGACTGATGTATAAGATGATGGATTTTGGGTTTAAAGAAGTGACACATAACAGGGAGAGAAGAGATAAATCATTAGAATCCCAAATCATGTGTGTAGGATGAAATGGTTTGGAAAAAAGCAGCGAAGTATCTTAGGACTTTGTATTGGAAGAACCAATCTCATTAGGCACAATTTGGATGTTATGCACATTGAGAAAAATTTTGATAATATTATTTTTATCGATGATGAATGTTAAAGAAGAAACCAAGGATAATGCAAAGTCTAGGGAAGATTTGAAGGAATTTTCCATTGTCTACGAGTTACATCGAGATGAAAATGCAAACAAATGTCTGGGAAACATTACACATTGGATAAATATGGGAAAGAGCAGCTTTGTAGAGTGGTTAAAAAGTTGAAATTTCAGAGATGGTTATGTTTCTAACCCGCAGGGTGTGTTGTTTGAATGGGAATAAATTGTGTGGAATGAGAGTCGCGGTGTCATATTTTTATCTGGGTTAATTCTGATTGCATTTCGTGAGTTATTGCCTGCAAATGTATAACAAACCTTGATAGAGGGTTGAGCATTTTTAAAGTTTGTTTGCTGTAGTCATAGCGAGGAGGATGGCATGAAGCGTGCGGAAGAAGATACTTCCCATTGTGCTATGTGAGTTAGGCGCATGAATTTTCTACCAAGTTTTTGACTCCATGGAACATTTCCATTCAATTTGAACATGGAAACAGGTTGTTGGCGATTACTGTAATATAAAGTGGACCGCCCATCCATTTGAAGCGGTGAGTTTAAAACTATTATGTATTGATACACATTAAAATTTATCTTGTAATAAATTACAAAATCAATTACTTATTTTAGAGGTACGCCATAGTTAAAGAATAATGTCGGGAATGAAGCTAAAAGTTGAAGTTCAATATGTTATACTTAGTTGAAACTTCATCATTTGTACTGGTTATTTTCAGCTTTTATATATATACCGCGACATTGAAAAGTTACGCATAATAGTGATGGTTGTCGTTTGATTTGGAAGAACATTATGAGATGCTTTCCACCGTATTTAAATGTGCACGGTGATCATTAGGAAAAGCGAAACCAGGAGCGTTTAACTGATATGGAATACGATACAGCTTCATACGATACATATTGTTAAATTAGTAAAATTATACATTGATAAATAACTAACGGCGATTCTACGTGTTCATATATTTTGTTTTAAATTTTTTGCAAGCATAAATATATAAAATTTGCTGTGAATATACGAATCTTTGGAAAAGCAGTTGAGGCAATTTCAGCTAATATTGGAGCTTGAGAAAGTGATCGGGAACTTGAGACAAAAGAGGTTATTATCGGTTTTGAAATTATGTAAGTAATTAATTTGTAAGATAACAAAAATGAAATAATATGTAATATTTCTATAAGTAATTAATTTCTTATAATTGTTATAACATGAAGCAGATCTGATCATGCAGCATCTCTAACAGGGAAATTATCAAAGACCTTGCAAAAAGGACCGCACATAAGGTGAAATCATTAGGTATTATGTTAATGGATATAAGTTCCACACGAGGAGCGTGGTTCAAATAGTGGAGTGTGCATAAAGGTTATGGCCATAGTGTAATGTGAAGCGTTCAAATTACTCTAGTCAGGTGCAATAAATTTTTAGAGTTGATTATCTGCTCTGCCAATAAAAGAGAATTGTACTATTCGAAGTGTTCATGGTTTGATCCAATCTTAAGATGATATTATAGAAAACTACTTGCACATTCAGGCATTGCAGGTCATAGAAATTGGAAAGGTCGTCTCAATAAATATGGATTCAATTTATTCTTCTTGCGTAAGTATATTTGCATCTTATCCTACTTTGAAAGAGAAATGTGAATGATTTGGTTATTTGTTTGCAAGATAAAAGCAAAGGGAGGTGTAGTACTAACGTCAAATGCATGTCTACACTTAATATGATGGCATTTCAAGAGAGGATGTTAGTGATCGGCACTGGAATTGATCACGACTATATGGCGAGACATCAATCTCTAAGCTGATAAGAAAAATGGTTCATTTGTTTACATGGATAATATTGAAATTGAGAGAAAAAATGCTGAATTGGCGCTGCCCTGCAAGTTGAAGATGGTGAAGACATCGATGTAGATTAAGAATTTGAGTAGTGATGATGCAAGAAGACCGCCGGTCTTAAGAAGCGATAATTTGATGATGATGATGAAGATAGTGAGGGCCAGAATTTGATGATGATTACGATGACTAAATAATTGAATTCATATTTTGTTTGTAATTTTTCAAACAATATATATGAGATTTACACTATTTAATGTACTATAATTAATATGCATGTGTTAATATTTTTACTTAAATTTTAGAGTATATTCACCATATTTTTGCCAATTTATGAGTAGCATCTGGGCAACAGTGCACATGGTGAGGATGTCCTCCCACCCCACCCACCATATCTCGACCGCATTACTACGATCCATGATTCTTTGAAACATAATGTCTACTGATGGAACAATGACTAATGATTAAATTGAAGCAAATAAGTAAATAATTTTCTATAATTTTATCTTATGTAGTATTGTGGTGTTTGTTGTAGTGTGTGTATGTGACATTGTTTTCAAGTTTGCATGTTGCGATATTTTGTATCATTATGATTAGTTCTCCATTTATTTTATGTTTAACATTACGCTTTTTCAGGTTGGTTCACGTAGGTAGCCCTTTATTTCCTCCGCATGTGGCGGCTCACTGCCCAGATGCTTAGGAAAAATTTTAAGTGAGAAAGATAAGGAAGCTCCAAGCATTCTATTTGTACGTCATAGTAGAGAGGGAGAGAAAACATCTCTCCGAGAGGCTAATAAAGACTTTTATTGGGGATTTTAAAGTTAAAATATTAGTGTATTTTTGTTAATGTGAATAAAAATAAATTTAATAAGGATTTCGCGGTGTAATTTCTATTGTTATATTTGACAAATAAAAATATTCTTATTTCTTTTTATAATTGTTTGGCGGCTATTCGCGAAAGGTACGCGAGATGATGGATGAAGAGACTATTATTAAAAGTGACATTGGTGGCAAAATGTTCGGCTCACTGATGCATAAACATATCCACATTTGGGCAGAGCATTCTGGGATAATATAGGCTTACGGTTGTGTGACCCAGAGGAAATTTGGGATGATGGCAACAACATTGGAACATTGCGAGAATGAAAAGAGAGCTGAAATCTAAGCGAATCATCTAAGTGGGAAGTGGTGGTCAGCGTGCGATCGACCCAAAGCATACATCGTGGATCTCGATCTATGGTGTGACATTCTTTAAAAATGGTAAATTATTAATTATTTTGGTCTTTGTTTACTTTTAGTTTTTAGATTTTTTTCAATTTGAAGAAAATGTAAACATGTAATTACTAACTTATTGTGCTTAGCGAAGGATTGGCAGTGGTATTTGTGGTTGAGTTTATTCAGAAAGTGCACATGAAAAAAGATGGAACATTTGTGAGATGTATGGAAGTCAGCATATGAAGTGGAGGAATGTAAGGTTCATCTTTTATTATTTAGTAATTTTAAGATTATTTATTGAATTATTTAAATCATAATTTTAATGATAACGAATGATTTTTTAATTTAGGATCGCATGGAGAGTTGGTGTCTTCCAGGTCTCATTACAGATGATGGTTCCGCAACCTCCATAAGTTGACATTGTCAGTCTTTATTTTGAGGCTGCAGGTGGAGAGAAGAGGAGACATGTATATGGTCTTGGCTCACGGGCTGCATCTATCTATCCTTCCTCCTATTAGAGTATCGGGAGAAGCTCACACTCCATCGACATCTCTGACTAGAGACAGAGAGGTGTGCGACGGAGCTGTGAGATGAAACGAGAGATGGATAGAGCAATTCTTGCGAGTTAACTGTGCTTGAGAAAAGAGAAGTTTTCATGAGATCTGAAGCGGATGGCGTTCATGAACATAGCATGCAATCTAGTCAACAATTTAATTGATCGGGATCTTCTACATTTAAGCTTGGTCATGACTTCTTTGTGTTGTTAGATGTGTAAAACATAAATGTTTATTATTAGTTATATTCCTTATATAACTTTTTATTTTTATTTTTTTATGTATATTGTTTAATGTTTTAGCATATGAAACATTTTTAATTATTGAATTTTTAATTTTCTTCTAATTTTATTAAAATATGTCAAATATATTTAATTAAAAATAATATTTAATTTATAAAATTATATAAAATATAACAATATGACAAAAAATAGCAAGTAGTAGGAATAGTCACAAAAAACGTTAGTGGATTTTTCAATACTTCAATCCATCACAAAATTGTAAAGTTTATATCCACTAATCCATCACAAAATTATGACCAGATTTTTTGTGCTAATCATCACAATTTTGTGGCGGATTTTTGTCTCACTGTCCGTCCGCAATATTGTGGCCGATTTCTGCTCGCCTGTCCGTGCAATATTGTGGCGGATTTCTATCGCTAATCCGTCACAATTTTGTGATGAATTTTTCATTATTTACCATCACCAATTTGCTGGTGAATTTTTGTCACTATTCGTGTAATTTTGTGGCGGAAACCTTTATCTTCTCATGATGCAAATTTTTGTGAAACTATTTCCGTCGCAAAGTATGACAGTGTGATCACAAATCGTCACAATTTTTTGGCGACGATTTGTATTTGTATTTTACCGTCTGGTGCGTTGCAAAAATTGTAGCGAATAGTGACAAAAATCCATCCACAAAATTGTGAATGAAGTGATAAAAATCCGTCCACCAAATTGGCGATGGAATAGTGACAAAAATCAGTCCTGATTTTGTGGCGGAAGCACCCTTCCATTACCCGCGGATTTTTTTGTGTGGAAGCTGACGATCCTGTTTTTATTGATTTTAAGTGAGAATTCGTCTGCAAAATTATGACCGGTACCGCGTCCACAAAGAATTTTGTGGCGAATTTTTGGGTCTGGAGATTTAGTGGCGACTAATGTGTGAAGGCGAATTTTGTCTGAATCCGTCATTAAGCATGGTTTTGTGATGCAGGTGTTACGGAAATTTCCGTCACTATTTTTGTTTTTTCTTGTAGTGGTATTCACATGTGTTGGTGAATGGGTAGTGAGCTCGTACTTTGGACGATGTCAAGTAAATGTCTCACCGTTTAAAAACATAAAAAGAAATGTAATTAATGTGTTTTTAGGCGGGCGAAAGGAGGCAGTTAGCCCCCTCGGGTTAAAAAGCCTAGAACATGGGTGCGCCTGGGGCCATGATTAGTGACGATCAAAAGTTACGTATGGGTTGCAAGACCCGGCCGGAAACTCTCCCCAGTTCCGGGTGTTGCTGGTGAAGTTCCCCACTATGCAATCCCTAGAGTGTCAATGAAACCCCAACTTTAAGAAAGAAGGTAAACACCTGCATTAATATAATACCTCAATATATATATAAAAGATCCACAACCGCTCAAATCCACAACCGACCCATCATATTATAGGTCATAACCACAACACACATGATAAAGACTCATATGAGTTCCCATCACAAGGATGAGGAGCATTCCTAAGAGTGTTTGTGAATTTAGGGTACAATGAAAACACACTTAAGTCCAATAAAATAAAAATGGATAGATAAGATGGAATCTTTGCCATTGCCATGTGAGACAGTGCGTGAAAGCTGTGAGGTGACTGGATTTGTCTGGACTGAAGGTAGTTTAAAACAATAAAACATGGGATAATAAATCTCGGTGAGTGACATAATTTATAAGGAAAATAATGTTTTATTTTCAGAAAAAATTTCACTCTCGAAGACCTCACGTCCATCTTTGTGAGTTCCCAGTTTGGAAATCATTCTAAAGCAAACTTATACCAAGTCAACAATGAAATCATGCTAAAAATTTAATGACATCGTGTAAGAACCTTATAACTTTGAGATTTATTAACATAAAAGTGAGCATAAAATATATATAACCATCGGCGTAATAAGTAAAAATAATCATGAAAATCTGATAGCGTAAATATTGAGATGGTTATACTCGCCGTCAACAATGTACGTACTGCCAATACCGCATAGTGGCGAGTGGTAAACGACCTCCGACACGCGGAAGTGGCAGCTAATAAACGCCGGGTAAACTGACATCCGTGGCAACTAGCCGACAACGGATGGGCAGAGCATCACGTGGCAACTAATAAGCGCCGATGAAACCGACATCACGTGGCAACTGTAAACCCGGGTAAACGACATCATGTGACAACTAATAAACTAACCGGGTAAAAGCGATCGCGTGGTAACTGTAAACCTTCGGGTAAACGACATCCGCGTGGCAACTAATAAACCTTTCCAACAATACCGCGCATTATAATCATTTCAACCTTTCCAACAATACATATTTTATAATCATTTCACACCAAAGTCTCAAAATCCATTTCTTAAATCAATAACTTTTCAAAAATGGTTTAAAACCTCAATCCATGTACCAAAATGTTTAAATACCACATTTATCCATGAACTCGAGTAAATTTCCAAATATTTAAAATGTTTACAAAATCCCATGAAATGATAACTTGTTTATATAAGAAATGAATAATTATATTTACGCATAACCAGCCGTTCGAATGGAAATAAGTTATATATATAATAATTAACCACAATTATATATCATAATAATACCCCCAAAGCATTTAAAACATGTAAACCACTCACAGACTCTGGTGTAGTCTGCTCCCCCTGCGGGATGGAGTCTTCGAGCTCCCAGCGTGAGTGCACAGTGTGTATAAAAATACCATTTGAGGCTTGTGGCAACTTGAAGACATTGGGATGCCCCAAATATCTTAGAATAATTTTTAAAACTATGAAACTATATAATTGGACCTCCAACGAGGTCAATTATACGATAACTCTATGGGCCGGATACGAAAATTGGGGCTTTTCACGACTAATCATGAGGTAAGAAACTTCGATAACTCCTTAAAATGTCCAATTTCACTAGTAACTTGATTTTTCCTAATTTGACCAATTGTACCCAATTTTAGTCAAACCTTTTTAGTAATTACAGAAATGACAATGGAAAACTAATCAAACGAGTCAAAATTTACAAAGAATTTATATCAGCGGAAAGCCCCGAGACCCTGAACGAAGTACCGCACCTTGGTCCCAAGGTTCTTTGTGGTGGCAAAAACTTCGATCAATTGGCCCAAAATTGTTTTTACCGTCGTATCTTTTCAAATGGTGAGAATGCGTGAGAAAAGGGACCATGGGAATGAGTTCGGAGGTCCCGAATGATGGGAGAGAGGTATGGAGTGGCACGGAATGGCGGAAAATAGAGAAAATCCGGTGACCGCAGAAGTGACGCTCTGTGCTGCGTTCGCGGCTCGATGCGTGCGTCCGTGACGGTTGGCAGTGAAATTTCACGGCAATGGTTGTCCGACGGTGGTGCTCCTCGGCAGTCTGATGTAGCAAGGGGTGGCGATGTCGCCTCCCGTAGCCCGAACCGTTTGGCGGATCTTAAAATGAGTGAACGACCCAGTTCGGTGTTCACGGTCTTGGGGAGTTTTTCTCTAGGGTTTTGGAGCTCAAAATGAGTGTGTTGGGCCAGGGTTCTGTTGGCACCTGAAGCTATGTTTATATATCGAACCCCCAGGGTGGCTTTCGAGGGTAAAACCGAGGCTGACTTTGGGACCTTAGTAAATCTTTGCTTGTTTAGTCCCTAGAGAGGGCCATAACTTTTTATCGTATGTCGGATGTTGGCGTTGACCTGTCCTATGAGCTTTCATCATCGGCGAGGCCTGAAATGGTGTCTTAGTCAACCCAAAATTATTCATCCTTGAAAAAGTCAACTTGGGCCATATTAATTGTTTGGTCAAGCAGTCAGAAACGGTCAATGTTTTAAAGCGTATTATTTAGTGCGGGTGGTGCAACCTACCTTAAGAAAAAATTTAATTCAGAGGAGTCGTACCTAAAGTCATGGAAGAGATATGAGGTGCGCTTTGCATTTGGTCTTCCAGTTGAGTGCGCCTCTCAGACTAGGTGGTTTCTCAAGAGTTCACTAAGATGTGTCTTGTTCTGAGAGCTCCTTCTCTTCTCTACCAAGAATCTGCACTGGTTGCTCCTCATAGGATAAGTCATCCCTACGGCTCAATCTCTGGTGTCTCAGCCACGTGGCGAGGGATACGGATGTACTAGTAGCATGGAGATGTGGAACACGATATGGACTCGAAGCTCATTAGTAAGTCTAATCTATGAAAGCCCCTTTGGACCTATCCTCTCAGTCTCAAGGTCCAATGTGCGGCGAGACTTAGCTTCCTAAACAAAATACCACGCCCTTCCCGAAGAAAAGAGCTTGAAATACTCGATCTTCAACCTCGAACTCGAATCCTTTCTACTCTTGTATGCATGAGCTCTTGCCTATCTACATTGCTTTCAACATGCACGTATAACATTTACCTTGCATCCCATTGTCGTTTGTATAATCTCGGGACCTGAAAGTAATTTTCCTTTGGCAGTCTCATTTCAACATAGCGGTGACATTTGCTTCCGTGTATATGGGTGACATCTCAGTAGCAGGTGATGGCGTTATTATAAGTGAACTCGCCAAAGGTAGATACTCATTCCAATGTCCTTTGAATCTGCAAGACATGACCTCAACATATCCTAAGGCCCGAATAGTCCTCCTCGGGATTGTCCATCGGTTCGAGGGTGGGGCGGCATCAAATTTAATCCTGACACCTAGTTCCTTCCATCAACCTTCCAAACCTCGGCGGAATCAGGACTTACCTGAGATGATCGAATCGCACCCCATGCAAACCCCACTATATGATTCCATAAAGAGTTCCGCTTGTTTCGAGGAGAAACTTCACGAATAGGTGCTGAAATGCGCGACTTGTGAGTCAACATCAACTACCACCCAATGTTATCATGCCTGGCCAGGGAGTCGAATACAAAATCCATTGTAATGCGCTCCCATTTCCATTATGGGATGGGTAAGGGCTGCAGAAGTCCAGAAGGCTTTTGTCTCTCCGCCTTCACTTAAGCTGGATGATAGAAGCACTGATAGGCCACTCAAGAATCTCTCTTTCATCCTCGACCACATCACAATAATATTCCCTCCACAGACATCTGGTCACTACTGGGGGTACAGCATGCTAACTATGGGCTTCCTCCAATATTTGCCTTTAACTCACCATTGAACACAAAGCCTAGAACCAATCACCAAGGCTCCGCTGCCCCAATGTAGCAAAACTGGATTAAGTCTCTCCTTCTCGACTTTCTTCTTATGCTCATCAAATAGTGGATCTTCTAGTCAAGGCCTTGAGAATACGATCTATAAGTATCGGTCGAGCTGGAAACTAGCAAAAGTGCCCCGAATACGCATCCTCAACTCAACACCCAACTCCTCGCGAACTTGACCATCAATGGAAGTTGTATTGTCTCGTATTATAAGCCAAAGAGCCTATAGACTTCCCGCTCAAGGCGTCTGCCACTACATTCGCTCTACCTATATGGTAACTCGATAAGGCAATCATAATCCTGGCAATTCCATCCACCCTCCGCCTTAAGTTTAACTCCTTCAAAATAAATACTTAAGGCTCTTATGGCCTGCAAATATCCGACAAGTCGCCCATACAAGTAATGCCCAAGTCTTCAATGCGAAAATTACCGCAACAAGTTCCAAGTCATGAGGTGATAACTGCACCGCGTTTCGAATCGCCTGGAAGGCTACGCCACAACTTCCCTTATGTTGCATCAACACTTCAACCTAAACCTCGTGTGAAGCATCGCTATAACCCCGAACCCCCTCTGCCCTCCGGGCAAACATGTCAAAACAGAGCCACATCAATCCTTTTCTTCAAAGGTCTAAGCCTCTACACTGGTCACTACCCATTCAAACTTAACCTTTCCTGGCCAAACAATGAAGCGGTCCTCGCCACTTTGAACCCTATGAACTGCCAGTGAATACCCCACTAATCCTAGGAAACTCCGTACTGGCCAATTTAGTTGGTTGCTCCTAACTTGCCACTGCTTCCACTTTCTGAGGATCCACATAAATGCCATCAATAGCAAATCCATACGCCCAAGAAATCCCACTGCTCAACTAAAATTCACATTTACGAATTTAGATACAACTGTATTGCCTTAAAGTCCGCAACACCAAACCCAAATGTCTCTCATGCTCCAACTCTCGCTTCTCGAGTACACCAAGATATTGTCGATGGCAAGACAATGAAAACCGATCTAAGTACTGGACTCAAGACCGTTCATCAAATCCATGAAACTCACGGGCATCAGGAGTCCAAAGACATCACTAGAAACCCAATGCCCATATCTCACCATATCGCCGTCTGGAATGTCCCATTCCCTAATCCTTAACTGATGGTGCCTTGACCTCAGGTTAATCTCGAGAACACTCTTGCACCCTGCAGATGATCAGCCAGGTCATCAATCCGAGGCAAAGGATATTTATTACGAATGGTGACTTTATTCAACTGTCTGTAGTCTATACACAACCTCCAAGTATCATCCTTCTTCTTCAAAAATAACACCGACGCTCCCCAAGGTGAAATATCGGGCCTAATAAATCCCCTATCCACCACCAGAGACAGTCTTCAACTCTTTCAACTCACCGATGCCATTCTATAAGCGTGGTAAAGAAATAGAGTCGTACTGGGTGGACTAAATCAACGTGGAAAATCGATTTTCGCGAGGAACCCGGAAGATCGTCAGAAACACATCCGGAAAGTCCTCTACCACCGGTACATCCTCAAATCCCACTTCGCTACTACGAAAGTGTCAACCACGTGAGCTAAGACACTTTACAACCTTTTCAAGTAAACATCTAGCGTAAATGGCGTAAATCAACCCGAAGGTGCTCGCTCCGTCTCCATAGAAGACTACTACCGGGTAGTCCTGGGCCATCTAAATATCACTCCCGCAAAAACAACCACAGCTTACAAGCTCAAGCAAGCCAATCCATCCCAAGAACTGCCATACATCCAACCCCTTAAGATCCATTAACAACTGGCCTCCATAACTCGCCCTCACAGGTCAAGCTACCCTAAGACTGACTCAGCCATAGAGACTCTCCCATGGGCGTGGTAAATCTCCAAACCACATCCCAAAAAGGAACTGACATCCTTGACTCGTAAGTAAACATACCCACGTGAAATAAAAGAGTGTAACTCCCGGGTCATCGAGTACACGCGGCATCACACCGAAAATAGATAATACCATTACAAACGCTTCTGGGGTGGCCTCAGGCCTCCCGCCCGGTCATAGCATAAACTCGCCTTTAGCAGTGGTCGCCCTCTCTGCCCCTCGCCTGACAACAGTAGATCATTCAGCATAAAGGAACCACCCGAGGTCTGGGGTCACTGTATCCACCCTCCATGCCTTACTGTACCGCTAGAATCGAAAGTACCCGAAAGCCCGAGACTCTAGTCTCGTCTGATTCCGAAGGGGGCCCTCTTGAAATGTCATGTCTCGCCACATTGGAAAAGCATAAGCATCATTCCACCGTATAGTTCATCATGAACTCGCGGTAAACGCTCTACAAGCGCACTTAAACCGCTTCGTCCGTAGATCTCCGAAAAATGGCTACCGCCACTACTCATCGATTGAAATCCAAACCCCGTATAACCACCTCTCTGTCCTCATGCATCATGCAGTACCACGCTCCGTCCCTACTCAGATCCTCTCACGTCAAGACCTAGAGTCAAACTACCCTCTTAGATGATCCTTAACTGGGGCTCCCCAAAGACAATCCATCGTATGATCGACGCTTTAGTCCGGGCGACGCATAGTCCGCCTCTCCACCTCTGTGAGCAACAGCCTCTCATCGACCGATACGTGGGATGATCGGAACTCGAGAGGCTCAAAGTTACCGACCACCCACCCACCGGGAGAAACCCTCCTTCCTACGACCTCATCCGCAAACTAAATCGGGACGTAAACCGATACTCTCCGAACCCACAGCACTTAAACTGGTCATGCCACCTTGAGCGAAGGTCCCAACCTCACTCTTAGTCTCAACAAAGGTCGGGGGCAAACTCAAAGGTGAAGCGCCTTGAACCCAGGCTGGCGTGACGCTTTCCTGGGCCCCTCCATATGCCCACCACTTCTCAGACTACCCCGTACTATAAAACCAGCCTATCCCGGGCTCTTATCCCTCATCCGGACATTGCATACCCTTGTCCAAAATCTTCTCTGTGTCATCTAGCCAAGATAAAGCCACCATAGGATCCGTGGAGCCATCAAAACCCACTGCTCCAAGTCTACGAGCCCGACCAACAAAGAATACCAAGAGTTTCACTCCCTTCCGAGGATCAAGCCGCGCCTGACAAGATTCTTTCATAAGTAGGCAGATCCGAACTTTCCAATCGGCTCAAACAACGCTTCACCCTCCGCGCCGCATCAAGAAGGAAAACTGTTTTCAAGAATAAATGAAATAGAGTTAATTTCTAAGGATGAGCGAGGAAGGCATACAAAATAATCGGATGAGTCGCGACAAAGAATGTACAAACCCTAAGGACTGAAACCTAGTGCTCGATAATTGTCGACAGGACTCGAATTTCTAAACTCTCCTAAGATTCCCTGTGGTTCGCTTAGTGAAGTTCCTACCGTGATAACTCTTTAGGGAAATGTCCTTATAATGGAACCCCAACTTTAAGAAAGAAGGTAAACACCTGCATTAATATAATACCTCATTATATATATAAAAGATCCACAACCGCTCAAATCCACAACCGACCATCATACTGTAGGTCATAACCACAACACACATGATAAAGACTCATACGAGTTCAATACTAAGATCAGAGTATTTATAAGAGTGTTCATAATTTGTGTAAGTACAAATGAAAATACATAAGTCCAATAAAATAAAAGGCAAATAGATAAGATGGAATATCGTAACCGCCGTAACGAGTGACGAGAAGCCGGGCGCGAGGTAGGTCTCTACGACCGTCTCGCCACCCAGAGAACGACCTGAAAATAATAAAACGTGAGATAATAAATCCTTGAGTGGTATAATTTATATGAAAATAATGTTTTATTTTCAAAGTCTTTTCTCTCAAGACCACTGTCCACTTTTTGTAGGCCTCATTTGGAAATCATTTCACAAACCCAAACTTATACCTAAGTCAATAATATTAAATCACAAGTAAAAAAATTTAACCGACATCATTATCAAGAACTTTATAACTCAATTTATTCACAACATAAAATTGAGCATAAAATATATATAACCATCATGTCGAAAAGAATCATGAAAATACAATAAATCAGAATATTGAGATGGTTATAATTTTACTCTATAAATCAACAATGTATCGTACCAAATAACCCATAGAACCGTCTGGTGAAACTCCAACCTCACGACACCGCACCATCAAACCTTCTGCAAACCCGACATCATGTGGCAACTAATAAACTGGTAAACTCCTACATCACGTGGCAACTAATAAAACCTTCAAACCCGATGACCACGTATAACGACAAACTGGTAAACCCGACATCACATGGTAACTAATAAACCTTTCCAACAATACCACATTATAATCATTTCAACCATTCCAACAATACCGCATTTATAATCATTTCACAAAGTCTCAAAACTACTTAACCAATAACTTTTCAAATGGTTTAAAACCTCAATCCATGTACCAAATGTTTAAATACCACAAATTTATCCATGAACTCGCAGGCTCCAAATCATTTAAATGTTGACAAAATCCACATGAAATGATAACTCATTTATATAAAAACAGATAATTATATTTACGCATAACCACCGCTCGATCAAATGAAAGTTATATATATAATAATTAACCACAATGATATATCAGTACACACCCAAAGCATTTAAAACATGTAAACTACTCACAGACTACATGGGATGCTCAAATCCCGCTCCCCCGCAGATCGCCCAGTTCTGAACGCGGAGGCCTGTAATAATATAAAAATACCATTTAAGCTTCAATAACTTAACTAAAGACATCGGGATGAATTTGCAAATATCTTAGGAATAATTTTTGCATCCAGAAACTATCTAAATCGACCCCGGTTGCGTCCAACTATACAGCAGCCCTATGTAATCTGGCACTCCAAAATTGGGGCTTTTCACCCGAGCTAATCCTTCAAATCAACCTTCCAATAACCTACAAAAATGTCCAATTTCACTAATCCAACTTCAATTTTTCCGCACTCACTAAATCATGCCCAATTTGGGCCCAAACCTTTCAAGAATTACCCAATGACCCAAAATGGAAAATTAACCAAATGTAGTCCAAAATCTTACAAAATTTATATCAACTGAATCCTACTATATCAGAACACAAATAGCATTCTTTACCTTGGTCCAAAGGTTGTCAGGTTTAAAAACTGAATCCAACAATGACCAAATTTGTTTTTGTCATATCTTCTAAATCCAAGTGAAAAATCTCGCGAAAAAGGGACCACTGAATGAGTTCAGAGGGGGTCCAAAATGCTGGAGAGGTACCGGGTCGGCCCGAATGCAATGGTGACAGGGAAAACTGACCCACCAGGTCGCTGGGCCTGCTCTCCGCCCCGACCGGGCGTCCGGTCATGGCCAAGCCGTGAAATTTCACGAGATGGTCGTCCATGGCAGTTCTCCTCGACCGCGCTGTGAGTAAGGGGTGGCCGGCGGTCTCCTCCCACTACTAAAACCCTTTTGTCTAAAATGGCCGAAACGACCTAGTTCGGTTCCCACTGTGATTGGGAGTTTTCCATGGCTTGGAGCCCAAAATGAGCAAGCTGGGGGCTGGGACCATTCGGCACGCAAAACTATGTTTATATAGGGCCTAGGGTCGCCGTAAACACCAACATGCTGACATTGATAAAATGTCACATGAACTCCCTGTGGCCATAACTTTATCCGTAAGTCTGATGTCGACGCTCAACCCGTCTATGAACTCGTGACGATGAGGCCTACGGTAAATGGTGTCTTAGTCACCCAAAATTATTTATCATTGAAAAGTCAACTTGGGCCTGTTATACTAATTGTTGGTCAAACTTGGTCAAACGCTGAAAATCGGGAAAATATTTGGTACGGTCGCATAAATAGGTGGTGACCCGCGGCGTGAGTCAAAAAATTCTACGCTCTAAAGAAGACAAATGGTCGCGTTTATCAAGCATGTGACTTTGCCAGTGGATAGAGTCGGGATTGACTTGGGATATGTTGCTCCATTGGGACCGCGCTTGATCCCCGGTATTCTATATAACAAATATAGTTAAACTAAGTATGGGCATAATCGAATTGAATTGTAGCGAATTGGAATTTATGAAAGATAATTTGAATCGATTCGAGATTACAATACTGAATTGAAAAGATATTTTCCAATCAAATGAAAAGAGCATTATGAAATGCATGATTTGATTAATGCATGATTTATTGAATATGAAAGTGTATATTCAATGACGAAGAATCCATAAATGATTGTATATAAATAAGTATATGTGTATTGTATTTGATATCGGAGTAATCCAAAAAGATTTGAAAGTTTTGAATTGTTAAATTATATGATTTGAATTAAACTGGAAATCGAAGAATGAATTTTGTATAGAATCACTAAGACGAAAATGCTTAGCGTATTGTTTACCAATGCGAGTACGAGTGATAGATAATGACCGAAAGCGGACCCAAGATCAAGGAGCGCCTAAATATAAAGAAGGAATCATGAAAGATGCTCCGACTCAGGCATTCATGTCATGTTTCTTTTTAACTTTGGTATTTTGTAAAAACATTTGAACTCGAATATCTATTTTGTAAATCATTTTGAAAGCATAGAATGTCTTCATTATAAATGCATTTTATTAAATGTAATGCTTATCTACCGTTTCTAATCAAATCGCTTCCGCAAAGATTTGAGAATGAAATGTATTTGATAAACTGACGGTTAATGGTTTCGGTCAAGGCCCCCGAGGCTCTGGCTCTGGACCATTAATTTGGCCTGGCCCGCTCGGGGTCGCGCACAAGAAACACCACAAACCCATCCCTGGGCCTCGCCTGTGAGAACATTCCCTCGCCAGTGCCCTTCACTTAGGCGTCAGCCCTTCGCCAGCCAAGACCTCTTCTTCCCTGGGGAAGCCCCATGTCCTCACCTAGGCAAAGCATTAGCCGCCCAGCGAAGGACGCCCACAAAAACTCGAACATGCAACCCAGCTCAAAACAAAAATGGAAAATAAGTCAAGGAAGAATCCTACCTCTCGAGCGTAATAGAACTCGTTAGGAAGCTTCGTGGCTAATTCTCTCTATACTTAAACCTTGATTTCCCCTGTAAATCCTCTCGATTCTCGTAAAATCTCTCTTTCCGCACACACGTGCACTTTCACGAGTAGATGAACTTTCACTTTAAACAAGAATTCCTACCAATCAAGTCCAAGGATTGCAGAAAGAATCCCTTGGCCCTCCTGTTTCTCTCCTCACTTCTCTCACATGTACACAATAGAAAAATGTGTTCTTTCTGCCCTAAGTCCCTTTTATCTAGAACTTAAATCGTGGCCCACGTCGTGTCACGTGGTCCACAATCGACCTGCAGTTCGATTTTGGCTCGAAGAAACCGATTCCAGCGCCCTACCAAGTTCAAATTATTTTCTATGAAGTTAACTTAATTTGTTTCCTAATCTACTCATATTTTTGTAAAAACTCGCTTCGGGAGTCACTGACATTAATCCCGAAAAATTGTGAAATTTTGACTATCTCGGAATTCAACGAAATTCGTTTTTATAACTAGATTTCGGGAGAAGAATCCAATGGTGAGGTCCGTTTCATCATCCAAGATCTAGAAAATTTCTAGGTTTTCAACTTGTATCAGAATAAGAATTTCATCGTTTCCATTTGTAGAAATTGGATTTTTCCCGGGTTTTTCTAAGTATATTAAAAACATAAAAGCCATAATATTGAGAATATATCTCCTAGATGCTATCAAATATAATAGAGGTCGTTCATGCTACGACATGTTTTTTTTACGAAGGTGATTGTTTGGAGAATCTACCACGTGAAGTAATCGCCAGGGTAATGCCTCTATGCCTCATGATGAGCAAAGGTTTATTCCTACTCATGAGGAGTGTGGAGGCGGTAGGAGTCCGTATATCACAAGGCTGGGAAATAAGGAGAGCTTATTTCATGTTTTATTATGAGAAAGAGGAAAGTTGTTAGAAATAGTGGTAAGACCTTAGAAATTCCAATTTATGGAAAATGGCAAAATCGTAATTTCGTTAAAACTGAATTTATTCTAGGGATCTCTATGATGAAACGGATTTCACCAAGTGGAACTGGCCTTGAAATCTAGGCCAGCACGTAGAAATTTCGTGGAATTCCAGACAATGGAGTTGGCAAGTTTTTCGAGGCATCATGCTTTGTACCAGAAACGATTTTCTCATGCGACGAAATTTATATATAACATATACTCATGTGCCATGGAAATGAAGAAAATGATGGAGGAAATGGAAGGCCGATATAGTGCCAATGTCAAACTGAAAAGGAGGCAAATGGTCATTGAAATTTGTTTGAAATGAAGAAAAAGACATACAGGAATAAGGTCTTTCCTCAAATTAAAGTAACAAAAATGTGTTAATACAGTAGGTCGGATAAGAGTATGTGTATTTGATTTTATTTTTAAGAGAGAGCCACTTCTAGTTTTCCTAAGAATCCAACGGCTGCGCCTTCGGGATAAGAGGCTAAAGCGCGACGCAGAGTGGCTTCGCTGGTACTGATTTAAGGAGTTTCGATGAACTCCGGAGGTAGGGTTTCTCCCTACGGTTTTACACTTTATTTGCTATGTTTTACAAATGTTCGTTGGTTTGAGGCCTTGAACGGCCGTTTGATCGGTCCCAAAACTTAGGACCGAATTATTGGAAATTATTGAGACATTCTCGATCAGTCACACTGTCAGTGATGTGTGTGCTGAAATTGTGTAATAAATGGTGCTTTGCATGTATGTAATGTAATGGTCGTGGAAATCGTTCACAAAGTGAACCGACGATCAGGGGATTTTCCTGAATAGTAAATCCGAGGCTCTACTATTCCTGAATAGTGTTCACAAAATAATTTTCGTGAAATAACGTGGTTCGGGCTGAAAGTAATCCAAATTGAATTGGCTGTGGTTTTGATCATATCAATGAGCTAATTTTGATGTGATTGATGGTGAAATTACATGACATGTTTCAGGTGGATTTAAATTATGTGAATATATGCATGATTATATATTTGCATGTGTTATTGAACTGAAATGGAATCGCATCACAAGATTCCACAGACAAGACCTTAAGTGACGACAGGAGGAGGTAATGAGGTAATCTTCTTGCTTAATGGTTCTGAGGGCTGTCTAAAAGTATTAAATATCTGGGAGGGTAGGTCCAAACATAATATCAATCAGCCGGAGACGAATCTAACTGATATACACCTGAGGGTAGTCCATACATATCAATCGTCGGAGACTTAATTCAACTGACATATTAGCACTGAGGGTCATCCACAAACAAATAACATAATAATTCTGCTACGAGGCTTAGGCAGTGTGTGAGGGAGTCGGAGACTTGGGATACGAGATGACTAGTTAGACATTCTATAGGATCATGCATCATTGAACGTAGGTTTATTTCTGGAGCATCAGACATGCACTTAGGTGGAGAGTGAGCCCACTTAAAGGTGATTCACGAGACAGGCTCACCCCCGTCGAGATTACTATTTTACAGTACAGGAGCGTGCGGTGAGACTACTGGTCCAGAGCGTAGGTTTGTAAAGAAATCTGATCAGGGCTTGGGTTAAGTAAGGATTTACATGTATTAGAAACTGTTTTAATTTCAATATATGTCAGATAAGAGTAAAAATTTGAACTCGAACTATGGTCGATAGTCAGATACATATACATTGTTAGCGAGTATTGGCTCTATGAGCCCAAGTACGCTTTAATCATAGACTGCTATATTGGACTGTTTGAGACAGGTTTTATGTAGGTTTTGTATTCGGGGTAGAGTTCTATAGTAAAGGAGACTCCCGCCTGATTATGGAAGAGAATGTCGGGTCACCCGACATCTGTCGGTATCTGGGCAAGGACGGTAGTCAATCTGAATTTCGCTCTCGGGGCGTTAACTGGTATCGTGTTTGTATACGAATTAGGGAGCTCGGGTCTGCATCCATCACCACTGGGTGGTTTGATGTGTATGTGGTATATGGAAACCTAGATCAGGGTCAGGCGAGCCATAGTCGCAAAGAAACATCACCACTAGGTGGTTCAAGAGCGAGGTAATAGATTACCTAGGAAATCACTAGATGTTCAGACACTACATGCATGTGTTTTAGGTTATTGTTTGATAAATGATGTGTGAACAATGTATCGTTTGATGAATGGTGTGTATACTATGTTATATAAAAGAGGATTGTTTGTGTGCTTAGTACTTAGCACATAGGAAACAAAGGATGTGTTAGAAATTTTAGTTTTTACAAGGTGTAAAAATCGAACAAAGAGGGAGAAATAAAATAAATTTGAATAAATTCTATTGAGTTGTTGATAATGAAATCAAATTTTAATAATTGAAAGGAACACTAGGTTAGTGTTATATATGAGTGCTTTGAGGTACCCTAGACATTTTCCAATTAATGGAAAAATAATAATAAAACAAAATAAATTTTAAGCAATTTATTTGGTTTATTGAGAAAATATATATATATATATATATATATATATATATATATATATATATATATATATATATATATATATATATAAGGTGGAGAAAATCTTTTTACAGTGTAAAACTAGAAAAAGAAAGTAAAGAAAATAAATTTTATAAATTTATTTGGTTATGAGGTTAAGAAAATGATTTTCTAAGGTTTTACAAGTTGTAAAATTGAAGAAATGAAGTAAAATAATTTTTTATAAATTTATTTGAGTTAAAATAATAATAATAATAATTTTTAAGTAATTTTTCCAATCGTCGAAATAATCGGGAAAAAATTTAAATGAAACAAAAAAAAATCGTGTAGAAATGATTCGGGCCACGCCCAATCCACAGGTAAGGAAGGCAAATAGACGGATGAAATGCAAGGCTTGGATTGTATTGCAAGAGTGTATTAAGGAGGCTGTGAGGGATCAGGGACAAGCAACAAATTTTACTGGGGACAAGCAGGATGGAAAGGGTACGAGGTCGGCCGAGATCAGACGCAATACACCGCATCAGACCGAAAGGCTGATCAGAGGAAGTTTTGGCTGCAAATCAGACAGGATACGGGGGCAAGGCAGGTACGGGTCAGACGCACATGCCATCAGGCTCACGACATCGCTGCCGGGCGCAGGTGTACGCGCTCGGCGCATAGGCGGCAAGGTGCGCCGGGCGAGGTGTCACATGGCTGGGGCGGTGCGCGTGAGGGGCGCGCAAACGAGCGCTGATGACCGGTCGCCGCGTGGCCTAGGAGCGCCATCGCCAACGGCCGCGGCACTTGGGCGGCTCAAATTCGCTTTTGGCCCAGCTTGACCGAGTATCATTCTGAAGTCAATTTTCGATATCACTCAGAACCCTGCCTTCATGAACACTGCTCATCACAAAATTTTTCAAATTCTTTATTAAATTAAATAAAATGAAATAAAATCAAATAAAATTAGACAAAATTTTCGAAAAATAAATTTTCAAAATGAAATTCTTCTAAAAATGAAATTTTCGAAAAATAAATTTTGTGTTGAAACAATATTTTAAATGCAAATTGATTGCCTCAGACATTCTCAGAATGAAAGGACAAATGTGTATACATTGATTTATGTATGATTAGTGTCTTCAGGCTGCTTATGCCTCTTTGTAGATATCAGATTGAGATTTAACCGCCATGTTAATTGTGTAGATGGCTAGTAGAGGGGATGAGAGCGTAGAGAGCGTCCATGGGTGCCCAGTCGAGGCTGCAGGCGACGACCCGATATCGGTATTTGATCAACGAGAGCCTTTGTAGGGCTGCCGGTATTGCGGTAGCGGCTATAGCATAGGCTGGTATGAGCGGGTAGTCGGGAGGTCTGGCGGCCTCCCGGAGGTTTGAGCGCATCATCCTCAGGCATTCACGGGAGGAGGAGGTCCGATGGTGACCAGACCATTGGTTCATCTGGATCGAGAAGGTGTTAGAGGCTGCCAGAGTTACCTCGACACTACCGAGTTCGTGAGGCGTGATTACAGCTAGAGTGAGACGAGAATATGGTGGAAATGGGCAAGGACCTCACGAGGACATAGAGGGACCATTGTTTGTGAGTTCTCCTAGGGATTAGGGCGATAATAGGTACGATATCTCCATCAGGTTGAGTTGGAGATCGGGGACTCTACTCACGGTGGACTGAGGATCATGGACATGTCGAGTTGATGTCATCCACAGGGATAAAGGATTGGCTTATAACTGAGTTATCAATTGTGAGCATAGGAGGTTACGGCCGACCGCAGCGGGACGGTACTCGTGTGGTATTTCGGGGGAGATGGCATGATATTTTGCCACGAGATGAGTATGAGTCAGAGTCGGGACAGTTAAGCTGAGTTGGCTAAGCGAGCCTTACCACATAGGGACGGAGAGACGGACTTAGATCTGTAAAGTGGTGTGCGAGTATGTGGATGTTTTTCAGGATGAGAAACTCTGTTTGCCTCCACGGAGGGATGTAGACTTTGGTATCGGGATTACACCACAGTTTACTTCACCCATCTCTATGACTCCACATGGGATGGGCGCCCCGATTAGAGTTGTAGGAACTCGAGTCCATTCCTGAGGAGTTATTGAATGAGGGTTCATTAGGCCAGGCACTTCACCATGAGGCGCTAGGTTACATTTGTGAAAAAGGACAAGACCCTTTGAGCGTGTAGTGATTACAGACCGGTTGAACGAGGGTTCACGATCAAGAATCGGTATCCATTCTGCAGGGATCGGTGATTTGTTTGATCAGTTGAGAGGAGCGAGAGTCTACTCCAAGATAGACCTTGTGGCTGGTTACCATCGGTGAGGGTTAGTGGGGCCGAATATCCTTAAGACAGCGTTTAGGGCGTGTTATGGGCACTTTGAGGTTCACGGTGATGCCCTTTGGATTGTGAATCTTGATATTCATGGATCTCATGCGCCAAGGTATTCCGACCTATCCCCCAGATCGGTTGTCATAGTCTTCGTGGATGACATTTTGATATACTCCCAGTCAGAGTGGGAGCATAAGTATCACTTGAGGATTGTTTTACAGTTGTTAAGAGACCATCAGCTGTACGTTAAGTTCAGTAAGTGCGAGTTTGGCTTACTGAGGTGAGATTTTTGGGACGCGTGGTGTCAGCATCAGGAGTGTCAGTCGACCCAAAGGAGGTTGAGGCCATGATGAGTTGGGAGAGACCGAAGTCAGTCTTCGAGATACGTAGTTTCTTGGGATTGGCTGGGTAC
The DNA here is from genome assembly GCA_016808115.1 of Tetrastigma voinierianum. NCBI lineage: Eukaryota > Viridiplantae > Streptophyta > Magnoliopsida > Vitales > Vitaceae > Tetrastigma > Tetrastigma voinierianum. Next base: position 455,512 of record JAEQBH010001805.1, on the reverse strand, counting down.
TATAGGAGATTCAAGAATGGGCTGAAGTTGTCCATTCGGGGCAAGATCGTAGGACTTTGCCTACGGGACATGGACTCCATGGTTGGGACGACCCTGACCATAGAGAGAGAGAGAGATCGAGGATGCTCGGAGCACTCGAGATGCGGGTGTTGGTAGCAAGAGGGAGGATCAACCTTCTTCTAGTTCGGGAAGAAGCGGAAGACACGCTACACCACAGTTTCAAGACTAGAGGGCCGGGATTGGGCATGAGGCCAGGATTGCCACAGAGACAAAAGGATCCACAGGGCTTTGGGATTGATGTAGTCGGGTTAGGCGCGAAACGAGGAGAGCCTGGGGTTCATTCCTCCACACCCTAGTACGGGTCAGAGGAACCAGTTTCAGTTTCGGGGTGCTATATAAGCACTTCCAGCAACACAGATAGGCCAGAGGGGCCAGAGTGTGGGTCGAAGTCAGGGATAGATCAGAGTTGCGCAGCGGAAGCATAGTGAACCTTAGGGTGGTAGACATATTGGTTGTTGATGTCAGGCTTGACATGGATGAGTTAGCGATACATCGGGTTTGTCGGTGGTGGGACCTTAGCCGGGTTGTCATACCAGACACGACCTTGGATTTGGGCTTAGAGGTTAAAGCCTTTAGAGAAGCCAGGTATAGATGTTCTTCCCTAGGATGTAGGGTGAGAGTTGACTTGATAGGTTGGGATTGAGTGAGGATCTGGGATCATCATGGGTGGTTCTTTGGACCAAGTTGTCTGATGTATTAAATATTGGTTCATGAACATTGCGTGTCAGTCGGGTGTGGGTGCAGTACGGCTGCATTCACCACTCTTAGTGAGTGTGGGTTGAGTTTGTCTTTGGGACTCGTCTATGAGACTCGTAGTTAGATTCATTAGATGAAGAGTAAATGGAGTGTGTTGGTAGAAAGAAATAGGGTGGATTAATCCCTTAGGTGAATCACTGGAGTTAGATTATGTAAGAGGCTGGGAATATCGAAATTTCTATATGAATGTAAGGAAATTTCAGTGGCCAGAAGAGTTATGTTGCTGAGATGAAAACAGCGATTAGAGGTTATCTTGGGCTTAGGTTGAGTGATAGAATTAGGAGTGACTCGAGATGAAAACATCTGGTGCGGGATCCATCACGTAGGCGTGGGGTTGAGTGATAAGTCGGAGCGTTCAGTTGGATACCTTTGAGAATTGCATTGGTGTTGTTAGTAGACAAGGGCTCGGTATATGGATATCATTCACATGACATGGACTAGGTTAATGATCCAGTTGGTTATCGATGGTATGTTTACCCAGGAGGGTCGCCGTTTACCTACCTGGTAAAGGGTTGTGTAGGGTTACACACGTGGTGTGGATTATATCTACGGGTGTTAGAGTACATGCTAAGAGCGATAAATCTTGGTTCTCATTAAGAATTTGGATGAGCAGTTATCTTGGGTGAATTCTTTCAATGATGATTCTGTGGACAAGAACCTGGAGATGAGCGCCATATGAGGCATTGTATGGGAGACGTATAGATACCGTTATGATTGGGCCAGAATTGGAGAGCTCCATGCTGGGTCCTAATCTGATTAGAGATTACCTCGAGAAGGTGAGCTTGATACGACACGTCTTCTACCGACTCGGGCCGCGGAAGAGCTATCTTTGATGTAGGACGTCGGCCCTTAGGTTCGAGGTTGGGAATCACGTTTTTTCTTGAAGGTGTGCTAGAGAGGAGTGGTCAAGTTCGGCCCAAGTGCGGGAGGCTATCGCCCAGAGATTTATTGGGCCTTTTCGAGATACTTGAGAGGGTAAACAGCATTGCGTCACCAGGTTGGTCACCAGCCCGGCATGTCGGGTGTTACGAGGTATTTCCACGTCTCCATGCTCGGAAGTATGCCACAGATCCGGCTCATGTGGTGGATTGGGAATGATTAAGGTTGTGCTTGATGGGACCTTTGAGGAGGAATCAGTATGTATTTTGGATAGCCAGTGATCGGGGTTTGCGACCTTAAGGCCGTGAAATTTAGTGAGGGTCTTATGGCGGCACTGGGTTGGAGGAGTCAATGTGGGAACCGCAGGTGAGCCACGATGCGGACCACCTATCCCTTCTTGTTTAGGAATGAGGTACGTGGTTTAGTCATTTTAGCATTTAAATGAGAAGACTTTGGGGTTTCATCATGTTAAGAGTGCACGTTGCATATGCATGTAGTGATTATGATTATCTAAATTTCGAGGCAAATTCCTTTAAGGAGGAGAATATGGGCAAGGAAATTCTAATTTATGGAAAATGGTAAAATAGTAATTTGAGTTTAAAATCTGGAATTTATTCTCTAGATCTTGGATGAGGAAAGCGGATTTCTAAGATTTAAGATGCGTCTCGTGAAATCAGCTGCTTACGTAATGTAAATTTAAGTGGAATTCAGGGGCAGATGGATTGGCAGTGCTTTTTCGAGGGCATCGCGATTTAGATGCGTAAAACGATTTTCGATGCGGCCCAGTTATATATAACACGTACTCATGTGCCATAAGTGGAATGAATGAAAAATGAGTGAAAATGGAAGGAGAAGTAGATATAGTCTTGGGAATGTCAAAGCTGGGAAAGGAGGGACCAAAATGGTGTTTGTTTGTTTTAAATGAAGAAAAAGATAGAATAAGGGAATAGTCTTTGTCTTCCCCAAATTAAAGTGAACAAAAAGAACGGACGAGCAATGAAATTTGGACGGAGGAAGCGATTTGATTTTATTTTTTTAGAGAGGCCTTCTCTCTGGTTTCGAGCAAATCAGGCCAGTCGGCGGAGTCTTCGGGATAAGAAGAGCTGCTCTCGTGGAGAGGCTTCGGCGTGGGTATCGTGATTTGAGGTTTTGACCCAGAGCTCCGAGAGGTAGAGGTTTCTCCTACTTGGGTTTTACACTTTATTTAAGTGTTTTACAATGTTTCGGTTGGTTTGAGGCCTTGAACGGCCGTTTGATGAGTCCCAAAACTTGGGACGGGTATTAAATTATTGAGACATTCTCGATCGATCCGCGGACTGTTGGTGATGTGTGTGTTAGAGTATGTATTAAATGGTGCTGGTATGTATAGGGCGGTAATGGTAGTGAAATTCGGAGTTCTAAAGTGAGCCCAGCGATTAGTGATTTTAAGGGAATAATGTCGAGGGTTTCACTATTCTCGAGAATAGTGTTCACAAATAATTTTGTGAAATAATGTGTTTAGTTGAGTAATTCCGTCGAATTGCTCAAGTGTTTGATCATTAGCCGTGAGCTAATTTTGATGTGATTGATGGTGAAATTACGCCGTATGTTTGTGTGATTTTAAATTATGCTTGAATATATGCATGATTATATATTGCATGTGTTATTGAATTGAAATGGAATTAGCATCTTGCATTCCATATACTTGTTCCAGGCCTGGGACGATAGGAGTGAGTGCATGAGGTAATTCTTGAGTGAATGGTTCGGAGGGTTGTCTAAAAATATTAAATATCGGAGGGTAGTCCAAACATAATATCAATCGTCGGAGACGGCCCAATTGATATACATCGGAGGGTAGTCCATACATAATATCAATCGTCGGAGACGGACCAATTGATATATACATCGGAGGGTTGTCCACAAACAAATAAACATAATAATTCTCATACGAGGCTTAGGAGAGTGTGAGGGAGTCGGAGAGGACTCGGGATATGAGATGATTAGTTAGACATTCAAGTAGGGTATGCATTTGTAGATATGTGTTACATTTTGGGCATTGCATATGCACTTAGGTGGGAGAGTAGCCCACTTGGGTGAGTAGCGCAGGGTGATTCCACTGCGAGCATTAACTCACCTGTCGGGGATACTGTATTTTCTGCAATTACGAGGGGAGCATGCGAGAGACGGCTGGAATCTGAAGACGGAGTTTAGAAGAAAATGGGATTATTGGCTTTGGGTTATGATGTATTACATGTATTAGAATTGAACATTTTAATATATGTTGTTGTAAAGAACAAAATTTGAACTCCCATTTATAGTTTGGATAATTTGATATATATACATTGTATGAGTATTGGTTTATTAGCGAGTGGCCGTTTTAATCATGAAGCCCCAGTATATTAATTTGGGACAGGTTTTATGCGGGTTTTGTATTTGGGTAGAGCTCCCACATTGATAAGGGCTGCGATTTTAAAATGAAGAATGTCGGGTCACCGACATTCCACACACGGAGTCTGCGGGTTGACGGGTAGTCAACGGACCCCTGGGTTTTGGGGCGTCACATAGGGAGTCTTGTCTCATATAAGATCAATGTGTAACCTAATTGATATATAGTGGAATTCCTTACATCTAGGCTTTGCCTTGCGGACGTAGGCTTTTCTGAGACTATGTGACAATCTCTTATTAATGCATTGCATCCTTTGCTAGGTTAATCTCCTTTATTTTATTTTATCAAAATACACTAGTAGATTTTAGTCCAGACAGTGTTACATCACTTGATGCAACAACTGATAAATCACTGTCAAAACAAACAGTTTTTATTTTTCAATTGGCATCAAAGTGGGTCACTCTAAGTTAATTATTGAGTGAGATCCAAGGATAATCTAACTGTTTTGTCTCAAAGTATTGTCGGTTAGTAAAGAATTTGAACATGCGAATGAAAGGTACCTTCCCTCAATACACAAATATGATTTTTTCCCCTAACCTCTTCAATGCTTCTCATAAAATAAGTAGAAATCAAGGAGCTAATGCCCAATACGAAAAGCAAATACCTAAGGATCCAGTGCATGAAATGTGAAGGGTATGGACAAATTCAAGCTGAATGTGCTAACACATGGAGTGATGATGAGTATAAAGCATGCAATAAGGGAGAGGACTTATGCATTAGATCGAGTGTACGAGTCCAAATCTATGTAGTGAAACCCAGTGTTAGTGATCCAACAATATCTACATTTTGGTCACGGTTGATCCATCAACCTACTTATGAGTCACCTACCTCGATGATTTGACTATAAATCTCAAGAATAAGATCCGATCTTTAAAATTTGATCCACTAATATTATCCTTTAGTCTTCATTATCATCTCGGAAGGCATCGACTTTTGATCTTTAAATGTGCTCTAGTTTGCATAATATTGGCAATAAATGCAATGTTGACTGACCAAATATGATAAGTAGTGTCACACAGCTTGATCTACTATCTCGTGTGACACTAAATATGGTAAGTAGTATCACACATCGTGATCTACCATCTCGTGTGATAATAACTGAGACATAAAGTTTTGTTGTTGGAAAATATGCAATTGTATTTTTACCTAAAAAGTATGACAAGAAATATCTACATCATATATAAAAGTGATACAATTGTTTTTTAAGTATCTGAGGAGGTAATTGCATTTCAATTAGAGCAGACGTTTACGTTGTAGCGACAGATGTTAGTACGTTTAGAATATTAACAATATAATTTGCATGCTTTATTGGCTGGCAATATTATGATTTTTTTTACAACAATATTCTATTATTTCACTGGGGCAGTGTCGGCACCAGAATAATATTTTGCAGTACTATTGTTACACGCGTAAATCCAAGAACAATAAAAAGTCACTAGTTCAAGTTTTTCTTGGGTTTCGATGATGACCGTGTCTCTCGGAGTCTCTTCTCTTCAGAGAGCAGCTTCGCATACCTGCAAAGGGCAGACAGTCAACTGCACTGTTATACCAGATTTCTTTATGGTCAACAAAATTATAAAAAAAATGTCGGGGTATCTCCTTCAATTTAATTTCATTCTATATGTACCTTTTGAGAGCCTGTTCATTAGTGCCACCAATTTCAACTGGCTCAGAGACCAGTCTTCAAGTTCACCCTTGGAAACCGAGACAAACTGACAGCTTTTCTCCGATTGTCACAAGGTTGTCCAGAGTTCTCCTTAGTTTGTGATATCAACTGAGCATCTTTTCACGTATTGTATCATCCTAATTTGGCATAGTTGAAACATATAGTCAATGAACATGAAGGTTTAAACCAAAATTAGGCTAAGTAACATGAGCATGTATATATAGGATCTATCATACTTGGTTAAGGAGGGGTGATTGTCTTCAGAATGAAGGGCTTGGAAAACCGTGGAATTATGGAAATCAACCATATCTGCACTTGCTTGCATAAACACATCCACCAATGGAGTGGAACCACCATGAAGTAGCCAACCCAAAACCCCCCATTTGGCTGCCATTTCAGCACTATGTTGTTTTCAGATTTTGGTGAGCAAATTTGCCACCACAGAATCACTAGAAAGCGGCCAAAGTCCATTGGCTTCCGTCGGGAAAAATTTGGGTTTTGTCAAAAACCTGTTTTGTTACTTCGCTTATAGCAGTAAAGTCTGGATCATATTGTCAAGAAGAAAAGACAGTCAGGTTAATGTTTTTAATAATATTATTGACTATTTGTTATATATTTATATTTATTAATTTTAAGTAGTAATCATATTAATTACCGGATTCTTTGCAGCAACACCATATCAATAAGATTGAATTGCATGTGTCCTGAATTGGTCTGGGGTTTCAAAGTAATGAGCAGGAAGATAGGTTGGTGCTGCAGAGCTACCAAGGCATATGTCAGCCAGTGGAGCATCCAAATTTGGGCTTCTTTTCACCTGCATATATGAGGTTAATTAAGATTTCGTTTTTTACATGCATGTTTAATTGATTAATTCTAAGTATCACTAGCCTTGTTGTAAGAAAAAAAAAAAGTACCATGGCACTTAAGATAAAATCTATAAAGCACGACCAGAGAGAAATCTAGAGAGAGGCAACCTCATAGGAGGAAAATGGTTTGGCTGCAAACTCTTGATATCAAAGTTGGAATAACCACATTTGTTGGTCAGGTCTCATGCAACCAGGTCCCTCTAGTTTCTCCTTTATGATGGTTTGAGATATTTCCATTTGTATTTTGGTCAATTACATTTGGTCTCAATATGCTCATGATCCAGCCAAAAATACCTCTGCCATAAAAATAAATTGCCCCTGTTACTCTACGAAAAATTCAACATGTAATCCTAGCTAGGTTTTTCACATAGCACATGAATCAATCTTCAAAGAGATCAGTCAGTCAAATATCACAATTATATACCTTGCCTGTGGAAAGATTTTAGGGCCATGCTCCAGATAAAAAGGCCTGATATCTTTGGCTGCAAATAGAGGGACGCTTCTGATCATCCGGGCAGTGAGCATAGCAGTCCACTCAGGCCACCTGTGCTTGTTCAGCAATCACGTCAAGTAGTCTGCTATCTTGCATCTTCACCATCAGCTCCTGATTTTCAACATTTTATCATTATTGTTCTGATCGGTATTACCTCAATCCATTATCTTAGGAGTTCACATTCTTTATGATATTCTATACAAAATTGAATAATTAGTATTTGGATATAAATTGTTAATTTTTTAAATAAGGGTAGTGGTAACATTTAATCATTTTTAAAGAATAAAATACTCTAAGAGCCCTACTTCGATAGAGAAGAATTATATACAAGAACACATAATCTTAAATAATTTATACCTGAAGATGTGATTCCAGGCAAGCGAGGATAGTTGCAGGGATGATGCCCCTGATACCACCTCCATCAATACTAAGAATGGTAACAAGGTTACCATAACATGGGGGCTGGATTTGAGGCAAGACTGAGTTCTCCATATTATGAATGGTGGATACTGTGCAGGCCTTGAATAAGAACAAGCTGTGAAGAACAAGGAAAGCGCTAAGGCACCAAGAAAGATGGGATGATTATGATGAGAAGAAAGAAACTAAACTCAAGTTGTCCTAGATCTTGGTGTTGGATTGCAATGTTCATAAGCCATTTATAGGGAAATCCCGCAGCAAGGCGTGTACTATAGAATGATGGGATTTTAATATAAAGAAAATTCGAGGAACATGTAATTAATCCGTAGGTACAATGTTATATCTCTTGAGATTGCAGGAAATTTCCTATATTTTTGAAATGCAGGTTACGTAGCATTTGTGACAACTTAGAATTGACTAGCTACTATGTAATGAGATACATATATAACATGCTGTCAATTCTGCTTCAAACAAGAACCCCCCATTACTTGATCGTCTTTTAGCACGTGATTAACGGACTCCAACAAATTAACAATAGTATATTAATGCTTATCAGTCATCATAATTGGAGAATGTCTCCGCACGCCCAAACTCTGTCGTGGGCATCAAGGAATTATCATCTTCATTTGTTTGTTTGAGCTGTGATGTATGACCTACAACTTGTCCCAATTGTTATATGATTTATATGAAAATAAAGTCTGAGCTTGCTGCTTCTTTGAGGGTAGCATGCATGCCATGTAAAGTTCTCTTCCTTATCAATATATCTGTCATGGGTAAATTAAGTTCACAATTATTTTCAGTAATTTGATTGATTATTATTGCTTTGCATTAAATGATGAAGCTCTTTCTGTACAAAAGATTGTTTTAAAAATGTGTAACATGCTTGTGAGATCAATGGGTCAATTGTTAGGTAATTACTCATCTTTTCCTAGTTAAATATTTGATTAATAGTTAAGCCTTATCCTAATCTACCATATAAGGACAATGATACTGGTCAAAAAATAAAGAAGGATCGATGCAGGCATTCTGAGTATTTTAAGCACGTTTTAAAAACAAAATAAAGGTACAGTATTCTAATCTACCATATAAGGACAATGATACTGGTCAAAAAATAAAGAAGGATGCAGGCATTCTGAGTATTTTAAAGCACGTTTAAAAACAAAATAAAGGTACAGTATTGAACAGTACTATAATGGTACCAATTAAAAACCTGGACAAATCGACCTTTTTGGTCATTAGCCACATTCACGGCATCATGTTTACATGTATGCGAGAGGTTATAACTTATAATATATGAGGAGAGAGAGAGACTATAATACAATATTTAATTTGCATGCATTATTCGTTTCCATTATTTATTAATTTTCATTCTAATATTTTATTGACTTGGTGGGTACCTATCGAAAGGCTGCATCAGTGCTTTGAAACTATATCATACATCTAAATTATTTTATTTTTTCCCTCGTTGTAATAGTTTATTTCACAATTCCCCATCAATAGAGAGCCAAAATATTAATATTTTTGTGTTTGTCGCTTTTGTATATGCTTTGAAATTATCTATCCTCACATCTAAATTATTTATTTCCCCACGTGGTAATAGTTTTTTTTTCATACAAAGCTGATTCACATAAGCCAGTTTTTAATCTTGAATTTAAGAAGGGATAATGTAATAGTGAAAAATGAAAAGGAAAAATAATGGATCCTATATATACCCAGATGATGAGAGTGCTGTTGCACCAGAGCTGATTGGTTTGAAGAGGTATGCACTAAGCTTAGATGGTCCATTTCGGCTAACTACCACTGTATGGGACGATTACTGATAATTATAATTTAAATATGATAGATTATATTCTTTTAAGTATACAAATATGGTAAAAGAAAAAACTCATTTTATCTCCACTTTCTCTTCTTTCTTCTCTAGCCACTCTTTCTTAAGTAAAGAATAGTGATTTTAGACTATTTAAGGCTTGAAATCACTCATCTACACCTCTTTTCATATAGTCTATCTCTTAATAAAATGGTTATTGTGACATCCCAAAACCCGGGGGTTCATTGACAACCAGTCAGCCACTTTGAATACTGTGATCTCGGGTAACGGAGACACTCACGAAAATCGGGGCGAGGCCTCCTTTATGCAAGGGAGCTCTACCCAAAGTAGATAACCTGTCCCAACTATACACAATGACTGAGGTGTAGAGTAAAATAACGGCCACTTGGGCCCCTGCATCGATACTCACAATACACACCAACTATATATAATAGTTTCAAGAGTTAATAAAATACTCTTATACAACATATATTAAACGTTTAAAACATTCTAATACATGTACACATAATAATACCAAATCCACAACTCGACTTTCTTCAAAATCAGCCTCTAAACTGAATCGTCTCCTCGAACACTCCCTGTACCTGAAATGATATTCCCTCGACAGGGTGAGCTATCGCCAGTAGTGGAATCACCCTAAATGGGTTACTCCCCACCTAAGTGCATATGCAATGCTCAAATGTAAACACATACTCAAGTAAATTCGTGATCTTACTTGGATGTCTAAATGCCCGTTCCCATGTCTCGAGTCCTCAGCGACTCCCTCACACTTGCCTAAGCCATGTATGAGAAAAATATTATTTTCAAAACAAAACTTGTTGTTCTTGAAAATACACTACCGAATTTGGGTAAAAATATGGGACTACCCTCCGAGGCGAATGTGTTGGAGAACCTTCCAAAACAATACATGGGCTCTTCGGTAGTAATTGTAGGACCATCTCCAAACACCATTCTCCGGAAAATCATCTGTGAAATTCTTTGCAAACCATTTTATTTTTGAAGAAGATTCATGTCATTTACACACACCTAATTTCTGGAAGTTTTAGTGCATATAGAAATGCATTATGCAATTTCAACACAATTTATATAACACATGCAAATATCGTAGCCATATATTTTACATAATTTAAATCACAACAACTTACTTATATAAATTCTCAATACAATCACAAAAAATTAGCTCACATAGGCTAATTTAACTAAACCACAAACAATTAGATTTGAATTACTCAACCAAACACATTTTCTCACAAAATATTTTGTGAACACTATTCACATGAACAGTGAAACCCTCGGTTACTGTTCACGGCTAATCACCCAACATCGGTTCCACTTTGTAAACCCGAATTTCATAGTCATTTCCGGCCTCATACACACCACAATACGATTTATAGCATAAATTATACACTACTTGACCAAGCCGATCGAGTGGATTGTCACGGATTGCATCCAATTGAGTTCCATAGGTTTTCACACTTCGGTCCCAGTTTTGGGGTGATCAAGCAGTTGTTGAGGCCTCAAACCAGCTTGAATCATCAACAAAGTACTTAAATAAGGGTAAAACAAGTGAGGATAAAACCCACCTCACGGGGTTTGTGAAACTCCTAAAATCGGTACCCTTTGAGCCCTCATTTGCGTAGAAACGGCTTCTTGGCCGAAGAAATCAGAGCCCAGTTCGATGGCAAGAAATCTTAGAGAGAGTACTCACTCTCTCACTAAAATCAAATCTCACGTTCTACATCCCTCCACACTTGCGTTTGGCCTCTTTTTCCATTTCAGAAGATGACCACTATTTGACCTTTTGTCCTATCTCCATAGCAATTCTAACAATACCAATTATGTCCTAAGCTTGGTTTTTTGTTTGGCTCTCCGGACGTCCATTTGATCATCACTCTACTCATAAAACATGTGTCACATTAGTACATGTTATAGGTGACTTTATACATCACATGTTTCTGACACTCCATTACTGATGCCTTACGGCGTGTGAAGATATAGTATCATAAAGATTGTGAAGTAAGATATTATTTAGATTTCAGAGTTAGAGTGAAATCATTTGTGATTCAAGATCATGAAAATTTTAGTTTTGACGAAATTACAATTTTCCCTTTTGAAAATTGGAATTTTCTTCGGTCTTATTCTCCTCCTTAAAAGAATTTAATCAAAGTGCGATAATCCTAACACAACATGCATATGCAACGTACTATACCATGCATGTAAACTGCGTCAAGCTAAATATTAAACGACTAAATATTTTATCATTCCTAAGCAGTAAGGGATAGGTGTGCATCGTGTCCTCGCGCTCCCCGTTGACTCCTCCTCCATAGTGCCACCGTGCACCTCACCGCCTCAGGTCTTGCGTCACAAGAGCCTAATCACGGCTATCAAATTCTTTTGTTTGGTTCTCCTGGAAGGTCCATCAATCATCAGCATAATACATCCTAATCCACCATGAGCTGGATATGGAGTATACTTTCGGAGCATGGAGCGACAAATATCTAGTGGACTGTGTCTTTGGCGGTAAAGAAGCTGATCAGTGCGAGTTCTTTGCCTGTAAAGTATCTCGAAAGGCCTAATAAACCTCGGCGTGACACAAGGTGCTTAGGAACGACCCTCCCTCTTGGGCGTACCTTCAGAGGCGTGATCCCTGACCTCGGGCTCTAAAATTCGACGTGTTGCATCTGCCTGGCTCTTACGCCGGCTACGGGCCTTGAGAGACGTTGTCGGTATCAAGCTCACCTTCTTGGGTGTCTCTGTCGGATTAGGACCGGGTGATGGGTCTGCCACACCTCGGTCAACATAGCAGGTGACCTGCATGGCTCCATTACAGTGCTCATACGATTTGTCTGTATCTCGCACAGTATTTCTTTGTTGTAGGCGAGATTCCTTCAGACGAGTGCTCTTCCCGGCTACCCTTATGATCCGGCCAAGCATGCTCGCGACATCCTCTAACACTTGTATAGTCCTCTTGGGCCCGATCATCCGTGCAATGGGTGGAAAAAATTTGTACTCTGTAGTAAACGTGTGCCCACCATAACTTTGGAAACTCTTCCAAAAATTATTATAACCTGGTCTCATCAGACACTGTGAGATCTTGTTTATAAGTATGGCCAGGACTATCTCACCAGAATATACTAACCAGTGAATCTCACCAATGTGAGTCATTTTGACTAGAAATGTCGACTTAGTGAGTCGGTCCATATCCGCCGCACGCATCATGTCTCTGTGGTGTCATTGGCGTAGGTCCGCAATCCATCGTGACGTGCTCCCACTTCCACTCATTACCTCAATAGGATTGATGGCCTGGCGTCTTAGTGCTCGGCCTTAACTTGTTGACAAGTGAGACATTTGTCGAGACAAATTCCTATGTGTCTCTTTGTCCCGCTCCGGTGAATGCGCGGCTAAGATCTGGTACATCTTTGTTGCCACTGGATGCCGCGACAAATATGAAGCGTGAAACTCCTGAGAATCTCTCTGATAATTCAGCGGGGAACCACTACCTCTCTATAGAAGACTACCATATGTGTGGATGGTCCAGCCCTCGTCACCCTTTGAAGCTAGCCATGGTCACGTGGACCACTATCTCGCGATCTTGCCCTGGAACAATCACTCTGCTCACGAGACGGTGCTGCCTAAACTCCCCATCGCCTTGTGCTTTGCTCGCTATCTTTGTAACCCAAAGCATCCCCACAGTCTAAAGGCATTTGCCAATCTCGGGGAAGCTATGGCCTTAATGCTCCCCGTGACCAGTGAGCTCATCAGCCACCATTTTGCCTTACGGGGTGGTAATGCAAAGTGAAGTCATAATCCTCTAGGAACTTCATGTCCATCTAACGTTGCCTCATATTGAGATCCTGGCTGCGTGAAAATATCGCGGACTTTTGGTGCAGGCCACCTCGAACTCTTGCCGCATATAAGTAGTGGCGCTGTGCTGAGGCGAAGGCTACGGTCGCCCAGACTCCACGTGTCGTGTGTGGGGTAGTCTGCTCATGATTCTTCAATTGTGGGAACCATAAGCTACTACCCTCTTGGGCATCAAAACACATCCAGTCAGGCCCCTCGAGCACATCACAATACATTTGTGTACCCCTGTCCCTGTTTGGGACTATCGAGATGGAGAGTAAGTAAGTCTCCTCTTGACTCACAGAATCTTATCCTCCATCGGTCATCCAATCAAACTTGGCTTCCTTAGGAATTCGATCTCGTCATAGAGTCTTGTCCAGGAGGAATCCTCGATAAATCTCTGTAGTACCCAACCAATCCCAAGCTAGCATATCTTGAAGCTTGACCTCTCAGACTCATCCGGCCTCGACATACAGGTCCACTAACAGCAATCTTGACTCTACGTGTCACAAAAATCACCTTAGTAAGCCAAAACTTCGCACTTCACCCAGACTTACTTGTCTGGTGATGGTCTCTCAACAAGCATAATACAATCCTCAAATGATACTCATGCTCCTACATTTAGGAGTAGATTAAAATGTCATCCACAAATCTTCACGACAAGGCTGATCTAGATAGGGTTGGAATACCTATGCATGAGATCCATGAATCTGTGGCGCGTCGTCAATCAAAGGAGCATCTGATAAACTCAAAGTGCCCATAACACCTCCTAAATGTTATCTTAGGATATACATCTCCCTAACCCTCAATGTGGTAACCCATTCTGAGAGAATTATCTTAGAGTAGACTGCGCTCCTCTCGTGATCAAACCAATCTCAGCCGATCCTCGCTAGTAGGTGGAATTCTTGATCGTAACCACTGATCAGCTGACCGGTAATCATTGCTAGATCAAGGGTCTTGTCCTTCTTCTTCACTTAAATAGAGCGGAGCGCCTCATGGTGAAGTGCTCGGTCACAATGAACCCACTGTCCAGTCAGCTCCACATGGCCCGGACTCACGGGTTCATCTACCAAAATCATTGGTGTCAAATCTGTCTGCGAGTCGTAGAAGTGGGCAAGTACAGGGGGTGTAACTCGATGCAGGGTCTAGCCCTCTGTGGGGTAATCCGTGCTTATCAGGAAAAACATCTACATACTCATGAGCTACGGAGTGAATTACAGTCACGGTCTCTCCTCGTCCTGCAGGGTAAGGCTCAACTAGCCAACCATGTAATCACGACACTGGACTCGTATCTTGTGCGGGGAAAAGATATCATGCTTGTCCTGAAATACCACAGAGAGTATGCGTCCTGCGTGTAGGTGGTAACCCTCCTAAACTCCACGATCGATAACGACCACTATAAAGGAACATTTAACGATCCATCCCCAAGATGACGCCGAACTCTGACATGTCCATGATCCTTAGGTCCATTGTGGTGAGTCCCGAGATCTCTAACTCATGACCACGACATATCATCCCATTCGCCTTAATCCTAGGGGAGAACACGCATCTGGCTCCTCTAGGTCGACCTCTATTTCAGCTCTATCTGGCTTGATGCAATGATGAATGAATCACGAGCACGGAATCAAATAACACTCATGCCCGCTGGGGCGAGATGAAAAAGCGTACCACTGTATATTGGCGTCTCTTTGACTTAGTTGTGATTGTGATGGCGTAGACAAGCCCTGAACCTGACGTCCACTGTCTTTGTGGGCCTTGTCCTGCCTCGGCCATACTCGGCCTCCTACGGCTTGCACAGTGTAAGTGGAGGTGCCGCGTAGCTCCTGGCCCGAAACTAGCTCCTCGAGCTGTCTTGCATTTGTGGAGGAATACGTATCCTCTCTGTCCTGCCGTGTGAGGCTGTCTTTGTCCCAAAGGCTTGGGATCCCTGTCTGAGAGCGATCCCTCCCTCATATGCCTGGGGCTGCTTTGGTAGCGGCTGGCACTAAGCGCCCGGCTGTTTGGCAGCTTTGATATGTCCCGGCTGGATGGCGCGACTCTGGAACCACTTGTGAACTAGAAGCCCTCTTAGCTGGCTCGAGTAGAAGAGGCGGTTCATTCTCTTGCTCTGGCACCGCATCAGGAGTGCTCGGGCATCCTCTATCTCTCTCTCGTGGTCGGGTTGTCCGACCATGGAGTCCGTATCCTATGTGTGAAGTCCTACTGATCTTGCTTCGAATGGACAATTTATTGTTCTCAAATCTCTAACCTTGGCCGTAGTCGGTGTACGTAATCATCAGCAAATCGGGCTAGCTCAGTGAATCTAGCCACATTATCCATCAGCGGTCATCATCCCCTACTTGACTCACAGGGCTCTGAGCCTTCACATGCCTCGCGATTATCAGGAGAAATACTTACCCATGAATAGCTCACGGAACTACGCCACGTATCATTGCCTGCAGATCTCTGGGGTCTTTGTGCAGTTCCGCCCGCCCTGGGCTCGCCTCTGTTGGGTGGCTAGTGCGATCTGGTCGTGTCGGAGGTAATCTCCGCCGCCTCCCCAACACCTTCTCAGCTTTTATAAACCAGCTGATTACGCCCCCTTAGTGGTCTCACTCCCGTGAATGTCGGAGGGGATGATGTGCACTAAACCTCACGGAGGTTACTCGAGCCTCCACATTCTGCTACCTTTAGCACATCACTATCATTGCGTACCGCAATGCCTCTGACCTCCAGCGAGGCCTGCGATCAAATGCGTGGTGCGACCGTTGCCATGGGCGCCCTGCGTCCCTCGACTAGCCATTTGATTCAAATAGCGAGTTAAATTCGATCACGGTATCTCTAAGGCATAAACACGACCTCGAGACCTTATTCATACCTGAGAATACATTTTTTATATACTAAGTCCACATTCCTAAACGTGCTAGACAATTTATTCAATATATCAAATCATTTTTATTAACAAAATTTTATTTTTGAAAATTTCATTTTAAAATTTTTTTAGCTCATTTGATTTGATTTTATTTTAAAAAAAATTTTCGAAATTTTTTTGTGAACAGTGTCCAAACAATGACTGAAACAGTGCACTGAACCCAAACACTGGTTGGGTGCACCAAGTGCACAGCCAGCTGACCTAGGACGCGCACATGGTGCGCTCGGGCCGCGCGCGCGCACGCGTAGTGGTGCCGTGTCTCAGGCCTTGGCCCGGCCGTATCATGGCCTGGGCCTGTCTTATCTTGGCCTTAGCGGCCGTGTCGCAGGCGTGCCCCTGCGTCGTGTCGTGGCCCACAGCTGGCCGTGTCGCAAGCCTAGCGACCGTATCGTGGCCCGATTACCAGTGCTTGAACCTGGCAGGTGTCGTGGCCTAGGTCCTTGTTTCTGGTAACGCCTCATGCTCCCCTTAGTCCTGATACACCATCATGTATTGCGTCTGACTCCTATGACGAGGAGGCTCCTCATGTCACGATACAATCAAGTGTATCGTGACATGCCTCAGCCAACCAAGCCAACCTGCTTGTCACAATACACCCCCCTGTATTGCGACCAACCTCTCCCAGCCAAATCAAGCCTCACTTTGTCCACGTCTGGCCCAGTTATCGTGACATGCTCTTCCCATTGAGCACACGCTTTAAGACTCTTGTGTCACAATACAATTTCCCATTGTATGTGACTGATTAGGCGATAGGCCAACAGATTCTATTTGCGCGTGAGTGCCTAAAACCTCATCATCATACCCGCATCTGTCTTGTGTCTTAGCTTTATTTCTGATTAATGAAGAGTATTTCTATAGCTCGACATCTGATTTTTGTATTGTGTGAGTATTTGTAGGTGCGACGAGGGGGGTTTTAGGCATTTTGGTGGAGAGTAGAAGCGCATAAAGCTAATTTGGAGCGATCGCGATGTCAACGTCTCGACATCTAGCGTCGACATCGATATGCGACGTTGGGTTAACAAGAATAAAGTCGGCCAATGACGGCGTCGCGGCGTCGGCGTCATGACATCCGGCGTCGCGTCGCGGCGTTTGCAGTAATCGGCGGTCGGCCTGAGATTTTTTGTCTCTCCATCATTAAAAGCAAATGGGAGTCGGAATTCGAGGCATCGAAGATCCTCTGAACGCAGGCCACGGAAAGTAGGAAGCGGTGACCTTGATCTTAGAGAAGGACTGCACGTATTTTTTCTTCTTTTCGGATAAATGCGATGTATTATAGATTAAATATTTATGTACTCACATTCATTATGTTTCTAGATCATATCCCCGAGTGTTGATGAACCACTGTCTATTTGCATGGATTAAAGGTCGCTTTTATATTATTCGAGTTGTTTGTAAACTGTTAGAAGCGCTCTATATACATGATTCATTTACATGGTGGTGTCTACTTTTGTATTTTTCTTCTTTTCGGATAGAAGTACTGATGTGTTATAGATTAAATATTTATGTACTCACATTCATTATGTTCTAGATCCATATCTAGGGTGTTGTTGAACCTGTCTAGTTGCATGGATTAAAGATTCGCTTTTATATTATTCGGTTGTTATGGCTTTATTAGAGACTGCTCTTATGTCATGATTCATTTACATGGTGGTGTCTGGCAACATTGGCATGATAGTATAGATGTCAGGATTAGAGATGAGGATGTCTAAGGATCTGAATAGACGACCCTAAATTCGGTAAATAGAGATGTCCAGGTCAGGGTGGCGAGTAAGGTTAGAACATTTAAGCTTTTCGGAGTATCGAGTTGGGGTAGAGGTACACTCAACCCTACTAGCGAGATAGGCGAATACACCTCGAGAGAGGGTATCTCGTAAGCACGATCACCCCGTCATCAACAAGTCATGAATAAATTGAATAGTAATTTTTATAGGAAATAATCCATCAAAAAGTGGCGGGGAGACATAACCTAGTCTCCTGACCACGATGATCATTAAGAGCGATTAGTTTAGTTTAAATCAAATATTAGTAGCTTGTCACTCAAAGCTTACATCCAGATAATATTCAAAGGCCAATCTTTGTATTCAACACACTTGTCCCCGTGGATCGATATCTGTACTCTAGGTACACTATATTACTTGAGGTGATGCGTGCACTTGCGCACATAGGCGTATATATATACACATCACGCATTCGGCCTATCAAGTTTTTGGCGTCGTTGCCGGGGATAGGTTTAGTGTGATATAGAGAATAAAGCAATTAGATATTACTCTGGAATTTTTGTTATTTGTTTTACAAGTCTTTGGTAATTTGTAGTGCTTTTTGTTCACGTGTGTGATTGCGATCGGAGATTCTGATAGGCGCATCACGATGGCGGGATCAGTTAGCTGTAGTTTGATCCTGAACCAGAAAGAACTTTACACAGAATACACCAAGAACAGAGAACATAATAGACTAGAAATCTAGCAATAATGGAGAGCAGTAGAAGAGCGGGATCTTAGCATTGGGCAAAGCGAGCCCGCAAGGTAGGGAAATGGGAATAACGGAAGGAATGAAGGCCTTTCGAGGGGCGTTTATACGCGGATGATCCATTCATGTTACTAGAGGGAGTTTGTCCTCAGCCTACCAGTTGTTCGAGCTGACCATCAGAAGACCACACATTGACGAAACAACCCGAGGCTGAAGTCGGTAACCTTCACGGATGCTTGAACATCTTATTTCATGGATTGCCCAGTGAGAATCGAATATGCATTTGACTGACTTCCTCGAAGTTGCGACACGATCAGTACAATGAATTGGCTGAAGAGGCACTCGGGTTGAAGTTATTTCCCACATCTCATTGGGTGATAGAGCGAGCATTGGTTAGCAAATCGACCATTTGGATTCCATTGCTTCATGGAACTGACTTAGTGCAGTTTAGGCCAAGTTCTTCCCTTGAGAATTGCACGAGCTCGTGCGAGAGATCGATACTTTTGAATGACTAGAGGAAGAGAACTTGGCGGAGGCATGGGATGGAATTCCATGAGCTGTTGAGGAAGTGCCGTCATAAATGACCCGGATGGATGCGGAGTCCATTACTTTCTATAATGGTATGAGGAATGCGTAGAGCAGTGATTGATGCCTCGTTGGAGGGCCTTAATAGAAGAAAACCGGACCCGAGCATGAAATCTTGGAAGATGCAGCTACTAATACAAATAAGTGGCCTAGAGATAAGATGACACCAGTAAAAGCCGTAGGCGGCACAGATAATGAGGTTCTCAACAATCTGGTTACTCATGTTATACGGTATTCGCTTGATTAAGCCCAGACAAGCCAGTCACGCGAATGCCATCTGAGACCCGAAGCCCGTGGGAGTTGTGTGAATTACGTAGAGGATAGCATAACGATTCGAGTGCCGGTCGAAGCCAAGCGGTAGAGTAGGCCCAGTATGTGTCGAGGTTTTTAATCAAAGTCGACCACGCTCAAGGGACGGTGTGGAAACAATTATGGAACGAAATCAAAGGCGAGGTGGTGTAACAATCGAGGAATCGAAGAATAGTCGGAACAATCGAGGGTATGGATGGGAGGAACAATCGAACAAGCATGCCACCACCCAGAAGTGGCGAACCATCTCCTGAAAAAAGTGATGGATTTAGACGAGCCCTCGCGCAAATGCTTACATCTCACACTGCCTTTATGAATGAGGCGAGAGCGAATATGCGACATCAAGCCACTCAGTTGAGCAATCAAGCGGCCACGAGTTGAAATTTGGAATTACGGATACAGGTCAAATGGCCAATCTATTGACAGAAAGGCAACCAGGTTCCTTACCAAGCAACTCGGAAGTGAACTTGAGAAGAGATGGGAATGAACATGTTAAAGCAGTCACGCTGAGAAGTGGTAAAGAATTGGAATCTGGGAAGCGATTCCAGGTGGCGGAGGAGGTAGGGGCGAGAAAGTCATCCGCCGTCGAGGAATGATAATGCAGATAGGGAACATCCCCAAGAGAAACAGTCTGGAGGAAACACAACTGAAGCAAAGGATAACCCACAACCCATAGCCCCAATTCCGTATCCATAACGTCTAAAGAAGCATAAGTTGGATAAGCAGTTCACCAAGTTCATGGAAGTATTCAAGAAACTGCACATCAATATTCCGTTTGCTGATGCTCTGGAACAGATGCCCAATTATGTAAAATTTATGAAGGATCGCATCTCGGGAGAAAAGTGGAAAGATTTTGAAGCGATTAACCCTAGGCGGGGAGTGTAGTGCCATACTTCAGAGGAAGCTGCCACAAAAGCTAAAAGACCCAGGCAGTTTCACTATCCCATGCACCATTGGAAATGCTATCTTTGAGAGAGAATTGTGTGATTTGGGTGCCAATATTAATCTCATGCCCTTGTCCATTTTTAAACGTTTGGGGTTAGGTGAAGCTCGTCTAACAACAGTCACACTTTAGCTGGCAGACAGGTCCTTAAAGCATCCGAGAGGGGTGATAGAAGATGTCTTTGTAAAGGTTGACAAATTTATTTTCCCAGCAGATTTCATTATATTAGATATGGAAGAGGATAAAGAAATACCCATAATCTTGGGTGAGCGTTTCTTGCAGGCGCGGGAAGCGATGATTGATGTTCGGAGGGAGAACTAAAATTGAGGTACGGGAGGATGAAGTCGAGTTCAGCGTGTTGAAGGTACATGCAAGACATCCGTTAGAAGTGA
Source organism: Tetrastigma voinierianum (assembly GCA_016808115.1). Classification (NCBI taxonomy): domain Eukaryota; kingdom Viridiplantae; phylum Streptophyta; class Magnoliopsida; order Vitales; family Vitaceae; genus Tetrastigma; species Tetrastigma voinierianum. The sequence continues at coordinate 434,673 of JAEQBH010001805.1, read as the reverse complement.
TACATGTTTCATGGCGGAGATAGTAGAGGCTATAGTGTCTATTGAAGTGGTCTCAACGATCCTTTGAGGCCCCCAGCCTAGTCTGGTGATTCAGGAATATGAGCGAAGAGGTAGAGGAATATGTAAAATGGATGGATTCTTTTGAACTAATAGGAAGGGAAATACTTGAATCTCTAGGTGAAAGTACTAAAACGCCGGTGCCATCGATTGAACAACCACCCAAGATGGAACAAAAACCTTTACCTAGCCATTTGAAGTATGCATATCTTGGGATAACATCCACCTTACCAGTGATCATCTCAGCATCCTTGAATGAATTATAGGAAGAGAAGTTATTGAGGGTCCTTAGAGATCACAAATATGCACTCGGATGGTCTCTAGACGATTTAAAAGGGATTCGCCCTTCCATGTGCATGCATAGTATTTTGCTGGAAGAAAGTCATAAACCCTCAGTGGAAGCACAGAGGAGGTTGAATCAAGTATGAAAGAGGTAGTCGAGAAGGAGGTGTTAAAGTGGCTGAATGCGGGGTATTTATCCTATCTCGGGCCGATTGCGTGGAAGGTAAGTCCAGTTCAAAGAAGTTCCTAAGAAGGGAGGAACAACTGTCATAAGAACCGAAAATAACATATTACTGCCTTCTCGAACAGTTACCTGGTGGAGAATTGTATTGATTATCGGAAACTGAACAAGGCCACTCGAAAAGATCATTCCATTGCCTTTTCTAGATTAGATGTTGGATCGATTAGCTGGTCATGAATACTATTGCTTTTTGGATGGATATTAGACTCTGATCAAATTTATATAGCCCTGAAGACTAGGAGAGAGCGGCATTCACATGTCCCTATGGGACATTCGCATTCAAGCGGATGCCCTTTGGGCTGTGCAATGCACCAGGCACCTTCCAACGATGCATGATGGCCATATTCTCAGATATGGTTGAAGGAATGTCGAGGTCTTCATGGACAGTTTTAGGTTTTGGGTAGTTCATTTGACAACCGTTTGGAGAATTTAAGATCGGTGTTGATAAGATGCGAGAGACCCGACCTTGTACTTAGTTGGGAAAAGAGAGTGCCATTTATGGTACAAGAGGTATTGTACTCGGACATCAGTTTGTGAGAGGAATAGAGGTAAATGAGCAAAGATTGAAACAATTGAAAAATGACCTCCATACTCGTGATAAAAGGGATAAGAAGCTTTTTAGGCCACTTGGCTTTGGATTCTATAGGCAACCGTCAAAGACTTTTCTCAGTTATAAAGTAATTGTCTAATCTCTGGTCAATGGACCCCATTTGGGTGTTACCACGTGTATCACGAGCATTTTCTATGTTGAAGAAATTGGTATCGGCTCTTATTATCGTAGCTCCAGGTGGTCCTTTCCATTTGAGCTGATGTGATGCAAGTGACTACGATTGGAGCGGTGTTAGGGCGAAGCGAGAAAGAATATTCCGGAGTAATCTATACGAGCGAGGCCTTAGATGATGCTCGGTTGAACTACGCCACTACGAGAAAAGAACTATTGGCCATTGTCTTTGCTTTTGACAAATTGGACCTTGTTGATTAACCTGCCATGGAGTCGTAGTCCACACTTTGATCATTGCCATAAAATACTTGATGACTAAAGGGCCTTAAAACCCGAGCTAATCCGGTAGGTTCTTTTCTTTGCAGAATTAAACGTAGAGATTAAAGGTAAAGTAGACCAGAACCTAGTTAGGATCATCTTTCCAGGTTAGAAGAGCTGAGTAGTGAGGTTCAGTGAATGTGACTTTCTTGATGAAACTCTTAGTTATTGAAACAAGATTACTGGTTCCATGGTTTGCAGATTACGTGAATTATTTGGTAGCCAAGGTAATCCCTCCGGAATTTAGCTATCAACAGAAAAGAGGTTTTTTGCCCACTTGAAACGATACCATTGGGAGGAGCGATTCTATCTGAGCATTCGCCCGACCCGAGTGATCCAGGAGATGTGTGCGAAGATGAAATGAGCAGTATTTTGAACCCTGCACTTTACCATGTGGTGGACATTTCGATGGCGAACAGCGACTTAAGGTACTTCAATTAGAACTCTCTTGCATTCACTTTATTCAGGATGCTCATCGGTTCGTATCCACATGTGACAAGTAATCCAGCGAATGAGGGGCATTTCTAGAAAGGGCTGATAGCCCATGCATCGATTACGGAAGTAGAAGCCCATTTGGTTATGGGGATCGTTTCATGGGACCATTTCCCCCCATCTTATAATAACGTACATCTTCTTTGTGATAGATTATGTCTCTATTTGAGTTGAAGCAATTCGGGCCGCTAATGATGCGAAGGTGGTAGCACAGTTTATTCACAGCCACATATTCGCGTGATTCGGCACTCCTCGAGCACTGATCACAGATAACGGTACTCATTTCTGTAATAAGATGATTGACAAAGTCTTGCAAAAGTATGGGGTGCGACATCGTACATCCCTTGCCGCCATACTTGGTCGAATGGAATGACGGAGGTATGAATCGAAATCAAGTCCATTACGGAGAAAGCGATTCTTATTTCAGGGAAGGGTGGTCTAAAAAGATAGGATGCACTGCGGGCATGCAGACAACATTTAAAACACCATTGGGTATGTCACCCTTCGGGTGTTTATGGAAAAGCATGCCACTGCTGTAGTGGAATTGGAGCATCAGAGCCTATTAGGCGACTTATGGAGTTGAACATGGGCGGTAAATTGGTAGTGAGAAGGAAGCTGCTGAGCTTCGATGAACTAGGCAATTCGAGACGAAGCTTATGAAATGCCCGCATTTACAGGAAAGGACAAAAAGCTGGCGATAAACATATTACCGGGAAGAGGTCGAGGCGGGAGTAACGGGTTCTTTGTTTAATTCGAGTCTCGAGCTTTTCTGGGGAGAGTGAAGTCTAGATGGTAGGGACCTTTCACAGCCAGCTAAGGTGTTCCCACATGGGCGGAGGTTACGCATCTGAGAAAGGAACATTCCACGGTTAACACACAACGGTTGAAGCCTCCAGTATTTTGGGAGCGAGTTTCATGTGGATGTGGGCTTCATTCCATTGGCGCATCGGACAGTCTGATGACGGTCGTAGGACCTCGGATTCCCAGGCACATTGAGACCGGGTGTCGAATGCGACATTAAACACTTAGCACTTCTTGGGGAGAGACAACCCAAGCTTTTCTTGAAATTTCTCTTTCTATGGTTTAATTTTTCTTATTTGTTTTAAGTTTGGTTTGGTTTGCTGTTTCTGTCCTTAATCGGGATCTCCTTTTGGATGTTTGTTTCAGATTTATGGTGAAAGTATTGTGGAGGATCCTCTCAAAGAAATTCACTTGAAGTTCGAAGGTCACAAATTGCACCTAAGGGTTTTCTTTTACTTCAGTCCATTGTTGAATATTTTTGCATTTTGGGCGCACTACGTCACGTCATAGCGTTGGCTTTCAATGTCGCGGCGTTGAAGCGATGCGATCTTCGGTTTGACCCTTCTGCGGAGCGTCGCGGCGTTGGATCACCAGCGTCCACGGCGTTGGTGCCCCCTCGGCGCGTCGTGGCGGCGTTGGCTCAACGTCGCGGCGTCATTTCGCTCATCACATGGAACGTTGCGACGTTGGATCTCAACGTCGCGACGTTGGTTTTAATCACTCTCTGGAATGTCGTGATGTTGGATCTCAACGTCGTGACGTTGGCTACTTTCCTCTCTGGAACGTCGCGACGTTTGCATTTACGCGTCAGCGACGTTGACGCTATTTAGGCTAAACCACCCCGTTTTGCTTTTACCTGTTCCCTCCTTGCACGAACCCTAGTGCACCTTTGTCGTCCAGCGGCACCACACACACCCACACTTCTTAAGATTCCCTCCTCGCAAATTAAATGTAGGTCATTTGTTTTCCCTCAGCCACCTCAGGCATTGCCACCACCATTCACTTACTACACCACCATTGTCTGTACTGTCTCGTGCATTCCAAGCACTTGCTCGTTCCCAGGTTTTGTTAGCCTGTTTGGCCTAGTTCACTCCCATATTAGGTTTAGTTTAGTAGGTTGGGTTGTCGTGTGTCCCTAGGGTTGTGTCTACTTCACATTTGCCCATTTGGTCCTAGTTTTCATAGTGCACTGTAGGTGCTCGACACATTGTCTAGTCCATCCAGGTGTGGCCCTTTTGGTGCCATTAGGCTACATTGTACACTTAGGACCTTAGGTAGTCTTGATTTTCTTTTTGCACCAATGTCGGGTAAGAGGCAGAAGTTGCCTACTAAACGGGGTTGGGCTAGTGAGGACCCGACCCCGTTCGATGCTCTGAGGTTTGTCACTTGAAGGGGTGCGCGTCGGTCCGACACCATCTGCAAGAGCTGATCCTTTATCAAAGAGAAGGGCTTCCACCACCCGATGACTTCTTAGCAAGACTGGCCGACCAAGGGATGGCGGGCTCTTTATGACCACCTCGTCCGATTCACGATGAGTGTGGTCGCGAGGAATTCTAATACCACCCGACCTCGCCTCCAGCGTCGTCGAAAGTCAGGGTGCGCGGGGTGTGTTAGTAGACTTTAAGCGATGGAGTCTATCAACTAGTTTTATAATCTTGATATTGTTCCCCCGGAGCCTTTCGATAGGCTCTGGCGGCCCGATTGCAGGGGTCATTCGGATCGCGACAAGCGGGCGAGGTGGTGGAGCTCAATAATGATGGGCCGCTGTCGCGAGGCTGGCATTTGGCTATATCCCAATCGGCATCGGCCTTCCATCAAATCCGCGTCTCATTTAGGCGGCCGAGCGTGTGTGGGGTGACCGCCAAGTACTTACTGCTCAACTCTGGCTATCATTCGAGGACATTCCGTTCGATGTTGGGCAGGTTATGGAGGATGGCATAGAGGATGCCATCCTCGTAGCAGGCATAAGATGAACGGGCTTTTCATATATACGGCTTTATCATACGGCGGGGTGCCTTAGATGACAACCGGCGTGGCTACACCCAATCAAGGGGACTATATCGGTTTAGCGAGACAAGCTAGGGTGTACCGCGTTTGAGAGGACTTATGACTTGGAGCCGTGAGCCCTCGGACGGAGGGCTCCACATTTATGGTGATTTGGCCTCTGGGCGATCCCAGGGGTGACATTGGGGCGATCCTGCTTCTCACCCGCTACCTCTACCACCACCACGGTAGGCCTGCATTGGCGACCCCATCCGGTCCACCGGCTTAGGGACCGGTGCTCATGCCTGCGATCGCTTTGATGCATTGCAGGATGAGACCCGGGAGCAAAGTCCTCGCCTGAAATGGGGCCGCCGCGGCCGAGCATGCGTACGATTGGCCCGAGCCGGGCCACTATTCCAATGACAACGATCCCTTTAGGCCCGAGCTTGCCCGACTTCGCTACACTAGCCGCGCCGCCGCGCGGTGACACAGTAGGTGCCCGAGGAGTTCCATGCCTTCTCTTGTTCTTTTATTGCCAGTGGGGACACTAGATACTTTTGTTTGGGGGGTGTGGGTGGTGGTGATCGAGTTTTTATTAGATTAGTATAGTTTTGTGATGGTTATTTTTATTTTCGTATTTGTCTTTGTGGTTGGTTTCGTTTCGCATGTTTGTTTTGTTTGTGTTTTGATTTAGTTTCATTCGCTTGTTCATTTAGGTTGTGAGTCTTGTTCATATCTATGTTTAGTGGTGTGTCGTGTTTAGGTGATGCATTGTGTTTGCCATGTTCAGTGAGGATCACTTTTGACGAGTCTACTATTATCATGGAAGCGGGTGTATAACTCCCGGAGAAAGGATTCGTCGGATGTTTTGATGCTCGGGAATTGGGTTGAATGGGTGGGGAGGCATAGTGAGATCACTGGGATCACTTTAAGACCTGCTTCCCATGGGCCTATCCCACTCCACTGCAGGATGACCTCTAGGGTATGCCTAGGTTCAGAGCTCGACTACTAAGGTTCAACCGACCACAGGAGTCTCTAAACACCAAAGAGATGGGACCACTTAGTGAATAAGAGGATTGGCGGGCTGAAAAAAAAAATAAAATAAAATAAAAATAAAATAAAATAAAAAAAGAAAAAAAAGAAAAATAGAGAGATAGAATAAATTAGGATCTTCCAATCGGAATCTGAACATAGTCAGGGGCCTTTCAAAGCCCGATACTTACTAACCCGATTTGGTGGAAGTCATTGACTTCTTTTGCCGTTCGAGGGGATGAGAGATGGGAAGTTTCCACGAGCTTAGAGGCGTAGGTTTAGTTGAGTGTTCGGGGTGGCGTTCGAGGGCCCGAATGCGGTGCCCGCTAACCAGAGGTGGGGAGTCACCAGCTAATCTACGCTACATGAACATAGCATAAACTTATGGGCACTAAGCTTAGTTCTATGTTTGTAATTAGGTAGACGGAAAAGCGAGCGGTGCGTTCACATCATTTAAGTGATTAGATTTTCCCCAATTAAAGTGAGTTGAACTCAAGTTTGGGGGCGTCGGAACCTAGGTATAGACTAGAGTCATTTATTAATAGCACATAGGGTCCTTGGGAAGAAGTTATTGGAATACCTTGGAGGTTGAGGCATTAAGTCGATTACAGGGTTCAATCTAGATTCTTTGAAAATCAAACACCCTCATGAATCCACGAACTTGAACAAAATGGCAAAAGTGTGGTCGGTCCAATTTGATCCTCTATCTATCGGCGTAATGCGGCACTATCTTAGTGTTAGGCTATACTATGTATGGGTTGTGTTTCGGGTTAGAAGTCGAGTTCTTTCTTGAGAATGACGAAGCTAAGTTTGGGAGTGTGATGGAGTGCACAAAACACTCATGTCATACGCATACATCTTGTCTTAGCTTTATTTTACAGAATTAAGCTCGACATCGGATTTTGTATTGTGTGTGAGCTGGCGGGTGGAACGGGGGGTTTTGGAAGCATTTTGGGTGGAGTGGGCGCATAAGGTTGGCTAGAGTACGTCGGTTGGGTGTGAGAATAAAAGTCGGCCAATGGCAGCGTCGCGACGTCCCAACATCGCGGCGTCGGCGTCCACGATCGGTAGCGGTTTTTGTCTCTCCATCATTAAAAACCGTGGGAATCGAATTCGAGGCATGAGAGATCGTACGAACTAGAACCTGCGGAGAAGTGAGAGCGTGACCTTGATCTTGAAGAGACTACTTTTGTATTTTCTTCTTTTTGGATAGAAGTACTGATGTGTTATAGATTAAATATTTGTGTACTCACATTCATTATGTTCTAGATCCATATCTAGGGTGTTGTTGAACCCTGTCACAACTGCATGGATTAAAGATTCACTTTTTATATTATTCAGTTGTTTATGGCTTGTTAGAGACTGCTCTATATCTGTGATTCATTTACATGGTGGTGTATGGCCAACATTGGCATGATAGTACTAGATATCCGAGATTCGAGAGATGAGGATCATCCCGGGGATCATGTCGACGACCCTCGACCAGATTCGAGTAAATAAGAGATATTCTTAGATTAGGGTGGCGAGTAAGGTTGAGCATTAAGCTTTTTCGGTGTCGAGGTTGGGGTAGAGAATGCAGCTCGACCTCTTAGCGAGATAGGGCGTATGCACCTCGGGGTATCTAGTAAGCCATGAATCACCCGTCATCAACAAGTCATGAATAAGTTTGAATAGTAATTTCTATAGGAAATAATCCATCAAAGAAAGTGGGGGGAGACATAGCCCTAGTCTCCTAACACCAGTAAGTCATTAGAGCAGTTAGTTTAGTTTAAATCAAATATTAATGGCTTGTCACTCAAGCTTACATCGGATAATATTGAGCTGATCCTCTATATTCATACACTTGTCCCCATGGATCGATAACCGTACTCTAGGTACACTATATTACTTGAGGCGACGCGTGCACTTGCGCACATAGGCGTACATATATACACATCACGCATTTGGCCTATCATGCACCTTTTGAGCAGAAATTTTTTTTTTCTTTTTTTTTTTTTCTCTTTTTCTCATTTCCTCTATTGGAAAACACCCCAAAAAAATATATCCATATTTTTTTTCTCATTCTCCAGTGTACCCAAATAAATTTATAAAAATTTATTTTCTTTATTTTTCTTCAGTTTTACCCACTGTTAAAACCTTAGAAATTTCTTCACATCACATATATATTTTCATTTCCTCCAATAGCCTCCTTGCTACCCCATACATGCAGTAGCTTGTACACTGCAATTCCTACACTTCAAAATTTTCAAGAGTTTGATTACAAACTCTTTTTCTTTTACAATACTTGGACCAATTTTCCAGCTTTTCACATAATCCCTATGGTTCAACATAATCCTATCTTTATTCACAGCGTGAATACATAACATACCGCAATCAATCCGAGCGACCGTGATCACACATCACTCATATTATACACGATGCGCTTGGAAACCTGCTTTGCATCTTTGTGTTCTAATCCTGTCCCGTGATTGTCTAGGTAATCACATACCTAACCCCACATCGAGCCACACCAAGTGGTCATGTTCTTACACTTCATGACCATGGCCTAAGCCCAAGTCCCTCAAGCCCTAGGTAATTGTATACCTAACTAATCGACACTAAGCTCTAGGTGTTTGCAAGCCTAGGCCAATATCAAATCTTTGTGTGAAAGTGGTGATCGGGACTAAACCTGCTTCCACACCATCGGGCTCCCAGAAATTAATCGTTTACCTTGGCTGCGATACCAATTTGTGACATCCCAAGAGCCGGGGTTCCGTTGACAACGAGTGACCAGCTGGAATACTACCGTGAATATTGGGTAACCCAGACGCTATACACGAAAATCGGGGCGAGTCTCCTTTGTATGGGAACACTGAGAGTACATAACCTTCCTGACCATACACAATGACCTGAGGGTCAAACGAGTAAAATAAACGGCCACTTGGGCCTAGCCGATACTCACAATACACACCAACTATATACAATAGTTTCAAGAGTTAATAAATTACTCTTATACAACATATATTAAAAGTTTAAAACATTCTAATACATGTACACATAATAATACCAAAGCCACAACCTGGCTTTCTTCAAAATCAGCCTCTAAACTGAATCGTCTCCTCGAACACTCCTTGTACCTGAAATGATATTCCTCGCCCAGGGTGAGCTACTCGCTAGTAGTGGAATCACCTAAATGGGTTACTCCCCGTCTGATACTCTGATGTAAGCACACACTCAAGTAAATTCGTGATCCTACTTGAATGTACAAATGTAAAATTCCCATGTCTTGAATTTCACTGACTCCTCACACTTGCCTAAGCCATGTATGAGAAAAATATTATTTTCAAAACAAAACTTGTTGTTCTTGAAAATACACTCTAGGCCGGTAAATATGGGACTACCCTGCGGTGATGTGTTGGAGAACATTTCCCAAAGCGATACATGGGCTCTTGGGCAATATAATTGTAGAACCATCTCCTAACACCATTCTCCCAGGAAAATAATCACAGCAATGAAATTCCTTTACATAACCATTTTCGTTTGGAAAATTCATGTACTTCACACACACCTATTTCTAGAGTTACCCAGGGTCATATGAAATGATATGTCATTTCAACACAATTTATATAACATGCAAATATATAAATCATGCATATATTTACATAATTTAAATCACAACAACATATTATATAAATTCTAATACGATACACCCAAAAATTAGCTCACATGGAGTAATTTAGCAAACCGAGCAATTAGATTTGATTACTCGACAGACACATTTCTCACAAAATATTTTGTGAAAACTATTCACGTGAGCAGTGAAACCTAGATTCTTGTTCGCGACCAAATCCTGACATCGGTTCCACTTTGAACCCAGTTTCATAGCCATTTCGACCTCATACACTACAATCACGGTTGTAGCATAAAATTATACGCTAGCAGCCCGAATAGTGCGTGGATTGTCACGGATTGTGAGTGGGTTCCATACTGGAAATTTCACTTCGGTCCAGGGTTTTAGGAGATGATCAGCTTGGCCAGTTCAAGGCCTCAAACCAACAGAATCATCAACAAAGTACTAAACAAGGGAGTGAGCAAATGGATAAAACCCTACCTCTGTGGAGTTTGTAAAACTCCTAAGCAGAATTTACCATGATCTATTTCACGTGTGAGTGCTTTACTTTGGCAGAAGAAGAAATCAAACCAGATTAAGTGTAGTCTTGAAGTCACTCCCTCTCTCCTTTAAAAAAATCAAATCTCAGTTCTGCATCCTCACTTTTATTTGTTTCTTGCCCATTTGAGAAGATGACACTATTTGTTATTTTGTCTATCTCATAACAGATTCTAATAATACCCGATTATCATTACTAAACTTTAGTTTTTTTACATTTGACACTATCTCGGCAGTCCATTTCGATCATCACTCTACTCATAAAACATGTGTCACATGAGTACATGTTATAGGTGACTTTTGTCACATCACATATCATTTCGACACCAAGATACTGATGCAGAAAAGCGTGTAATTTCGACTATCTCGGGTCGGCGAAGTCGAAGTGTTAGCTAGATTTGTGAGATGATTCTAACGGGGTGAGAATCATTTCATCATCGAGATCTAAAGAAAAATTTGAGTTTTGACCGAGAATACGATTTTGCCCTTTTGAGAAAATTGGAATTTTCTTGGGTTTCTAGGTTATTTCATAATGGTGAAGTATTTTCTTATTTTTGTGTTATATCTTACTTAATGGCATTTAGTTTTATCATTTGAAAGCATTTACGACCTGATGTTTTTCGTTGTCTTGTTCTGATGCTTTATTTGTGTGGAGGTGATTCAAATAAACAAAACAAATTTGATCAACCGAAGATATTAGTTTATGATCATCGTATGGTGGAGAACTAAAGTCGTAGTTATTTTAGTCACTATATTATCAAATTTGAAAGCTTAATTTATATCGATTTATTATGTTATTAATTTGGATATTATTTTATCATTTATGGTTTTTAATAATTTGTATTTTGGATCTTTTAATCTATTGCAAGTTTGAATGAATAAAATTATTTTTCCTTTAAAAAAAAATACAAATATTGTAATATACATGTTATCTATTATATAAAAAATTAATAAAAGAAGAATAACATATTATAAAATAGCGATATAATTATAAAAATAAAATTATCTATATTTTAAAATATCGATAATTATAATTATTACTTTATACCATTTATTTAAGATTTTTCTCTCAATATCTTTTATGAATATAGATCAACTTTATCTATTCGATATTTTTATCAAAATGAATTTACCAATATTTTTCCATTTATCTACAAATCCTAAAGTATTAGTTTGATTTTATTTTGTTAGTCTGTTAGGTGTAAGTAGGGGTGGACATGGTTTGGTTAACCTAACAATGTCACTAAAAGTAAACCTATAATCAGCTTTCTATTTGTTATTTATATAAACAAAAAACCTAATCATAAACATGATTAACCGAATCTTCGGTTAACCATTTTTTTGGTTAACCATATATCGGTTTTTGGTTAACCATAATTAAAAAAAATATATAATTTCATAATTGTATATTAAAGTTCAAATTCTAATAATTACTATAAATACAATAAAAATGCAACAAAAAATGAATAAATTGTTATCAATTCATTTGCAATCTCATGACACTTAGTTCATTTATAATACATCCACATAATATAAGAAATGTATGAGATTATATAATTTAATCACATTTTTTGTAATTAGCCATATGTTTTAACAACTTCAATAAAAAATAAACTATATCTAAAATAATCACAACCTATATGCTTTGGTTTGACGATATTAGATAGGTCCAAAGAGTGTCTTATATTATATATTGTTATATACTACTAATATATGTATATAACCATAAAATCTAGTGTATATTCCTCCAGTTTCAAAAACAAACATTATATCAAAATATTAATTTAACCTTAACAACAAAATGCATGGCAAACAATAAATTCAAGTATTTTCCAAAAGTTATAGAAATTAAACAAAAGGTGTGAGCTTCATATGTTTCAATTACAAATAATCATGACAAAATCCTTGTCCATTCAAAAAATAATAATTTTCAATTAGAAACATACTAAGATTATAAAATATATTTGTTATAGAATAAAACAATATTGGTCAATTACTGTCATTTTCTTCAAATAAATAATATGAATTATCTATTTTTAAATAAATAATAATTTATTATCCACAATTTATAAATAAATAAATAATTATGAATTATTTATTTATAAATAAATAATAATGAATTATCTATTGTATCTAAATGGTAATAAATTATCTATTTATAAATAAAGATAGATAATTATCTAATTGTAAAAAATGATAATAAATGATAAATGACTATTAAATTTGACTATATTATATAAAAATATAAGTATAACATAAATTTTTAACCCTAATTCTAAAAAAAATAAAAATAAAAAAGTTTATGTAATTAAATTTAGGTTTCCAGGTTTTAGAAGCTGAATGAGATGTAAGACTAGAAATTCCAATTTTTTGGAAAAAGGGGCGAAATCGTAATTTTGAGTTGAAAATCGAATTTATTCTCTAGATCTCGGATGATGAAGCAATTACCGTTGGAATCCTCTCACGAAATCTGCTTCCTTACAGTAAAAAATTCGTCGAATTAAAACATTCGAATTTACCGCGTTTCGATGCATCGGGTTTAGGAGTCTGATAAGAAGTTTCGGTCTTGACGAGTCACATATAAAGTACTCATGTGCTATAAGTATTATGAGTAGAGAAATGATGAAAATGGACCGGCGAGATAGTACGAATGTCAAAGTAGGAAAGAGGACAAAATTAGTATAGGATTGTTTTAAGTCACTAAAGGAATGAAAAATGGAATAGTGCTTGTCATACAAAGATGAAATGAGCCAAAACGTGGAGGCGGTAGCGAAAGCAAAAATGGGTTTGTTGCAGGAGTGAGAGAGTCTAACTTCTCTGCAAAAATATGGGCAATCCGGCCCAGTCGGTCTTACGGAATGAAGGAGAGGCGCTTTCTACGAGAAGAGGGCGGCGTGGAATGCAGTTTAAGGAGTTTAAGACAAACTCCTTGAGGGTAGGGTTTCTCACACTTTCGTTTATTCCCTTTAAATTACTTTACAAATGTTTGAGTCGAGATAGGGCCGTTAGGGGCCGTTTAGTCGATCCAAAAACGGACCAGTGTCATAAGATTTTAGAGCTAAAATATTGAGCCCACTTAGTGAAATTTGTTTGGGTGTTCCATTTCACCAAATTTGTAATAAATCATGTATTGATTGGAATGAAATTTGAAATGGCGGGGAAATGCGGGTTCCGCAGTGAGCCCAGATGATTTAATGAATTTTCGGGAATAGTAACCGAGGGTTTCACTATTCCTGAAATAGTGTTCTACAAATATATTTTTGTGTGAAAATGCGTATGGTCGAGTGATTCGAGTCGAATTGCTCGTGTTTGATCATTAGCCAAAGTGAGCTAATTTTGATGTTTGAAATGATAATTGTGTGATTGGATATTATGTGGATATGTGCATGTTTACATATTTCGTGTCGTTAAAATATTGGAATTTGGCGCACATCGTTCTATATGCCTTGGAACATCTAGGACTATAGGAGTTAGTGCATGAGGCGAGTCTAGAGAAAATGGATTCGGAGGGTTGTCAAAACTAGAAATGATAGGAGGGTAGTCCATGCCCAAAATATCAATCGTCGGAGCAGACTGAATTGATATACATGGAGGAGTGAATCACGTACAATATCGATCGTCGGAGCGCTTGATTGATATACATGGTAGTCACTAAATATAACATCAGAGATGGTCCACAGTGAAACATCGGAGGGTAGTCCACGATAAAATATAATATTATTCTCATACAGAAGCAGAGTGAGTGTGAGGAGTCGATGAGGACTGGGATGCGAGTTAGTCATGTAGACATTCAAGTAGGATCATGTTTTCTTGAATGTGCGTTTAATTTGGAACATTACTGCATAGGTGGTGGGGATGGCCGCAAAGGCGATTCCACTCTTGCATTAGCTCACCGTGTGAGGATATTATTTTTGCAGTGCGGGGAGCGTACGGACGGCTGATCCTAGGGCGAGGATTGCGAAGAGAAGGGTTGTGGCTTTGGTTCTGATTTACACATGTATTAGAACTATAGTTTGATATATGTTGTATAAGAGTAAAAACATATTAACTCTTGTAACTATTAGGGTATATAAGTTGGATTCATAGTTGGTATGTATATTGGTATTGTTCTATATTAAGTATCTTACTCATGTGGATACAGTAATTCTGCATCATTGTTTGGGACGGGATATGTAGGTGTGTATTTGGGTGGGAGCTCTCAGGTACAAGGGAGACTCTGCTGCTGATTTCGTGAAAAATGTCGGGTCGCAGGCATTCCGCGAGTGTTCAGAGTGGGTTGGCGGGTAGTCAAAGCGGACCCCGAGGTTTAGGGGCGTCACGACTTGAGTATCGGAGCTTAGGTATCACGGCTGCTGGGGCTTGGGGAGTTGGGCTTTGGGCCACGTAGTGCTGAGGTATAAGAACATCACTACTAGGTGTGGTTCGATGTTGAGCGTAGGTATGAGTGTGGGGTCCACACCCTTCGTGACCACGGGGTGCCCTTCAGGTGGCCTTTAGTAAGGATCCGCCTTGTGTGCCCAAGGAGTTGCCGCGCCAGGTGGAGTCCTCCGAGATCATTGCCCTCCACTGAGCATTTTCTTTCGCCTCGTAGAGACTCAGCCCAGGGACCCGGGGGCTTAAGGTCGATAGGGCATCTACACTACCAGTGACTCTGCAGCTGGGTTGGTAGTAAATGCTCCCCCCGTTGAACCCCAGTCTGGTCTGGGCGAAATACCCCAGGAAAGAACGATGGCTGGTGGGGACCCTGGCCATCCTGCTGGCGGGGTGCAGTAGTGGTTGGTGTGATCTTCACAGAGTGGACCTTAAACCTGGTCACGGGTTTGAGTCTCTCTGGAGCGAAAGAAAATGCAGGGGGCATGAGTATTCCTGTGAGTGGGACCCACGAAGGGCACCCGGTGGTTGAAGGGTGGACCCACGGTGGAGCCACACAGGGCACCCTAGTAGTCACGAAGGTGTGGACCTGATAAAAGGATCCTTTTATTGTAGGACCCCATGCCCGTGACCGCCTCATGGGTACCCTTCGGTGGGAAGCTCCTCATGGGATATCCTCATTCCCACTTGGGTTTCCTTTCGCCTCCGGAGATTCGAACCCGGGCCTAGGGTCTTTGGTCCAATGGGAAACATCTGGTACCAGGCGATTGTAAAATCCCAACTGATTGAATCATTTATAATAGTAGTATTTTGGAGACTAAAATGGGAAGAAAGGATAATTTATGGAAATAGGAGAGGGTGGTATGAGCATAAGGGTATATAATGGTCATTAAGCTTAAAAGGATATGAAAATTTGAAAATCAAATTAGAGATGGAGTGAAATAGAATTTCAAAGTTAAATTTCAGCATTTTAAAGAGATGAGGGCAGATTTACAAGAATTAAAAGGAAAGTTGATATTATAAGCGACTTCGCAAGCCAAATTTCATTTGGTCTCCAAAGGAATAGGGCTCCACGGTTAGAAGAAGAGAGCCAGAGGGAGAGAAGGAAGAAGAAGGAGGAGGAGAAGTCCCGAGATTAAGAGTATGGTTGTCTTTGAATCAAATGTTTTTTGATGTCTGAGGATTTTAGGGTGAATTTCTATGGGTGTTCTCCTTTGGTCTAGGTTTGTGTAAAGGTCACACAAACCTAGATGTTTATTTGGGATTAAGAGTTTGCCCCAATTGGTGTAAAGGAAGCATGGAATCATCAAAAGCATGTGGTTTTAAAATTGGTGACCTAGGTTGAGTTCTTGGATGCATTCCATGATGCGATCCATGGAATGGTCAAGGGGTTCCATAGCACCCAATTTAAGTGTTGTGGAGTTGGTTTTAGATGCATTCATGATGTTTCTTGAGGTGTTATAGATTATAGATGTTATATGAAGTGAATTGGTAGCAAAGTGATGGCAAAAATGGAAGCAAAACACAAAATGCGGAAAAAATTCAAAGAGTACTCAGTGAAATACTACTGTTTTCTGTTTCGACCGATTTTAAATATTTGATCATAACTTGCTCATTTCAGATCTGATTTAGGTGATTCAAAATTCTGGGTAAAATAGACTTCTAGGAAAAGGTTATCTAGGAATTTTGTACAAATTGTAACCCTAAAGTGCCCAAAATTTACTCAAAGTAGGGTCGTGATGTAAGCCAGCATGGTTCTCGATACGGAAATGCTCACATTTCCTATTTCGACCATTTGTCGTATTTTGACCATAAATTGCTCATTTCTGATCCGATTTGAGTGATTCAAGTTGCTGTAGTTAAAATGGAGCTTCTAGGGAAAAAGTTATCTGAGAAGTTCAAGCAAATTTTAATCCAAAGTTCCCATAAAATGTTTCAAAGTGGGTATTTATGTGCCGATTCTATTACGCCAATGAGTCATCTGTTGTAGAAGATTGTGTTATGGTTAAGGGCTTTAGAGAAGGACTTTTAAATTGAAAATTTAAATAGATGTCATTGGATATATAAAGGACTGATCTGGAGAGTTTCATAAATTTTGAAGACCGTTTGAATAAATTTTGAGTCATAAAGTCTATAGAGTATTGTTGGAAAAAGGTTGGCCAAAATGAATGGTTTTTTTAGTGCTTAAGGGTAATTTATTCATTTAGTTTAAATGAATGTGTATGGTGGATAAAATGGAAGTTATGATTAATGTATAGTTTGTGGTTTTCTTGAAAAGGTGAAAAGGACTATCGGATGAGGCTTGAGGAGGTCGACGGGAAACAGCGGGGATTGGCGGTGGCGTAGCGTGAAAATGATATTTTGAAAATTGAGTTTTTAAAGTGAATGGTTTAATGTTAAAGCTGAAAGTTTATTGAAATATTTATGTAAATGTTAAGGCATATGGAAATGTTTATCTTGCATCAATATATATATTTATATGTATATGAAATATGTATGCATATGTTAAAGTATTATGAAAGTTTTAACATGTATAAAGAATGCATATGTGTTTAATGATAAGTAAATGATTTAAATATGTTATAAATGTATTTTGAAGAATGTTTCTTGATGGTTACCACTAAACCCCCTATGGTATTATAGTGATATCGAGTAGAGGTACCTTAGCGTGTAAGGATTTAGAGGGTAAAGTTATAGGTTACCCCTAGCGAGGAGAGAGATGGGTGTAAGGTAACCACACGTGATAAGGTGCTATGGCTGGAACCCTATGCAAGCGTGAGGTTTCTCATGGCGTGATGGTTATGGCCCGGAATGTGATTGTCCTCACAGTCGATGCAGGCGTACGGTGTGTTTATTCCCCTGGGTTCCATCGAGAAAGAAAATAAAGACATAAAGTTTAAGGCGTAAATGTTTAAGGCATAAATGGATTTTAATTGTATAAGTATTTATTATAAAAGAAAGAAAGAAAGTTCTGACATAAATGTTTTAAGACATAAATTGATTTTAATTGTAATAGTATGTATTACTTTTTGATATACTGAAAATGTTATTTAAATGAAAATGTACACTCATTGGGCTCCTTTGGCTCATTCTTTAGTATGTTTCAAAAACATTTTTCGGGACCAGGAGCAGTGCGTAGATAGAGAGGACCCTCCGTGCGTGAGTCGAGACCTTGAGGAGGCGGCCTTTGTGATTTCATTGTATATATAATTTTCCATACTTTGTATATGTTGAATATTTTGTTATGTATATATGTATATGTATAAAGTTGAAAAGGAACTACGTGAGCTTTGATCCTCAGTGGACGAGGTACGTAGGCGGTCGGCTTAAGTCGACTCGAAGCCACATCTTTTGATAAAAACAAATGCATGGATTTGAAGAAGTTTCAAGGTTTTGATAGTTGAAGTAGACAAATGTATATATGTATATATTGTGTTTGATTGGGTTGTGGGCCAGGAGTCTTAAAGCGGAGTTAGGGAGTTGAGGATGGAAAGATTAGAAGTGTTTTTAAATGTTTCGGGTTTGTAAATTTGGGAAAATCCAGAAAAGCAGAGGGAACTACGTAATTTTTTAAAAAAATCTAAGCGTTTGAAAAGAAAAGAAAGAAAAATTTTTCTACTTAACTTAGCATTTATTTTCTAAAGATATGTTAAGGATTGAAAGGGTTCGCTCCATGGATTTTTATTGTTTGTTTTAAGGAAAGTTTCTATATCCATAGGAGTCTTGGGAGTCCCTCGGTTTCATGAGGATTAATCAGGGTGGGATCCTTCAACGTGGTATCGAGCTACGGTTTTGAAAATGTGCAAAGATTTGAAAATTTTATGTCCATATGATTGTTTTAAATGTTTTATTTTAAAATTGCATAAATTATTTATGTGATTTAAAATCTTATATCATTACATGACATATTAAAATTTTGAATTCCCGTCGTCGTCGGCCAGGCCCACCGGGAGAGCTCTGACGTTAGTACCACCACGGAGGAATATGTTGATGAGTGCTTATGTTCCCTCCGCGCGGTCTGAGTGACCACATGCCACCACAGAGACGGGGCCGCCGCACCGCTGAGGTCGTGGGAGGACGGATATCATTCGACGGATGGCTCGGCTTTTAGCCAGCTGCAGTTCTGGCATTAGGAGCCGGTGGCCACATGGGAGGGGCGAAAGCTAGGGGCACGGAACTATGATGGATTGGGAGACCCGAAGGCCGTCATGGTTAGAGGGAAATGAGCGAATTTTACGGGTGATCTGATGTACGGATGAAGCGGATGGTCACTTTTACGCCTTTCTCCTCACGGGACGAGCATTGGAGTGGTGGAGGCGGTTCGGAGGAGAGATGCCCGGAGAAGTGTCACAAGGCACGAGTTCAAGGAAGAGTTTCTGAGATAAGTTTGTTCCGACGATTCACAGGAATCTGAAAGTGAGGAGTTCTTTAAGTGGACGGGGGACACTCTACATGACGGATTATGAGGAGGAGTTTTAGGCTCGTCGGACATGTCCCATTTATCAGGGATGACGAAGTTTCGAAGACGAGAGATTTCGCGCGAGTCTTCATCGGGGAGATTGGACCATAGTAGGCGTCGACGGCCAGCGCGCGGTCTGGCGGTGGTAGAACGCGATTAGGGTTGAGAGGGCATGGGGGTTGAAATCCCGGACTCACGACCGGTCGGACGCAGAAAGCGGGGTGGGTCGGCGTGGGTTGAGGAGGTTCCGGTCGCGGTTCAAGAGGAGGAAGAAGACACACGATTGGACCCGGTGCGGCGAGGCCGGTCGGGGGCGCAGTCTAGCGGGGTTCGGTGAGGCCGGCGAGGAGTAGCTCCAATTAAAGCAGTGTCTTGAGTGTGGGAAGACCCGTTATGGTGAGTGCAAAATGGGCCGCGAGCCGATTGTTTTAAGTGCGGACGAGACGCCCGTCGCCGAGTGCGATAGTTTTCTAGCGATTGGATCCAAGAGTGGGGCCGGAGCGGGGCGGGCGGTTCGATCTGGTAGAGAGTCGAGGTCGATCGAAGGGGGCTCGGTAGAGGCCCCACTTCGTTTCTTGGAGCACGGAGGACCGGCGGGAGTGAAGTCGACCATCGGAGAATGAGGCCAGGGCTGACCTCGAGACCTGAAATTTAGGGTGTTTGCGATCCCACTGGCGGGAGCGAATGTAGCAGGAAGTCATGGCGAATTACTATCGAGTTTTAGTGATGCTTATGTCTTGATAGATCAAGATTGCTACTCACTTTCGTTTATTTACTGCGAAATATATTATGCAGTGAACATAGAGATACAGCCCATAGATTGTAGTATGGTAGTCTCACTTTCTACAGGAGATTCACTTATAGCGGATAGAATTATCATGGGTTGTAGAGTGATTATTGAGGGCCATGTATGAGTTTATGGCGATTTGGTATTGTTGGACATCGGGACTTGATGTGATGCAGGGATGGAGCTGGTTATCTCGACATCCTTGCCGCCTTCATGGATTATTTGGGGAAAGAAGTTAAGTTACGTAGGCAAGGAGACCCGGAGATTTTTGTGGGAGTAAGAAAGATATTGTCCTCGAGTTATGATGTAATGATGATGGATTTGGAAGATGCTTCGAAAGTCATATTCGGGGTATCTAGCCTATGCAGTTGAGGTGAGAGATGATGATATGAGATTGGAAGACATTAGGTGATCGAGAGAATTTCAAATGTGTTTCCTAGATGATCTTCGAGATTACGGATAGAGATTGATTTTGGTCGAGTTAGCCTGGGATGGCTGATTTTGAGGCGCCTTCTGAATGGCCTACTTGAGAGTGAAGAACTTAGGAGTGCGAGATGGAAGAAATAGTCAACAAAGGGGTTCATCGGACCCGAGCCGCGTCTCCTTAGAGAACCTTAGGTTTTATTTGTGAAGAAAAAGGACGGAAGCATGCGATTATGTATTGATTACGGAGAGTTGAATAAGGTAACAATCGTAATCGGTATCACTTCAGGATTGATGATCTCTTTGATGATCGATTCTGGGAATAAGGTATTCTCAGATTTGTTGAGAATTCGGTATCATCGGTTGAAGTCATGATGAGGATGTTTCGAAACTGACATTGAACCTGATACGGGCATTTTGAGTTTCTAGTCATGTAAATTTGGACTTCACAGATACGGCCTTTATGAATCTCATGAATAGGATTTCGAGGCCTTACTTAGATCAGTTTGTGATCGTGTTTATTGGCGATATCTTGATGTATTGGGGGCGTTGGAAGAACATGCGAGCACTTAAGGATAGTGCGAGCATTGCGGGAACATCGGTTATATGCTAAACTTAGTAAGTGTCGGTTTTGGCTCGACGATTAATAAACACTTTGGGACACATAGTTTCTGTAGAGGGGGTCTCACAATAAAAGGCGCCTTTTATTGTGGGGTCCACACCCTTCGTGACCACGAGATTGCCGCCAGGTGGCGTGTGGGGTCCACCGCCCGTATCTTGGGTGCCTTCGAGTTGGGTCCCCATCACGGGAATATCATGCCCACCCTAGGCATTTTCTTTCGCCTCCGTAGAGGCTCGAACCCGGGACCCGGGGCTTAAGGTCGATGGGAGCATCTGCTTGCCAAGCTGAGTCGGGTTGGTGGTAGAGATGCTGATGGATATAAGCCCCGGTCTGGGTTCGGTGCTCTGAGCGGCAGAAGAGACATGATGTCTGTGGTGGTGCGAAGAACCCGTGTGCAGGTGAACCCATGGTGGAAGCACAGCACCAGTCAATCCCACGAGTGTGAACTTACAATGAATTACCTAAATCACGGGACAAAGCCCAGGACCACTTTGCAGCCAATAATGTTGGTGTGTTTGTGATTTGATTATTTATTGTGTGGTCATGTATGAATGATGTTTATAACATAGTTTGTGATATGTTATGATGTTTGGGTGCTTAGGTAATTAGCACTTGTGTATTGGAAAAACAAATCTTAGGAGTTCTGATTAGTGTAAGCTGGAAATAGAAATAAATTATGTCCAATTGTTGGTTTTATTGAATAATAAAATAAATTTTTAATAAAAATTTTAAGGTATTTAGAACACTTTGAGGGTTTCTGGTGAGTAAAAAAGCTGGAAAAGGAAAATAAATTAAATAAATTATAATAAATTTATTTGGGAAAAATAAAATTTTAATAGATTTTATAGTTGAACCTTCGTAAAAGTTTTGAGTTGTGTGGATGGTATTTAGGATTCTTGCATGTAAAAAGATAGTAAGGAAAATTTCTTGTGGAGAAGCAGAAAAAAAAATGAGAGAAAAAATTTGGTTTTTCGTTTTAAGTGTGTAGAAGCCCGAAGAAAACTAGGGATAAAATAAATTTAATAAATTTATTTAGGTGTATTGGAAGGGAATGAAAAAAAAAAATGGATAAAGTATTTTTTGTGTCTCCAATAGCAAATAAATGAAAAAAAAAAATGATAAAGTGAAGAAAATAAATTTCATAAATTTATTCGGTTGTAAGTGAAGAAAATAATTTTCTAAGAGTTTTACAAGTTGTAAAATTGAAGAAAATGGGTAAAATAAGTATTTTGAAAAAAAAAAAAAAATCAAATCAAATAAAATTAGACAAAATATTCGAAAAATAAAATTTTGAAATGAAATTTTCGAAGAAATAAAATGTTGTTGAAAGCAATATTTTAAATGCAAATTGATTGCCTTGCATTACACTGTAAATCTCTGAGGACAATGTGTCTCTGCTTGATTTATGTGTATGATTAGTGTCACGAGGTTGTGTTTATGCCTTAGAATCTTGTGTTGATTTCTTGCCATGTTGGTGTGTAGATGGCTAGTAAGAGGGCGAGGGCGATCCACCCAGGGCCTTGGTCGAGGAGCACCATCGACATTTGACAATGCCGGTATTTTATCGACGGAGGCCTTTATTGAAGTTTGTAGGTGTTGTAAGCCATTGCTTCTCCTTACGGTAGCATAAGCGGGTAGTCGGGGAGGACCCTAGTAACCTCCAGTTTGAGCACTTGCCCTCAGAGCATTCACGGGGGAGGGACCAGATGGTGCGGACCGTTGGTTTAAGCGGATCGAGAGCGTCACCAGAGACTATGTGTAGATCACCTCCGTCTGACTAAGATCGGGGTTGGCTACATTCCGAGTTAGGGGCGAGGCCGGGTAGCCAGTGGAGATGGGCTGGGACTTCTAGAGCCTTAGGTTATGACATGGGGCGGAGTTTGGGGCTGTTCATGGGTAGTACTTTCCAGGCTACTTGAGGCATGCGAGGCTCGGGAGTTCCTAGAATTTGGGCGACGATAGGCGTGATGGACTACGTGGCTAGATTCACATAGTTAGCGATTCTTGTGATTCGTGGCGCGAAGCGCAGTGAGGTGAGGAGAGATCGAGAATGGTGAGTTGTCAGATTTGGTAGGGATTGTAGGACTCGCGCTACGAGGATTATGGATTATGGTTGGGACCAGTGTGGGGAGAGATGGAAGATGCTTGGAGCACTCGAGATCACAGTGTTAGTGGTAAGGAAGGACGGTCCGGTCTTAACTCGGTTCGGAAAGGCGACTTCTAGTTCCGCGAGGGTTCAGTCACGACCATCGGGCGAGACGGATGAGATTGCCGTCGAGCGGGACGGTGGTGTTACCATTGTCGGCGACGCTGGACACATGGGCGAAGTTGCCCCCGAAACGATGATCGGGGTTTTGGGGGCCCGAAGCCGCGGTCCGATCACGCCGCGGGATAAGAGAGGATCTGATACGTTCCTCCACGGCGCGATGCAGGCCGGGGAGCCGATCTCGATTTGAGGAAGCTGGCGGGCGCCCCACATTTCCGCGGGGCGGGCGGAGAGGCGAGTATGGGTGGGCGAGGAGGCGGGGCCTGAGGGCGGGGACATGTCGGGAGTCGGGGCGTGTCTACGCACGTCCACACATGACCCGGAGTCAGCGGATCGGTAGGTCATATAGGAATGCACGTTTTTTCTATCTACTTTATGGGGCTGCAGAGTGTTATTTGATTACAGTGCGTCGCATTCGTTCATTCTTTGCATCAGTTGTGATTGAAGTTGGGCTTAAAAGGTTGAGACCTTAGAGGGCCGTTATGCGTGAGTTCTCCCCAGGGACTAGGCGAGACTAGGGATGATATGTCGAGGTTGTGAGTGGAGATCTGGGGGACTCTTGCTCACAGTGGACTGAGGATTATGGACGTGTCGAGTTGATGTCATCACAGGGATGGATTGGTGACCCGGCTTACAGGATTGTTATCGATTGTGGCGTAAAGAGGGTACCACTACCGCGGAGGCGGTATTTATGTGGTATTTGGGGATAAACGATATTTTCCCCAGACCGGTATCTGAGTCCAGATCATCGAGGGGCCAGTTAAGCGGGTTGGCTAGCAAACACTTACTAAAAGGACGGAGGGCCAGGACTTAGATCTACCTCGAGTAGTGTGCGAGTATGTGGATGTTTTTCCAGATGAGCTTCCTGGACTACCTCCACAGAGGGTAGTAGACTTCGGTATCGAGTTAGACTCCACATAGGATGACAGGTTTGAGTTGAGATTTCGAGTCCGATTCTGAGTTCTTGGACAAAGGATTCATTAGGCAGAACGCCGTAATGGGGCGCTCCGGTCCTGTTTGCAAAGAAGAAGGATAAGACCCTTCGACGTGGGTGACTCTGAGCAGGTTGAGCCAGGGTTCACGATCAGGAAATCTTTACCACCCAGAGGATTGACGATTTGTTTGATCGATTAAGAGGAGCGAGTTTACTCCAAGATGAACCTTCGCCTTGGTTACCATCAGGTGAGGATTAGGGACGAGATATCCACACTGAGCCGGCGTTTAGGGCGCGTTATAGGCATGGGTTTATGGTGATGCCCTTCGGTTGTGAATCGCCAACAGCATTCATGGATCTCATGCATAGGAATTATTCGACCCATATAGATCGGTTGTAGTAGTCTTAGTGGATGACATCTTGATACACTCCCGGTCGAGTGGGAGCATGAGTGTCCTTGAGGATCGTTTACGATTGTTGAGAGACCATCGGTTGTACGCCAAGTTCGGTGGGTGCGAGTTACGACTGCGGGAGATTTTGGGACACGTGGTGTCGGCATCGGGCATCCGTCGACCCGGAGAAGGTCGAGGGCGTGATGGGTTGGGAGGCGGAAGTCGGTCTTCGAGATACATAGTTTCTTGGGGATTAAAATTTGGGTATTCTGAGAATTCATTGAGGATTTCTCCGGGATAGCGGCTTTGTGACTAGGTTGACCGGAAGGAGAGTTAAGTTTGATTGGGATACAGTGGAGTGCGGGAGGCATTCAGGAGTTGAAGGGACTCTTCAGCTCCCATGCCCCGTGGATTCACAGACCCGAGGGGGACGGGTACACAGTGTATTGTGATGCCTTGAGGGCCGGATTGGGATGTGTTTTGATGCAGTTCGGGAGGGTAGTAGCTTATAGTTCTCGTTAGTTGAAGAATCACGAGCAGAATTACCTCACACACGACATGGAGTTGGTGGCCGTAGTCTTCGCCTTGAAGATTTGGCGCCACTATTTATACGGCGAGGAGTTCGAGGTGTACTCGGACCGCCGAAGTCTGAGTATATTTTCACTTGCGACGGGACCTCGATATGAGGCAATGCGGATGGATGGAGTTCTAGGGTTATGATTTCACTTTGCATTACCATCCCGGTAAGGCAAATGTGGTGGCTGATGCACTCAGTCGGAAGTCACGAGGAGCGTTGGCTAGTATAGCTGCTCGGGAGTGGCGGATGCTCGAGACTGTGGGACAGTTTGGGCTCTGATGTGACGGGCTCTCGGGAGTACCTTGGGGAGTTTAGTGGCTGCCGTCTCTGTTGAGCGAGTGATTGAGTCTGGTAGGCGGGACGGAGATGAGTGTCCATCGGGGGGCTAGAATGCGATCGGGTGCGGGTGACGAGGTCGGGTATTCACGTAGATGGTAGTCTTCGATGGGGACGAGTAGTAGTTTCCCGAGTTGTGGAATTTGAGAGAGGAGATTCTCGGGGGAGTTTTCTTTGCTCTCGATTGCGGTCATCCGGTGTACGAAGATGTACGGGATCTTCGTCGCCGGTACTGTGGAGTGGGATGAAGAGACACGTAGGGGACTTTGTTCGTGATGTCTCGGCGTGTCGGCGGAGGTTAAGGGTGAGCAGGAAGCGGAAGGCTACTTGACCATTGAGTGGGCCCAGTGGAAGTGGGAGCGTGTCACGATGGACTTTGTGACCTGCTTACCCGCGGACGAAAGCGAAGCATGGCGGTATAGGTGAGTAGTGGGCCGACTCCACGAAGTCGGCACATTTTCTAGCCGTGCGGTGATACGCCTTGGAGAGATTCTGGGTTGGCACATTCGAAATAATGACTACATGGTGCAGTATCCATAGTGTTGGATAGGGACCAGGAGGTTCTGGCGCACTTTTGGAAGGTTTAAAAATTTATGGAGCTTCTGGTGACTATGGTACGTTCCACCCGAAGCGGATGAATTGATCTGGGAGGACTATATAGGTATTAGAGGTTGTCGCTACGAGCATGCGTCACGGATCATAGGGTAGTTAAAGAGGCACTTGCCCTTAGTGGGGTCGCCTGCAACAACGATTATCGGGCGAGTATACGGATGGCACCATGCAGGGAGCCTTTGTATGGGAGGCCGTCACAGTCAGATTATGTTGGGCCAGAGGTGGGAGAGGCTCGTCATTGGATCTGATTTGATTGAGAGACACCTCAGAAGGTGGGCTTAATACGACAGCGCGTCTTCTCCGCGGCGCGGCCGGCGGAAGAGTTATGCAAATGTGCGACGTCGACCCTTAGAGTTGAGATTGGGATCATGTGTCTTCTTGAGCTGATGCTGGGGAGTGGTCGAGGTTCAATGTGCGGGAAATTATCGTAGAGGTTTATTGGACCTTCGAGATGCTCGAGAGGATAGGCCTGGAGTTGCGTACGGTTAGGCGTTCTGACCCCGGCATGTCGGGTGTCACGAGGTATTTCACGTCTCCATGCTCCTGGAAGTATACTCGGATCCGGCTCATGTGGTGGATTGGGGACGGTCGAGGTTAAACGAGGATGGGACCTTCGAGGAGGGACGGTGTGCATTGTTATTAGTGATCGGGTTTTGCGGCCTTAAGACCGTGAGGCTAGTGAGGGGTACTATGGAGCGCACTATGGGTGGAGGAGTCACGTGGGGCGCGAGGACGATCACGGGCCACCTATCCCTTCTTGTTTAGGGATGAAGGTCGTGGTTTAGTCGTTTAAGATTTAAGTAGTTGTTTGTCATGAGTGAAGTGCCGTTGCATATGCATGTGATTGATTGTAATTGTCCTAAATTTCGGGATGAAATTCCTTTTAAGGAGGGGAGAATGTAAGACCCGAGAAATTCCAATTTTTGGAAAAAGGGAAAATCGTAATTTCGGTTACGAAATTATAATTTCGGTTACGAAATTATAATTTCGATTAAAAATCCAAAATTTATTCTCTAGATCTCGGATGATGAAACGGATTGATTTGGAGATCGTGCCGCGAGAAATCCCATTAGCGTAAGAATTTCGTCAAATTCCGGGAGCCCGGTCGAGATTTACGTTTTGAGGCATCGCGGTTGAATTGTATCGTAAAAGCGATTTTGATGCAGCCCGAAAGTCACATATAACAAGTACTCATAGCTGCCATAAAATTGGTATGAATAAATGATGAAAATGGGCCAGTGGAGATAGTCTTGAATGTCAAAGCGGGAAAAGAGGGACAAAGTGGCATTATAGGAGTTGTTTTAAGTCTTCAAGGACAAAAAAATGGAATAGTGCTTTGTCCCTTACAAAATGAAAATAGGCAAAACGTGGGAGAGGAGCGAGTAGCTACAGGCAAAAATGGAGTTGTTAGGAGTGAGAGAGTCCTAGCTAAAAATATGGGCCAATCAGATAGTGGCGGAGTCTTAGACGAGAAGAGGCTGCTACGCGGAGGAGGAGCTTAGCGTGAGTCTGGATTTAAGGAGTTTAGACAAACTCCTTAAGGTAGGGGTTTCTCCCTAACACGTTTTTATTCCTTTAAGTACTTTACAAATGTTTGAGTCGAATGAGGCCGTTAGGGGCCGTTTGATCGGTCCCAAACCTTGGGGCCAGGAATTGATATAAATTTTGAAACCAAAATGTTGGGCAATGTAGTGAGAAATTTGTTTGGGTGTTCATTTCACCAAATTTGTAATAAATCATGTATTGATTGGAATGAGGTCAGAAATGGTAGAAATGCGAGTTCCTGAGGTGAGTAGATGATTTGTAATTTTAGGAATAATGCTTGTAGGGGTTTCACTATTCTGAAATAGTGTTCTGAATATATTTTTTTGTGTGAAAATGCGTATGGTCGAGGTGATTAAATTCGGTGCTGCGTGTTTGATCATTAGCGAAGTGAGCTAATTTTGATGTTTTAGGTAAATAATTGTGACATAATTGTGTGATTGGATATTATGTGGATATGTGCATGTTTACATATTTGCATGTCATTAGACTGTATTGGAATTGGCATACATGCATTCTATATGCACTGGAACATCCTAGGACTATAGGAGTTAGTGCATGAGATGAGTTTAGAAAATGGTTCGGAGGTTGTCTAAAACTAGAAATGATCGGAGGTAGTCCATACTTAAAATATCAATGTTCGGAGGCAATGAGGTGTTATACATCGGAGGAGTGAATCCACATATAATATCAGTAAAATTCGGGGCGGCCCGATTGATATACATCGGAGGGTAGTCACTAAATATAACATCGAGATGGTCCACAATTTAAAACATCGGGTAGTCCATGATAAAACATAATATTCTCATACGGGGCTTAGGCGAGTGTGAGGAATCGATGAGTTTCGGGATCTGAGTTAGTCATGTAGACATTAAAGTAGGATCATGCATTTTCTTGAATGTGCGTTTAATTTGGAACATTACCTTTGCACTTAGGTGGTGAGTAGCTTAGTTAGGCGATTCCACTCACCCGGGCAATTAGCTCACTTACGTAGGGGATATTATTTCACTGGTACGCGGGAGCGTGCGGGGGCGGCTAGTCTGGGGGGCGAGGGATTAGAAGAAAGCCCAGGAGTTGTGGCTTTGGTTCTGATTTACATGTATGGAGCTACATAAGTTTAGTATATGTTGTATAAAATTAAAATCATATTAACTCTTTTAACTATTGGGTATATAGTTGGATTCATAGTTGGTATGTATATTGAGTAATTGTTTATGGGCTAAGTCATTGTATTACTCCTTGTGATTGGATATATTGGATTATATTGCTTGTTTGGGACGGGATATCACCGGAGTATTGTATTTGGGTAGAGCTCTTGTACAAGGCTCTGTAGATTTTCGTGAAAATGTCGGGTCACCCAGAGCATTCACGGAGAAGTGTTCAGAGGTTGGTGGTCGATGGACCCCGAGGTTTGGGGCGTCCTGAAACGGAACCATATATATATATATATATATATATATATATATATATATATATATATATATATATATATATATTTGGAATCGGAGATCAGATCAATTCATCTCTAGTCTGGTCCGCTTCGATTTTTTGGTATGCAACGGTTTATAAACAACCCTAATGATGCATAATGAGGTTATCTAAAATTAATATATTTTTTTATTTTTTAATTAAATAATACTTTGTTGAATCAATATATTTGTTTCTATATTTTACACGAAAAACATTTTTATATCTGATATAATAATTTAATTACACTAAAATTTAAATTTAAATTTTCAAAATATGGAACTTTAAACATTAATGAAATATTTATTAAACATAAGTCCTATTATTAAATGAGGTTAATTTTCTTAGAGAATAATTAGTATTAGTTAAGATGATAAAATACAAAATGTTATCATTTGTTAATCAAGATTTGATAGGATAATTTACAATAAGTTCTTATATGTATTCATTCAAATAAATATTATAATATACTTATATTTATATAAAAAAGACATACATTATTAACCACTTGAATATTTTATTATTATTCATTATATATTATAGCTTGAATTTAATAAGTATTTAATTGGTAGAAAAATTTGAACTCTTTATGAAATAAAATATTCACTTACAAAACCATTTTGTAAGTAAATAGAGACAATATTTAGTAACAGATATTCATAGTATTCATGTCTTGAAATAATACAATAACTGACGAAATAATATCGTTTGAAAATATAGATAAAACATTATAATTTTTAGTGAGGAAGTAAATTTCATTGGGGAAAATTATATTTCCCGATGCATGTTTTTGTTGAAAAACTGTTTATTTTTGTCGCCAAGAAAATGGCGCTAAACTTTCCTACCATAACTTTTGGTGATGAAAATATCAATTTTGGTGACGAAAATATCAATAATTCATTGGAAAAAAGTTTTCAAAAACTATTTTAAATAACAAAATTTAGAATTTTGTCAGGAAAAATGATATTAAATGATGAATTTGTAATTTATCCTAAATTTTAATTAGGGAAAGGCATGTTTGAAGGACCTAGCAGGAATTTCCTCTTCCTAACGGGGATCCCTCCGGCACTCCTCTGATTTGAGAAAACATTTCTTTTAAACCCTTTTAAAAATGAATCCATAGGTAAAATCCATTTATCTTGTGAAACAGAAAATCTAAATTTTCGAAAAAGGGTAAAACGGTAATTTTGGTTGAAAATTGGAAATTTTCTAGATCTTGGATAGCCAAACGGACTCTGTAGATAAATTCATCCTCTTGAAATCCTAGTGAGCGAAGAAAAGTTTGTTGAATTAGAGGCAGTCGAATATTTTATGATTTTCTGGGTAATAAGTCGTCAGTGACTTAAAAGGACGAGATTTGTAAGAAATCTCGGAAGTCAGGAAATGGTTTGGGCTAAGTTCATTTAAAATAAAGTGAACTGGAAAGAAATAAATTGTTTCGGGACATAAACGGACCCGAATAAAGTAATTTGAATCATGTATTCAAATAATAATATAATAATAATAATAAATAAATAAAAAAAGAAGATAAAAAAAAAACACAGCAAAGTCAAACGGCGTGGGAGAGAAGAGAGCTGAGAGGTGTTTTTTATTTTTTCTTCTCTTCGTTTTTTTCTTAGATCTACGGAAATCGGACCGTAGGTTTTCATCGGGGTTGAAGGCAAAGTTTATACACTTGGCATTAAAGGAAACTGCGGCGTGGGCACGAAATCTTGGAGTTTCGTCAAACTCCACGAGGTGGGAGTTTTCCTACTTGTGGTATTTCTAGCACAAAGGCCATTTAATGGCTTGGGATTGGCTTAGGCGAAGTGGCGTGATTTGATCCTCGGAATTTTGGATTGAGTGTAGGAATTTTTAGGAGTTTTCGGGATTGTTTTCGGATAGTCAGGCTAAATTTCGGGATTGTTTTCGCACAGTTCGAGCTAAATTTTCAAGATTGTTTGTGGACAGTCCGGACAGGATTTTCGGGACTATTTTCGGGTAGTCCTGGACTGTGTTGAGGTTTGGTTTTGATCCCGGGACTAATGTCTTTAGGTTTTGTGGTGTGTTTTGGTATCCCAATAATTCGGTGATGAACCATGAAGGGACAAAGAGGTGCCCTGTTTTATGTGGGTCCGAGATTTGGGCCATTTTGTGTGTTATTGTTGTAAAATATTAAATAACATCTTTATTTATTATTAGTAAATCATGTTAATATATGTTATTTGATGTATTAACATGGATTGCATGGATGTCAATTACATGTAAAAAAAATTATAATTGTCCATGGTATGTAAATGTTTCATATAGCACTCATATATACATGTAACATGAAGGAAAATGCATTGGCATCATGCATTTCATATGCACAGTCACATCGCGTTGAGTCGAGTGTGGGTGCATGGTATTGAGTATTCACTTGTGTTGGTGAATGGGTAGTGAGCTCGTACTTTGGACGACGTTGAGTAAATGTCTCAAGGTTTAAAAACATAAAAAGAAATGTAATTAATGTGTGGGCGAATGTGAAGGGGCCAGTTAACCCTGAGTTAAAGCCTAGAACATGGGTGTAAGAGACCGGGTGTGATCCAAAGAAGGATTACGGATGGGTGTAAGAGACCCACGGCCGGCGTGTAGAAAGATTCACATTGCCCAAAGAAGACCGTAGTCCTTGTTTATCACATGTATACACACTTCGGGTTGTGTAATAGGAGTCGGGATTGACTTAGGATATGTTGCCCATTGGGACCGTGCCGGTGATCCTGATATCTTGTATACCGAAAACATAGGTTAAATTCGTTAAGGGCAGAACTGAATTGAATTGTAGAAGTGAATTGAATTTGTGAGCATAATTGAATTGATTTGAGATTGTGAAATATTGGAATTGAAAAGCATATTTGCCAATTGAAATGAAAAGAGCATTGTGAAATGCATGATTTGATTAATGTATGATTTATTGAATGAAAGTGTATATTTGGGATGATGATGAACTATAAATGATTGTATATAAAACAAGTATATGTATTGTATTGACATTGATGTCAGATTGAAAGTTTTGAATTGTTAAATTACATGATTTGAATTAAAAGCGCAGGCTGAAGAGATGGTTGAACCCTTAGCGTGAAAATCTTGCGTAGTGATTTTACCGATGCGCGGTGCAGTGATAGATAATGATCGAAGAGGACCCCGAGATGAGGCGTCGAGTCATAAGAGAGGAATTGCGGAGTATGCTCCAACTTGTGCATTCATGTCATGTTTCTTTTTGAACTTTGGTATTTTGCAAAAACATTTTGAACTCTGAATATCTATTTTGTAAATCATTTTGAAAAGGCATAGAATGCCTTCATTGTAAATGCATTTTATTAAATGTAAATATTTATGGGCTTGCCCAAGTGTAAACGCTTCCATAGATTTGAGAATGAAATGTATTTAATAGCCAGTTTGGTTAAGCTGACGATTAGGCGTCCCGGGTTTTGGTCGGATTAAGCCAATTAAAGGGCGGACGGCCGGGCTTGAAGGGTGTACAAAACACCAAAACCCATCCTCGGTCTCGCGCTAGGAGAGCGTTCCTAACTGAAAACCTTTAAATAGCGAACACTTCTTCTTGGCGAGACCCTTTCTTCTTGGGGAAGCCCCATGTCCTCACCTAGGCAAAGCACAGTTCGTCTAGGCGAAGGACGCCCGATAAGAAACTCAAACATGCACCCATTTCCAGCGAAAATGGAAAATGTTGAAGTGGAAGAATAACTCCTCTGCCCAGATGAAATAGAGCCCATTTAGGAGCTTAAGTGGACACTTTCTATACCGAGCCTTGATTTCCCAAAATCCTCTCATAGTCCTTTTGGCAAAATCTCACCTTTTACGGTACACATATGTAGCCCTTCTTGATGGGTAGAACTTTCACTTTATTCTGACGATTATGACCAGCGAGTGGGATTGGAGAAAGAGATCAACTGACCTCTCTCTTTCTCTCTCACTTCTCTCACACGTCATACAATAAAATGTTCTTCTGCCTTAAGTCCCTTTTGTTTAGAACTTAAATCGTGGCTCACGTCGTGCCACGTGTCCACACTCACTCAGGTTCGATTTTTGGCTCGAAGCAACCTATTCCGTCTCAGTTCTAGTTCAAATTATTTTCTGAGTTAGCAAGTTTGTTTTAATTGCAAATGTTGTAAAACTTCGTTTGAGTCATCGGACATGGAGTCCACGAAAGTACAGCGAAATTTTGACTATCTCGAATTCAGCAGTTTTTATAACTAGATTTTGGAGGCAGAATCAATAGGTGAGTCCGATTTCATCAGCAAGATCTAAGAAAATTTATAGGTTTCAGCACCAGCATTATGTAGTAATTCTTTATTTTCCATTTTAAGAAATTGATTTTTCCCGGGTTTTTCACATATTAGGAAACATAAAGCCACATAATATTGAGAATATATCTCCTAGATGCTATCAAATATAACAGAGGTCGTTCATGCTACGACATGTTTTTTTTACGAAGGAGATTGTTTGGAGAATCTACTCACGTGTGAAGTAATTGTTGTGGTAATGCTCTATGCATTGATGATGTACGATCATTTGTTTCTCATTCATTGTTGAGAAGGGTGTAAGAGGTGTGTAGGAGTCGGATATAGTTGCATGGGAAATAGAGCTTATTTTCATGTTTACTATGAAAGTTGGAGAATAAAGTTAAAATAGGAACGTATCATAAGTCAGTAACCTAATTGTTATATGATGGAATTCCTTATCCCCAAACTGCGCTAGAGACGTGAGCTTTAAATTGTGTAAAACAATCTTGTATGCAGTATCTTTGCTAGGTTAATCTCATGTGTTTATTTTACTCAAAATCACACTAGTAGATTTTGAAGTGGGACGGTGTTACATCACTTGATCTAACATTGCGATAAATCCTTTAATCAAAACAACAGTTTTTATTTTCAATTGGCATCAAAGTAGGTCCTCTCTAGGTTATTAATTGAGGTCCAGGTTATCTGCGTTTATATCAAGTATTGTGGTTAAAAATTGAACATGCGAATGAAAGGTACCTTCCTCGATACCTGAAATATGATTTACCGCCCTAACCTCTTCAATGCCTTCTCATAAAATAAGTAGAAATCAAGGAGCTAATCTTATTTCAAAAAACAAATACTGGGGATCAGTGCATGAAATGTGAAGGGTATGGACAAATTCAAGCTGAATGTACTTCTTTTTATAGGTGATGATGAGTATAAAGCATGCAATAAGGAGAGGACTTATCACGATGAATCGACGGCACAAAATTAAATCTATATGTAGTGAAACGAGTGTTCAAGTGATCAATAATATCTATATCCCATTTGGTCCACCAATTGATCCATCCTTATGATTACCTACACTCAATGATTGCACTATAAATCTCATCAGATAATAAGATCAATCTTTCAAATTTGATCCACCTAATATTATCCTTTAGTCTTCCCTTATAAATCTCAGAGGCTATCAGCTTTTGATCTTCCATTCACTCTGGATTTGCATATCTTATTAAGCGAATAATGTGTTGACCAAATATGATAAGTAGTGTCACACAGCTTGATCTACTATCTCGTGTGACACTAAATATGGCAAGTAGTATCACACATCGTGATCTACCATCTCGTGTGATAATAGCTGAGACATAAAGTTTTGTTGTTGGAAAACATGGGTGTATTTTACAAAGTGCTGTGAGAAATATCTACATCATAAATAAAAGTGATGTGTTTTTTAAGTATCGAGAGGTACTAGCATTCAATTAAACAGGCGTTGCATTCTTGGCAAACAAGATGGGCGATAAATACGTTTAGAATATTTGCAATATAATTTGCATGCTTTATTGGCTGTAATATTATGATTTTTACAATATTATTATTTCAACGGGAATGGTGTCGACACGGAGAATAATGTTTGGAGTACTATTGTTGCAAATTATGGATCTGAAACAATGGAGTCGCACTGGTTGAAGTTTCTTGGGTTTGTTGATGGCCAGGTGTCTCTCGAAGATCTCTTCTTTTCAAAAGCGACCATAACCTGAATATTATCATTCGTTAATCAAGATTTAAATAGGATAATTTACACAATAAGTTTGTATGTATTCATTCAAATAAATATTATAATATCTTATATTTTATGTATAAAGACACATACATTATATTATTAACCATGATCTGTTTTTTATTATTATTCATTTTATATTATAACAATTTAATTGAGTAGAAAAGAGTTTAGACTCTTTATGAAATAAAATATTCAGCACAAAGGCCCATTTTGTAAGTAAATAGAACAATATTTAATGTGATATTCATATATTATATCTTGAAATAATACAATAAACGTGAAATAATATTGTTTGAAAATATAGATAAAACATTATAAATTTTAGTGATAAATTTCATTGGGGAAATTATATTTCCCGATGCATGTTTGTTGAAAAATGTTTATTTTGTATGAAAGTTTTGGCGCGAGAAAAGGCATACTAACTCTATATATTTAACGTTGACGAAAATATCAATTCATTGGAAAAAGTTTTCAAAAACTATTTTAAATAAAATTTAAAATTTTATTAGGAAAAATGATGATATTAACAATGAATTTATAATTGTCCCTAAATTTTAATTGGGAAAGGCACATGTTTTTGAAGGGACCTAACACAATTTCTCTTCTAACTTGAAAGGGACCCTCAAGCATATCTGGTTGAGAAAACATTTCTTTTAAACCCTTTTTAAAAATGAATCCATGGAAGCCGAATCCACATTTTATCACTGTGAAACCCCGAATCTAAATTTTTGAAAAGATAAAAGCGTGTGTTAGGTTAACGGAATTTTCTAGATCTTGGATGTGAGAAAATGGACTCATTCCATTAATTATCTCTCATAAATCTGTGACCAGAAGAGTTTTGTTGAAATTCGAGACAATCGGAATATTTTATGATTTTCTGGGTGATAAGTCGTCAGTGACTTAAGGGACGAGATTTGTACGAAAATCTTGGAAGTCGGGAAATGACTTGGGCTAAATTCATTTAAAATAAAGTGAACTGAAAAGAAATAAATTGTTTCGGGACATAAATGGACCCAAATAAAGTAATATGAATCATGTATTCAAATAATAATAATAAATAAATAAAAGAAGATAAAAAACAAAAAACTAAACCACGGCAGTGTTGTGTGTCATTGAGCGTAGGAGAGAAGAGAGCGTACTTAGAGATATTTTCTATTTTTTACTTCTGCGTTTTTCTTAGATCTATAAATCGGATGTGGTTTCATTGGGCTGAAGGCAAAATTTATATACTCCATCAAAGAGGCGCTCATGGGCTGAAATCTTGAAGTTTGTCGCTGAGCTCACGAGGTAAGAGAATTTTCCTCTTGTTTATTTCTAGCCACAAGGCCCCATTCTGTGGCGGGATTAGCTTAGAGCCATGAAGGCCGTAAATTTCCAGTCCTCAAATTTTCAAGTTAGTGTAGGAATTTTTAGGAGTTTTTCGAGACTGTTTCGGATAGTCAGGCTGAATTTAGGATGTTTCGCTACCGGTTCAAGCCAAATTTTCAAGATTGTTGTGGAGTGGTGGGGTGAGTTTTCGGGACTATTTTCGGAGTAGTATTGAACAGCATGACAGAGTTTTGTGGTTTGGGACTGATGTCTTTGGGTTTTGTGGTGTGTTTTGGTATCCAATAATTGGGTGGTGATTATGAAGAATGAGAATTTTGTTTTATGTGGGTTAAATTTAGGCCATTTGTGTGTTGGCCATTGTAAAATATTAAATAACATGTACTGTGTATTATAAAATCATATTGTATATATGCTACTATTTGATGTATTAACATGGATTACATGGATGGTACATGTAATAAAAATTATAATTGTCCATGGTATGTAAATGTTTCATGTAGCACTCATATATACATGTAACATGAAGGAAAGTGCATTGGCATCATTCATTTCATATGCACAGTTACATCGCGTCGAGTTGAGTGTGGGTGCATGGTATTGAGTATTCACCCGTGTTGGTGAATGGGTAGTGAGCTCGTACTTTGGACGACGTCGAGTAAATGTCTCACGATTTAAAAACATAAAAAGAAATGTAATTAATGTGTGTTGGGCAGAGCAAGAAGGGCTAGATTAACCCCTAAAGTTAAAAGCCCTAGAACATATGAGGGGTTGTGGGTGTAGAGACCCGCGGTGTGATCACGAAAAGTTCTATATGGGTGTAAGAGACATGATTGTAGTCTTTGAAAAGTTCTTGTATGGGTGTAGAGACCCCGGCGTGAGCTGAAAGTTACATTGCCCAAAGAGGCACTGGTCATGTTTATCACATGAACTTTTGGGGTTGTGTGATAGTGGAGTTGACTTGGGATATGTTCCCGTGGCTTTTGCATTGGGTAGTGGGTGTACGATGAGGAATCGATACTTGGGTCATTGGTAATACAGTGTGATTTGTCTGACTGGCATATGCATGTGGACAGTCGGTGAGTGACCAGTTATATTATAATGACATATTGAGTGATGGAGCCAGCGAGGGCTCAGTACATGGGGCATGGTGAGTCGAGTCTCATTCATGGCATGTAGACATTCAGGTAGACATGTGTATGTTGCACTTGGATGTGTGTTTGATTGTGCGACCATTGCATGCATAGGTAGGGAGTAGCTCTTGTAGGAGATTATTACTACTGGGCACTCACCTTTGTGGACCCCCTTTCAAGTGAGATCAGTGTAGGCGGGTGATCTGCATTTTCTAGACCGCACACTATGAAGAAAGCGGATTGTGGCTTGATATATATTTATGAAATATATATACTGGATTGTATTTATTTGTATAGAGTGATATAATAATTTAAACTCTTATGGACTATAGTTTTATATAATCATGTGCTTATATGTTTGAGTATGGATAAATGGGCCCTCATTTAAAATTTTTACTGCGTATGGACCAGTGTAGTCGTTGTATAATATTGGGTATGACATCATAATTGTGTAGGTTGTATTTTGGGTAGAGCTCCTTGTACAAAGGAAACTCTGCCCGATTGTCGTTAAATCATGGGTCCCGGAAAAGAGGACATGATGGTGTGGTGTTGGGTTACTAGACATCCACGAGCATTCCGCGGGTTGACGGGTTGTCAACGAGACCCCCGGGATAGGGGTGTCACATATACAGTTATGCTTTCCTTAAAATCTTATTAAACATGGTGGGGATTTTTTTTTCTTTTAAACATTAAACCCTTTTTATACGATTAAACATTTTGTAGAAAATTGGGCAGAGTTTCCTCTGTTTTTCGGACATTTCCTAATTTTACAACACCTGCAATAAAACATTTTACACTTCCAATAATGTTCGTTTACTCCGTCAAACCTCTGGGGACATGTGAGTCCACAAGCGATTTAAAATCAAAATTTAAAATCATTTCTGAACACCATAGAATGTATGAACAATATTTTTACTGCCGTTGGAGCTCAAATTAGAAGTTACACCCAATGTCGCCCTACATGCCTCTACCACACAGAGGATCAGAGCTCTCATAGTTCATTTCTTTACAACATATATACATTACAAAATAAAGGTGCACAAGTAGTTATTTACAAAAAGGTCTATACATTTTCAAAAAGTGGTCGTCGCGTGAGGCGGAAGTGTGTGGGCCTGAGGATGCTCGAACTGCTCGTCAGTCTCTGCCACTAAAAACATTTTATAAAACATTTGGAAAGAGGGTGAACTAAAGGAGCTCAGTGAGAGCACAATTCCATAGGAAAATAATGTTTCCATATATAGTTCAAATAAAATGTGTAAAACAATTGTATAAATATCTCATTTCAATAAGCATTTACTTTACTTTCTTTTCCTTTTTGAATCCGCCATATCCAATGGAACCCACCTACCGTTAACCACCGTGGGCCCATGAAAGAACCTCAGATGAAACAGTCTTATGATCACCGATGGCCCAAAAGGAACCTCCGATAAATCATGTCTTTCTTTTAGATACCATTGCACTATGTAATAAATCACATTGTGCATTGGTAACCACTTTAAACCTTTTCACGTGCGCGGTGATATGCATCTTCCCTTCCCTCTATAAAAAAAAATCATCCCTTTCCATGTACTATATGCAGCAAAAAAACACTTTAGTCGAGCTTTCTTTAAACTTTAATTTTGTAACATAGGGTAACCATGAATTCAATCATAAACAATTTCATATAAACATGTATAAATATAATATATTCATAAACATTTCATTTAATATGGAAACCATAAATCATACTTTATAAAACTATGGAAACCATAATGAACATATTTCTCAACATAATTAAATTCGAAAACCACATTTCCTTTTTCATTTAAACATTTATAACATAGATACTTGAAACATATATATTTGTAAGGCATTAATATATATATATATATATATATATATATATATATATATATATATATATATATATATATATTTCCATAAACATTTACATTTCCCTACCTTGTTGTTTTAAGCCATTTTCCTCCTTTAAAAACTTTCCACCTTTGTCTGTAATCGCTTTCATCCTAAATTAAATTATGTCTTAAAGTCATGTATTCATGCATAGTAGCTAATTCTGATCATTAACTACTGTGTACTTTCTATTAAATTAGAAAGCAACCCTTAAGCATTTTCTTATTCAACCCAATCTCAATTCTAACTAATTCCTTCCAATAAATCAAGGCTCGAAGACAACATCATTACAAATATAAATCAATGATAGCATGCTTAAAGTGAAAAACTCATAATGCCCTTCACGTTAGCAAAAATACATTTATACCCTAATCAATTCTTTTTCTTAAAACTTTAATTCTAATACATTAAATTAGGCATTTACTCATTTCCAATTGATTAAAATAAATTGAAACTCAACTTTTTCATACTTTTCCTAGGGTGGTCGAATCCTACATGTCATACATTCATCATTATTTCTTCAATTTCTTCCACAGCTTAACCAACAAAATCACATTTAAAAATTCATCAATGCCATTGATTCAAATTTAAACTAAATCAAACCAATGCATTTCCAATTAAACCCTCTCTTGGCCGAAATTTACTACCCTTATAATCTCACTCTTTCTTTTCAATTTCTTAGAAAAATCCACATAGAATCATGTCAATTTAATAACTAAAGCCTTAACATAACTCAATTGAAGGTTTAGATAAATAAATCCATAAAACCCTAATTGCTTACCTTAATAGTTTGGGTGTCTTGATGTTAACTTGAATTCAAATGAAATCTCTTGTTCAAATCTACATAAAGACATGCTGAGAAACTCACTTACACCATTATATAACCATTTCCTCCATTAACCTTCAAAATCACATAGACTAGTAAGTGATCTCACCTTAAAAACTTGATTTTTTCACTTAGGATTTGATATAGGCACTACAAGGAAAAAGTTAGTAATGCGATTCGCGGAAGTGTGCAGTGGCCCACTTCTTTAAAGTATCATGGACTGGTATCATTATATTCTTGGCGTGGCCTTCTAATAAAGCGTCATCTTTGGATGCTGATAACAATGACACAAGCGCAAGCATCATCTTTAGACATTTCAAGTAAGCGAGACTCATAACAATGCGCTTAAAAGAAAGATTGTGTTAATACATTTTATCAATGACATGCTTTGGAGTGTCATCTTTGATTCACTTTACTTTTTAACATTTTATATTAAAATATTTATAATATGTTCTTAAAATAAAGAATTCTTACAGTACAAATAAAAATTTAAATGAAACTACAATCAAATTGAACTTTCTACTCAAAATAACAATATTCTTTTTGTAACTTAATTCTAACCAATAATATATATACACATAATAATCAAAGCTTATATACGATTGAAATTTTCTTTCAATAAGCAACAAATATTGATAGTCTTCACTATTTTTTGGCATCCACCTCCTTCAACATAATGATTTCTCGTTTTTTGGCTTCTTACTTTCATTTGAAACCTGTAAACAAATTTGAAGAATAGAAAGTCTCTAAATTAATTATATGTGCAACAACCATAAGTATAATTAGAACTTTGACCTTCACAAAAATTTGAAAGGAAAGAACACTAGAATTAACATAAAGTAAAAAGTGTAAGGAGAAAAATAAACATGAAGCGAAAAGTTAAATTAACAATGTTGAAGAAAGAAAGAAAGACATTAAATAGCATCTTTTGAGGATGTTAAAAATTTCATATATAGCATTTCTAGTACTAATATATATATATATATAAACAGTTAGTAAAATGACTTATTAGTTAGACAAAAATGAAAGTAAAGCAAGAAGTGAAATTAGTTTTTTCAATAAAGTGAGCACAAATTTTATTAATCATCATAGATGTTAATGTTTAAATGGAGTACAATTTTCAAAGGAATTAACAACTCAACCCATTACTTGCTAGATTTGAGCATTTGGGAATAGCTTATGACATAATCGGGAACACATTTTAGAATCTATTGTAACACCATATTTATTTAATCAAGTATGACTACTTAAATCATATAATGTGCATTAAGTTATTTTTCTACAACATCATGTACCTTCTTTTTAACATGAAAATTGAATTTAGAAATTTACTTTCTAAATCATTTTATCTTTAATAAGTAAAAAAAGTATAATACTTTCTAAGACATGTTTGATGTCATAAACAATACATTTCATATAAATTTTAAAATACAATTAGTTACTTATTAATCCCAGAATCAAGACCCATGATCCCGCGATTTGAGCTTGGGTTGAAAATCAACACTACTAATATTTTAACATTAAATTATATATATATGCTTATGTACAAATCGAGATTGTTTATCGTATTGCAATCATGTAGGAGTATCTCTGGGTTTAGTTTCATATAGTCTCCTTTAAAGAACATTTTTTCAATGCCACAATGATTTATATGAAAAATAAAGTTCCATACTAATAGTTTCTATAAGTAAAATAAACGAAACATATACGATCAATAGCATAGACAAGCATTACCTATTTAGTGCGTTCGCTTCCATCAAGAATCACATTTTCAACCACTTGGGAAAAAAATATGTGAAAAAGAGAGAAATGCACAGACACACACTATAATGCTATAATAATTATGATCCTTAGACGATAATAACAATAATTATAAGTGACTATCATGCTTAGAAGAAGTAAATATTATCTCAATATGCCCATTTAAGCAAGCCTAGTGAAATGTTTGCGGTTCTTCTTCTCATCGAAGGTGTTAAGATCTTGATTATATGAAAGTCAGCAAAAATTTATAAATTATTAAGAAGAAAAAATCATTTTTACAAGTAGCAAGAAGAAAAGAGTGAAATTCAAAAGAAAGAATATAACAATTTCCTTACCTTCATAAAATTGTAAATAATGACACTGAAAGATGCTTGAAGCTCAAGAAAATTTACAGAGAATGAGAATTTAACCATCAAAGGTATATTAGTTGAAATTGGAGAAAAGTAGAGCTTAAAACTAGTGAGGCAAAGAGAACAATAGGTTTACACTCCACTAGTTGCAACTTGCTTTGAAGATGTGAACATGAAATTTAGAATTGATAAACAAACTACTCTGAACCTAATGATTGTTTGTCATGAACTTCATTGATAGTCTTTCTTGCTCAAAAGACACTGGACACGCAAATTAGAATTTATGTGGCATCCAAGAGCTTAATCACAAGGAGAA
This sequence comes from Tetrastigma voinierianum, assembly GCA_016808115.1. NCBI lineage: Eukaryota > Viridiplantae > Streptophyta > Magnoliopsida > Vitales > Vitaceae > Tetrastigma > Tetrastigma voinierianum. Next base: position 392,164 of record JAEQBH010001805.1, on the reverse strand, counting down.
AGCTCCTCTCAATTAGCTTAGCTAGGTGGCTTCACATCGTGGCATTTATTTTTTCTCGATGTTTCCTAGGCGTTATCTTCCTTTATAACAAAGGATTTATCGGGTTGGTGGGAATAGGAAAAATAAAACAAAGAACTATTTCTAACCCAATGAACCCAACCTCTGCCTCGTTGAATAATGGTGTTAAATAAAAAAATTGTACCACTCAAATATTTTATCTTCACATCACATAAAATCCTCATATAATCATTACTTATTTTGAAAAAGATCAATTCTCTAAATATTATCGGGTAAATCCTAATCGCCATCAAATTAACAAACATATTAAATGAGTCAATCTAGGTTAAATATTAAATGGTGCACTTTACTCAAAGAATAATTTATATGCTGTGTAAGACCCGAGAAATTCCAATTTCTGGAATAAGGGTAAAATCGTAATTTTGATTACCAAATTGAAATTTCGGTTAAAAATCCATAATTAATTCTCTAGATCTCGGATGACAAAACGGATTGTACCGTTGAATCGCTCCTCAAATCTAGCTAGCACATAAAATTTCGTCACTCGGTATCGCTTGAGCTCAAGACGCTGAGCATCGCTGAAAAGTCGTAAACAATTTTCGATGCAACGAAAGTCATGTATAACACGTACTCATGTACCATAAATGGTATGAGTAGAGAAACGATGAAAATGGACGGCCGAGATAGTGCCGAATATCAAATCTGGGAAATGAGGGACATAACGGTCATTTTTAGAGAAGTTTAAGTCACTACAAGACAAATTAGTGAACATGGCTGTCTTCTCCACCAAAACTAAAAGAGCAAAACGTGATTTTGAGAGAGGAGGATGCAGTAGCCGAAATGGGGGAGCCAGGTGAGAGAAGGTCTCACTTTCTGTAATGCGACGATCCTGATCGCTTCTGGCGGCCTTCAGTTATGAGAAATGTTCCCATGCCGACAAGTTACGCTTTATCCTGATCGGGAGTTTCTTCAAACTCCCCGAGGTGATTTTTCTCCCTACTTGGGTTCTTACTCTTAAATGTTTTACTAATGTTTCTGAATGAGGTCGTGAGGGGTGTTGACCCGGCCCCAAACCTTGGGACCGAATTGATGGGAATTTTTGGAAACCAAAATGTTGAGCCGTAAATGGGTATGGGCTGTTTGGGTATAAATTGTGTTGATTTGTGTATTGAATGGTTGCTTGGTATGCATTGGGCCGGGAATGGCCGTGGATTGCGGGTTCACAAGGTGAACCGTTGATTTAGATTTTTTCAGAATAAGAACCGAGGGTTTTTTACTATCTCCCGAAACAAGAGTTCTAAAATTATATTTTGCGGAAAATATGTGTTTCGTTAAGTAATTCGAACAAAATTAAGCTGTGGCTTGAACATTAGCCCTAGGAGCTAATTTTGGTGTTTCTGAAATGATAATCACATATATGATCAGGTGATTTTTAATTAGGCGCAGCATATTCTGCGCTTATATTTTCGCATATATTGGGGATCAGACGTCGACTGACATATGTACCGAACATCCGTACTATGCTAGTGCATGGTATAAGTCTAGAGAAGACGGCCGAGGTGTCTAAAAAAATGTTAATCACCTGAGGGTAGTCCACAAACTAGAAATATCAATCGTCTGAGCGCCCAATCGATATTCATCTGAGGGTAGTCCACAAACACTAATATATCAATCGGCCTGAGCTACCCACCGATATATATACATCTGGAGGGTTGTCCACTATTAAAAACTAATATTCTCATACGAGGCTTAGGCGAGTGTGAGAGAGTTCAAGTGAGGACTCTGATCTCGAAGTTATCATGTAGACATTCAAGTAGGATCATGCATTCGCTGGTGTGTGTTTAAATTGGAACATTGCATCAAGACTGGGGTGGTGAGTGCAACCACTTAAAAGGCGATTCCTCCTATCGGAAGCTTTTTAGCTCACCCCGTCGTGGGATCCCCTTACGTGCAATGTGTGGAACGTGCGAGGTGACGACTGGCCCTGGTGAGACCGAGACGAAGAAAGCCGGCCATGCACACGTATACACGTACTGTAACTTTTTAAGTTTAATGTATATATCGTAAAAGAGTAAAAACATATTAACTCTTGTAACTATTGAGTATATAGTCGATTCATAGTTGCATGTATATCGAGTATTGTTTATGAGCCCAAGTGGTCGCTTTTCTTTAAATCATAAACTCGTTATATTGGACTGTCTTGGGGACAGTTTACGCAGTCTCTGATTTCGGGTAGAGCTCCCTCGCACAAAGGAGACTCGGCCCCGATTTTCGTGAGTGGCTGCCCGGTCACCCGACATTCACGAAAGATTCTCGCTGCCGACGGCACAACCCGGACACCCCTCGGCCTGGGGGCGCGCCAGCCTGCATCGCAGCTTAGGCATACGAATACCTAGTGGAGCTCAGAGTCAGTATCCATCACCACTAGGTGGTTTGGATGAGTATAGGTATATGGAAACCTAAGTGGATAGAAAAAATTTGGGCTTAGCCATGATCGTGATGAGCATCACCACTGTGTGTGGTTCGATAAACTGCCAGTATGAGATTACCTAGAAAAATCACTGACAAAACTAACACTACACGCACGTGTGTTGATGTGTTTTGTGTGATTTGGTTGAATTATTTGATGATTGGTGTGTATGCCATGTCATGTTGTGTGGCTCGTAAGCCAAATTGCTTAGTGTGAGATTGTATTGTTGCTTGGTGATTAGCACATGGAAGTGTTAGAAAATATTTAGAAAATATTTTGAGTGGTACATTGTGTAAAAACTTGAAACGAATAAATTGAAATCAATTTATTTGGTTTATCGATGTACCAAAATAGAATTTTTAATGAAATTTTAAAGGTGTGAGAACATTTCGGTGTTTACAAGGTGTAATCTTGAACTAAAGAAATAAACAAATAAATTCATGATTTATTTGCTTGTAGGTGAAGAAATTTAATTTTTAAGGTTTTACAAGTAAACCGACTTTAAAATTAAATAAAATAAAATTTTCTAAATTTATTGATTGTTGGAAAGTGAGAAGAAAGTTTAAAGCCAAGAAAATAAATTTACTAAATTTATTTGATGAGAATTGAAGAAAATTATTTTCTGGCGATTTTACAAGTAGTAAAATTGAAATAGGTTTGGAAGGAAATAAATTTTTATAAATTTATTTGAGTATTAGAGAGTGTGAAAAAAAAAGATTTTAGTGAGCTTGGTGATTTTTCATACCGCTGAAATAATGAAAATGATAATAATAATTATAATGAAAAAAAATTTTTTCGGGGCAAAATCGCTTTTGTGCTATCGCCCGCTATATTGCGGAAAAAATTAAATCAGATTGTAGGTCAGAGTTTTCAGGTTGCAATACGCTTTGTATTGCGTAGAAGGAAGTTGGAAGGCCGAAAAATTGTACTTGGTAGAGACCGATCAGACGTTGTGCCGTCGCGCAGAGAGATCAGACGCAATACAAAGAAATTGTATTGTGACTAGGCAGGGGGTACGGGCAAGAGTCAGACAATACAGCCCATCGCGACTCGCGACACGGACACTGGCCGGGCATCGCTGGGTTAGGCCGCTGGGCGTAGCGCTGGGCGCGCGACCAGTGGCGCAGCGCGCTGGCGAAGGCGCGCTGGGCGAGGCGCGCTGCGGTGCGCGGCAGCGCTACGAGCGGCAGCCATGCAAGCGGGCGACGTGTGCGGTAGCGTGGCAGCGCGCAAAGTGACGCTGGTAGCGCGCGGCGCGGAGAAAGCTGGGCAGAGCTGGCCGGCGCTGGGCGCACTACTGGCGCGCGGTCGGTTTCGACTGTGCACTCTGCACCCCTACTGCCAGTCTCTGCCGACGCATTTTCCCCGAGTCAGCTTGGGACATTGTTCATGAACCCTGCTCCATGAACACCGGCTCATCTCGAAATTTTCAAAAAATATATATATATTTTTTAAAAATATTTAAAAAAATCAAATAAAATCAAATAAAATTTGATAACATTTTCGAAAATAAAATTTTCAAAAATAAATTTGAAAATAAATTTTGTTGAAAAACAATATTTAAATGCAAAATTCATTAAGATACACCGAGCTATGTGTATGATTAAGGTTCTGTGCCGTTATGCTCTTAGTGGATACTGTAGATACACACACAACAGATTTAACTACCAATGGAAATCGTGATTGCGTGGTAGTTGCGTAGAAAATTATATGCATGGTGAAATGCGTATAGGAAAAAGGGTGAATGCTAAGGTTAAGAATTATGACCTTAGGGATTTGAGTACTGAAATGAACAAGGAAGCTTAGAATTTTATCAGAATAAATAACCAGTGGTTGGAAGTTAACACCACTTAGAAATGAACGGTTAGTTCATGGTCAAGGTCCATTAAGACCAAAGATTTGCATTACTAGTTAGACTGAAAGGAAAATTTAATGACTCTTGTTGCCATTGAACAGTATAGATGGCTAGTCGAGGACGAGGGCATAGAGGACGCCCACGGTACCGGTCGCACAATCGCGTTTGATCAAACAGACTCTTGATGAGGCTGTAGGTATTACAGAATATGCTATCGCACAGGCTGGTATAGCAGGTAGATAAGAAGATCCTAGTAACCTCCCGGTGCTTTAGGCATCATCCTCCCGACATTCACAGGAAAAGATCCGATGGTGGTGTAATCATTGGTTCACGCAGAACGAAAGTGTTGGGAGGCTACGGAAATTACCTCCGACACGACCCTGGCTGACTGAAGGCGTCTAGCTAGGAATGAGGCCCAAATATGATGGAAAATGGGCAAGGACCCTAGAGATCCCAGGAGCCAAGAATGCGGAGTTCTCCCCTAGGGATTGGTGGCTACGAGAATAAGAATGATAAAGTCGAGTCGCGAAGTTAGAGAGATCTTCGTGACTCTACTCACAACCACCCGAGGAATTTCTGCATATGTCGAGTTCGATGTCATCCTGAGGATGGATTGGCTGATAGCTTACAGGATCGTTATTGATTGTGAGCGCAGGAGGGTTACCGCCATACGCCAGATCTGGTAATCGTATGAGAGCTGTGGGGCATGACATTTTGCCCCTGACAAGAAAACGTGGTCCAAGTGTCGTGGACGTATAGAAGTGGTTGGCTAACGAGCCCACCCTTAGGACGAGGAGGTCGACTCTGGATCTACCTCGAGTAGTGTGCGAATATGTGTGATGTTTTTCCGTGATAAGCTACCAGACTACCTCCACATAGATGTAGACTCGGTATCGAAGTTACATTCCTGTGACATTACAACTATCTCTTATGACTCCGCACAAAGATGGCAACGGCTGAAGCCGCAGAACTCCGCAGTCCAACTGGCAAGGGCTATCGACAAGGGGATTATTAGACCGAGCACTTCACCATAGGCGCTTTCTGCCTTAGTCGCTAAGAAGAGGGGCAAGACCCTTCTCGACCGTGCATTGACTACGTGCACAAATTGTATACGATTCGTGACCTGTGATTCTTACCGAGGACCGATGATTTGCTTCGACCAGCTGAGAGGAGTGTGAGTCTTACCCAGATAGACCTCGCACCGGTTACCATCAACCGAGGTCAGTGAGACAGATATCCCTTAAGACAAATAAGCAGACGCCGCTATGGGCACTTTGAGCACTATGATGCCTGATCGATGAATGCGCCAATCCGCATTCATGGATCTCTATGCATGTGGGTGTTCCAACCCTATCTGATCAGTTTGTCGTAGTCTTCGCGGATGACATATTTTTTGATATACTCCCGCCGAGTGGGAGCATGAGTATCACTTGAGGATTGTTTTACAGCTGTTAAGAGACCATTAGTTGTACGCTAAGTTCAATAAGTACGAGTTTTGGCTTACTAAGGTGAGAGAGATTGGGACACGCGGCAAGACCAGGAGTGTCAATGACCGAGAAGGCCGAGGCAATGATGAATCGAGAGACTCCGGGTGCTATACAAGACAAAAATGATTTGAAAGCATGAGTGACTCGGATTTCCCGCAGACAGGATCCCAAGACTTTGGGGACAAAGACAGCCCCGCTAGCCATAGGACGTGAGCATACGCTCATTCCTCCACACCCTAAGACGGGTCAGAGGAACCTAAGCTTAAGCCGGTGCTATACAAGCACTTCTAAAGAAAGCACGTACAAGCCGAGGGGCCGCAGTGTGGGTCAAAGTCGTGACGTATCGTAGCCGCATAACTAAGCGTGGTGGACCTGGTGGTGGCACCTATCGCTGTTGATTGTCGCTTGACATGACAAGTTGACAACCATCTGCCGTCGCACAGACCTGGGCCGAGTCATTACCCCGACACCCATCGATTTCAGCTTGGGAGGTTAAGGCCTTTAGAGAAGCCAAGTATATATGTTCTTCCCTGCAGGCAGAGAGTTGACCCCGATAGGCTCCGGGGATTATGAGTGAGACTCGAGATTCGCCTCACGGTGGAACCGGATCGTCAATACAAAGATGACACACGCGTCGCGTGCATGGTAACATCGCATCGCATTCGCGGTGCACTAAGATGGTCATTCACCACTCATGGTGAGTGTGTGTAGAGGGAAAGCACAGGCTCAGAATCCCCCGTGGTGAGAAATCTCGGGTTAGGTGTAAGAGACCCCATGGAGATATCCCGACTTCGGGTAAAGAGGCTCAAGCTGTGTTTAAAAGTTATGTCACCAAGATGAAAACACACCTTTAATACCCGCTATCAATGCCAGACTTAGTCATGATGAGCTCCGGGTGACTCGAGGTTCGGGATACCCCTCTTTGGAAATTGCATCAGGGTGTTGTTAAGCTAGCAAAGAGCTCTAAATGGATGTCATGCATGGCATGGATCGGGTTGACAAATTCATCGATGCCGCTGGATTCGCGACCTCGGGAGAGGTGCTGGGGCGCTTACACACCAAGCAAGGGTCAGGTAGATTACGTGTATATGGATTACATTACCTGCAGCTGAGGGCATGTCGCGAACATGTGTCCTCGGGATCATAAGGGTAGAAGAGTTACTGTTCTTAGTGGAATTCTCCTACAACAACAAGCACGCGAGTATGCGAATGGTACCATAGCGAGGCACTGTAGAGGCCAGTGTCACCGCGTTAGGTCGACGAAGGTGGAAAGAGAGCTCCATCACCGTCCTCGATCTTGGATTAGAGGACACCTCCGAGAAGGTGAGTCTGACACGATAGCATCTTCTCACGACTGCAGCCTCGCAAAAGAGAGCTATGTAGATGCGACGTCGGCTTAGAGTTCGAGGCTGGATCACGCTTCTCAAGGTGAATCCTAAGAGAGGAGTGGTCAGGTTCTACGAGCGCGGAAGCCAACGCCGAGGTTTACCGGGGGCCTTTCGGTACCGAGAGGATGCGCTAAGGCGCACGGCTGGCATTACCGCCCGCGATGATGTGTCCACGAGGTGTTTCACATCTCCATGCTCGAAATATATTCCGCATCCAGCCCATGTGGGCGGATCGGGGACGTATAGATCGGGACACCCGATGGAACCTTCGGCGGACCGCAGTATCGCTTCAGTCGCGGACGTTTTGCGACGCAGTTAATCGTGGAGGTGCGCTGAGCGCTAATACTCAAGACCGCGAGCCGGGGCGAGTCAACACGTGGGAGCAAAACATATGTGCAGCTACCTATCCCTTCGCTAGTGGATGAAGGTACGTGGTTTAGTCGCTTAAGGTTTAAATGACTAGTTTACATGCATGATAGAGTGCGCCGCTGCATGGGCATGCGCGATTATGATAGTCCCGAATTCTCGATCTAAATCTTTACGAGGGGAGCATCGTAGCATGACCCTGGTAAATTCCACTTAATAAGGGTAAAATCGTAATTTGATTACAAAATTGAAATTTCTGCTAAAATCCGTACCACACTTTCAGGATCTCGATGATCTAAACCTGACAAATCGTTGAATCGCTCGCGAAATCTAGCTAGCACATACTGTCAATTTCCGAGACGTCGAGTTGGTGACCGCCGAGGCACTGCTGCCGAAGTGTCGCAAACACCTCTCGATGCAAACGAAAGTCACGTATAACACGTACTCATGTACCATACATGGTATGAGTAGAAAACGCGAAAATGGACCGAGATAGTGTCGAATATCAAATTCGGGAAATGAGGGACATAATCTGCCATTTTAGAGGTTAAGTCACTACAAGACAAATTAGTGAACACGGGCTATGCCTTTCTCCACCAAAACTAAAAGAAGCAAAACGTAAGTGATTTTGAGAGGAGTGACGCAAGAGTCTAAATGGGGTCAGGGTGGGGAGAGAGAAGGTCTCACTCCTCTCAGAAATGCGACGATCCGACCTGTCGGCCATTCTAAGTAAAGAAGGAGAAATGTTCTACCATGGACAAGCTACGCGATCCCCGGACTCCGGAGTTTCTTCAAACTCCTCGAGGTAGGATTTTCTCCCTTACTGGGTTTTATTCCCATTTTAAATGTTTTACTAATGTTTCTAAGTGAACGAGGCCGTGAGGGGTCGCTTGATCCGGCCCCAAACCTGTGACCAAATTGGATGGGAATTTTTGGAAACCAAAATGTTGGAGCCGTAAATGTAAGGGTTGCTGGCATAAATTGTGTTTATTTCAGGTATCGAATGGTCAAGCCAGAGTGTATCAGCCTAGAATGGCCGTGGATTTGCGGGTTCATTGCGAACCGTTGATTTAGATTTCAGAATAAGTAACCGAGGGCTTCACTATTCTCGAAACAAGAAAGTTCTAAAATTATATTTTGTGAAAATATGTGTTCGTTGGGCACTGAACAAAATCAAGTTGAGGTTTGAACACACTCGAGCAGCTTAATTTTGGTGTTTGAAATGATAACTACATACATGATTGTGTGTGATTTTAATTAGGCGAGTATATTGTGTTTATATATATTTGCATGTGATTAGACTATATTAAATTGGCATACATGAGCCCATATGCACCGGAACATCCTAAAGACTATAGGAGTAAGTGCATGGTATAAGCTCCAGAAGACGGTTCGGAGGGTAGTCTAAAAATGTTAATCATCGGAGGGTAGTCCACAAACTAGAAATATCAATCGTCAGAGCGGCCCAATTGATATTCATCGGAAGGTAGTCCACAAACAATTAATACATTAATCAAGGTCTGAAAGCGGCCCAATTGGATATATACACTCCGAGGGTCACTATTAAACTAATATTCTCATACGAGGCCAGGCGAGTGTGAGAGAGTCTATGAGTGACTCTGATCCGAGTTGGTCATGTAGACATTCAAGTAGATCATGCATTTGCTTGAATGTGTGTTTAAATTGAACACGTATTGCACTTAGGGTGGTGAGTGCAAACTCCACTTGGGCGATTCTCCCATCGAGCTTTAGCCTTCACCCCTGTCGTGATCCCCTTTACGTGCACAGGAGCGTATGTATAGGACGACTGGCCCTGGGAGACCGAGGATCAGAAGAAAGCCGGGTTGTGGCTTTGATGTATACATGTATTAGAACTTTTTAAGTTTAATGTATATATTGTAAAAGAGTAAAAACATATTAACTCTTGTAACTATTGAGTATATAGTTGGATTCATAGTTGGCATGTATATTGAGTATTGTTTATGAGCCCAAGTGGCTGTTTTAAATCATAAACTGTTATATTGGACTGTTTGGGACAGTTTATGCAGCTCAGAGATTCGGGGTAGAGCCCCGTGCACAAAGGAGACTCGCCCGATGCTATGGAAAAATGCTCCGGGTCACCCGACATTCACGAGTATTCTGCGGGTTGACGGGTAGTCAACGGACACCCCGGGTTTGGGGCGTCACATGCTGGTTCTCTAAAAATCAGGAGTCATGCTTATTTTTATCCAAGTCTCTAAAAATGGAGACACTCTAGGTTAAATTTCATTCTCTAAAGGACGCAAGAGAGAAAAAAAATCCAACCTTATAAAAACCTATCAAGAATTAATGATTCATATAACATTCAACCTAGAGTTAAAATTAATTATCACTAACTAAAAATAAATAGAAAAAATTACATACCTCTACTAAAAATCGACACAAAATCAACCAGGCTGAACAACTAAGATACCTTTACTATGGACACCCAAACTTAAGCATAACTAATAATAAAAGATCAGAAATGGAAAAAAAAGAAGGGAAATCAAAATAGCTGATATGACATCACAAAATTATGTCCACCCACATAGAAATTTATTGGATAATCTCTATTGTTAATATACTAGACAATCATGTACTGCAATTTAGAGCTGAGGATGATGAATATAGCAAAGAATATGAAGAAAAAGTGATACCTTTAGCTTAATAATCTGACATTGGTATACAATTGGATTGCCTATACACAAATTTATCCAATACCCTTTAAAAATTTAAAATGAAGAATCCACTTATAGCAAAAGATAACTATTCTCAGCTAAGCAAAGATAGCTAACCCAATGTACCACCTGCACTGAGTATCAATTCGATGATACGGCCTTGAAACAAATTTCCAAAATCAATTTTGGTACTCATGTTGGGCTTTAGTTGAGTTTTTTCAACCTCAGTCAATCTCGATCGACTCCACCCAAGGCCTAGACAAGCAAAATCTAAACTGACCCCAATTTTAATATTTTTATTATATTTAAAGTATTTCATGATAGTATTCAATTTTATTTGGAAAATTATCAAATATAATTATTAAACAGTCGATTCAGTGATAAAGAGATAACTCTAACTCGCGTAAGTTGCAATTTATTTAATACCCATATCATCAAACACATAATAGAAATAAAAACTTTTTACGCCTAAATCAGAAAATATATTTTAAAGATTTAAACCTCCTTAACCTAATCAAGAAACACATGTCGAAATTAAACTTCAAATTCAAAAGCAACCAACAACAACCATGTGCTAAAATTAAAAACACCCCAAACCTGAATTATCAAACAAATACAAGAAAAGTAACCATCTTCCACCTATTAAAGTCTGGTAACCCAGAAACGTAAATATACATTCCTAAAATCCAAAGATCGAGATGAAAAAAAAAATATATGTAAAGGGTGAAAGCTACCTGCTTTTGTGGAGAGTGAGGAAATGGGAAGAAAATCATAGTGAGGGTGTAGAGTCTCGAACTCGGGGCTTATCATATCAAGCCAAAGTTAAATGATAGTGGGAGATCCAAATCTCGACATTAAGAGATTTCAAGGTGCTTCCTTCTCAAATATGATGCCTCAAATAGCAACCCTCATTCTCGTGATTCAGAGCCGATCGTGATTTCGCTTCTTCATCACGACGCGAGTGAGACTTTCTATGATTTTCGAACAACACAAAACCAAAAAAAAAAAAATGAGACGCATTACATCAATTTCTTGAATAAAAAGAAAAGTCGAGAAGAAGATAGGAGGGAGAAAGAAACGGCACGTGTCGCTTTCTTTCGGTGGCCACCCATTTAACTTGCTGGACGTTGCTGCTCCTAGAGTTTCCAAAGGTCGATGTGAGAAAATAGGAAGGGTTCCGCCAGGCATCTGCCGAGGACGGGCTCATGGCTTCGAGGATATTTTAAAGGCTTTTTGAGAAACGTCATTACATCTATCTACAAAGGCCCAATAATATGGAGCTTCTTACAAGCGTCAATATTTAATATTTTGATTGATAAACAATGACGTTTTTTCAAAACGTCATAAATAAAGTGTCATTCATTTGATTTTTTTTAGTAGTGAGGGTACTCCATGGACATGATGAACACTTGAAATAGACTTGAAATGGCATGAGAATTACTTGAATGGCTTGGAAAGGGCTACCAAAATGGTCTCCCTTGCATGCTTCCTTTTTGCTTCCCTTTTCGCCTTTCAATTTTGTTTCACCCGTAGCACTAAAGCCAAAGCATAAATGCACTTAAATGATCCTTTTTCATGCCTAATTTTCCCTCCAATTGTCCTTAAATTTACAACATGCCATTGGTTAGCATCCTTAAATTCTAATTGGTCTATATATAACAATATAATCCAAAAGCAACAAAAACCATTTTATTCTCCATAATATCCCACTAACTTAAACCATAGTTAGGCTTAACTAACTCTCATGGTTAGCTAACATAAATATCACTTTAACTTTAGTTAATTTTAACTCATCAACTAACCAAAGTTAAGTTAACTACTTTATGACAAATATCAAAGCAAGCTCTCATAGGTCCATTCTTAATCACATGGATCATCAAGCTTACATGTCACCATTCTATTGGTTCTTGCTTTTAGATTAGGCTTACTCATTAAAGGACTTTTAAATGCCTCCTTCTTGAAAATAATACCCCTCTATACCGATAAACCTAAAATATTCCATGATTCAATCATAAAATCGGCCATGAAATACCTACTTTACTTATTTCCTATAATGAACATGCTTTGGAAAAAAATCTAAGGGTACAAGGAATATTTTTTAAAACTATTTCTCGTAAAAGGGCATTTTCATCATAAACGTTGAACGTTTCAAAACCCCTTAAATGAATTTGTTTCGCTTTCTTTTAGACTCAATACATTATTCTTAACATTTTCGATTTTCGGGGCTCGTTTTTTAAAAATTACTATTCATTTTACCGTTTCTAATCAAATACATAACTTATCAAAAACGAAATTTAATATTCATGGAAACAAGAATTGTGGTCTTACACCACCCCCTTCCTTATAAAAATTTCGTCCTCGAAATTTAAATATCATACCTAACTAAAACAGGTGTGGATACTGAGTCTGCATTTGATCTTCATGTTCCCATGTTGCTTCCTCTCTACCGTGATTCATCCACAACACCTTCACTAAAGGAATCACTTTGTTCCCAAGAACCTGATCCTTCGACACCAACCGCTTTTCTTCATAAGTCAAGTCTTCTTTCAATTCAACTGGTTTATCCCTTAACACATGTGAAGGATCTTCCATATATTTTCGAAGCATATAAAAGTGAAAGACGTCATGTATTCTGGAAAATTCAGGTGGCAACCTCAACCGATACGCTACCTCCTTAAGTTCTAATGTACTTCATAAGGTCCCATATACGGACTTAACTTCCTTTTTCTTTCCTGGACGTTAACACCGCTTTCCAAGGTGATATCCTCAGAAATACCTGATCCCCCACCTAAAATTCTAGATCTCTCATTCAGTTATCAGCATAACTTTTCTGTCGATCTTATGTTATCTTTAATATATCCCTGATAACCTTAACATCATCTGTCGTGACCTGGACAATCGATGATTTAATACTTTCTCTCACCAATTATCCCAACAACATAATGGAGTCCTACACTTCCTTCCATATTCCTTCCTCGTAAGGCGCCATTTCAATGCTTGATTAATAACTATTGTTGTAGGCAAACCCATTAATCAACTGGTAGATGTCTATCCCAATCCTTTAAACTCTAACACACAAGCTCCCGAAGCATATCTTTCCAATGTTCGTATGGTTTCTTCGCATTGGCACTGCCTAAGGATGGAAAGCCATAACAAATGTAATCTAGTACCCAAAGTTCTGCAAGCCGGGCCGACCGGAAGTAAACCGTGCGGGATCTTTACTCGATACTATCAATACCGTACCATGAAGTTGCATAATCTCTTTACATACAATTCTACAACTTCTCAACTCGAAGTCATTATTTTTTCATAGGTAGGAAATGAGCCGATTTCAATCTATCAACAATCACCCATATCTCGCCATAACCATTCCCAACGCGGGAAGTCCTACCACGTACCTATTGTGATTCTCTCCCATTTCCACTAAGGGATCTGAAGAGATCGGTAGCAGCCTCAGTGTGTCTTTTGGATGCTCGCCCTTAACTTTGCCGACAATGAGACATTTCCGTGGAGACAAACTCGCAACATCTTTCTTCATACCCTCCACCAGCGTTCCCTCGTGGCGATACATTTTAGTGCTTCCCGGATGCATCGCATATGTAGAAGAGTGAGCCTCTCCCATAACTTCTTTCTTTAATCTCCCAATATCCGCGTACACACACAATCCTCAGGACTCCATCATCAATGTACCATCCGTCCGCATCGAAATTCCTTCAACTACCCGTGTGATCGGGCTTCCTTTCAACTTAATCATGGTCGGATCTTGAGTCTGTAGCTCCCTTATCCTGTCTATCAGTACCGGACGAACATGAAATGTAGTTAGTAAAGCTCCAGTATCTATAAACTCTAGTCTCACTCATAAAGACCTCAATTCCACAAGTCTAGGGAGGTACATAGCCTTTAGGTGAGATATGGAACCTGTAGATTTCCTATTGAGAGCATCAGCTACCACATTAGCTTTTCCCGGATGATACTCAATAGTACACTCATAATCCTTAATGAGCTCAACCCATCTCCTATGTCTCATATTTAATTCCTTCTGTGTGAATAAATACTACAGGCTCTTGTGATATGTAAAATTTTTGCATGGAACACCATATAAGTAATGCCTCCATATCTGTAGAGCAAAGATTGCAGCAGCTAGCTCTAGGTCTTGTGTCTGATAATTTTGCTCATGCATCTTCAATTGTCTCGAAGCATATGCTATCACATTTTCATGTTGCATTAACACACACCCTAAGCCCTACCTAGAAGCATCACAATACACTGTATATCCATCCTACCCTGATAGAAGTGTAAGAACTGAGGCTAAGGTCAATTTCCGTTTTAGTTCATCAAAGCTTTGCTGACATGCCTCTGACCATACAAACTTTTTCTATTTCCTTGTCAATTTAGTCAAAGGAGCCACTAACTTTGAAAACCCCTCAACAAACTTCCAATAGTACCCTGCCAAACCCAAAAAACTTCGTATCACTATCACATGAGTAGGTGGTTTTCAGTTCACAATTGCCTCAATCTTTTGAGGATCAACAAAAACCCCCTTCGCTGAAATCACATGTTCTAGAAAGGCAACACCGGTTTCAACCGTAACTAACATTTACCGAAGCTCGCATACAACTTATGTTCCTCCTTGGGGACCGTAAACAACACTCAAATGCTCCCATGATCTTCCTTACTGCCTGAATATATCAAAATGTCATCAATAAATACTATAGTAAACTAATCTAAATAAGGCTGAAGATCCTATTCATAAGGTCCATAAAAGCGCCAAGTATTGCAATTAAATGGCATGACTAAGAACTCGAATGCCCATACCGTGCCCGAAAGTCGCTTTCGGGAACATCCTCTGATTGAATCTTTAATTAATGGTAACCTTACCTTAGATCAATTTTCGAAAATACCCTCGCTCCCTGTAATTGATCAAAAAGATCGTCAATTCGTGGAAGCGGGTATTGATTATGTATTGTCACTTTATTCAACTCTCTCAGAATCAATAATGTCTCTAAACTTCCATCATTTTTCTCTTCACACAAACGTAAACTATCGCTTCCCCCAAGGCGAAGTACTCCGATCCGGAGCAAACTTACTCACGAGCTCCTCCATCTCGTATTTCTCAATTCTTTCAATTCTAAAGGACCCATCTTGAAAGGTGCCTTAGAGATCGTTCTCGTCCCAAGGGCCAACTAATCCGAAAATCAATCTCTCTATCCGAGGTATACCTAGAAGATCCTCCTCGAATCGAAATTCTTCGACACCCGAATATCTTCCGCCGACTACCACTATCCCCTACTCCTTCAATGGCAAAGCTAGGTACTCGATATGACGAGCATCTATCACCATATAGATGTCACAAGATCGGTAGGTGGTATACTTTTTGTAACCCATTTAAAAACAACCCCGCTCTCCTACCATGTAACCTAACCTCTTTCCTATAACAATCCATTAAAGATGATATTCCATAACCAATCCATGCCTAATATAATATCAAATTCATATATAATAATATCGCGTCTACTATAAATTTCCTCGCCTCCACAATCACCTTTTGCTATCCGTGATAAACACTTTCTCGCTTATCCTCGGTGGAATCCCCCGTAGGGAAGAGATACCACCAAGTGTCGCAGCTTTGCGCCGGGACTCCATATCAACATTTGAAATAAACCCGCAGAAATAAAAGAACGCGTAGCTCCAAGGTCTATGAGAATATAAGCATCATGGCCAAAAAGACTCAAATTCGTACTTCACAACATCTGAGTAGTGTCGCATCCTCATGGCTGGGTAACCGGCAAGCAACACCCTCGGCCCGAGTCATGCCTACCGAGTGTCCTCTGTGGCTAACCTCTCCGCGACGGTACACTGTGGGTCTACTGGAGTAGGTTGCCCCTCTTTCGATCTAACCTCTACCGCCTAAAAATGGCTTCAGACCGGGTGCCGCCAGAGCCGACCCACTCATCGATAGGCGCTAACCCTGTGGACATTCCTTTTCGCAAATGTTCCGACCGTCCACATCCGTAACAAACACTCCAGACTTATCTCGCATTCCCCTCCGTGAAAGTCTCACACTTACCGCATCGCTATCTCTGTGGTCAAGAAGTTCCGCCTGCGGGTTTTGCATCGAACTTTGACTAGACTACTACCCTTGACATGTCTTGCCACCCACCCATGGTGATTTTCCTCCTTTCTATGACTTTTTACTGGATCCACCCTAAGTTCAAGTAGATCCATCTCTCGCCGTCGCGGGGTCCTCGTGAAACTGAGGAGCTAATCCCAAACTCCTTCTCTATCCCGATGGCGCTTCAACCACCATTCATATCAATAAGAGAAACCGACGCCATAATACTCTGATCTCTTCGCCCAATGCAAACCTCTTACTTTTCTGCATCCCGTGGTCACAAAATGGGAGGAACATGTCACACTGGGCTGGAAATTTTCGCACCGTCACGATGGTCCTCGCTGAAGCTTGAAAATTCTTCACCTTTCGATCTTTATGTATCATGCAGGTAGAATTTCTCTAGAAAATCCTTTTTAAACTGTGTCCAGGACACCCCGTCATTACTGCCTTCCACCAGTTAAGTGCTCTATCTCTCAACAGGAAAGAAGAATATGTCACCATCTGCTCATCAGAGCATCCCATAACAATGAACACCCTCTATCCTCGGCCTCATGCCTTTTAGATCCCCTATTCGCCAGGTACTTTCTTTTCGCCCTAATTTCCTTGCCTCTCAATGGACACACACCGTCTGGCCACGGCTTACGAAATGTTAGGCTAAAACTGAGCCATCTCCACCAAGAGGTATATTAACTCCGCCGGCTCGAGGACGGATGTCCCGTTTCAGGAAGGCTCAAGGAACAGAGGTGGAATAGAACACAAATCGCACTCATCCATATGTTCCTCGGGCATTGAGCGCATTAACTCTAGGAACCCTCCTTCGGGCCGGGACGCACTCGACGACGCATTTTTGTAACATTTAAACATATCATATGTTATAAAAGTTCATATGACATTTAAATCAAAATAACTCATGCACCTTTTAAATAAACATTAAATCATTTGCAGATCTTTGGAGACTCAAACCACCATAACATTTTCAAAACCTTAGGCTCTGATACCACGTTGAAGGGACCCAACCTTGATTTCCTCTTCCTAACACGAGGGACCCTCCCGGAACTCCTATGGATTTGAGAAAAAATTTCTTTTAAACCCTTTTTAAAAATGAATCTGTGGAGCGAACCCATTTATATAGTTATACTTTCCATTAAAATCTTATTAAACATGGTGGCAAATTTATTTTTCCTTTTCTTTTAAACATTAAACCCTTTTTATACAATTAAACATTTTGCAGAAAATCGGGTAGAGTTTCCTCTGTTTTTCAGACATTTCCCAATTTTACAACACCTGCAATAAAACATTTTACACTCCCAATAATGTTCATTTACTCCACATCCAACGACGAGACATCAAGTCCACCACATGCAATTTCAAATCAAAATTTAAAATCATTTTCTGAACACCATAGAAATATACCAATATTTTTATAATCAGTGCTCGAGCCCAGATTACACCTTAACCGCACGTACCTTTACCACGCCTAAAGCTCTCGTAGTTCATTTCTTTACAACATATATACATTACAAAATAAAGGTGCACAAGTAGTTATTTACAAAAAGGTCTCTACATTTTCAAAAGGTGGTCGTCGCATGAGGCGGAAGTGTTACTCGGCTTGAGGATGCTTGAACTGCTCATCAATATCTGCCCCAAAAAGCATTTTATAAAACATTTGGAAAAATGGTGAGTTAAAGGAGCTTAATGAGAGCATAGTTCATAGGAAAATAATGTTTCTAGATATAGTTCAAAAAAATGTGTAAAACAATTGTATAAATATCTCATTTCAATAAACATTTACTTTACTTTCTTTTCCTTTTTGAATCCGTCATATCCAATGGAACCCACCTACCGTTAACCACCGTGGGCCTATGAAAGAACCTCCGATGAAACAATCTTACGATCACTGAAGGCCCAAAAGGAACCTCCGATAAATCGTGTCTTTCTTTTAGATACCATTGCACTATGGAATAAATCACATCGTGCGTTGGTAACCTTTTCGTACTTTTCACATGCATGGCGATATGCATCACTCTTCCCTTCTCTCTATAAAAATCTTATCCCTTTCCCATGTACCATGCACGCTTAAAGCACTTTAGCTCACTTTCCTTGCAAACTCTGCACAGCAAAAACCATGATCCAATCATCGATTTTCATATAAACGTGTATATATATAATATATTCATAAACATTTCATTTAATATGGAAACCATAAATCGCTTTATAAAACTATGGAAACATAATCATTTCATATTTTCAACATAATGAAAGTCAAGAAAACCACATATCTTTTTTTTCATTTAAAACATTTATAACATAGATATGAAAACATATATTTAGAACATATTAATATAGGAGTATATATATAGCAGTATATATATATATATATATAAGTTATATATATATAGTATATATATATATATATATATATATAAAGAGTATATATATATATGTTAATGTTTAATCACTTTCTCCTACAAGTCATATTATCCATAAAAATCCATCAACATTCATACCTTAAATTAACAATATTCAATTAAGCTATTAATTCATAATAGTACTTTCTATTAAATTAGAAAGTAACCCCCTTAAGCATTT
This sequence comes from Tetrastigma voinierianum, assembly GCA_016808115.1. Lineage (NCBI taxonomy): Eukaryota > Viridiplantae > Streptophyta > Magnoliopsida > Vitales > Vitaceae > Tetrastigma > Tetrastigma voinierianum. The sequence continues at coordinate 373,183 of JAEQBH010001805.1, read as the reverse complement.
TCTTATTCAACTTAATCTCTGTAAATTTTAATTTGTCTACTCCAATAAATCAAGGCTCAAGACAACATCATTACAAGCCTTAAATCAAGCCATTAGCATGCTTAAAGTGAAAAAACCCATAATGCCCTTCACCATAACAAAAATTACATTTATACCTTAATAAATTCTTTTTCTTAAAACTTTAATTCTAATACATTCCATTAGGCATTTACTCACTTCCAATTGATTAAAATCAATTGAAACTCAACTTTTTCATACTTTTCCTAAGGTGGTCAAATCTTACATGTCACACATTCATCATTATATCTTTCACTTTTCCATTTTCTTTTCAACAATTACATTTCACACCATCTAATGCCATTGATTCAATTAAATTAAATCAATGCATTTCCAATTAAACCCTCTCTTGGCTGAAATTTACAACCCTTATAATCTCACTCTTTCTTTTCAATTTCTTAGCAAAATCCACATAGAATCATGTCAATTTAATAACTAAAGCTTTAACATATCTCAATTGAAGATTTAGATAAATAAATACATAAAACCCTAATTGCTTACCTTAATAGTTTTGGTGTCTTAGTGTTAATTTGAATTCAAATGAAATCTCTTGTTCAAATCTACATAAAGACATGCCAAGAAACTCATTTACACCATTATATAACCATTTTCTCCATTAACCTTCAAATTCACATAGACTAGTAAGTGATCTCACCTTAAAAACTTGATTTTTTCACTTAGGATTTGATCTAGGGTACTTCATGGACATGATGAACACTTGAAATAGACTTAAAATGGCATGATAATTACTTGAATGGCTTGGAAAGGGGCTGCCGAAATGGTCTCCCTTGCATGCTTCCTTTTTGCTTCCCTTTTTTCCTTTCAATTTTGTTTCACCCATAAGCACCCAAAAGCCAAGACAAATGCACTTAAATGATCCTTTTTCATGCCTAATTTTCCCTCCAATTGTCCTTAAATTAACAACATGCCATTGGTTAGCATCCTTAAATTCTAATTTGTCCATATATAACCATATAATCCAAAAACAACCAAAACCACTTTATTCTCCATAAAATCCCACTAACTTGAACCATAGTTAGGCTTAACTAACTCTCATGGTTAGCTAACACAAATATCACTTTAACTTTAGTTAATTTTAACTCATCAACTAAACAAAGTTAAGTTAACTACTTTATGACAAATATCAAAGGAAGCTCTCATAGGTCCATTCTTAATCACATGGATCACCAAGCTTACATGGCACCATTCTATTGGTTCTTAATGACAGGATTTCCATCTTCATCATCCAAATAGAGAGGTCTAACCCATTGGAATAATTGGTTATCCTCTTATTCACCATACTCGATTGAAATGCTGGGACCGCTTGTATACACAAGATCTTAGTTTCATGTTATAGTAACAAAAAACTAATTATTGGAGCCTACAATATTAGAAGATAATCTTGCAAATACTTTGTGAATAGTTTGGAGTAGCTTAGGGTCACTACTTAATCCAAGTCTATATTGGAATCTTGGATTCAAATAATATGCTACAAAAGTGATTTAGAATTAGTATGTGATAAAAGGAAGATAATATGCATTAAATGTGATTATGATATCGCTTAGTTACATGTTGCATGAAGAGGATGTTTTAGGGTTCTATCCCAACGATCTGCAATGATTGTTTTGATCCAATCTTTGGCATTGACTTGATGTAAATTTTTCTTCATTACCCGAATCAACTCATACATAAAGGGCATTGTTAGAACAACTTCAGAATCAACAATGTAAAGAACTGTATATAGTGCCTCATAGATTGACACAATATTAGAGACCTTATCCCAATATGTATGATTAAACATGAGTATTTCAACCTCATGTCTAATGGTTGATCGATTAAGCTTGTGAGAAGCCCATTCATCACTAATAAAGATCTTCTTCAAATCAGCCCTTTTTTTAGAAGACTTTATAGGGCGATGTAATTTGTTGCAAATCTTGTTGCCCCTGGACACACAATATCTCCACCATAGACCTTTCTCATTTTTGAAAGCAACCAACCATGATTGTAGATGAAGTTGTTGATTTTTCATGCATTGGTAATCAATTCCAAAATAGTAGCTCTTTTACCAATGTCTTCAAATATCAAATCAATGCAGTGTGTTGTGTTGTGCATGGAGTTCAATATAAATTGTACTTCTTCATTAGCAACTTCCTTGCCTTCACAAATGCTAATAAATTGTCTGTAACAATTTGCACTATGAAACCCCGAGAAAATCTAATTTTCTAAAAAATGGCAAAATGGTAATTTCGATCAAAATCCATGATTTTTCTAGATCTCGGATGACAAAATGGACTTCACCGTTGGAATCGTCTAGTGAAATCTAGCTACCACATCGAATTTCATCGAATTCTCATAATAAATCTTAATTCTACACATTTTTCTCGGGAGGCAACGAGCTACGCTTCACCACTGCACATTTCAGTGGCTCATAGTGTGCCACGTGTCAAGTGTAGAATGAGTCAACTTGAGCTCAAGTGTGGGGCCCATGGGTGACATGTGGCATCTCCTAATTGGATAGAAATCCAAAGTAGGTGGGTAAAGTGGATAAGGAATCCTTCTAACCAATTAACTTGACACATGTAAGGCAGGGGAACAAAAGAGCTTTCTTCTCCGCTTTTGGGAGTCGAAACCCAAGAAGGGTGAGAGGGAGAAGATTTGAAAATAGAGGGAGTTTTTAGAGAGAGAAAGTGCAACTTCTTCTGTATTTCCCACTTCTTCGAACTCCGTCTGACGCCCGGCCAAGAAGAAGCAAAGTTGTTCTACGAGTGCGGCTACCGCGATTCCGCTTGTGGAGTTTCGACAACTCCAAGAGGTAGGGGTCTTCTCCTACTAGGTTATTTTCGGTTTTAAGAGCCTTGTAAATGGTTTGGAGTGTTTGAGGTTGTGAATGGTCGTTTGGTCGCTCCCAAAACTTGGGATTGAATTTGGCTGAATATTCAACCTCGTTGACAGCTCCACCTGACCGCTTCAGGGGTGGTATGTGCTATAATTTATGCAATAAATTATGGTTCGAAAGTGTTATTGGGTCGAAATGGTCAAGGGATTTGCCCACAAAAGTGGAACCGATAAGCTTGCAGTATATGGTCGCCTACCTTATCACCCCATCGTTTTGCATAGTGCGGGGACCTGTTAAAAAATGTAAAATGGTTATTTCGATTGGACCGAAAATGGTCCATGTGTGTTGTAAGCAAAATATTGCTTGAATTGTATGGCTTGAATTGTGTATTGGAAAATGAGATGTTAATGCATGAAAATTTAATGTGTTAACATGATGATTGGATTGTATAAAAAATATATTTGTGTGAGAGCCATTGGAATTAAGTTGGATTGTTGATTAGCTCAAGTGAGCTAATTTTGATGTTATTGGTATGAATTAAATAACATGTGGTATGTATGTAATTATTGTTAATATATGCATGTAAAATATATTAGCATGAATTGTTTGGAAATTGCATAATGCATTCCATATGCATCGGGGCAACCTAGACTAATAGGTGTGAGTGCATGACATGAAAGAAATAGAAAAAACGAAAATGGTTGTGAAAGGAATTTCAAGGGAAGATTTTATGAAGAATTGTTTTAGAGAGTCATTCAACAATTCATCTTCGGGAGAGTTGTCCAACAATTCATCTCTGAGGTAGTCGATTTCCATGACTAAGCTTTCTAAAAATTACCCACAATTCAATTCCAGAGGATTGTCCAATAGATTTTACCGAAACTCAGTATGATGTCTTCAAGAACAAAAACCTTTTGTTTTGGAAACCAAGCCTTTCATATTTCAAAGCAGCATGCGTGAGGGAACACGAGGGCTCGAGAAGTGGGAAGGGGTGAGTCTCATTTCTCATCCATCACGTAGACATTCAAGCAGATCATGTATTTGCTCGAAGGCGCCACAGGTTGAATCATTGCACGCGCACTTAAAGGAGTAACCCATGTAGGAGATTATCACTACTGGGCATTGCTCACCTTGTCGAGGGAACATTATTTAAGGTACAGGGAGTGTTCGGAAAGACGACGCTCATTAGAGGCCGCTTTGAGAAGAAAGCCGACATGTGGCTTGGGTATTTATTTTGTAAAACATGTATTAGAATCCTAAATTTTAATATATGTTGTATTAAGAGTGATGCATTAACTCTTGAACTATGACAATATAGTTAATTGACATATTTTTAGGTGAGTGGCGGGATGTATGGGTCAATGTGGCCATTTTACCATGTACGTGGTCTCAGCGACACGGCAGACACGCTTATTCCTCGCTGGTGTCGACGGTGGTCAACGACTTCGATCAGCGTCACATGCACAATATCAACTTCCTTGATCACGTCCTTCAATAAACCATAAATGTATTTGTTGTCTTTTTATCGAATGCATCAACAGACTTAAGGAATATTGTGCTTCCTTTCGAATATACCATGAAATTAATGATATGATGCTCAATTTCGTGGGGCCGGTCCATCCATCACACATAATTTTGCACATATAGGTCTTCCATTTCTCCCTTCGGACGTTCACATAATCTTCCATGTCTTTATTCTTCATATCCAAATATTTATTTTTTATTTCATATGGAGATGGTGGCTCTATTCACATGCCTACAAGTAGAATTAAAGGAATTAATTATATTTTGTTTTCAATTATAATATAAGAGAATAATTTTATTAGAAACTGAAAACTGATTTTCACATACCAACTTGTTGTGCACCAATAATCATGTTCTTGAAGTGGTGAGAATCTTCTTTGTGAGGCGCAATACTCTCATATATGAAGAACTTTCTGATTAGTCGGCCCATCGTTTATTTGATTACACCATCTTTGAAAATAATTTTAATGTTCTTTTATCTTGCTGCCAAAGATATGTATAATGACGGAGCAAGAGGTGGTGATGGATTCGACTGTCTCACACTTGGAGATCTTTGCATGTGCCTTGTTGGATCAATCGACTGTGATTGTAAAGGCTCACCTATTGCAATATCTAAATTAGAAATCGAAGTGAATTCGTTTATTCTATAAAAACTAATTTAAGTTAAAGATTTACCCATTTTTCTATTGCCTCTCGTAAATCCTTCTTCTTATTGCCGATTCCATTCACTAGCTTTTAATACACGACATGCTGCTCGAAATTCAGCTCTATCATCAAGGGTTATGTCAGTTGGATACATATATACATCATCCTCCTCTTCCTCCTTATCCTCATCCTCATCCTCATCCTCATCCATGAGATGTCTATGGCGTCCCCCCATTGTGCATCATAGTTGAGCTCTAATTTATTCCATATCTACCGGTGGAGACTCCTCGATAAAAACCGATGTGGGACACAAAGCTCAACCTCCGAGGGGGCCTCTAGATCTCGAATGATGACACATATCACGCCGTTGAGTTCATCTCACGAAATCTAGATCATACACATTCTAATTTCGTTGAATTGCGACACAGTCGGAATTGCACGTGTTTCGAGGTGGAATGAGCCAATCACGGGGCGACATGTGGCACGAGAGTGCATGCCATGTGGCACCAGCAGGAACACTCTCTCGCACCTGCGGCCAAGGTCATACCCTGTGAATCCATGCAAATTAGCGAGTTGTCGGGCGCATGGCTCGCATAGACACTTGCCGGGCGGCTTGTACCATGTGTCAAGTACCATGAGAATTGGCAGGCAGGGAGAAATCGTAACCGAGGAGTTCTTCCCCGGGAGACCGCCCAGAGAGAAAGGGAGGAAAACCAAAAGAGGAAAATGAAGAAAAAAAAAGAAAAAAAAAGAACCAGTGTAGAGAATTCTCGGTTCATGAGCAAGGTGGGAGCTCTCAAGTTGTTTGTGCTTCCAACAAGTAGGCCCTCCCTACCTTGATTACCATAAGAGCCATGTATTGGTAATAAAAAGTAAATTTCACAAGTGGGCTGATACTCTCCCAAAACGCCGTTGGAGAAACCGCACGGTGACCCGCTTGTAATCCTTTGTAGTTTTCCGTATCAGCGTATCCGAACTCATTTTTGGTCGGCTTCGAGATGGTACATGAATTATATATATGTTGAAAAAGAACAATTTATACAGAGTTTGTTGATGTGAGGACCGGTTTTTGAGACCTTGTAAGTTCTAGAAAATTTTCATAAGATCTAAAACACCAGCTTTGGTGTGTTATTGCTTGAATGAAACATGCAGAAATTTATGTGGTTTTAAGACTAAAAATCCAATTTGCGTGTTATCGCTACATGCGCACTTTTCAGGTTGTGTGATTGAAAAATCTAGTTTGGTGTTATCGCTTGAATGAAAAACATGCAGAATTTTCTGTAGTTTTAAGACTGAAAATCCAGTTCGGGTGTGTTATTGGGTGCCACATGCAGAATTTTCTGGGTTGTAAGACTAAAAGAAAAATCCAATTCTGGTGTGTTATTGCTTTGAATTTGAAAAACATGCAGAATTTTGGGTTTTAAGATCAAAACTAATTTGCGTGTTATCAAGCACATGCAAAATTTTATAGGGTTGTAAGACTGAAAAAAAAATCCAGTTTGGTGTGTTATTGCTTGAATGAAAACAAGCATAATTTTATGGGTTTTAAGACTGAAAAATCCATTTTGGTGTGTTATTGCTTACATGCAGAATTTTCTAGGTTGTAAGACTGAAAAAAAATCCAGTTTGGTGTGAATGAAAAACATGCAGAATTTTATGGGGTTTAAGGCTAAATAATCCAGTTTATGTGTTATCGCTACATGCGTAATGTGTCAGTAAAGACTAAAAAAAAAAATTCCAATTTGGTGTGTTATTGCTTGAATGAACAACATGCGGAATTTGTGAATATATATGTTGATATGTGCATGTTTGATGATCAACATGATGCTTGGATAAAGCATGAATTATATATATACATGTAGTTTTTATTTATGCATGTAATATGAGATTTTATGCAGTGACATTAGCATTGCATGTGCATGAGGACATCATGTAAATCGGGTGTGAGTACATGACACGGATTTTGAATTAAATTTCGGAGGATTGTCTATTATATTTAAAATATCGAGGGTCATTCATACATCATTCTGAGTCCATTCAAATGAAATATATCAGGGTTGTCCACGCACTATCTAAGTCCGTCCAAATGAAATATATCGGAGGGTTGTCCACGTATTATTCTGAAGTCTATAAAAAGTATATATATATATATATATATATATAGTATATATATATATATATATATATATATATATATATATGTATATATATAGGAGGGTGGTCCAACATTTTAACATTTTATCGGAGTCTATTCAACGAACCTTCGCAAGAACTAAAACAAAAACCTTTTGTTTTAGAAATAATTTTCATACATGGAAAAAATGCATGTGTGAGGGAGTCAATGAGGACTCGAGACATGGGGCTTGGTATACGACATTCATGTAGAAAATTGCATAATTTTTACTTGAATGGATATGTATTTCGTGAACATGACATTTCATGTGCATTTAGGTGGGGTGTAGCCCTCATAGGAGATTTTCTTTCATCGGGCTTTTTCAATTCTCGAAAGGACTCAACCCGAGTTTCCTTTTCTAACTCGTGGGACCCTCCCCAAGACTCCTTGCTTACCGATTCGAAAAAAACAAACCTTTCTTTACTTCATTTAAACCTTTTAAAAGTGAACTCGTGTGGAGTTCTAACCCATTTATACGCTTATGTTTTCCATTAAAATCTTATGAAACATGGTAGGACAAATTTTTATTTTTATTTTTAAAACATTAAACCCTTTATAGAAAATTCCGTAGTTTCTTCGTTCTTCTTTCTTTTATTACGTCCCAATTTACAACACCCGTAATAAAATAATTAATTTACTCCACATCCAACAATGGGACATCAAGTCCACCACAACCACTTCAAATCAAACTTTAAAAATCACTTTCGAATACTATGGATATATAAACAATCTTTTTAAACTTATATACATTACAAAAATAAAGGTGTAATTAGTAGTTATTTACAACAAAACTATATATTTCTCAAAAAGGTGGTCGCCACGTGAGGCGCAGTGTCACTCCGCCCAGGATGCTCGAACCGCACGCCGCCTCTCGGCCTCCCCGAAAAACATTTTATAAAACATTTTGGAATAAGGGTGAGCCAAAGGAGCTAAGTGAGAGTACGCTCGTGAGGAAAAAATAATGTTTCAGATATAGTTCAAATACAATGTGTAAAACACATTGTATGTAGATCTCATTTCCATAAACATTTAATACTCTTTTTCCTTTCTATTTAAATACAACGTGTAAAAACAATTGTATGAGATCTCATTTTTATAAACATTTATTTACTTTCTTTTCCATATAGTTCAAATACAATGTAAACACCATCAACATATCTTTCAATATACTTTCTTTTCCCTTTTTGAATCCATATCCAATGGAACCCGCCTGGTCAAGGACCATCGTTGTCTCATGAAAGAATCCCTCCTCGAGGAAACAGCTTCTTACGATCACCGATGGCCTAAAAAGTGAACTTCCTGAGAAATTGTACATATCGCAACCACCGTTGGCCCATGAAAGAACCTACCTTACGAAATAGTCTTACGATCACCACGACCCAAAAGGAACCCCGATAAATCGTGTTTTTAAATACTATCGCACTAAGGAATAAATCACATTATGCATTGGTAAACTTTTCTGCATTTTACAATTTGTATGGCAATATGCATCACTCTTCCTCCCTCTATAAAAAAATCCTAACCCTTTCCCCATGTACCATGCACGTAAAGTACTTTAGTCGACTTTCCTTAAACTTTATCTTTTGTAACATAAAATCTCATGAATTCAAACATTTTCTCATATAAACATGTATATATAAAATATACATTCATAAACATTTCATTTCATATGGAAACTAGAAATCATACTTTATAAAAAATATGGAAACCATAATCATTTACTATTTGTCAACACATGCTTTATAAAACTATGGAAACTCATAATCATTTCATATTCTCAACATAATTTAAAGTCGGTTGAAAACCAATATTTCTTTTTTTTTCATTTGAACATTTATAATGATAGATATAAAAACATATACATTGGTAAACATTAATATATATATATAGCATATATAAGTATATATATATATATATATATTCATAAACATTTACATTTTCCCCTCACCTTAGTTAAGCTTGAAGCCCTTTTTCTTCCTTTAACAAACTTTCCACTCTCCACCATTGTCCTTATCACCTTCCTCCTACAAGTCACATTATCCATAAAAACTCATTAACATCCATACCTTAATCTTGTTCAATAAAACCATTAACTATATTATACTCTTTCCAAAGAATCCCTTAAGATGACCACTTCCAATTGATTAAAATCAATTGAACTCAACCTCTTTTCATGATTTTCTTATGCTAACTCATGGAAATTACTACCCCATACCATAGCCCACAACATGACATGAAATGGTCATGCCAAAACCCGCTTATTCACACGACATAACCAAGCAACCTCGACACACTTGGTGCAACCATAAATTTTGGGTGTCGCTGCTATATTCATCCACTGTTCTCTTACAGGAATATGTTAGAATCTTGACCTCAATGGGCTTTCCATAGAGTCCAAGAACACCCAAAACGTAGTTCCTGACGAAGATGTTATGGCCTCCTCGAATCGGGAGCTACGGCCATCAGGTCCCCGGGAATTAGTGTGTTTGGTGCACTTTGAATGAATTTCTCGAGTCTCACGGCTGAATTTGATTGACCTATTTCAAGGAGTAATGTTCCTCCTATCAGTCTAGTTTACTTAAGAATTAATCAATTACTCGGATGAGCGATGCAAGCCAAGTTATGGCCAAAATACAGTCATGGAGTCTTAAAAACAAAATAGAAAAACTGCCTGAACATAGCTCCACTTTGAATGAATTTTTGAGTCCAAATGGGTCGGAATTTGGATTAGACCTATTTCAAGATGAAATGTTCGCCTATTAGTCTAGTTTACTTAGAAATTTGAATCACTCAATTCGGATAAGTGATGGCCAAGTTATGGAAAAAATACAGTCATAGGGTTGGAGAAAAAAAAAACTGGATAGCATCTCCTTGGACACACACATACCCTTAGACTAAAATTAACCCTAGTATGAGAAAAACCCTACCTCAAATGGCGTGATTTCACGGGACACCACATTTTCTCGGTTTCCATGAAAACCCGAACCTTGGACCTTGGTAGAATCTGGTAATTATGGTATCCACATGTAGCTCTCGGTCGCTGCAGATCGCCTTTAATTTCTGACCAAGCCGAGGTCCGACCGACGAATCCTCGTGAACTAAGAGACAAGCTCGGCTTTCTATCTCTCTCTCTCCTCTCTCTCTATGGCCTGGATTAGACCAAAAAATGAGAGCTTTGGTACATACATGAGATGTCGCGCCACGTGCCGCTTCCTTCTGGTCCGTTTTTTGTCCCGAACAACGCCTTATTTAGTCCCTGCTTAGTTTCATCTATCTTAAGTGGACATTATTTTAACATTTAACATTTTTCGGGATTTTTCTAAAAACCTGCTGATCCACTGACGCCCGTCGCCTCGCACTTCTCAAGTGGAAAATCCAACCCGTGCCTAAGAATTCAACTGGGTAACTAGATTTCGCGATACGAATTCAACTAAGTGAGTTCGTTCATTATCCGAGATCTGCAGCTCTTCATATTATTCTATGACAATTACCGCTTTGCCATTTTTGGGTTGAAAAAATCGCATTGCACCCTAACATAATTTCAAGCTTTTATTCTATTTCTCGCATTCTTTCGACTCAATACACATATTATGAACATTTTTGGGGCTTGTTTCGAAAATTACTATTCATTTGATTGTTTCAAGCCGTCATCCTAACCGATCGAAAAACGAAATTTACTATTCTTGAACTCAGAAATTGTGGTCTTGCCACTCACCCCCTTCCTGCAAAATTTTCGTCCTCAAAATTTAAAAATATCATGCCCTCGACTAAAACAGTGTGGATACCGAGCTTCAGATCTGATCTTCACGCTCCCATGTCGCTCTCTCGTCGTGTGGATTCATCCACAAAGACCTTCACTTAAAGGGAATCACTTTGTTCGAAGAACCCGATCCTTTCGACATCAATCTAACCGGTCTTTCTTTCATAAGTCAAGTCTTCTTTCAATTCAACCTGCTGATTCTTTAACACATGTGAAGGACTGCTATATACTTTCAAGCATAGAAACATGAAAGACATCATGTTACTGCCAATTCAAATGGCAACCTCAACCGTGGATACGCTAGTCTCCCTAATTTTCCACAATTTCATAAGGTCCCGGACTTAACTTCCCTTTCTTTCGTAATCACAACACCTTTCTGGTGATATCCTCATAAATACCGATCCCCCACCTGAAAGCTCCAAATCTCTCATTCGACATCGCATAATCTCTTCTGGTCGATTCGTGCTATATTTAATTTATCCTCGAACCTTAACATTATCCGTCGTGACCCAACAATTTCTCTGCCTAACAATTTTTCTTACCTACTCATCCTGAACATAATGGAGTCCTACACTTCCTTCCATATAAGGCCCTCATGTTTCATTTCAATGCTTGATTTGATAAATATCGGCTTGTAGGCAACTCCATTACTGGTGATGTCTATCCCAACTTCCTTTAACTCTAACACACAAGCCCTGAGCATATCTTCCAATGTCTCAGAGGAGCCCTTTCGTAGACAAGAACCGTCTCGAGGATGGAAAGTCAGATCGAAATGTGTAACCTAGTACCTAGAGCTTCGTAAGTCGGGCCAAACGGGGTTAAACCGTGGATCTCTCGTCTCGGGTACTATCGATATCGGCAGACCGTGAAGTCGCACATCTTTACATACAACCCGCCTAACTTCACCGAGTCACTATTTTTCATAGGTAGAAACTGGGGCCGGATTGGCCAATCTATCAATAATCACCCATATCGCGTCATAACCACTCTGGCAACGCGGCAGTCCTACTACAAAATCCATTGTGATTTTCTCCTATTTCCACTGAGGGATCGGAAGAGACTGTAAGAGCCCTGCAGGTCTTTGATGCTTAGCCTTGAATTACTGATAAATGAGACATCTTGTGACAAACTCTGCAACATCTTTCTTCATACCTCCACCGAAGGTTCCCTTGCAAGGGATACATTTTAGTGCTTTCCCCGAATGCACATCGCATATGCAAGAGTAGCCTCTTCCATAATCTCTTTCTTTACTCCTTCCCACATTCAGACACATAACTGCGGACCCATCATCAATAAAGATCTCGCTTCGCATCGGGTGAAATCCCTTCACGCCCGTGACTCGCTCCCTTTTCAACTTAATCATGGTCGAATCTTGAGTGTGTAGCTCCCTTACCCTGTCTATCAGTATCGGACGAACATGAAATGTAGCTAGTAAAGCTCCATTATCTATCAACACTAGTCTCACACCTAAAGACCTCAATTCCACAAGTCTAGGGAGGTATACAGCCTTTAAGTGAGATATGGAACCTGTAGATTTCCTACTGAGAGCATCAACTACTATATTAGCCTTTCCCGGATGGTACTCAATAGTGCACTCATAATCCTTAATGAGCTCAACCCATCTCATATGTCTCATATTTAACTCCTTTTGTGTGAATAAATATTGCAGGCTCTTGTGATCTATGTACCCCAGTACAACCCTATATAAGTAATGCCTCCATATCAAGAGAGCAAGACTGCGCAGCCAGCGCCTCAGTCGTGTGCTCCGATAATTTTGCCTCATGTTTTCCGCTTCCGAAGCATATGCTATCACATTTTCATGTCGCATTAACACACACCGTGCCCTGAAGCATCACAATACACCGTATATCCATCTTCAGCCTGATGGAAGTAAAAGAACTGGCCGAGGTCAATTTCCTTTAGTTCTTCGGCTACCGACATGCCTCGACCATACAAACTTTCCTTCTCATTAATTTACCAAAGGAGCGCTAACTTCGAAAAACCCCTCACCAAACCTTCCTTTCGATAAGACTTGCCAAACCCAGCCAGATCTCGCTCACATTCGTAGGTGTTTCCAGCTCACAATTGCTCTCAATCTTTTGAGGATCAACAAATCCCTCTTTGGCCGTAAATCACATGTCCTAGAAAGGCAACACCGGCTCAACCGTAACCGGCATTTACCGAATTTGGCATACAACTCCATTTTCCCCGCACTGCAAAAACTCGATTCTCATGATCTTCCCACGCCTCGAATAGATCAAAATGCCATCAATGAATACTATAACAAACTGATCTAAATAAGGCTGAAAGACCCTATTCATAAGATCCATAAAAACAGCTAGGGCATTAGTTAGTCCAAATGGCATGACTAAGAACTCGTAATGCCCATACCGTGTTCTAAAAGTCAGTTTCGGGAACATCCTTTCGACCGATCTTTTTAATTGATGGTAACCTCGAAGTAGATCACTTGAAAATACCCTTGCTCCTTGTAATTGATAAAAAAGATCATCAATCCATGGAAGCGGGTATTGATTTCATATTGTCACTTTATTCAACTCTCTGTAATCAATACACAGTCTCAAACTTCCATCATTTTTCTTCACAAACAGAACAGGAGCTCCCCAAGGCGAAGTACTCGGCCTGACAAAACCCTTACTCACAAGCTCTTCCATCTGTACTTTCAATTCTTTCAACTCTAAAGGAGCCATCCTGTAAGGTGCCTTAGAGATCGTTCGGCCCTAAAATAATTCAATATGAAAATCAATCTCTATCTCGGGAGGTATACCCTGAAGATCCTCCGAAATACATCCCAAATTCTATGACTACCGAAATGTTTTCCGCCAACTACCACTATCCCCTCACCTCAATGGCATAAGTTTGGGTACCCGATATGACTTCCCGAGCATCTTACTAAATTTCTTCATAGCCGTCTATATCGTTAGGCAAACAACCTTTCGTAACCCATAGAACACAACCTCTGTCTGCCCTGGTGTTCAGAACCTAACCTCTTTTCTATAACAATCCATTGTAGCATGATGTCTAGATAGCCAATCCATGCCTAAGATAACATCAAAGTCATGGATATCTAATAATATCAAGTCCGCTTAAACTCCCCGCCTCCAATAATCACTCCGGTTATCCACATATAAACACTTCAACCGTGAACTCTCGTAAAGAAGAGATACAACTATGCTGCAGTTTATAGGTTGGGACTCCACATTAACATTTGAAACAAACCCCATAGAAATAAAAAGACTCGTAGCCCAGGTCTATAAGAATATGAGCATCACGGCCAAAGACTAAAATCCATACCTATCACAACATCGAGCAAGATCGCATTCCCGTCTGCAACCACGAATACTCGTTCAGTCATAGGCTCACCGAGGTCCTCCTCGGTGGTCGACTTTACCCCTAGTGCACTAGGTCTACCAGGAAAGCGTAACCCCAACGGATGTCCCTCTCTCGATCCTCGACTCCTACCAACCGGGAAGTAAGCCTCTGCACTAGTGCCATCGTACGACCCACCGCCGGAAGGCTAACCGGACATTCCTTGCAAAATGTCCGACTGGCCCACATCCGTAACAAACATCTGGCATTCCCATTCGGCATTCTCTATGAAATCTTCCACACTTACTGCCATCGTTGTCTGGGTCGAAGAAGTTCCAAATGCGGTTTTACCGGCCTGACCGACCGTCGTCTTCGACCACCTACCGCCCACTCCATGGTGGTTTTCCCTCGCTTCTTGGATTCTTTACTCCGGATCCACCTGAGTCCAAGTAGATCCATCTCTCTTTCGCCCTTGCGAACCCCGTGCACCGAGTGAGCTAATCCCAAACTCCTCTCTATCCCCGATGGCAATCCTCAACCACACTGGGCCCATACCGAGTATGAGACCGACGCCAAAACGCCGAATTCTTCTCGTGCCCACTACAAACCTCTTACTTTTCTCGCACTTCATGGTCATAAATAAAGGAACATGTCGCATTTCGCCTCGAGAACTTCTTTTCATAATCCGGGTCACCGACATGGTCCTCGTCGTTTCTGAAAAGTTCTGAAAAATTAAAATAACTCGCACCTTTAAATAAAACATTAAATTATTTTAGGACGCAGAGATTTTTCAAAACACTAAAACATTTTCAAAATTGGCTTTGATACATAAGTGTTTATGGACCCAACCCGAAGCGTGAGTTTTTCTAACTCAAAGGGGACCCCCTAAGACTCCTACGGATTCAAAAACAAACCTTTCATTTCTTTTAAACCTTTTTAAAAGTGAATCCGTGGAGCGAACCCATTTATATAGTTATGTTTTCCATTAAAATCTTATGAAACATGGTGGGACAAATTTTTTATTTTTTAAACATTAAACCCTTTATAGAAAATTGGGCGTAGTTCAAGTTCACATGTCCCAATTTACAACACCTGTAATGTGTCAATTTAATTTACTCCACATCCAACAACGGGACATCAAATCCACCATAACCAATTTCAAATCAACTTAAAATCATTTTTCAACACTATGGATATATAAACAATCTTTTTTTAAAACTTATATACATTACAAAATAAAAGGTGTACAAGTAGTTATTTACAACAAAACCATATTTTCAAAAAAGGTATCAGCTCACGTGAGCTTCTGAAAGTGTCACCGGCCCGGGAGGATGCTCGAACTGCACGGCCGGCTTCTTGTTCTCGAAAACATTTTATATAACATTTAAAAAGGTGAGCTCAAAGAGCTCTGAGAGTACAAGCCATAGGAAAATAATGTTTCCGTGATATAGCTAAATACAATGTGTAAAACAATTCGTATGAGATCTCATTTCATAAACATTTACTTTCCATTCTTCCTTTCTATTTAAATACAACGTGTAAAAACAATTGTATAGAGATCTCATTTCTATAAACATTTACTTTACTTTTTTTTTCCATATAGTTCAAATACAATAAACAATTGTATCAACATATATCTTTCTAATATATTCTCTTTCCTTTTTGAACTGGCCATATCCAATGGAACTCGCTCTCATCGCTAATCAATCGCTAGTCCATGAAAAGAACCTCCGAGAAACAGCCTTATAATCACCGAAGGCCCTAAAAGGAACCTCCTCTCCGGTAGTCAGGCCATACCGGTAGCACCACCGCGCCCATGAAAGAATCCTACGAGGAACAGCTTTATGATCACCGATATTCAAAAGGAACCTCCTCCGATAAATCGTGCCTTTCTTTTAAATACCATTGCACTATGGAATAAATCACATTATGCGTTGGTGTCTTTTTCGTATTCTTTACACGTATGGCAATATGCATTACTCTTCCTTCCCTCTATAAAAAATCGTAACCCTCTTTTCCATGTACCATGCACGCAGAAAGTACTTAGTCGACTTTCCTTTAAACTTTATCTTTGTAACATAGGGTAACCATGGATTCAAACATTTCATAAACATGTATATATAAAATATACATTCATAAACATTTCATTTCATATGGAAACCAGAATACACTTTATAAAATATGGAAACCATATCATTTCATATTTTGTCAACACACATGCTTTATAAACCATGGTGTCCACGCAATCGTTTTCCATGCTCTCTCCCATACTCTAAAGCTTCCAAGAAACCACATTTCTTTTTTTCATTCTGAACATTTATAACATAGATATGAAAACATATACATTGCAAACATTAATATATATATATATATATATATATATATATATATATATATATTCATAAACATTTATATTTTTCCTCACTCTTAGTTATTAAGCTCCTTTTTCTTTCCTTTTAACAAAACTTTCCACTCTCCACCCTTTGTCCTTTTATCACCTTCCTCCTACAAGTCACATTATCCATAAAACTATTAACATCCATACCTTAATCTTTGCTCAATTAAACCATTAACTATACTATACTTTTCAAAGAATCTTTAAGCATTCAATCACTTCCAATTGATTAAAATCAATTGAATCAACCTCTTTTTTTTCTCATGATGCTAACTCATGGAAATTACTACCCCATACCATAGCCCACAACATGCCATGAAATGGTCATGCCAAAACCCGACTATTCACATCGACATAACCAAACAACCTAGACACTTGGTGCAACCATAGATTTTAAGTCACGTTCTGTTCATCCACTGTCCTCTACAGGAATATGGTTAGAATCTTGACTCAATGGGCTTTTCATAGAGTCCAAGAACACCCAAAACGGAGTTCGGATGAAGATGTTATGGCCTTCCGAAATTGGAGGCCATGACCATTGTGTCCCCCCGGGAATTAGTGTGCTGGTGCACTTTGAATGAATTTCTGAGTCTCAATGGGTAGGAATTTGGATTGACCTATTTCAAGGAGCAATGTTCTCCTATCAGTCTAGTTTACTTAGAAATTTGAATCACTCAATTCGGATGAGTGATGGTTGCATGGCCAAAATACAAATATGGAGTCTAAAAACGTAACAAAAAACTACTTGAACATACCCACTTTGAATGAATTTCGAGTCCAAATGGGTCGGAATTTGGATAGACCTATTTCAAGGTGAAATGTTCGCCTATCAGTCTAGTTTACTTAGAAAGTTGAATCACTCAATTCGGATGAGTGATGGCCAAGTTATGGTAAAAATACAGTCATAGGGTCGGAGAAAAAAAAATTGGACAGCATCTCCTTGGACACACACATACCCTTAGACTGAAATTAACCCGAGTATGAGAAAAACTCTACCTCAAATGGCGTGGATTTCACTGTAAGACACCCATTTTCTAAGCTCGTGAAAACCCGAACTCGGGACCTTGGTAGAATCTAGTACTCTGGTATCCACGCCAGGCCCTCACGCTGACTTAACTTTTAATTTCTGATCGCCGAAGTTATTTAATTCCACGTAAACTCGTGAATCGAAGAGAAGCTTGGCTTTCTCTCTCTCTTCTCCCTCTCTCTCTCTACCTGCCTAGCCAAAAATGAGAGCTTTTGGTAAGTTAGATTTTTTAGGGTTATTTATATATGAGACATATGGCTCACGCCGCGCTCACGTGTCACGGCGCTCTTCGTAAGCCGCCGCCCCGAACAATTTATTTCTTCCAAGCTAGCCATCCATCTTAAATGGACATATTTAAATATTTAATATTTTTCAGATTTTTTTAAAAACCCCTCGTTTAAATATCCACTGACTTCGTCATCAAACGTGCGGAAAATTCAATCGCCTTAGAATCTCAACGAAATTCGACCGGGTAACTAGATGCTCGTGAAATCCAATTCAACTACAAGTCCCGCTTTTGTCATCCGAGATCTAGAAAATTTTCATATTTTTCTATGAAAATTAATGCTTTGCCATTTTTCGTAAAAAATCGTGATTGCACCCTTAACATAATTTTCGCGACCCTCATTTCATTCTTTGACTCAATACATTATTATGAACATTTTTTTTTCAGGGCTCGTTTTTCAAAAATTACTATTCATCTGACTATTTCAAGTCAAATATCTAACTGATCGAAAACGAAATTTACTTATCATGGGAACTATAAATTCAGTAATCTTACACACCGTCAGAAAATCATTTTCTTCGTGTGCCGGAGGCAACAATCGAAACGAAACAGTCCAAGAAATTAGTCGGAAAAAGACCGTATATTCCGCTTTGTTCTCGTGCTGTAAATTTCAAAGTAAAACCCCCCATTTATGTTTATGTAAAAAGAACAGAGTTGTAATTAAACTCATTTTGTGTAAGAAATGTAGTTCTAGTAATGTTTCACCAGGTTTCATATGCCCTTGTAATAAAAAGATTTGCTTATACCCGAATTTGCGTATCAAAATAAATGATAATGAATTAAGTAAGATCACAATGCCAGATCGAGCCAGGCATGGTAATGGCCTAGGGAGCCGTGATCCATCTCGCATGTGGTCCCGCATACCGCCTTCATAGCTTCTGGGCATCGCAGTCTAGGCATACGAATGCCTGTGTGACTCGACGGGCACTCCAAGTTTAGATCATACATACACTATGCATTAATCGGGCCGAATCGATGTGTGCGATTTGTGCTTGATTTTTCAACTTTGTATGATAAATTGTATGATGAACACTAGTGGTTGTATGTTTGATAATCCCAGTGCTCTCGAAAAACATACTAAACACGATAATTTAAATTAATTTAAATTAAACTGCTGATTAGTATTGCAAGTGCAATCACTCAATAGTAGTATATATATATATATATATATAGTATATATATATATATATATATATATATATATATATATATTGTGTAGATGGAAAATCGAGGACGAGGACTGCTAGGAAATGCTTATAACACCTCGAATATACCTTGGGTCAAGCCAAGATATTTCGTGGCATTGTGAGGTATAAATTGAATTTTAAGTAATTTAAACTCAAAACGTGAAAACTGAGAAACCCATAAATAAGCAAGGGTAAATTTGTAATTTGTTAAAACGGGACACAAAAGTCATAATATAAGAAGATGATGTGCTATTATAGAAATAGCATAAATTGTGGTGCAAATAGAGGGGAGTTTGAGGACCAAAGTGTAATAAAAGGAAAATTAAAATCAAATGGAATAAGACCAAGTTGGTCTCTCATTTGGGGAATTTGGAGAGCAAAGAAAAACGTAGAGAGAGGGAGAAGAAGAAGAAGAAGAAGAAGAAGAATAAGAAGAAGAAGAAGAAGAAGAAGAGAAAGAAATCCAAGAAAGGTATGGATTATTATGGGTTTGTATGGATTGTTATGGTTTTGTATGGATATTAGTTTGCTCCAATTCTAGGGTTTAGTTAGGAATTCATCATAACCCTAGATTTGTTGAAAGTTGGGTTATTACCTAGTTTGTTTAAGATGAGTAGGGAATCCTCCATTTTAGTATAGATTCTTGGTTTATGATGTATGAAATTCTCTCGAAAGCTGTGGCTTGAGGTGTTGAAGAGTATGATACTTTGTCGGGTGTTAGGAATCCTCTTAACTTCCCCTTGTATTTATGCTCAAGTTATGAAGCATTGAGAGTTGTTTTTGGTGCATGCTTAGATTATTTCTAGTTTTTGTCGATTTCTCGGAAAAGGGACCTAAATCAGCAAATCTCGTAAATTTCGTGGTTCTACGTCACTACAGATCCCACATGCAAAGACGTAGGTCCATGCCAAGGCGTGGCATATCCACGCAAAGACGCCGAGGGAGGTTCGACAAGCCTCTGCATGTCGAGGCGTGGCAAAGCCATATCGCTGGGAGCTAGCCTACGCCACGCCTCTTACAAGCATGCCGTGGCGTAGTAATCGCTCACGCATTACGTGTTTTTGTCATGTTTTTCTATTATGTTATTTTGAGGACTTGTCTATTGGACTAATGAGGACCCTATAAGTGTATGAAAGGGTCCATTCATGTTTGTAAGGTAAAGGAAAAATTAGACCATTTGCTTCACCTCGACAAGTTTGATGTTGGCAAACTTAATGCCTCTATGATAAGATAGTAAGTTCCTCAACACATATAATTGTAGGGACCGCTCTAAGACCGTGATATCAATGATATGGTACCCTATAGCCACGCGGCAGGCACGTATAGTACTTCTCAGATTTCTCGATTAGTACGACCAAGACTCTCCTCGACCATGGTCTCGACACATTTAGTAATTCAATACTCTTATTATCATGATGACACTCTGACCGCAGCCATCATTATTTAGTTCTTCTAAGACTGACACGCGACGACACTCTCTCGGCCGCTCTTCTCGACACTCTTGCTCGTTTCACGACACCGCATCGCACTGCACTTCTGCACTTATCGCGCTTATCTCCTACTCATTTATTATTATCGCCCAGTAGTCAACAGTTATGGCTTATTAAGAGTCCGAACAATGAATAAGAGTAAAGTACGTACATCATTATGCTCGAATGCACCTGACGGTACTCCCCATACAAGTATAAACTCAATGTACCCATGTACCTTTGTACAAGATAAACTCGAATGTACCTACGCGGTACCTCCTCGTACAAGTATAAGCTCAGAGTACCTACGGCACCTCCGCACAGCATAAGCTCCCATAGTACCACGCATCTCCATATAAGTATAAGCTCTGTAACTCCTACGGGAGATCTGAACAAGTATAAGTCTGCTATATGTACAAGTATGTGTATAAGTTTGTTATATGAATTCATGAAAAAATTATGATATCTGCTACTGTTATATGCTTACTGTAAATGAGTATTATTGCATGTGTATACGTATAAGTCATATGTTTCCTACTAAGTGTTAAGCTTAGCATGGGTTTTTATCCATGTGGGTACAGAGGAGGACGTCCGCGATCTTCGCATACCGGCCGCCAACAAACTGGTAGGATACATCACAAGATTTCGCGCTCTCGACATTATGTAAACGAATATACGCTTTGTATATGTTTATGTAAATGGTAATCGTTCAGAGTGTATTGGATATCAGAACGACCACCACGCGGTAGTTTTATTTTGTATCTTTTGTATATAGATATTTGATCGTTATAACATCCTCAGCTCCATCAATGCTCCAAAAGGTAAAGAGTCCTGTAAGTTTCCTCAAGACCCCCTTCATCCGCCTGCTGGGTCAGTGTGACATCGCCCATGGGGCACACCACTTATTTTTTATTAGCAGGCCTATGCGGAGGCCCTGGGTGCTGTAGCTACGCATTGCACGTGCTGCGCCAGGGTCGTGAGGACGATCGGACCTCCAAAAGGTTTATGACACATCATCCTCCGACAGGTATGGGAGGAGGGGACTCTAAGTGGTCGAAAGCTCGCCACCTGAGTAGACGACGTATGAAAGATCCGGGACTCTCGCGCTGCTAAAAGGAAGGAGAGTCAACCTTTTTCTAGCCCGTAGCTACAAAAGCACATCCGCTTCACACTCCGATTTCGGACACCCACGTGGTCACCGTGGCTAAGGCCAAGGTCAATCATCCGCGCGGACACTTCGTGTATTCATACCAGTCAGTAAGGGGCAGAGAAAGTGTTTCCATTGTCACCAACTCTGACACTTTAGATGGATTGCCTCGAGGCAAGGATCCCTGAAATATGGGCACGCAGTTCTCCCCCAAGATGGGCCAAGGGAACCGGTGCCGCCCTGGGAAAGCTGCACTAGCACCTACTAATTTGTGTATCGACCACACGACCGCATGGGTCAAGGTCAAGGGCGGTGGCTCACGTGTGGATCTCTACTTAGACCCGGTAGATATGCTACCATTGTCGTCAGCCTAGGCATAAGAGACGAGATTGTCCTTAGAGGCAAGGATCCCGTGGTACCACAGCTTCGGGCTTGTTGGATCGCCTAGTATACGTGGCAATGCTTCGAATTTCAGACTTCGATGAGATTATTGCTTTGATTCTGGTGCTTCATATTCATGCTTATAGTTGTATCATGTGTGAAAGGTTGGGGCTTAGAAGTTGAAACCTTAGCAAAGTTATTGTATATGAGTTTCCTTCCCTAGGGATTAGGGTGAGGGTTGATAAGATAAGTGGGGGTTGCGAGTTAGGGATCTCAAGGATCCTACTCACAGTGGACCTGAGGGCCATGGACATGTCAGAATTTGACGTCATCCTTGGGATGGATTAGTTTGACCGCGACAATCGTAGTTGCCATCGATTGCGGAGTGTAGGGAGAGTTACCGCCTCACACGTAGGATGGTACTTGTGTTAGCAAGCCGGGGGACAAGCACGACAGCCATTCTCATCATGTATTATGACTCCGTGATGACACCCCATGAGACTCTCTATGGGAGGCCATGCCAATCACCGATATGTTGACGTATGGGAGAGAAGCTCCATCACCGGTCCAACCGGACAGAGATGCTCCCTGTGAAAAGGTGGGTATGATTCGACAACATCTTCTCACGACTTAGAGCCGACAGAAGAGTTACGCCGAGGGGTGGCGACGACCTCTAGAGTTTGAGGTGGGTGATCACATCTTCTTGAAGGTGATACCTAAGAGAGGAGTGGTCGTTCGCAGAAGCGTGGAAGTCGTCGGGCCGAGGTATATTCCGCCCTTCGAGATACTCTCCGAAAAGGTGGGCGTGTCGATTGGCGCTTACCGCTGCTTTTATCCCAAGGTCCACGAGGTTTTCCATGTCTCCATGTCCTAAGTATATCACCCGCATCCAGCTCATGTAAAGGATCGGGCAGCTCGTTATCGATGCGCACGGGACCCGAGGAGTGACCGCGTATTTTGGATAGCCGAGATCAGGTTTTGTGACGCAAGGTCGTGAGGCTAGTAAAGGTGTTGTGACAACACTAAAGAGTGGAGGAGGCAACATGAGAGCATGAGGACACGATGCGTTCCAGATATTCTTTCCTCTTCGAGGACGGAGGTACGTGGTTTAGTCATTTGGCATTTGAATGACTGTTGCATATGCATGTAATTGTAAGCATATATGTGTGTGAATTTTAGGACTAAATTCTTTTAAGGAGGGGAGAATGTGAGACCCTAGATAAAGTAAACCGATAGACACAGGTTGTAAACTTGGAAATTTGCATCTCTGATGACAACACGAGACCACGCCTGGAAGTTCGTCACCGAAATTCAGATACATATTCTAATTTCTTCGACCTGGGCGCCTAATTACACCTATTTCGAGGAAGAATGGGCTAATCACGGGGCGACACGTGGCACGAGAGTGCATGCCACGTGGCACAAGGCTTGGGGAACACTTGGCACCTAAGTGGGCAAGTGTCATACTCCTAGAATGCATGCAAATTAGTGGGAAGTGGTTGGTGCATGGCTTGGCATGGGTGACACTTGCCATGGCTTCGTAATTATATGTCAAGTACCATGAGAATTGGTCTAGTGTAGTGGAGAAATCAGAACCAAGGGAGTTCTTCCCATGGGGAAATCAGTTCTAGAGATGAAGGGAGGAAAACCAAAAAAGAGGGAAAATGAAAAAAAGTTAAGAAGAAGAACCGCGCAAATTCCCTCTCGGTTTGTGTACAGCAGGAGCTTTCCGAAGTTAGTTTGCCCTCTTCACCGTGTGTAGTCTTCTCCTACCTTGATTACTATTAAGAGCCATGTATTGCAACAGTGCAAACTCTAGTAGTGAGTTGATTCTAAAACGCTTAAAGAAATCAGCAAGTGGCAGGACCGCTTAGTCCTGCAAGCCTGCATCAGCAGATCTGAACCGATTGGCTGGTTTTGGAGCTAGTACATGAATTATATATATGCTAATACAAGAACAATTTCTACAGTTCGGTGATGAGGATCGGGCCAGTCCTTGTAAGTTAAGGAAAATTTTCTAGGTTGTAAGACTAAAAAGAATCCAGTTTGGTGTGTTATTGCTTGAATAAAAAACATGCAGAAATTTCTGGGTTTTAATACTGAAAAATCCAATTAGGTGTGTTATTGCTTACATGCAGAATTTTCTGGGTTGTAAGACTGAAAAAAATAATAATCCAGTTTGGTGTGTTATTACTTGAATGAAAAACATGCAGAATTTTCTGGGTTTTAAGACTGAAAAATCCAGTTTGGTGTGTTATTGCTTACATGCAGAATTTTCTAGGTTGTAAGACTGAAAAAAAAAAATCCAATTTGGTGTGCTATTGCTTAAATGAAAAACATGCAGAATTTTTTGCGTTTTAAGACTGAAAAATCCAGTTTGGTGTGTTATTGCTTACATGCAGAATTTTCTAGGTTGTAAGACTAAAAAAAAATTCCAGTTTGTTGTGTTATTGCTTGAATGAAAAACATGCATAATTTTATGGGTTTTAAGACTGGAAAATCTAGTGTTGATGTGTTATTGCTTATATGCAGAATTTTCCGGGTTGTAAGACTGAAAAAAAAAATCCAATTTGGTGTGTTATTGCTTCAATGAAAAACATGCAGAATTTTCTAGGTTTTAAGACTGAAAAATCCAGCTGTGTTATCGCTACATGCAAAATTCTTCTCTGCCAGAAGACAAAAAAATCCGCCTTGGTGTAAAGAACAACATGCAGAATTTTTGAATATACATGTTGATATGTGCATAAGTTTGATGATCAACATGATGCTTCTCGATAAAAGCAATGAACGCTATATATATATTGCATTTAGTTTTTATTTATGCATGTAAGATGAGATTTATGTAAATAAGGCAGCATTGCATGTGCACGGGGACATCGTGTAAATCGGGTGTGAGTGCATGACACGGATTTTGAATTAAATTTCGGAGGATTGTCCATTATATTTAAATTTCGGAGGATTGTCCATTATATTTAAAATATCAGAGGGTTGTCCACAGTACTATCGGAGTCTGTCCAAATGAAATATATCGAGGGTTGTCCACAATACTATCAGAGTCTATCCAAATGAAAATATCGGAGGATTGTCCACGCATTATCGGGTCCCATTCAAAATGAAATATACTCCGAGGGTCATTCACGCATTATCGAGTTCTGTTTCAAATGTAAAATATAATTCCGATGGTTGTCCATAGTATTATCTGAGTTCGTAAAAAATATTAATAAAAATATATATATATATATATATATATATATATATATATATATATATCGAAGGGTGATCCAACATTTTATTTGAGTATATCCAACTTAACCTTATGAGAACTAAAAACAAAAACCTTTTATTTTTAGAAATAATTTTCTCATACATGGAAAAAATGCATGAGGAGTCTGAGGACTCGAGGCACGGGCTCGCATATGGCATTAATGTAGAAAAGTGCATAATTTTTACTTGAATGGGTATGAATTTCGTGAACATGGCATTGCATGTGCACTTAGGTGGGGTGTAGCCCTCGTAGGAGATTTTCTCTACTAGGCTTTGCTCACCCCGTCGTGGGAAAATCATTCTTTTCAGGTGTTGGAGGTACACTGGGAAAATAAATAGGTCAAAGAAATTAGTTGATAAAAGACCGTATTTGGCTTGTTTATCTTGTAATTTTAAGGTAAAAACTGCTTCTCTGCTTATGTGTGAATTGTGCTGTAATTAAACTCATTTTGTCTAAGAAATGCAGTTCTGGTAAGGTTTCATAAGCCCTTGTAATAAAACGATTGTTTCATACCGAATTTGCGGTGTATTGAAAAAAAAAAAAAAATGACCCTTGAATCGGGTGTCACATCTACCGCTGCTGCTTTTATTTTTTCTCGTCTCAAAAGCGTTCTCATTTCTGTTTCACTGTGAGGCACATTTGGGCACTTTTTGTATTTGAAAGTGGGATCCTCAGAGTGTGACATGTGAAATTTAAAGTGAGCGATCCCACCACTTTTATCACAAAAACCACGCACTGCATATCGCATTTCTATTCCTCCATTACAAGCAAGAATATTTCCACGCCGATCTCTCACCTCCAATATACACTTCCAATTATCCATCCTATTAAATTAAACTTATATAAACTACATTATTATACTATTCAAAATGAATCTATTTTCATATAAAACTACAAATTTATAATATGTATACACAATATTACTAACATGAAAAGTTAATTTATTAATATATTATTACTAAATTAAACTAATTTAAACTATTAAAGCTTCATATAAAACTATAAATTTATAATATGCATACACAATATTAACTAATATATAACTTAATCTAAAATATTAAATAACATGAAAGGTTAATTAATTTATTAATATATTATTACTAATCTCTAACCTAATCTAAAATATGAAAGTTTGCCTAAAAACTATAAACTTATATTATGCTTACACAATATTAACTAAAATATAACTTAATTCAAATATTAACTAACATAAAAATTTAATTAAATAATATATTATTACAAATTAACTAATTTAAAATATGAAAGTATCATATAAACTATCAAATTAAAAATAATATATTGTTATTTTTAAAAGAAAGACGTTACTATTATTAAATATACTCCAATATAAAACTATATACTATAAATAAATATATATATATATATATATATATATATTTATTTATTACATTAAACTAACATAAAACTATATTATTAAATTTATAATCTAAGGTGAAATTATCAAGTAAAAACTAATATATAGTTATTTTGTTGAAAACATTACTATTAAATTTATAATACTATATAAACTATAGTATTATTTAATAATATACTATGTATATGGATGAGCTGTTTTCCTAACTAATATAAAAACTATATTATTAAATTTATAATCTAATAGTAAAAACCATATTTTAAATAAGACAACAGCAAGTACAATGCAAAATATGTAAATTATTTAATGATAAATTTAAAAGTAAATAACATAAATACATACCTTAATTAACCTTTGTTGGAAACTTGAAACCTTCAACACCAAAATTTTCAATATTTTTTTTTGGTGAGATTTCACAAAGAAAAAATATTGAGTGAAAATGAAAATTGGATATGGCAGATAATTTGTGAGATTGAATGGAATGATTTAGGAGGTATTTATAGATTTTTTTTTTCGGGTCAAACTAGCCATCGATGGTAAAAATCTTTGTAATTTACTCCAGTCGTTGATTTAATTTTGGAGAAACTATGACCGTTAAATCTTCTTTAAACTTTTGGGATCAATCCATAACCGTTGGATCAAGTCAGGATTTCAAATCCGACAATTGGATCACAAAGTCGACCGTTGGAGAGCATTCAAAATCCGAGTGAAATTTGGGATGTATGATCAAAGCAAATTCAAATGGTATTCCTCTTATTAGTCAAAATAGTCGTTGGAAAGGGTACAATCTGAGCCATTAGATCATTTGCAGGAAGATCTCAATCATTGGATCCGTAAGTCAAATAGTCAAATGTTTTTGAAAATATCGCCGATATATTGTGATTTATCATCAATATATCGGCGATATATCTCCTAAAAAATCAATTGACTCGTCCTTCACACACGTGTGTTCCACAAACTTCCTTAAAATTACGACAGATACTCAAGAGCACCATGTCGACATCTTCCAGTAACTTCAATCAACCGATTGTCGATGGTCGATATCGCTTCGAAACTCACCGATATCTGATATATTAATGATATATCGGCCAATATATTCGACATTTTAAACCTTGACGACAAGGAGACCCATTGTCACCTTTATTTGTTCACTATATGTGCCGAAAAAGTATCTGCACCTACGCCCGCAAAGGTATCCGCTGTGCATGGGTGTACAATTGCTCCTGTTGCTCCTCCAATAACTCATTTATTTTTTGTTGATGACTGTTTTATATATTTCAGATCTACTGTCGCTGAAACCTAAACCATCAAGTAGACTCTATTGGAGTATGGGTTAGCAACGGGACAACAGGTAAATTTTAGTGTGTCCTCCATCTCATTTAGTCACAATGTGGATTCTACTCAGCAAGAGATTACATGTTCAATATTGGGAGTCCGAAGAACGATAGACCATGGTCAGTATTTGGGTATCCCTTCTCTGTTAAGTCAAAGTAAAAGGAAGGCATTTGACTATCTAAAAGATTGTGTGTGGAAAAGGATAAATAATTGGAAAACACAAAGAAACTTCTAAAGTCGAAAGGAAATACTTATCAAAAATAGTAGCTCATGCACTTCCAAACTATGTAATGTATGTGTTACTCTACCTCAGGGTGTGTGCCATGATATGGGAGGTGATGCTCACCTCTTCGTGGGGTGGAAAGTCTAATGTAGGAGAGAGGTATTAATCAAGCAAAGTAGACGTATTATGTGTTCCTGCTAGGCGCTTTAGGATTCCGAAAGCTACATGAGTTTAACCTTGCTCTTTTAAGCAAACAAGGTTGGAAGTTGATGACTGATCCCTCTTATTTGATAGCAAAAATTTACTAGGCAAGATACATCCCCACCTTAATGCTTTAGTTCATCTTTGGGTACAACCAAGTTATAAATGGAGTAGTATTTGGCTACAAGAGAACTTCTTCGAAGCATAGTAGGTGGTGTGTTAGGATGGCTCTCAAATCATGATTAAACAGACCCGTTTGCTCAAACAAATTAAGATGTTATTAGTACTTCGCTTAGTGCAAATTTTGATAATGTAAGGGTTCAAGCTTTAATGATTCCAAGTTCTATACAATGGGATAGGGAGTTGATTGCTGATATATTTAACCCAAGGGATAAGGAGTTGATTTTTAACATTCACACTATGTCAGAGGGCAACGAAGATGCGGTATTAAATCTAAGAGTGATCGCGGAGAAATTTACTTCATCAAATTCCGATATAGGGCTTAGCATGGTAACTTAGAGAATGACAACTTCCCTTGGAAGAGACTCTGGAGTTTACCAGTTCCTCCTAAGGTTCGTGTTTTTATGTGGAGGACCTTAAAAGGAACTATTCCCATGGCTGGATAAATCAAGGATCTCACATGCGGTCTACCTTTCTCCTTTTCATTCAATGTGTGCTGCATATGTGAGTCCTCCCATCTTCTTTTTGTTCCGTCGTCCCTCAGCCATGTCGCGGCCGATATTAACCCTCTCTCCCATTAATTGGTCGCCATGGATCGATTATGGCCGACTACGAGTGTTGATTTCGTTCCTAAAGAGATGCCTCTTTTGGCGATAATTTTATGTCATTTCATGGACTCACCGAAATAATGTTGTATGGAGGAACAATTGACTGGCCATCGTGAGTAAAATTCGAAATTGCAAAGCAGTCTAATACAAGTGTGAGCTCGTCCGGAACTACTACACTATTTTCAAACAGTAGCCATAACACCACAAAGGTTGTAAGGTGGGAGAAGCTAGAGTTTGGGTGGATTAAGGTTAATGTTGATGCTATCGTTTTCTAGGATAAGAGCATTACTAGGCTCGGTTGGGTTGTTCGTGATTCATCAGATTCCTTCTTATCTGCACATGGAACAATTTATCAAATCACTACATCCCAAGAGACTATGGGGTCCTGGAGGTCTTCGCCTTTCGATTAAACGGTCTCATCCATCCAAAGTAGTTGTAGAGATGGATGCTCAAGTTGTATTCAATGGCCTACATAGTTCATAGTTTGCCTCTTCTCCTTTTGCTATGCTGATCGAGGATTGTCAATTCTTGGCAACTAATATTAAGGACTTAGTATTCTCTTTTGTAAAAAGATTTGCAAACTCAGTGGGTAGTTAGAGCGATGAGTTTAATGTCTGGTCCATGTGAATGGGTTGTTGATATTCCGGAGTTATTGCTTTCCAGCTTGAATTCTGATATCTAATATATTTCGATATTTCCTTACAAAAAAAAAATGCTAATTTATGGATAAATAAAATAGTAATGTATTATTATTTTTATTAGTTATTTTTAATCTATGATTAAAATTTTTTTATTTTTAATCTAATAATTTTTATTCAATTTCAGGGCTTATAAATTTAATAAATGGCCAATATCAGTATTTAAGACTTTAGTTAAAAATGAAGTGGCATTAGATGACGAGAAAACAAAGGGTCATAAGATGGGACAAATCACTTAAAAATGAAAAAATAAAATCTTCATTTTCTTAGTGGGCCATTTCTCAAATCAAACACCCAAGTCGGATCCCAACTTGTAAGCACGCTTGGGAAACCAATCCATTAGGCTTCCCCAAAGCCACATATTCGGTTGGGCCAACTGATGGTTAACAAGGAAACAAATATTGGTGGACCAGGATCTTTGTCCCCAGATAAGCATCTTTTGAGAAATTCCTTCCAAATAATGCATTGCAATATTTTCAATCATAAACCTATGCCCATAAATCAAGTAATAAACCCAATTAAACCCAAATGGCCGAAAAGAGAAAGGTGGTCTCCGAATATTTCATTTGTAAATTGTTCATTGTTTTTTTTCGAATACGCCTAAACACTTAGTTACAATGTAGTAAATTGCTCCCTGACTTGAACCCATGACCCCTTCCCTCCCTATGCTTTGCTTTTTTTGAAGCGTTGAGCATTCTACCACATGAATTAGGCATGATGAACAATTGTTCATTGTTAATGATTTTCCAAAAGGGAGAATTATGTTAATATACCTTAAGGGGAATTAAATTAAAGCTTTGGTTACCCAAAGGTACAAGATTTATTTTCTGAGTCAGACTTCAGGTGCCCCAAAAGTATGCTCCCACATGTACACTAATAGTTACCAAAAAGGTTCTTTCATGCAAATTATCAATTTAACCGAATTCAATTCTTCTGCCTCTTCAACTAGGATAATCCATGTGGGAGAGCAATTGGAGACATAGCAAAATTGTGTCCCTAACAAAACTGAGGAGAAAGAAACTTGACTCTAAAAGAATGATCAGGAGAAAGAAAAAAGATGGAGCAATAGAGGTTGAGGTGGTTACGGACTATGAAATTTTGGATTAAGGCTGGAATTGGAGATTTGGGAGACTAGGATTTTAGAGGGCAATAAGAAGGAATGGAGAGATATGGCATTCAATTGGGGGAGTAGTCCAAAGAAATTCTCAAGAGAGAAAAATAAATATGGAATTCTTTCCCAATAATTGGAAGGTATTGGAAAATCATCGCGGGATGGGTGATTGGTTCCAGATCGTGAAGGTGTGTTTGCATGGAGTGATTTATTCAAAAAGAGGAATTTTGGGACAAGTCAGAATTCGCTTCTTTTCTCCATTCGTGAGAAACATTTTGCGATTGAACCCATTGATTTGAAGGTATGTTCATACAATTTCCGCTTTAATTAATTTAGTTGCATATTAGTTGGCAATTGAAAGTGTTGTTAATCCCGATATTCCCTATGATAAAAGCATAGTTACTCCTCATCTGAAGGGGTATTCTGCCCTTATACTAATAGCCATATATTATACAATTAATATTTTGTTACATACTTAATCTATTATGTAGTGTACAAAATTGTGGTTTGATCACTGAAGCATGAGATATAGCTTGGCCTTGGAGGCTAAGTGTAGTAATACATATGGGTTAATGTTTAAGGAATAGATTAATATTGTTACACCACTAATAGACTGTGTGATATCATTTTGATTCATCAAATTTGATATGGGATTTATAGGATAAAGATGTCAATTCGATGTAAATGAAGATTGATTGCAAATTGTGTACAAAATAAGATTGTCTAAATTGGAATTGTCGATGACACACACACATATATATAGAGATATATATATATATATATATATATATATATATATATATATATATATATATATATATATATATATATATAGTGTAAAAGGTGTGTGTGTGCAAGGTATGTACGTGATCGATTTATTACGCGTCGAATACTATAATGCAATGTTATCAGTGAAATAGCTTGTTAATGTTGTTGCACTTATGGAAAGGAAAACCAAAGAGCATATTGATTGTATTGCATTCAGTTATACTTGTAACTATGCTTACCATCAGGTAGCAAGGAGGATAGAATATTCCATTGTCATCAGCATTTAAGGTCATTATTTTGTTACTTGCTCTTCAGTGGTAAAATTGAGAGGTGTGTGAGTGTATTGATTTATTATGTTGAATAAATGAAATGTAATTGTTGTTGTGAAATTGCTTGTTAATATTGTTGTACTTATGGAAAGGAAAACCAATGAGCATAGTTGATTGTTTAGATTTCATTCGGTTACAATTTGTGACTATGCTTACATTGCATAGTAATGAGGACAAGAATATTCATTGCATAATGTAAGCAAGAAGCTCATTATTTTGTTACTTGCATTTCGGTGGTAAAATTGAGAGGTGTGTGTATGTGTGTTTATTGATTTATTATATGTTGAATAAATAGAATGTAATTGTTATTGTGAAATAGCTTGTTAATGTTGGTGTACTTATGGAAAGAAAACCAAAGGGTATAGTCATTGATTGTGTAGATTGCATTCGATTATGATTTGTGACTATGCGTACCATTGCGTAGTAGGGCGGACAAGAATATTCATTGCCTAATGTAAGCCAGAAGCTCATTATTTTGTTACCTACACTTTATGGGTAAAATTCTAGAGACATCACAGTAAGGTTGAGTTAAGCTGGGAAGATAAAGGTTAATTTCAATAATAGAGAATGGGATTTGTTATGATGATTTTGTGTTCATGGTTTGTTCAAAATTGAACATTCATTGTTGTCAATCAAAATTGAGATGTGCACTTGCACATGACCCCTTTTCGTTCCTTCCATTGACTTGTGAGGAAGAGCTAGAAAAAATGATTTGTGATAGTAATAAATTGGCTTGAGTCTATATATCAATCAAGCAGCTCCTAATCGTTAAAATGGGATGAAGATGTCCATCGTGGAAGGAGTTATGTAATATCTCTAATGTTACACCTTCCTGTTATATATGTTTTTCATTTTTATCAGTTTATTACAAATTTTGGATATATGTATACATATGATTTATTAATACAAATATGTATTGATTTTCTTGAATGAATATCACCCAGGTATTACTGAGAAGATTTTATGAGCTATATAGACGAAGATATGTGTATGGAACAAGTAAGTCACACATACTGCAATGCATCTTCAATGATATGTATAAGCCTATTTGAAAAAAAAAAAGAAATGTACAAAACAAAATAAAAATCATATCTATATACCCTGCTATATAATGGTATAATGTTTGGTGAAACAAATTGTTACTCATACTATTGTTTTTGCTTCTCTCTCCACTGATATTCAGTGTAGTGACCTGGTTTAAGAGTAAATTGCGCAAATGAAGCCGGTAATGTACAGGAGCTTGTCATATGTATTATACTATGAGCGATAAGGTGTGTATGGACTTAATGACTAATGGTTTATTCATTAAACATGATATTCATGTAGCTATTTGTTCACAATTGATTACAACAAACTTCAATTTCTATAAAAACCACAACTAATCTTCATAATTTTCAAACATGAACATCCCATATGCCAAAGGGAACAGCTCATCATTCGGGAGATCGGGCATACGAGGCACCCGTATGACCCACCTCCATATGAGAAGCTGAATCAATAACAATGAGGGACGACAACACATTTCAAAAACCCTCGAATCAAGGCAACATGTGCAACAAACAATCAGGTGAATAAATTCCATCCTCATAATAGTTTAAATCTGAAATTGTTCTAGGATTTCCTTCAATTAGCTAATTACAAAACCATAGCAACAACTTGTAAGAATATTGAGGCATTCCATGTATTCTTTTTTTAGCCTTCACATTTAGATGCCATGCTTGTGAATATGTAAGTTGCTTTCCCTGGTCTCGATGTAAGTCCTTACATATTTATCTTGACAAATAATGTGGGCTTGCATGAATGATAGCACTTCTGGCGTAACACCAAGGACTTGTTAGATCCTCAACAACGGCGCCAAAATCTTGATAGGCGTATTCGTGTTGTTTATTAAAAAAGTGCAGTAAAATGTGTAATGAGCGCCTATTTGCGCAAGTATACGCTTGTCAAGTAATACAGTGTACGAAATGTACAGAGATCGATCCACAGGGAAATTGGGGATGCTAAGTACCAAAATTATAATACCCCTCTAATATTCAAATGGTCATTATGAGATCATGACAGAATTTCACCAAAACTAATGAAATCTAAATCTAACGAATGAAATGTGCAACTAAGGGATACCAAGAGATGATAAAATCCTAGGGTATTTGGTGCAGTCAGACAACTTATTATATCTTAAGCCAAAAATTCCATCATATTGTCTTCTGAAAAAGCTCTCTGCTGGCGACTTGCCTAATTTAATTAGAAGCCTCTCCCAAGGTCAGATAATCTACCAACTAATACTAGGTTTCTTGCTTCTCAGCTCAACCCCAAGCATTATAGATGCTTTAAGACCTAAGAATCTCACACGCCTCCTAATTACAGACAATTTCTATACAACCTAGCAAATAAGGTTGATTCACCTATATCTAATTCCTTACTTCCTTCTCAGATCTCGCAAGGAACCACTCACCATATTGAGATTAGCTAGAAATCAATATGTAAACAAAACCGAGTATGAATCAATAGAGGTGACAATCACAAATAGACAATAGAAAAAGGGAAAATTAACAAATAGATATAAGCTTCATGTCCAAAATATAACCAAAACCCTAGACTACTGAATTAAAACATATTAAAGGTTTGGTATAGCACAAAATCAGGATAAAACATGAGAAAAATGGAATAAGAAACTCTAATGATGAAAGTTGATGAGTCCTTGGTCTTCTTCCTCCAAATCCCCATGTTCTTCTCCTAAATCTTGAACAACAACTACCAAGCCTCCTCTCTAGTCCCAAAGCGCAAGAACAAGAGAGGAGAAACCCTAAGGAGGGTTTTCTCCCTCTTAAAGTGAGAACGTCCCAGTCGGGACTCTTGATCTCTTCTCCTCTCGCCAAAACCGACGACCTTCTTAGACGTTGTTCTCTGCTCTCCTTTTATAAGCCTCCTCAAATTAGGTTAAAAAAGGGCATTTTTGGTTGTTGGGCCCCGACACTCCGTTACGAAAAAAGGGTCCTTCCTCACAACAAACCCTTATCTCAATTAATGTGGCCTTTCTGGTTCAACACCTTCATCACGATAAACTCTGCCTTCATCGCAATGAGCATAGCTCGTTCGCATCTAAATTGGCGCAGAATTCGTACCATTGAAAAGATCTTGAAGTATAGAATCTAGATATGACCAGAAAGAACACTTTAGAAATGATGATATAGACTGAATTTAAGAATTCTCCAGCTGGTCACTTTTGAGTTCTCTTCTCATCTTCCTTCAACTTCTAAGAATCATAATTTGATCATTTGAAGTCCAAATTGAGTGAATAAGGTATCTTTGGAAAGATTTGGAAGTTACTTATCTATACATATAAATATTGTAGCCATTTGGGATCATCTTACATCTGAAAACATCAAAACACAGTAGTTGTTGCTGAATGTGTAATTTGCTAATTTTGCTTCCTTATTTGCTCATTTTCTCACAATTCCACCAAATGGTTAACCTAATCATAAAGATGAATATTTAGAGCATTAGGACATTTATTTAACATAAAAAAAACTAAAATTACAAGTAAAACATAGGGTCGAGCATTTGAGATACTCAACAACGAACCACATCATCCACAATATGGTTGCCTCACTTTATACGTAGTGCTAGTTGCAAGTTGCTTGAATTATCAACGATATTGATATGTATATTTCTAAATGTATGCACTTGCCCAAATCTTAGATCACCTACTGCACGAGTTGTAATTTTCCATGGACATGTCGGCACCACACATGCAACACTCATATGTTTATATGAATTCCTCTTAAACTTATATTGGAACTGACTCGCCAATGATAACAAATATACTGCATCACGAAAATCATCAGCATTTGCAAATGGATGTCCACTTCCTATATATGATTGCGTTATGAAATTGATATGAATGCAATGTCACACCAATTAAACCTAAAGACATTTGGCAAAAACCAAAGTATGAAAGCTAATACCTTCCAACCTTGTAGAATATTGGACAACAAAGATTGATTTAACCATAGCATCACCAACTCCCGATACATCTAAACCATGTTTTACTAATTTACTTTTCATACATTTCACAATGTAATTCATTCTAGTTTAATCCAATTGAATTTAATACAATTTCCTTACCTTTGTAATGCAAGGATAGGCATAAGAATAGGGATAAGGAATGAAACCTCAACATCATTTTCTACAAAGAATCGGCGAATAAACATACTTGTGCACAGCTGCTCGGGCTATACCCGATCATGTTGTTAAAGCCTTCGATATCTCAAAGGTTGCCGGGAAGCCATTTCACAAATGGGATTGTATATGAAAATATAGCTTCCTTTGAATCAACATTCATTTTATTACATGCCTTCTCAACACACTCCTCAAATGTCATAATTCGTTCAATAGAAACGTCATCACACATACCACCTTTGTAAACAATAGTCTCAACATCACCCTTCGAAGGTACCCCACCAACATGTAGGTAGCAATATAATGATCACATGCACTCCATTAAATAATCACTCAGTGCAACCTCCACCGCCCTTTTTTACTATAATAACTGTTATCTAAGATTTGGATGAAATAAAATGTCAGCAATATATTATGTATCAATGTTAACCTAACTATTCATAAGACCCTCTAACTTACAAATATGCAAATACTGTTTGTATCTTAGGTAAAATCATCAACATACAAACCATCATTCACATTAATGTAACTAAAACACTTATTATATAAGAGATTGTACTATTTTCCCAACTAACCACATCATATGTTCTCTCATTTCACAAACTAAACAAATTATAACATCTATCACATACATCATCACACAAATCCCAAATTTTAAATAAACTAACATTTCTTCTTCTCTCTCTCTTATAATGTCATAGTTGAATTGTTTTTCATATAGAATTATTACACTTATACCATCTAACCAAACATATAATGTGTTATATCTCCCACAAATATATGTTATAATATATAAAGTAATGTCCTCAACATTTACAGGTTATGGTGTTTATCCCCTTCTTAATATATTGTTGGGTGATACATATTATCTTGTGTTACCTTTAACCACTTCAATGTTATCTATTTATCCTTTGTTCTATTACATTTTGCATAAAGAATGGTACATCACTAGTTCACACAATTAGTTTACACCAACTATGTTCCCTTTTTCCCCCTATCACATGTTAAAGAAGTGCTCTAATGGCAATCACCCTTAGAACTTTTTGTACGTATTACATATTATTTAATATGAAAGACTTCTTCATTAATTTGATATATTCATGCAGAATTTTGATTCTTAGGATCTTTAATCAAATTAATGAAGTCCATGATATATAACATAGTATGAAAGAAATCATGATGAGATCAAGATAATAAGATTCCTATCATGTGCAATTATGTTAGTATCTAAATTATCCCTAGTCAAAGGATCAACAAGACTGGACAATATTGATATGGACATACTAGCATATGTCATTCTCTTTGATTGGATCAAGCAGTGGATCTTATAAACTATAATCATGGGTTGGTTAGAATTGACATGTGGATGTTTGTTAAGAGTAGCTAAGTACATCAAAGACCTACTATGAGACAATCATATGGATTATCTATTATATGTAGATGCTTGGTGCAAGTATCCTTACACTTGAAGTGCTCAATGATATCTTGGATTCTAATTCTGTACTTTGATTTCATTCCTTGTTACCTTCGTGAGGCTCTTGTAGGTCATTATCGAGTACAATTTCAGGTGTTAGAAGGTAATCGAGTAGCTAAATAAAGGATTCACTCACTCCTAATAAAGTGAGAGTATATCTGGCGGCCTTGTTTGATCATTACTCAAAATCTTTGGCCTTAGTGAAAATGCTATGAATAGTGCCTTCAGATGTATAACTGATGAGTAATGAGTTCGAGGACAAGATCTAATATCACTTAGGCTAGATGTGGCATAACTAGTCTAACAGGAGCTACACTTTGTCCATGCTCTGAATTGAGTGGGTATAGATTTGTGAAAGGATGAATTGCGCGATAATTTCCTATGGAAGGGTTGGAAGTCATATCACTGACACTCTAGTCAATTGGGGGTCATGATGTGTTAGCAAATGCTCTGATGATTTGTTTGATTCAATAGTTGAATCAAGTGGCTAATATAACCGAGAACCTAATGGGTCACATACTTAGAAGAATGTGAGGCTAATATAAAACGGATTTGGATATGAACCAAATATGAGGGAGATCAATCTCAAGAATGGAATGTCATAGGATTAGTGGAATCCCAAGATCAGAAGCCCTCACTAAGAGATGAAGTAGGCTTGGGCTTGTTCATGGGCTTAAAGCCCAGGAGGGAACATGCCATAACGCATAGGGATGTGTGTAGCCTATCATCTCAAAAAAGGGGTAATTTTAGACATTTTCATACAAGGGTTTTCCGAAATGACCTTATGGAAACCCTAACTGCCTTTATTTGCCCACTTTTCTCAAGAAAGAGTGTTCTTGAAGAACATCCCACTCTTTGTGTGATTTGAGCATCAAATCCTCAGGTTTTCAGCTAGCCTCTTCGGATTTAGACTTGACTAGCACCAGGACTTCATCCAAGATTGTTTCCTTGGAGGTTATCAACTCCACTCTTCATGTGAATACTATTAGATGCAAACTAAGGACGTGGTTTGTTTTGATTGAGGCTGCATCACCCTTCAAGATCAATTTGCACCGACATTAGGTATAAATCTCGCACCCTTTCTTGTTTTGAACATACTTTGATGCCTCAAAAGGATCCTTAGGAGGGTTTTTATTGAAGATTTTTTTTTTTTTATGCTATTTTGGCATGAGATGCCACCTTCAAAAACCCAACATCAAATGCATTCAATTCATCATATATCCCTAATCAAATATGTCATTACAATTTTACTTATCCCTAATACATTGTCCTGCTAAGAAACTAGTAACAATTTTACTTCCCTTATGTATCTCATGCCTGCAATTCCCTACTTTGTATAGATAGCCATGATATAAACCGGAGTAACAATTCACTTTATACTTGTACATGATTTATCAGTCAATTAGGATAAGTACCCATATCATTGGATTTTTCACAAATATAATACCACTTGAGGTTAGTACAATGTTTATGATAAAAATTGAGTTTGATACAGCAGCCATACCAAACAAAGCAATCTACTTCCATCCCAAGTGGAGGAAATGAATGTCAACTGCATTTTTTGGGTATTCTCAATATTAAACCACATCATTCTATATGCATCTACATTCCACGATAGGGTACAAGGGATACATTCACTGTCCTTTACCCAAATTAAAATTGCTCTATCGAAAATTATTATGTGATAGAATAGTAATCAAATCTATACATCCAGCTACTCAGGTTGCTAATTTAAGGTTCATATGCCTCATTCCCCTTATTCAATCAATCTATGATTTTGGCTTCCCCTTCCCAATCTTCATTTCGACTTCCAATCGGATCTAAAATACTATTTCCTTCCTCGTCACATCATCCTTTAAGATGATTCACTTTGTCGGAAACCATCTGAACTCCAATACCAGGATCTTTGTCCATTTGAGTTTCCACCGTCGAGGATTAACAGAAATAAGCAAAACCCCCATAAAACTCTACCAAGTTTCTTTACTAATTCTTGCTGCATCAAATTGTTGTTATTACACATAGATTTTACAAATGTGGAGAATTGATTTTTCCATTTGCCTACCTGGATAATGGGCCCCATAAGAAATAGAGCATTTTGTTAAGCTCCTAGTGTACACCGTGTGGAAGCATACTTTTGGAAGAGATTTCCCTAAAGTATTGCTCAAATAACTCTTGTACCTTTTGTAAGACCCGAGAAAATTCCAATTTTTGAAAAATGGCAAAAATCGTAATTTCGATAAAAATCCGAAATTTTTCTAGATCTTGGATGACGAAACGGACTTCACTTTTCGAATCGGCCTCGAAATCCAACCT
This sequence comes from Tetrastigma voinierianum, assembly GCA_016808115.1. NCBI lineage: Eukaryota > Viridiplantae > Streptophyta > Magnoliopsida > Vitales > Vitaceae > Tetrastigma > Tetrastigma voinierianum. The sequence continues at coordinate 332,910 of JAEQBH010001805.1, read as the reverse complement.
ACCACGTCGACTTCTCATGAATCTCGAGATACCTAATTTGCACATTTTTCGAGGCACCTGCATCTAAAAGAAACAGCTCAGAGACATGTGACAAAATTCACCTATTACATGTACTCTTGTGACACATGTTACAAGATTAGAAAGATGATGGAAATGGATGGCCTAGATTGTGCCAAGTGTCAAAATAGTGGAAAAAGGGGACATGATGGGAATTTTTGAATTGTTAATGAGATAGACAAAAGATGAATAGTTCATCTTCTCCAATTAGAGGCAAACCTGGCAGTGGCTGGAGAGGGAGATGAAGTGGCTGGATGTTTGATGTTTGCAGAGAGAAGGCGTAATTCTTCTCAGATTCGCCGATCGGACTGTCGATTTTCGAACCTGAAAGCAAGAAGTAAAGTTGCTCCACGCAATGAGGGCTACGCAGGATCGATCGTGAGTTCCATTAACCCAAGAGGTAGGATCTTTCCTACTTATGCTTAATATTTGGCTAAGAGCCATGTAAATGGTTAGAATGTTCTAAGGCTTGTTTTAGCCAGAAACTATTCCTCAAAAGCTTTGAACTGGGCGAGAAAATTCCTATTTATGGTCGCGGAACAAAGAATCAGGCTTTATCGCTCACGTGAATAGTAACGTGAATATTTTTGTGTGGATTTTTATGATGTTGAGTGATTCAAAATGAATTTCTTGTGTTTGTTAATTAGCCCATGTGAGCTAATTTTGGTGTAATTGATTGTGAATTTTCATAACATGTTTTATGTGATTTAATTATGTTAATATATATGCATGTGAACAGTATAGCATGAATGTGTTGAATTGGCATCATGCATTCCATATACTGGGGCAAATTCTAGAATATTAGAGTGAATGCATGACATGAAATGAAACAAAAACGAAAAATGTTCAGAAAGGAATTTCAAGGATGATTTTTCTGAGAATCAGGTCGGGAGATGGTCCAACAATTACACGCTCTGAGAGCCCCATGAATTGTTTCTGCATGTTCTCCAACACATTCGCGAGGATAGTCCAATATTTTTACCGAAATCTCTAAGAGTGAGTTTTTGAGAACAAAAGCTTTTGTTTTGAAAACTATGATTTTACCTCGCATTTGGCTTAGCATATGTGAGGGAGTTGGTGAGGACTCACATAATGGTTTCGTGTACGTAGACATTCAAGAGGCTCATTTAAATTACTTGAATGTGATTGTTTACATGTATGTGCACTTAGCGGAGTAACCCATGTAGAAATGATCTCTACTAGGCTTCACACTCCCCGCGAGGGATCACTCATTTCGTGCATAGGAGTGTGCACGAGACTTACGCCACTAGAGGCCGCAATAGAAGAAAGTCAACTTGTGGCTTTGATTTTGTATAACATGTATTAGAATTGTAAATTTTAATATATGTTGAATTAAGAGTAATGTAAAAACTCTTGAACCATGTAGTATATTTTTGGTTGGGATATGTTTGTTGTAAGTATTAATGCAAGGGCCCAAGTGGCCATTTTTACTCATTTAAATTGTATATGAACCCGATGTGGTCATAAGTTGCTTGTTGGGACAAGTTTTGTAACACCCCAAACATTTTTTTAATGATTTTTTTTCATGGAATTTAAGTTTTAGGTGTTTTAAGGTCCATCATGAATTTATAATACTTTAGTGGAATTATTTCTCAATTAAATGGAATTTTAGGAAAATACCCAAGAAGGTCAAATTGAGCGCTGACCAAAATAGAATTTTTTTAAAATACCCAATGAATGAAATAAATTATGAGAATTTTTATGAAGAAAATTAAGGTCCAAATATGTTATAAAAATAAAATTAATGAAAATACATGAATAAAAATAATAAAATACGTGAACAAAGGAACCTAGTAGGAAAAGTCACAGATTTTGTTGACCAAGGGCCAAAGAGACATTTTAAAAATTCTGTGGCCTTAAAAAATTCAAGGAAACCGGCAGACTTATGAAATATTGAATTAATTTTTAAAAATATTAGGCCTCGTAAAATCGAAAGGTAAGAAAAAAATTTAAGAACCCTAGGTTCTCCGGTCTTGCCGAACTGTGAGGAAGAAAACAATTTGTCATGTACCCACCCCTTGAATCAACCTGTGATTTTTCATGGTGGGAGACTTCTGAAGATATATTAAAGCGCCATGGTTTTTAATTTAGGTTTAAACATTAGATATAAGAAATTAGTTGTGATTAAACATTAGATATAAGAAATTAGTTGTGAAATTGAATATTAAAATTATAATTTTGGGTATTTAGATGTTAAAAGGCAGAATGTTGAAGGTAAGAAAAGTAAAAGGGGATTTAAAAAAATTATTTAAAAGCCTGCTAGGCGATTAAATGTAAACTGCAACGGCCTAATCAGCAGTGGATAACAAGGTATGGCTCTTTATGATTTTGACGTTATTCTTATATTTCTTTCTTGCATGAATATCGGGTATAGCAAACGAAGCCGGAAGGCTCACACTGTCAGGTGAATAGCCTAGCCGAGCCCGACTAATGTGGAAGTGAGTAAATTTATATCGCACTAAGACCTTCGACATGTATAGCTAAGTTTTCATTGTTTGACTTGATCGTAGGTTCGACTATGATTAAGACCCTTATTTCGAAAGCATTAATTGAATTGAATTTGTCATATGCCACAAGTCACGTGTCCCGATGAATATTCATGTCGAGCACTGGCCGCCTTAACTCTTATTGTATTTGGTGTTATTCTTGTTGCATGTCGAAAGAATGGCCGTACTATAAAACTTGTAATCGCACGTCAATTGATGGTATGAATCATGTAGTGTAACCTAATCGATGGGGTATGTCATCAAAGCTATGTGCACATGAAATTTTCGTGCGGGCAAAGCCAAAGGCCTTCCTAGAGAGGTGGGTAAAATCCTGTGCGAGAACCCATCCGTTCTACGTATCTTTGGTCGAATGTACGGATTCCAAAGATAGCGTAAAAAGGAAATGCACGGATTCCCCGAATGGGTAAACTATACTGCGTCAAACCTCTAAAACCTATTTGATATTGCTGTTATATTGCCGCTTATTTGTCGCGATAACCTATGTACAAGTGATTGATCGATTGAAAGAGCAACTATCCTCGTGAGCCGGCCTGGCGCCTAGGCCTCACAAGTATGGTGATATATTTTTACTCACAGAGTTATCTCACCGTGATTTCTCCTTTTCGCAGTGCATAGAAAATGAGAATCCGCATTTCTCACCACTTGATTCTATTTGAAACATGTAACGGATTATTATTTTGTTTATTCGTGAATGAGAGTCTAAGTTTCCAGAAGGCTCCATGGTGAATTAACTTGCTATCTAATTATTTGCTGAATCGATAAATTTTGAATAGTTGAGTTGGATAAATTTTGCTTTTGATGAAACCTTATTGATATTTTTGATGAGATTGTTGAGGTTGTTTTTGTTAGTGGATGATTACGGAGGTCTATTTGTTATGTTATTTGAGATAATATCATGATATGAGAATTTGAGTTAATTATTAGTAGATTTTAGATTGATATTGCGAACAGGATTTGCTTTTAGTTATAGAAACGAATGAATCTTGCCGAATTTTCGGTAGAAATTATGGGACTTAGGCTTACATGGGTTTCCAGGCCATAAGCCTACCCATTCTTCTGAAGCGATCACAACCTCCCATAAAGTGGGATGTGACAAAGTTGGTATCAGAGCTAGGTTTTAAAAGAACTTTGGGGATGCTATTTGGGTAAATGATAAATGTGACACCATGGAGCATAGGATTCCAAATTGTCTTTTGTATGTCATCATAGTATAGTTAATTTCATGTGATCCTATAGATGAAAAGTTTAAGTACTTTATATGTATCAGGAATCTGCGAATATTTTGTTTTCTCAAGGTCGCTAATGCCACCAAGAAGACAACAAGGCGTGCTCCCGAGATGCTGTGACCACTTCGCTGGGCATGCATGGAGATCGCATGGATCCGGATAGGATTTCGGGATGCCGATGTGGAGTCTGCAGAATAAGATCTGACCGAGATGGAGATAAATTCACCCCTGTGATCGGGAGGCGTAGAGTACAGAGGAGGTCGAGAATGTTCTGCACCACCCTCCATTTGATATGGATGATTTGAGATTCGAGGCAAGAAATACAGAGTTAAGGATGTAGAATGGCCCCAAAGTGAAGTGTGACTCAAAGCAGACATCGTGTTCCATTTCCAATTCCATCGCTTTCCAGCCCCGGGCCCCACTAATAACCTCCGCACAGCCTAAGAGGTAGCTAGCGACGTTTGATGAGGAAGGTCTATCTTACGTGAGTTCTGAGGTTTAAGACTCCGTATCACGGTGGGAAGGAGTATGACCCACATTTCTCGGAGGAGACAAGAAAAGTAGCTGGAGGAGATTATCATGCCTCTGATGCTAGAGCACTGAGTCGTAGGAACAAAGATGAAGAATAATGCATGGGATTGGTTCCAGAGACACATTGAGGATCAAGACATTGAGGGAACCCTCTCACTCGGGGAGATGCTTAGAGAGGTCAGCATGATGAGTTTATATCCCCAGCAGAGAGACACTGTGGCTTACTGGGCTTGAGAAGCCAAAATGCACTTATCGATGAGTGTATCTGAGTATGCTAAAGAGTTCACTCGTCTGAGTAAGTATGCTCCCAGACCGGGTATTTCATGAAGCAAACTGTGGTTGATAGATTCCGAAATGAATGATCACCACCTCTTTACAATGCACTATCAGTTCGAGATTTTCCTATTATCGACAAAGATTGCTGATAGAGCTAAATCGTGGAGACCAAGAATAAAGAGGCATACGAGAGGGATAGAAAGAGAAAATGAGGAGGGCCGTAGTAGTAAAGGGAAGAGCGATGGAGCTGGGGCAGTTCAGTCACCCCTCATAACCAAAATAGAGGGGGCCAAAGGAGAGGACAATCACAAGTTACCTCGCGTAATCAACATCGCAAGAACACAAGGTTCAGCAAACCTGTGTGTAAAGTGTGTGTGGAAAAGTGGCACGCTGGTCAATGTGAGATATTCCACCATAGTTTGCTATCAGTGTGGGCAAGCAGGTATATCCGTGAACCCTGTATGGCGCGCTCAAAGAAATCAAGTACTTCAAAGACCTGTACCACAAGATGTGCAGAGTAGACTCATTTCGTGGAGAGGCGAGTGTAGGAGAGCACAGTGGACAGCTCCGCACGTGCACGTGCAGACCGCCCCGCACCCGCCGGGTAGAGGTCAAGGTAGAGTTTTTGCTAACTAACAGAGCTCGCATCACCAACACTGCCGGTGATAGGTATATCCTGAATTTAACATATTTCGTGGGTAAGAAAATTTTAAATGCTTTTAATTTATTCATAGGTATAATACATGTACAAAACGAACAAGCCAAAGTGTTATTTGATCCGGGAGCCACTCACTCATTTGTATCCTCTGTATCTATGCTAAGAAATTGAACAAGGGTAAAATGATAATGGAAAATCCCTGGGGCCATAGGCACACCACTTGGAGAAATAGATGAGGTGAACTATATGTACATATCATGTTAGATAATGATAGGGGATAGCAGATTATATGCTGATTTGATTGAATTGCCTATACTGGAGTTTGATGTTATCTTAGGTATGGAATGGTTGTCAGCTAACTATGCAAGGATTGTTATAGAAAGAAGATAACGCTCAAACCATCAGAGTACCAGTTTTTCCGTGGAGATCATAATGGAAGCCCTAAGACCTTGATTTCCAGCTATAGCACCAGAGGTTATTTAAGAAGGGTTCCCAGGGTATTTAGCTCATGAGAGATGCTAGAATTCCTCTACCGATTGGGGAGATATACCTTATCGCGTAGGGGATTACCGTATGTTCTTCCCGATGATTTACCAGATTAGCACCCGTACGTGAAATCGAGTTTAATATTGACTTGTTACCCGTACAAATCCTATATCTATCGCGACCATGCCACCGTACGCACCCACTCGAATTGAAAGAGTTGAAAGAGCGCGGTAAGAATTGCCTGATAAGGGTTTTATTAGACCGCTAGCCAATCGCTGGGGTGCACCTGCAGCATCTGCGGAAGAAAAGGATGACTATGAGGATGTGCATTGGATTACGCATAGCTTCGAATAAGGTAACAATCAAGAATAGGTATCCACTTCTCAGAATAGATGATTTGTTTGACCAGTTACAGGGGGCCACTCATTTTTCAAAGATCGACCTTCTGGCCTCGTTACCATCAATAAGATAAGGAGGGAAGATATACTCCAAGACTCCATTCGTGACCTTGCAGATGGTCATTATGAGTTCCCGGTATTACCGTTGGTCGACTTAACGCGACCAAATTGCTGCTATGGATTTGATGAACCAAGCCAAACCCTATCTCGGATAAATTTGTGGTGGTGTTTATGTATGATATCCCGATTTATTCGAAAAGTCATGTGGAACATGGGGAACACTCAGGATTGTATTGCACTTACAACACATCAACCTGTATGCAAAACTCGTTCCAAATGTGAGTTTCGCTTAACAAAGGTGAGTTTCTTTGTGGCATGTAATAAGCAAGGAGGGTGCTCCTGTGTGGATCCGAAGAAGGTATGAAGGTCTAACTCGGCCTAGACCCAAGATACGTAGTTTTCCGTATGGTCGGGATATTGCCAGAGATTTGTGAAAGATTTTTCCAGAACATCTCGTCTCCATTGACACGCGCCGATCAGAAGCAAGTAAAATTTGAGCCGGATGGCACCCATGAAAGCAAAGTTTCCGTAAAACTTAAGGATTTCTTAACTACGCTTCAAAGGTTAGCATTACCATGACGTGGAGGTATGACAAAGGTATTTGTGATGCCTCCGCAGTAGGATTGGGTTGTGTTTGGATGTGCACGGGAAGGTAATAGCATATGCATCCAGACAATTGAGGAGACATGAGTTGAATTATCCTACACATGACCTGGAGATGGCGGCAGTGATTTTTGCACTGAAGATATGGAGGCACTACTTATATGGTGAGAAGTGTGAGATTTACACGGATCATAAAAGCCTTCAATACATTCACAGCCAGATTTGAATCTCAAAGAGGAGACGGGCAGAGTTACCGAAAGACTATGATCGCCAAATTTTTATATCATCCCGAAAGCCAATGGTGGCCGATGCTTCTAAGGTGAAGTCCATGGCGCCTAGCACATATTTCAAGACATAAGAAGAGATATTTCAAGATGTTCTTCCATCCTCAGATGTATACAAATTAACGACAATCTTCGACTCTGTGAGGATATGCTCCGGGATGTGTGTTATGGATTTCGTGAGGTAGTCGGGGAAAATATTTGCCTTCGTAGAGTTTCATATAATAATGGGCCTACCATTCTACGATTGACGGCGCCATGAGGCACTCTATGGACTTTAAATGTAGGTCGCCTTTCATTGGATGGAGGTAGTGATGTAGAGAATTGAAGGTCCGTAGTCGGGACGAGAAACTTCGAGAAAGTACCTATTATTCAGAGAGAATGAGGACTCGCCAATGACAAAGAGTTATGTTGATCCGAGGAGACAAAGATGCACAGCTTCTGGGTGTGGGTGATCACGTTTTCCTTAAAATATCTCCTATGAAGGGAGTGATGAGATTCTGAAGAAAGTAGAAGTGACAATCGAGATATATAAAATATTCGAGATATCGATACGTTGGCAATGTATCTTATTAGCTTATTCCCTAACTTTGGCCACGTGCATCCGCTTGGTTTCACATCTCAATGTTACGGCACGCTCCTCATCCTTCTCACATTCTTCGCACTCGGGAGATCGAGGCCGACAAGGATCCATTATATGAAGAGGTCATGAGGGGCCATAGCGGATGTACGCACTAGGAAGCTGAGAAACAAAGAAATAGCTATGGTAAAGGTTCAGTGGCAGAAAGGAGTGTACCTGGGAGAGTGAGCAGTCGATGAAGGACAAATATCCTCAACTCTTCGAGTGATAAGGTACACACTCTTTAATAAATTCGAGGACGAATTTTTATAAGGGGGGGAGAATGTAACACCCCAAACATTTTTTTTAATGATTTTTTTCATGGAATTTAAGTTTTAGGTGTTTGTCCATCATGAATTTATAATAATTTTTAGAATTATTTCTCAATTAAATGGAATTTTAGAAAAATACCCGTTAGAAGGTCAAATTTGAGTAGTTGACCAAAATAGAATTTTTAAAAATACTCCAATTATGAAATAAATTATGGGAATTTTATGACAAACTAAGGTCAAAATATATGTTATAAAAATAAAATTAATGAAAAAAAAAGGAATAAAAATAATAAAAATATCAACAAGGAACTCCGGTAGGGAAAAGTCAGCAGATTTGTTGACCAAGGGCAAAAGAGACATTTTAAAAAATTCCAGGCCTTAAAAAAATTCAAGAAAAACTGCAGAGACTTAAGTGAAATATTGAATTAATTTTTAAAAATATTAGGCCTCAGAAAATCGAGCATAAAACAAAAGAAAAAAATTAAAGAACCCTAGGTTCTCCATTCGGCGCCGAACTGCTGGGGGAGGAAGAAATTTTTGTTGCAGCCAATTCCCTTTGAATCAACCTGTGATTTTTTCAAGTGGTGCGACTTTTGAAGGTATATTAAAGCGCCATGGTTTTTTAATTTTGGTTTCATTGGTCTGTATTGGAGTGAAAGGGCTGAATTTATAAATGGTTATTGTTCGATGATCAATTAGGCTACTTGAATGAATTAATTGTTCTAATGTGTATGCTAGGTTGAAATTGCATTTTGAATCAGAATGTGACCTAAGAGGTATGAATTAGGTCTGGTATGTTTAAAATTTGGGGAAATGTATTTAGAATGAATTGAGGTGGTACTAGTGAAATTAAGGGGTTGGATCGATGAATGTGAATTTCTGCTCAAGGTCGATCGACAGAATCATAGGAGGACCTACGGACGAATTTAGAGCCAATTTGATATCATTGGAAAGATATGGATGCTAGTGAAATTTTTCCACTGGTTTCAGGTCTTTTCGACGCTTCAGAGAGAAAGATATAGGCAAAATACTAACTGATGCTAATTTGCCAAAAAACTAGTTTAGTGATTAAACATTAGATATAAGAAATTAGTTGTGAAATTGAATATTAAAATTATAATTTTGGGTATTTAGATGTTAAAGGCAGAATGTTGAAGGTAAGGAAAGTAAAAAGGGATTTTAAAAAAATTATTTAAAAGCCTGCTAGGCGATTAAATAAAACTGCAAACGGCCTAATTGAGTAGTGGATAACAAGGTATGGCTCAAGTATGATTTTGACGTTATCTTTATATTTTTCTTGCATGAATATTGGTATAGCAAACGGTTGGGAAGGCTCACACGCCCAGGATGAATAGCCTAACTAAGTCCGACTAATAGGAGGTGAGTAAATTTATATCATCGTACTTGCACCTTCTCGAAAATGTATAGCTTGAGCTTATCGCTTGACTTGATCATAGTAATCGACTATGATTAAGACCCTTATTCTTGAAAGATTCATTGAATTGAATTTGTCATATGCCACAAGTCACGTGTCCCGATGATATCATTCATGTCGGTGCACCGCGCCTAGCTCTTATTGTATTTGGTGTTATCTCTTGTTGCATACCGAAAATTCACACTATAACTCAGAATCGTTAATGTCAATTCGATGGTATGAACCACAAAACCTAACTGATGGGAGGTCACCAGCTATGTGTGCCATGTACCCTCCGTGCGGCAAAGCCAAGGCCTTCCTGTAGAGTGCGGAAAAACTCTTCATGAGAACCCTACCGCTCTTAATGATCCGGCCGAATGTACGTATTCCAAGATACGTGCAAAAGGAATGTACTGATTCCCGAATGGTAAACTATATTTCTGTGGTTTCAAACCTCTAAAACTCATCGGATATTGCTGTTCATATTGTCTATTTCGTTGCATAACCTATGTACTTGATCGATGATTTGAGCATAACCATCCCTGAGCCGCCTCGGAGTACTAAATTTCACAAGTACAAGTGATTATTTACTCTGAATATATCTCAACTCCCCGCTATTTCCCACTTCGCAGACAGATGAGTATCCGCATTTCGGATCACCAGACTAACGTCACGCAACGATTTATTGCTCTGCCTACTGGTGAATGAGAGTCTAAGTTTTTAAGGCTCCATGGTGAAATTAACTTGGTTATCGGGTTAATTATCGGTTGAATCGGGATAAATTCAATAGTTGAGTTGGATAAATTTTGCTTCTTTGATGAAACCTTATTGATATTTTTTGATGAGACCGTTGGAAGTCGTTTTGTTAGTGGATGACCAATTTTGAGGTCTATTTGTTATGTTATTTGGAGATAATATCATGATATGAGAATTGAGTTAATTATTAGTAGATTTTAGATTGATATCATAATAAATGTGATTTGTCATTAGTTATAGAATGGAATAGGTCTGGTCGAATTTTCGTAGAAATTATGGGACTTGGGGTTGTTACTGTTTTTGTGGTTTATTAAGGCTCAAAAGTGCTATTTGAAGCCCTATTCAAGATAGGTTTTGAGTGCTTTTACACTAATCATATGAATTAAGCCAATTGTCATGTGTGCATGTCCACTCTAGTGCTTCTAATTTCCGTTTTGCACGTTTTGGGATAGTTTTTGGCAAGTCTTCGAGAACTTCAACAAAGCAAGCCAGCTTTATCGTGCTTAATGCAGAATCCTTAATTTCACCAAGCTTCGAGGCTACGAAATGTCAAGATGGGTTGAAGAATCAAGGCAGCGATGAATAAAAAGTGCGTGAAGTGATGCAAGAGCGCAGAGCAACGGATTTTCAAGAGATTGCGGTATGCTCTTCACAAGCATTGCGAAAATTTCGCGACGATGTACTCAAGAATTCATTTAAATTTTCGCTATAGAAATTTTCGCTTGTTAGCTAAACGCTAGCCAGCTTAAAAATTATCGGCTCCCAGCTTAAAATCTCTTTCGCTATCTCTCAGACTTCTCTGTAGCTAAAGAAAATTTCTGCTAGCATATAATAAATTTTCTTGATACTGACAAATTTTGTCTATTATAATAAAATTTATTACCCTGTGTTTTATTCCAAATCCACCACGCTTTTGATTAATCTTACTATTTTTGTCCCTATTGTAATTTCATATTTTAGGTCTTTTATTATTTAATGACTGGGGTTGGCTATATAAAGTCACCTTATAATTTTTTGTAACCCTAACTTCACTTTATGTGTAAGCTTTCCGCAGCTTTAGTTTTTAGGCGTATTTTGCTCTCTTCTCTCCTCTTCTTTCATTTTTCTAAGAACCAAATTACTCTGATGACAAACCAAGGTATGCTTCGCTAAAGCCCCTTTCCTCGAGGAGAGGGTCACCATGGAGGTTTCATGTGTGCTGCCTCATTCATCACACCGCATTTATGAGCATTTAAGCCCCCTTATCTCACTGGGGTCAAACCTCCTAGATCCAAATTTAGCCAATGTGTATTCGCAAGCTTGCGGGTTACAAAGGGGATGTGCTAAACTTGCATCTACTGGCCATCCCCTTGGGCCGTTTCCTGCCACGCTGTAGGGTCATTCTCGAGGTCATATGCACACCGTTGTGACTCGAATGCCCACAATGCTATATCTCATGAGGGAGTAATTTGTGGGCTTCTAGGCTTTTAGTTAAATCAAGGTTCGCCGTAAATGACTATATGTCATTATCCTCAACGCGAAACAAACCCGAGGGCACAATACACTTAAAAATCCAATCCAGCTGACTCCAAAACTTCAAGGAGTCTTTTCTAAATTTTCCTTTAATTTATATGCGCTACAACTATCCAACCTAATCGCTTTTTTTTTTTTTTTTTTTAACAAAACCCAAAATCCAAAGAGAAATACCATTTTCAACTCAATCGTACTCTCATTTCACAAGAAAACCCATCTCAGTTCGACTCTAGGACTAATTATATCGCAAAAGAGTCGACCACAAGAATGAAGAGGAACTTAGGTATAAATTTTGTTATCTCGATCAAATTCATCGTGCACGAATCAAATGGCTTGCCGTGGGATGGTGCCCTAAAGGATAAGAAGTCGTTGAACTTCTGTGATTCATATCACAAGTTTTGGTAAATCATTCCCTTGATTTTATCATTTTTTCACTTCAGCTCACTCAGTGATTTAAATTTTTCCAAGATATCTGGCTTTTCTCGCTAATTTTAGCTAACCTGACCCTTTTGCTAGTTCTGTTTCGCTGTTTTTCCTCTTGATTGTGAAGTGTGCAGAGTAGTTTATGAAGGGATAGGAACACCGCGGCAAAGCTTGAGAGGCGACGCCGCATAGAATTAGGAAAGTTTCGAAATTTGAAAGCACTCAAGGTTTTCGAAATTGATCATCACAAGCAGCCAAATGGATCCTCCAGTGAGGAACAGCAGCGCAAAGTCTGGGGGAGCCTAATGTACACATCCATGAGGATCACATACACCCACCCAAGGTGAGTGCACCTCATGCATAATTCCCGGGCTGAGGAGGTGGCAACAAGCCTTACTGCGCTCTCTACTCCCCAACATTCCATGGCACGTAGAATGAAAACCCTACAACTACAGGAGTTTGAGGAAGTATACCACTTTCAAAGAAGGTGCAAAGGGACATGGAGCTCCTCGTTGAAAGCCTTTCCACCGACCCTAGCGACGGCATGTACCGCTAAATGCATTAAGGCCAAAGAACCATAAGGAATCGGGAGAGAATGGCAGCAGAATTTCTAAAAATTCCTTCAAATTTCTAAAATTCTTCGCCTCACAAGACAAACAACTTGAAGAGGCAAATTTACACATTTGCAGCTCATGATGGTGAGAGGTTCTACCAAAGGCCGACGTATTTATGGAGACTATCACATGCCCACCATGGGTTTGATATGGATGCTGGTGAACCATTTTTATGATGGAATGTCCCCTTCCATGAAACAATTATTGGAAACTATGTGTGAGGAGATTTCTGAGCAAAAATCCATGAGGCAATGGACTTCTCAATTATGTGGCCGAGAGACCCCAAGTGGCCGGGATGAGCCAAACCCAAGAGAAGCGCATGCATTCAAGCCGCTGAACCAAAGAGGAGGCATACGCCTCTTCGAAGATATGGAGCCGAAAGCCAAGGCATTCACTCTGGCTAAGATTGGAGGAATTAGAAGAAAAAGGTCTGCATGAGGTGCGTAAAGATCGAAAGCCATGCACAAACCAAAATCGCTTTCAACCGCCACCCACTCGACCACCCAGAGAACCATGTCCAAACCCCCATTATGAGGATGCAATGTAGGGCTAAAATTAGTCGCAAAACAAATGCTCCATATGGCAACACTTTATAACCCCAACCGGAGGAGTCACCCAACCTTCCTGAAACTCCCATCCTCCCGGGAGCATGCACTTCAGTGAGCACAAGAACAACATTCTACCACCACTTCACAAAGACGTTAGCACCCACCTCTCCATGAGCAAGCCATTGGCATGAGCAAGGTGGTGGTGGCCTAGGGAGGAGCAAGGCATTGAACATCCTTCTCCGTCTCACGTCTCATCTCTCATGTGCATCCATAACAAGAATGCAATCACAATAAGATGTGGAGGTCTCTCACCACTCCGCCAACCAAGGGAGTCCATGAACGTAGCTATTCCAAAGGAACCTCCCCCCAAAATGGATGAAGTCAAGCCGCTATTACCTTAAGAAGTGGAAAAGAGGTTGATCAGCCAATGCCCAAGCCCGTCAGGAAACCGTAAAAAGGGAAGAATCGAGCCGTAACACATTTTTCAAGGAGGACTCAATGAAGACTACATGCCACCTCTATTTCCTGAAGTACAAGAAGTAAGAAGAAGGATCCAACAGTGCATCCTCGGTAAGTCCTAAGGTAGGCGGAAGGTCAACATACCCTTTTCGACATCACAAACAAGTCCCCCGCTATGAAAGCTTTAAAGATCTCTATACAATCAAAGTAGTCGCATTATTCACCAGGACCCTAACTATCTCGCTAACATCGAGGAACCCCGCATTGACAAAGCAGAATTCAGACTGGGTGCCGCACAACCCACGCCATACTCGCATAGGAGCTAGGTTTCGGGGGAGAGTCAAAACCAACCAAATAACACCACTAGCCGATCGCTCGAAAATACTCAAAAGCGGATAGTGGAGTGATGTGTTGGTAAAGAGATGTTCTACTATCCGGCACTGTGGCTCACACGTAATCCTAGGGGAGGCGTGGGCAACAACTGGCGCCCATTATATCGGGAAGGCTATTTCCGCCACATCAAATGCCATTATCAATTGCCTGAATGGGGTCATGTACCACATTTAACAACATGACACCGGAGCTCAACATTTTCCACTGAGCACAAGCAAAACCAGTCAAGCATTTAGGAGCAACTGATGAAGCTCATTCGAGTGGTATACCGTAGAAGGCATAGATATTAATAAACAAATAGGAAGAATTGATGGTAACAATGGCTGTAGTAATGTAGAATCCACCATTTTCCCGCACACAAATTTCACCGCCACCATAGACCGGGATTGCCTAAAAACAGCGAGTCGAGCATGAAGGCACCTGCAAAGACACACCATCGCATGCGTGAGGAGCCCTCCGACCTCCTTGGAGATCCACAATGGCTACACACCGGGAGTGGTTCCCGCAGACCCGGAGACCACTCCAACTTTTGTTGAAATTTTTACTTTATATTATTTTAAGTCTTAATTTGGGCTTTTAGGTGGTACTACTTTTACCTATTTTCAAATATTTTCGCATTTACAAGCTTATCTTATCACAATTTTTGTTTTGAAATGTTGCAGAGTTGCATTGTAGGAAAATCTTTATTTCCTCCCAGATTTGGGAAGCAAAACAGAGATGCACTGCTCACCATGCCATTCTCCCCGGTTCAAACCGTTGCTTCATCTTCTATTGAGGTACCACGCTTTTTTTAAAAGTCATAATTTCAGAACATACCTATAGTCATGCCATGCAATACATTTTTCTACACTTTTGCAAATCATTCTCGTATCTATATTTGGTATTTCTACTCTCGCTTCTTTATTGAAATATCAAGCCCTGTATGTTACATTAATGATGTAACCCATGCATGGGATTTAGTTGTCAATGGAAGTTCCAAATTATTCAACCTTGAACATTCCCATTTTAGCTAATTCACACACGCACACCATTGTACCAATAGGTCAGAAGGGCGCACCTCTTTCCACTTTGCAAAGCCTACTTAAACCCGCTGACTAATTCATAATGAAGCTCAGTTACCTACGTATGAAGACCCAATGTAGTCTTCCAAAAGGAAAAGAAAAAGAAAAGAAGAAAAGAGAAATAAAAGCCGTGACGCTAATGAAACCCTAAATACGTCCCAGGGGTATATGGCGAAGTTTCAGAAGCCCGATGCCCTAAACCTTAATCGCCTGGGAGTCATCGACTGGCGTTTGCTACACGTGGACGGGTAGAGCTTAAATGCGGTTGTAGGTGCTAATTTCAAGTCATCTCAGAGTCCGGTGAAGCCCGCAGAGTTCGCGGGTCAACATCCTTTCGCTTCGATGCCCTAACCCACCGTCAGGAGTCATCTGGGTGGACCCGCCACCCACTTCGTGAAGTCGAAGCCAGTATCGCACCCTGCCATCGCGAATCAAAGAAGAAATAAGAGTGTAGCTATCCATTTAGGCCGGGTCAACAGTTTAAGGCCATGGCAAGAGCAGTCGGGGAGAATAATTTTGCAATTTATTGCTCAAGTCGTTACTCAGAACAATTAGATTTTGTGGAAGTTCAAAGGATTTCTTGGATCCCACAACATTCTAAACTAATTTATATGGTTTTGTTCTTTCATGTCAGATTCGAACAGGGTGTCAATTGTTCATTTTAAAGGTAAAGCCTATTTGTACATACACTTTTTGAACCTTATACACTTTTTGTAAAAGCACAACATGCATACCTTTATTGTTTTAGCATTGCTAAGGGACTAGCAACGTGTCTATTGGGGTGGATTAAGGCTCAAAAAGCGCTATTTCGAGCCCTATTCAAGATAGGTTTTGAGTGCTTTGCGACTAATCATATGAATTAAGCCAATTGTCATGTGCATGTCCACTTAGTGCTTCCGATTTGTTTTCTAGATTGTTTTGATAGTTTTGTGCCCTGAGAACTCGCCGCCAAGTCAGTTTATCGGGTGCCGAATGCGAGAATCCTGCACTTCCCACCGTTTGAGGCGATGAAATGTCAAGATGGGTCAAGAATCAGCGGCAAAGCGATGAATAAAAAGTGGTGAAGTGATGCAAGATAAAGCAAAGCAATCCAGGATTTTTCTATGATTGCTAAAATTACTGATTGTGAATACTATAATCATAGCGGTAAAATTGCTATCCTAGCGAAATTTTCGCTATGTGAAAATTTCGCTTAAGCTGAAGCGAAATTTCCTCGCTTACTAGCTTAAAATTATCGTTTCCTAGAGAAAATTCATTTTCGCTATCTCCGTAGAATTTCTCTATGTTAGCGGGCCGCTAGCATAGCGAAATTTTCGCTATACTAGCTTAAATTTGTCAGATAAATAAAAATGGTCGCCTCGTGTTGATGTTTTTGATTCCAAAACGACCACGTTTTGATTAATTACCATTTTGTCCCTATTGTAATTTAATATTTTAGGTCTTTTGTCGCTTCTCAATACATTGGGTCACTATATAAGCCACCTTATAACTTCAGAACCCTAACTTCCACTTTATGCAAGCTTTCAAATTTTTGCTTTTAGGTTTTATTTCGTTTCCTTCTCTCCTCTTTCTTTCATTTTCTAAGAACCAAACATACCTGGGCGATGACAAACTAAGGTATGCTTTGGCTAAAGCCCCCTTTCCTTTGGTGGTGAGGGTCACCGGTGGAGGCTGAGTGTTTTCATGCCCTCATTCATCACACTCTTCATTTATGAGCATTTAAGCTCCCGCATCTCACTTCAAAGCTGAAACCTCCTGTATCCAAATTTGAAGCTAATGTGTATTCGCAAGCTGTGGGTTACAAAGTGGGATGCTTAAAGCCGGGATTTACCGTCATCCCTTAGTCGCTCCTATTAGCTGCCGCAGCCGCCTCTTCGCGTCATATGCACACCGTTAGGACTTGAATGCCCATTGGAATGCTATATCCTGCGAGGGAGTACCTAGTGGTTTAGGGTTTTAGTGCTAAATCATATCCGGCTTGGGAAAATGACTATATGTCATTATCCTCAACGTGAGAAACAAACCGAGGGCAGAATACACCTTAAAAATCCAATTCAAGGACTCCAAAACTTCAAGGAGTCTTCTTTTCTAAATTTTCCTTTAATCTATATGCGCTTACAAACTATCCAACCTAATCGCTTTTTTTTTTTTAACAAAACCCAAAATCAAAAGAGAAATAATCTATTTTCAACTCAATCGCACTTCCTATTTCACGAAGAAAACCCATCCCGTGTTCGACCCTGCACCACTATATTGCAACGCCACTCAGGCTTAAGCCTACCTGACTTCAGCGCCTGGCCACAAACCTATAAAAAGGGATGTGACAAAGTTCAGACTTCGCAGCTCCCCCGCATAAAAAAAGAGACTCTTCCATTTTCTCATGAATGGTGCTCTGCAACTGACATCCACGAGTATTCCGTTGTGTCAAGGGTTGTCAACCGAACACCCCACTGTGAAGGCCACAGCAGGTCAAAGCCAGGCAATACCGAGTACCTGTGTGGCTCGGGGGACATGGGCTTGTGCCACTGGGCCTTTGGGAAAGGTAGAACTTGTGCATACGTATCACCTAGGCTTCGAGGACTGGCTTAGGCCATGGTCATCGAGGTATAAGAACATCACAAAATGGGTGTGGCTCGATGTGTGGTTAGGTATGTGTTTACCTGACAATCACTGATAGTATTAACACTACATGCACTGCGGTTTTACGTGATCGTGTGATTTCTCCCGTGGAATGTTGTGAATCGTGTGCCAGGTGAATAGCTGAGACATAGAAAAAAAATGTCAACACTGTGGTTTAGTGTGAGAACAAGTTTGAGGAATTTTGGCAAATAGTCCAAATTAAACGAATTTTTTTTTCTCGACAATAGCTCCGCTGAACATGAACAGATTGTATGTGGAAATTCTTGGAGAAAAAAATTCCGCTTAATAAGAAAAAGAGTTTGTAAACTCTTGAAAATTTTGAGTTCAGAAGAATTACAAAGTTCAAGCACGTATTTAGAGAGAGCGAGGCTACTGAGATAAAAAAAATGGTATGTTGAGGGAGAAATTTTTTTTTGATTTTACAAAGGTAAAACAGAAAAGAAATATATTTAAAAGAATATTTCGTTATAATCGAAAGGAAAAAAAATATATATATATATATATATATATAAAATAAAATTTTTTAAAATAAAATAAAGAAAAAGTAAAATTCTTATAAAATAAAATTCTTTGTTGCATATGATTTTAAAAATATGAAATTATTGTCTTGCATTACCTATCAATGTAATGGACATAGTGTATAAAATTTTTCTGAGATGTGAATAAAGGTCTCGAGGTCAGGTTTACACCTGTGAGATGCCGCACGCTGTGATAGCCAAGCAAGTTTATGCCGGGAGGAGCCTTTGTATGTGAGTTCTCCCCAAGGATTAGGTGAGAATAGATGATATGTCGTGGTTGCGAAGTTAGAGATCCTGGACTCTACTCACACGGACTCGAGGATCATGACATGTCAAAAGTTCGACATCATCCGAGGACATCGCTCACAGCTTGCTGTGGTCATTAACATCAGGAGCGTAGAGGTTACCGCCTACACGCAGGATGGTACTCGTGTAGTGTTTCAGGGGGACAAACATGATATTTTGCCCAGATAGTGTACTAGTCCAGTAAGTCGGGATACCATGTCACAAGAAGTTTTTACCCAGACGACAAGGTGAGATCGTAACTTAGATCTACCTCGAGTAGTCCTGCGAGCACGAGGATGTTTTTCTCCGGCTAAGCTAATGGGATTACCTACGCAGGGTTGTAGACTTCGGCATCGAAAGTCACACCTCGTACCTCCCATCTCATGACTCGCATAGATAAACTGGCTGAGTTGCAGAACTCAGTCCAAATTCGCAGTGGAGCTATCGGGACAAGTGAGTTGATTAGACTCAGCACTCCCACGCTGGGGCGCTCCAAATAACAAGTAAGAAGAAGACAAGACCCTTCGACCGTGCATTGACTACACAATAATTGTGGTTACGCATCAAGGATCTGTGACTCACAATGAGGATTGATGATCTGTTTATCGCTTGAGAGAGTGTCTACTCCAAGATGTGACTCTTCAGATCGGTTACCATCACGAGGTTAGGGGAGGCGAGCATCCCTAAGACAGTGTTTAGGATGCGTTATGGGCACTTTGAGTTTACTTCGTGATGCTCTTTCGACCGACTATGCACCACAGCATTCACGGGACTTTCATGCATGTGGTATCTCAACCCTATTTGATCGCTTGTCGTAGCTTCTTCGTGATGACATTTTTATTTACTCCTGAAATATGAGAGCATGAGTATCATTTGAGGATTGTGTTACGCTTGTCGAGAGACCATCGCTTGTACGCCGTTCAAATATGCGAGTTTTGGGCTTTCATCGAGGTAAGGCTTGGGACATGTGGTGTCGCCGCGTGTCGTTGACCCGCAGAAGGTCGAGGCCAGATTTAGTCAGGGAAAGGTCGTCACCGAGATACGAGTTTCTGGGATTGGCCGGTATTACAAGATTCCTATGATTTCTCCGACACGCAGACTTGTGATTTAGATCACCTTAAGGAGGTCAAGTTTGATTGGAATGACCGATGTGAGGAGGCATTCTAGAGCTGGAAAAGCGAGGTTAGAGCCACAACCCCCGTCTCGATAGTCTCTTGACAGGGACAGGAGTACACAAGCAGTCAGGATGCCCTCGAGGGCCTGACGGGATGTGTTTTGATGCGCCGATGTAGTAGCTTACGGTTTTCGCGCTTGAAGAATCATGAGCAAGACTACTCCCACACACGACATGGAGTCATGGCCGTAGCCTTCGCTCAAGATTCTGGGGCGCCACTACTTATATGGCGTAGGATTTAGCACTGCACCATAAAAGTCTGAAGTATATTTTCACGCAATGACCTCAATACGAAAATGCGTATGGATGGAGTTCTAGAGGATTATGACTTCACTTTGCATACCATCCCGGTAAGGCAAATGTAGGCCGGCGCACCTTTACTGTCAGAGAGCAAGGCTAGTATAGCTTCTCGAGTGGCTGGAGTGCTTCGAGACTATGGGACAGCTCACATAAAGACAAATGAGCAGTTCCTGGTACGCTGGGGGAGCCAAGGGCTGGGCATCGTTTTTGTTGAGTAGGGTGATTGAGTCCCGCGGGCGTGACGTAGATAGTGTCCATCAGTGGACCGGCATACCGTACAAAGCACGAGGGTCGGGACAGCTTCACGCATGGTAGTCTTCGAAAGATAGAGGACTAGCAGTGGTCTCCCGCCGACCGAATTTATAGATTCTCGTGGAGTTTCAACGCTTTTGATTCATTTCGTGGCACTGTGGCACAAAGATGCCACTCAAGATCTTCATCGCTAGTATTATCGAGTGGAATGAAGAGACACGTAGGGACTTTGTTCACTACGTCTCACGTGTTAAGAAAGTTAAGGCCGAAAGACCAAGCCGCCAGGCTACTACCATCGATAGGCCTATGAAGTGGAGCACGTCACGATGGATTTTGTGACACTTTCAATGCACACCGCAGAGACATGATGCGCACAGATGAGACCCGCCACTAAGCCTGCAGACATTTTCTAGCTAAAGGCGGGACACCTTCACATCGAGAGATTCCGCAGTCAGATATCTGAGAGATAGTCCCGCTTACATGAAGTACCAAGATCCATAGTGCTCCGATAGAGACCGAGGTTTACTGCACTCGAAGAGTTTCCAAAGGCTATGGGCACACAAATACCGACCACATTGGTTATCTTTCCACCCACGTATTGCATGGTCGGTCAAAGAGACTATACAGTGTGCCATGGCTGATGTCACAGCACGCCCTGATCATAAGGGTAATGGGAAGAGAATTTCCGCTTTTCGTACTCCCACAACAACAAAGTATCGCGAGCATACGTATGGCCCATACGAGGTATCAGACGTGGGAGGCCATGCGGATCACCGTTATGTTGGACCGAGGTTGGAGAGAGCTCCATCACTGGTCCTGATCTGGATTAGAGACACCTCCGAGAAGGTGAGCTTGATACTTACGCCGCTTTTACTCATGGATCAGAAAGCACAGAAGAGCTATGCATGCACGACATCGACCCCCTCAGTTCGAGAGGTCAGCACCACGTCAGCGTGGTGATGCCCAAGAGAGGAATGGCCGCCCTGCAAGCGAGGGAAGCATCACGAGGTTTATCACCTTCGAGATTCGAGAGGGTAGACACAGAGTGACCGACAGGTTACGCCACATGTCGTGTCCACAGCGTATTTCACGCTCCATGTTCGAGGTACACCCGTGCATCCAGCCACGTGAAGGGATTGAGAGAGATCGAGGTCGACACCACGTGGACCTTTGAGGAGGACCGTTGCGCATTATGATAGCCGTGATTAGGTTTTATGACGCAAGACCGTGAGTTAGTGAGGTGCTATGACTAGATCTGGCGGAGTGAGACCACTGGGAGCGCAAGGACGATGCGAGCCACCATCTCTTCTTGCTTAGTGGATGAAGGTATGTGGTTTACCAAGTTAATAATTAATGACTAGCTTTACATACTGGTATAGTAATTATTGGTGCATGAGTTGTCGTGGATTGTCCGCACGACAAAATTCCTTTAAGGAGGGGAGAATGTAAGACCCAGAAAAATCTAATTTTCTAAAACAAGAAATCACTATTAAAATAGAAATTTTAGTCTCTGATGACGGAACGACTTCACCGTTGAATGCCTCGAATCCAAATACCACGTCAATTATTTTAATTCGAGACATACAGACTTTGCACGTTTTTCGAGACATCTGCATCTAAAAGTCAGAACGGGTTTGAGAGACATGTGATGTGAAAAAATTCACCTATTACATGTACTCTTGTGACACATGTTACAAGATTAGAGAGATGATGGAAATGGACTAGATTGTGCCAAGTGTCAAAATAGTGGAAAAAGGGGACGTGATGGGAATTTTTTAATTGTTAATGAGATAAGATGATAAATCGCCCATCTTCTCCAATTACTCGCAAAACTCCAGTATTTGAGAGATGCAAGTGGTTGGATGTTTGATAAAGTTTTAGAGAGAGAAGGTACCTTCTCTCTGTGATTCCAAGCGATCAATCATTTGCTTACCTGAAAGCAAGAAGTAAAGTTGCTCTCACGCGGTGAGGGCTAAGGGGATTATCGATTCGGGTGGAGTTCCTGACAACCCAAGAGGTGGGGATCT
This sequence comes from Tetrastigma voinierianum, assembly GCA_016808115.1. NCBI lineage: Eukaryota > Viridiplantae > Streptophyta > Magnoliopsida > Vitales > Vitaceae > Tetrastigma > Tetrastigma voinierianum. Next base: position 310,539 of record JAEQBH010001805.1, on the reverse strand, counting down.
TTTCACTACTAATCTCGCTAAGATCCATGTAAATGGTTAGAATATTCTGAGGCTTGTTTTAGTAGAAGTAAACTCCGATCTCAAAAAGCTTTGAGCAGGGTGGAGAAGAATTCCTATTTGACTAATGATGCGTGAAAACATTAACCGAGGTTTTCTTCACATGAATAATAACGTGAATATTTTTGTGTGAATTTTTATGATGTTGAGTGATTCAAAATAGGAGTGCTTGTGTTTGTTAATTAGCGTGTGAAATTTAATTTTGGTGTAATTGATTGTGTAGTTTGCATAGCATGTTTTATGTGTGATTTAATTATGTTAATATATATGCATGTGAATATATTAGCATGTTGTGTTGGAATTATCATGCATTCCATATGTCTTTGGGGCACCACAGAATATTAGGAGTGAGTGCATGACATGAAATGAAACAAAACGAAAATGTTTGTGAAAGGAATTTCAGGATGATTTTTGGAGAATTGTGTTGGGGAGATGGTCAACAATTACATGTCAGACCCATGAATTGTTTGGAAGGTTCTCAACACATTCGCCTCGGAGGACTCAGTCTAATATTTTTATCGAAATTCGGTGAGTGAGTTTTGAGAGCAAAAAAGCTTTTTGTTTGAAGCGTGATTTTACTCGCATTTGGATTAGGCATATGTGAGGGAGTCGGTGAGGACTCGGTACATGGGTTTAGGCATGTAGACATTCGAGTAGGTTCATGAAATTACTTGAATGTGATTGTTTGTCATGCTTATGCACTTAGGTGGGGAGTAACCCATGTAGGAAATGATCTACTAGGCTGCTCTGCAGTGGGGATCACCATTTGGACGAGGGAGTGTGCAGGGCGGCCTCACTAGAGGCTGCGATAGAAGAAAGCCAACTTGTGGCTTTAATTTTGTATAACATGTATTAGAATTGTAAATTTAATATATGTTGAATTAAGAGTAATGTAAAAACTCTTGAACCATGTAGTATATTTTTGGTTGGGATATGTTTGTTGTGATTATTAATGCAGGGGCCCAAGTGGTCATTTTACTCATTTTAATTTTATATGAACCCGATTGATTCGTGCCACAGTAGGCTAAGCTAAAATCAACAAAATTTATATACACCTAAGTTCCTACTACTGCCGTGTCTGAAGCTGCTGCGGTATAGTGGTCTAAGATTCGAACACGGGGATGGGTTTTCATCCTAAGAATGACTTGCATAAGTGCAAGAAGGTAAGGCTTTCTATTTGGACTTTTGGATTTTGTTCAACGATGATGAGTTTGTGATTGTAAAAAGCGAAAATGAAGTGAAGTTAACTTTGAAGATTTAGGTCATAACTTGGTAACTTAGGGCAAACAAAGTGTCTGGGTTTTATCCTCAGCGATTATGATAAACTGGCCTATGGTCAAACCTGTGGGATCTATGTTTGTATGACCTCCTTCTAAAATCAACTCTATTTGAGTCAACACAGATAACATGTGTACATCTGGCTACGAGTTTGAAACCTAACATTAAACATCATTTCGGTGGCTCGTAGAATAACCATCTAATGAACCCACGATTACATCTAACTTAATAAGTATGCTTGTATCCTAAAGCATGGTAAGTATTAATTAGGATCAATAACAATCAATGCTATTCCAACCATATTTTGAGAAGATAGGGCCATAAACACAGTACCTGTGGCTTTTAATGAGAGGACAACCTGCGTATGCTTATGGCAAGCTAGCTTCTATTCTCTTCAAAGAAAGAGAGCAGCGAGCATCTCTTAGTTCAACATCATCTCTCGAGGGTGTTTGGCAGCCGAAAATAAGGGAAGGAGAGAGAGAGAGAGAAACACCAAACCTAACTAAAGGCACGAAGATATTTACATAAGGCCTCAAAACTTGCCAAAAATTGCTCCTCCCGATTTGTTGCTTAGTTCTAAAATGGGAGGGAGACATATGAGCCACCCGATGTAGAAAATACCACAAACTATGATTTGGCTAATTTTGGGACCAAGAGGTAATACACAAGTGAAGTCGGTTGCATTAATTAAAGCATGACAAGCGGTGATTTCGCTAGAAGATGTGAAAATTTGCTAGCTAAGCGAAAAATTTAAACCAGCTAGCGAAATCTGAATAAATAAGAAATTTGGCACAGACCACGACCAATTTGGCTAGCTAGGGGAATTTAATATTCAACAAATTCTTGATGTGGCGTGAGACTCAGCTGGGAATAGTGGCACACAGCGAAAATTTTGAGGTCTAGTGAAAATTGTCGATTTATTAAGATTCTTGAAATTTTCGTAGTACATGAGATTTTCCTTGATCCAGCAGTATATAATCCTTGTGAAATTACTAGGTGCAGTTTCATCACTTCATTTGGCTACGTCTTCTACATAGTTTCCATCCTTGCCTTCATTTTCTTTGATTTTTGAGTACGTTTGATGGGTGACGGTGGGTTGATCTTCATGATTATCTGTATGTCTCGATGTCGAACTCCCAGAAGAGGTACACAAAAACCTGCAAAACAACCAAAATAACCTCTCAACGTATAAGTGATATAAGAAGACTTAATTTTTCACTTCAGACAGCATAAATGACATGGATCAATGTAAAAGCACTCAAAACCTATCAACATAGGTTCAAAATAGCACTTTTGGGTACCAAATACCCAATGAAGCGTTGCTAGTACCTTAGCAATGCACAAAAACAAAAGAGATATATCATAGTGATTTACCTCAAAAAGTTTATGATTAAAAGGTGTATGTACATATAAACATTGTCACTAAACTGAAAATGGACACCAAGTTTGAAAACCGACATGAAAGAGACTAAGAGCCATACAAGAACATTTAGGTCAATATTGGTTCATGATTCTCAACTGATTTCCCACCTAAGTCTAATGGTTCTTTATATAGCAGTTAAACCAATAAATTGCAAATTTGTCCCTCCTGACTGCTGACATGGCCTTAGTTTGTTGAACAACCTGGAATGGGGGCTAGTTACCTCTTCTTTCTTTATTCAACTACAATGTAAGGGTGCAATGCTTAAAATCCGACTTCACCAAAGTCCGTGTAGCGGGTCCACCGATGACTCCCGGCCAATTGGGTTACAGGGCATCGACGAAAGGATCCTTGACCACAAACTCTACAGGCTTCACCCCGGACTCTGAATGACCTCGAAAATCAAGCACTCTAGTAGTTCAGCTCTGCCTATCCACCCGTATAGCAGACACTAATCGATGACTCCAGCGATTAAAGGCTAGGGCGTCGGGCTTGAGCTTCGCCGCCACCCCTCGGACCCCGTGCTCGGGTTTGAGGCAAAATTTCACCACTTTATTTTTCTTTTCTTCTGTTCTTTTTTCTTTTCTTTTTGCTTTTCTTTTCTTTTTCTTTTTCTTTTCACTTTGGAAGAGCGACATTGGTTTTAAAAGTATGGGTAACATAATTTATCCTAGGTTGCGACATACCTAAGGCCGGCTATGCAAGCGAAAGGAGGAAGCTCAAATTCACAGCCTATTGAAACAATCTGGCGATCAAATTGTGCGAATTATCATGGGGAGAAATTTTGAGTTAACATGTTGGAACTGATTGACGAAAAATTGATTCAAGCATGGAATTTGCTCTAACATAAAGGTGACAAACAGGATTCTATTCTCCAACAAAAGGGCAATTCAATTGTCCAATTGTAGCAATTCAATTGTTCAATTGAAAAGAAAAACCATTACCCAATATGGAAATACAAAAAAATACTTCACACCAGATAAAGATGGGCTTACTTACTACTTGGCTGCTACATTCTGCTCCTGAAAATCAATCATTAAACTCTAGCGATATATCACCGTTTTAAACACACGACAGTTTAAGTAACTAAAAAAATGAGAACAATGGCTGCTGGAATCAAGCAGTAGCCACCCTGAAATTTACAAAATGTGGGATTCAGGGAGGGTCCATCAGGAGAATTTCTTCCTTGATGACCTGCTGCACCACATATGGTTTTACCCTCTGTCTGATGGCTTTTTGTCACCACATCTCATCACTTAGATCCGTAAGTCAAGCTAGAACCATTTGGGTATTAACTATTTGGACAATGAATGGAACAAATCCATGAGATTTGAAACTTGCCTAGAAACAAATGGAGTTTGGAGTCATATAAGGACTTGGTCTCCCTCCTTGAAACTCTTCCTGGTATCATTTGGTCATGCCATATTCTTTGATCTTTCTTTTTTGCAATCTTGGTATTCAAGTAGGCATTATTCCGTATTTCTTCCAGTTCATTAAGATCGAAATCTCTTCCCTCTCCATCCCTTAGGTCCAGCTTTCTTGATCGCCCACCGTAACAGCCTTTCGATCTCAACTGGAAGGTGACATGCCACTTGAGCCGACCAGATAAGGGAGACATTCCTAGGAATGTCTTGAAAGCTGTTCTATAGGCCATGCTTGAATCGAAGTTTGATGGACCGATGCTCTGTTGGTATTAACCACCCTTCATCGGTATGGTCTTAATTTCCCTGTTAGTGAGTTCCACACGGCCCTTGTTTGAAGGATGGTAAAGGTAGCGCTGTGTTTCACACCATATTTAGCCATGAGTTTTCAAATGGTTTGTTACGAGAAATGCGGAACCTCCATCGCTAATAATGGCTTCGGTACCTCCAAACCTGGAAAAGATATTGGCTTTCAAGAATTTGAGTACCACCTATGGTGTGGTCTTACGAGGATAAACTGACCCCATTTGGAGACATAGTCCACTCCGGCTAAAATGCGTATGACCGTATGAGGTGGGGAAGGTCCCATAAATCGATACCCATACATCGAAACGATTCGACCCTTAATTGGGTTCAATGGCATCATATGGCCAGTGAGACAATTTCGAGTCTTTGGCATGCGCTCATTCAGACACATTTGGTATGCTTCCTTAAACAATGAAGACGATAGAAACTGACTGCAACACCTTCATTGCTGTCTTTTGGGAAGCAAAATGACCACCACAAGCACTCTCATGGCAATGGTTTAAAATTCCTTGCTGTTCCTCCTCAGGTACACATTTCCTGATGATTTGATCTGCACAGTATTTGAATAGGAAAGGATCTTCCCAATAATAGGAATGGATTTTATGAAAATATTTCCTATCCTGTCCTTTCCACTCATTTGGGATTTCTCTGTAGTGAAAATTGGTAATGAGCATCTCAGGGGAGCCTTCTCAATGCATTAAGTTCTTCGGAAATTCATCATTAATAGGTGGAATTTGTGAGTGTCGTGGGCTATAGTTAACCTTGACGGATGATCGCCTACATTTTTACCTTTCTTATCTTTAATTTGCAAGTTGAACCTCTGAGTATGAGACAACGGATGAGTCTTGCTTTTTGCATTTTGTTTGGATTGGGAGATATTTTAAGCAGAATGATCTATAAAAATGACTATATCGGCCCCAATCAAGTATGCTCGAAATTTATCTAAGGCATATACCCCTTGCCGACAATTCTTTCTCGTAGTGGTATAATTCCTCAATGCTTCATTCGAGGGTTTGCTTGTAATACACACCACGTAGAAGTTCCCATATTCTCTTTGGCAGTACCGCTCCTATAGCAAGATCCTTTCGCATCACACATCACCTCAAAAAGGTAGCGCCGGTTAGGTGCTTTCGTCTTATCAGGCGATGGTTAAATGAGATTTCATCTATTCAAAGCTATCCTGGCATTCTCTCTCCCAAACAAATTTGGCATCTTTCTCTAGGAGCTTGTATAGAGGTTTAGCAATCTTGAAAGTCTTTAATAGTCGTCTATAGAAACTGCATGACAAGGGGTGCTAATCATTTTTACACACTTGTTGGGGCGCGGTTTGGCAAATAAGTTCAATCTTTGCTTTGTCGACTTCTATCCTGGCAGGAAATAATGTGACCCGATTACAATTCCTTGGTTAACCATAAAATGGCATTTCTCCCGAGTTAAGCACCAAGTTCTTTCTATGCCTCTGCGGTATAGCTTCAGTTAGCGGACATTCCTTCAAAATTGTCTCCATATCTGATGTCATCCATGTATACCTCCACGTATCGCTCCATATCACTTGAACATACTAATACACCTACGAAAAGTGGGTGGCGATTGCACAGGACGAGCATCCTCACTGTAAGCATACGTGCCAAATGGACAAGTGAAAGTGGTCTTTTCTGATCTTCGGAGCAATCTCTATGCGGAAATATCCACGAATACCCATCCAAAAACAATAGAATGGGTGTCGAGTCTTTGAGTTGATCAATAAAAGGCAATGGGAAGTGGTCTTTTTCGTGTTACCTCGACTGGGCCTCCTATGGTCGTACACACTCTCAAGCTGGTAGTTAGTCGGGTCAGACAATTTGTTCACCTTTTCATTCTTCACGGTAGTCACTCCCGATTTCTTAGGTACCACATGAGTCGGACTCACGAGTGCTATCGAAATGGGGTAAATGATACCGACTTGGAACCAATTTTAAAACCTCGTGCGAAGACTACTTCCTGAGGTGGGGTTGGCCTCCGTTGGAGCTAATGGCTTTAGACTCCTCTTCTAAATAGATGTGATAGGTGCGAGATTGATGGATTTATGCCCTTCAAATCCTTAAATTTTCCATGATACTTGCTTGTTCCTTTGAGAAGGTGTAGCGGTTGTCCTCTGTGCGGTGGTCAGCAGTGAGGAAATTACTGGCGGAGTGCTGCTCCTTTCTTATTAATACTTTAATTCATTTGGGAGTGGTTTGAGCTCTGTTTGTTGAGGTCCCTTTGGTTCATTACCGAGTTAATAAGGTAATTGTTTTTCTCCTCGATAACCTTGCACTAAACTCATGCTTTGAGATTCTTGTTGCACTTACGGACACTCGAACCATTCTTGAGTTAATAATTTATCTCTGCTTTGCTCATTAGCTTGTTAACTCGAGGATGCATCTATTACCACAGACTTAACTGTTGTCATCTTCCTCACAGTGCATACGCCTTTTACTGAATGAAAATATTGAGTTCTAGGTCATATTCCCAAATGTAGGTTGCATAACCCGTTTCGTGATTTATTATGGCATTTAGTGGCCAAAAATGGCCTCCTAAAATAATGGGCTGCAGTTTGGGTCCAACATAGGCCCAGTTACGTATCAAGCACAACAAAGTCCATGGATAATAAATTAATTACTTGTATTAGAACATCCTCGATGGTCCCTTTTTGGTAATTTTGAATCTATCGGCTAATATTGGTGTGATGGAAGTGAGTTTGAGTTCACCCAAACTCAATTGCTTGTACATGGAATAAGGCAAAGAGTTCCACACTAGCTCCCCGAATCTAATAGAGCTTTCTCCACACTAATGCCTCGATATTAACCGATATTGTGGACATCTGAGTCTTGTATTTCCATTTAAAAGTGCATTCGATGAGTGGCACTCACCTTTCGGTCGAAAGGCCTTTTTGTTCACATTAAGACCTCTTTCTTGTGCATAAGTCATCTCAAAATTTGCGTAAGTGGGGACTTGCTTGATCATATCAAGGAGAGGAATATTAACTTTCACTGCCATGAAGCTTCTATAACATTTCTGTTTAGTTAACGGAACTTTTCTTTTCTTGAGCTTGTGGAAATGGAAGGGTACAAGTCTCTTCTTTTCCTTATTAAGTCTCTTTATTCTTCTTGTGGATAATCAACCGGTGTTGGATATGTTTGGACTAGAGCTGAATCACATTGACTTCAATTCTCTACCACTTCTGAGTCTGGCCTTTAACTTCATCGATTCGACATTTGGATCATTAGTCAGTGCATATTTCATTAGCTCCTCTTTGATATTTAATGTGATTGGAGGAAGCATTCCTTTTCTACATCCTGCTGTTCTTTGGGTGAATAGTTTTGAAATTCGAGAATGCATATTGTCAGTTTCACGGATAGTTTAGTGAGCTTTCTATCTTGCTTCAATTTCACGATTAGTTGAACATTTGGCCCCATACATTTCTTCTAAACGTACCTACCACTTTACTTAAGTTTAGGATTGCCTGTTCAACAGGAGAAGAAAGTAGAGGAGGCTGTTGTTGTGATAGTGGAACCAAGCTGTTTGTTGTGCTCTGGAGGCGTATGCGGGGGGTTTGGTTTCCATGGCAATTTGGATGATTTCTCAGGTTAGGGTTATAGGTGTTTATATCGAATATGGGTGGTTGTGATTGGACATGGGCATACTGCAGACGATGCTCGGGGTAATTATTTGACTGAAAATTGAAATAAAGAAGAAGTTGGGATACGGATAACTCATTATTGTTTGCATTTCATGCTGATTTTCATTCAGCTCATCCAATCTTCTAGTTAAAATTAGTGGGTTTGCTTCTGAGTCGATTTGCTTTCATCTCTGTATCTGAAAGTGCATACATGCCCCCTTTGATGAATACACATTTGAGTGAAATAATTATAATAGAATCTAGCACATTTAATCTGAAATTTACCCACGTTTAGCCTGAAACGAGGTACTTCTAATCTCTTACGTGTTTGGACGTGCGAGGTCTTTCGGGTTTAAAACGTGAAGTGCTGGGATGTTTGCCGGGAAGCTAATGAAGCGGTGTGGATGTGGGTGAGCAATTGAGCGAAGTCTCTCGGGAACTCAGTGACGAGGAAAGCACCGGTGGAGATCTTACGCAGTAAGACTTAAAGTTCCTCTTAGGTACAACTTCTTGGAAAATCAACGATGATGAAGTTCTCTGGGGTGGAACTTAAGTTCACAATTAGAACTTAACTTGGAATCAACAGTAGTGAGTTCCTCTTGGGTAGAACTTAGCTCTCTGGGTACATTGCGTTCCTTGGGGTGTCGAATTCAGTGTCGTGCGAAGACCTCTAGTCGACAAACGAAATGGGAAAATCACATTGGAGGGGGGCTATAAAAGGAGGAGGACACAAGTAATAGAGGACGCTCTTTTAGTTTTTTTAGTTCTTCACTTCTAGGGTTTAGGTTTTGGATAGAATAAGAGTTTTCTCCAGTTTTTGAGTTAGACTTTGTAGATCCAGATTTCAGATTTCCATTCTTTTAGAAGTTTGGATTCGAGTTTGTAATCTTGCAGCACAAATATTTATTCTGCTTTAAATCCTAGCATTCCATATTCTTCATTCTCAGTTTTACAAGTCAATTCTGATTTCTGCAAGGTACTGTTTTTATGATTAATCGATCTTCGACTTTAATTGTTCATACAAGTTTTATGGAGTTCTAAACCCCTACTGCTGGGATCATACGGAAACTCACGATCAATTAAGTCTCAATTCCTCTTTTGATTTTCAATGGATTGTGTAATGATCTTGTGTAGAAGGTTTTAAATCCTTCGTTGGGAAAATTCTTGACAACGTGTTAACGAGATATTTAAGTACCGATTGTGCTTGATCATAATGCCAACTAAGGGTTCGTTTTAGTGAGAACAAGTGTTTAGTATTACTGCGATCATCTTTATTTTCAAAGAGCATTTAAAGACAAATCATCTATCGAAGACCATTTATCAATGGTTCCTAGATGAGTTTATAAAATAAGAGGTGGGACTTACCTGATCAGAAGTGAGTGGAACCCTAAAAATCCCAGCAATTGTCTTTCTAGTTTAAAACATTTAACCAATCAACCGTTCAGTCAAACAACACAACATTACAATTCTCTTTTAAATCATACTTTTAGTGGGGAATAGCTCACATTGATCAGCAAAGTAAGACCGCTCACGAGGAGATGACTGTGGATTTCACGGTATTACAATGCTAGGCGACCATAATTCCTACGCTTGAGATAGAATTAGGCACTAATCAGGGCTGAAGCATTTTAGGCGCGTTAGAGTGGCGACTAACCAAGTTGATCTGAAGAGAGCTAGAGGTAAATTGCAATTGCATTGCAATTCAGGTACGTTCTCCACTTTTCTTTTTATTTTTGTTTTTAGTAGAGAAATCTTGGTAAGTGTTCTTGGATCGAGTTAGTGTAGTGCATGTCGGTTTGGGCTGCATGCGAAACACCCGACGCTAGTCAAATTGTATCCCCTAGAAACTCTGAGGAATCATAATAAGCGAGTGTCTCGAGATAACATTTTACCTCGGAGAATGGATAATCTACGAGAATCCATGAGGACTCTATGAGCCTCATGACATGGGGACAATGCTACACTTCCAATAACACCAATGAGAGGGGGAGGAAATGGTAACCTTTAGCAAAATCAGTATAGAGTTCCCCCTGCTCCTTTGCCCAATGTAGAAAGGCCCTTGAGAAATTCTGCAACCTCAGGGACCTGACCAATTCTTATGACCCGCCTTCCACAGCCAGACGAAATTCTGATGAAGTCGGAAATGATCCGTCTTCTACCTGTATACCAAGGGTTCGAATCAGAGAACCCTTACTCGTGCTATGAGGATTTCGAGGATAATACGCGGTGCATTTACTCTCCACCGTTCACCTCTCCATATAATCTGTTTGGTTTTATTTCCTTTTGCTTTGAAGGAGAAGGCGAAAATCTAAGTTCCATTCCTTGCACCAAATTGATCTTTACATGTGGGAAAACATGCCGAGCGAATTCCTCGATAAGTTTTCCCACCTCCACCTTGCGGTACCAATGCCCTCATCTGAGCAATTCAGAACTTTTTCTAAAAGCCGGAGTGAACCCTTAGCGGTATGGGAAGAAGATATAAGGATCTCTCTAATGCTATCCTCATCCTTTGGGTTAGATGTTGAGATAGAGATTTGTGCATACTTCCATCAGGATTGTCTTTAAGTAATAATGATACATCGAATGATGTGTGCGGAGAATTTTATGAAAGAGTGCCTGGGAGAGCGATTCAACTTTTGACATATGGCGAGAATGCTCGAACTTGGGAGACTAACACCTCTTTAGACACTGCTAAAGTGCATAGCACATCAACGGGGGGCGGAATCCACCACCCTAAGAGAAGAGATGATGAGTTATATTAGGGGCCCTGCATTTATAGCAAAGGAAATTCGATAGAAGGATGAAAGGTGGGATGGGAGTAACTAATTGTGCCATCAATTGCCTCATTTTCAAATGGACCACCGGGAAATGAGGATCCATGCATTATATGCGATGACCTACACACTCGACCACATTAAGCTGCTTGAATCTTCCTCAAGTTAAGGGGGCCATTCGAGGTGACAAACGACGCCCTTAAGCCTCAAAAACCTTTCAATTCCCATCCACTCTGAAACTTACAATCTGGGTGGAAACTGACATCTAATTTTAGTTGGAGAAATATGAGGGAGGAGTACATACCACAGACAACCAGGCCCTCACTTATCGAACCAAGGGATTTTCCAAATTCCATTCCCTCCATTCAGAATCAAGGCCCCAGTTTCGGGGAAACTCTAATCAAGGTCATCATCCACGAACCAAAGGGAATCCAAAACTCACGTACTACAACCTCCGCATAAGAAATGGAAGATATAGTTACACGGTTTGGCACAAAACTGACAATCCACGAACACGAGAACTCGAGCTACTACGAATGATGTGAGATCCCGGATAACCGTTGACCGTGCATGGTAGCCTTGTGAGAGAAAGGAAACCATCCACGACCCATGAAAACCCACGAGAATTCAGCGATTGTAGAAGTTTGGGTTCCGTGAGGAATTTTTATTGAGTACTTGTAAAGAATTGTCACTACCCATAGAAGTGGTAAGGTAATTGACAAAGCTATTCAACGGTATCACGAGTCTCATGAAGTGAATTGATTTAGAGAGGATGAAAATCGGACACACCTCGTGTCCTGTCTGATTGTGAGATGTTGATCGGAGGAAGACAAGTCGACCATATCCCTCTGACTCCATACCCTCATGGCGAGAGCCTGAAAATGAAGCTAGCAATTCGGAGATTTATGAGCTGTTGAACAAGTCGAGCTGAATATTCCATTTGTTAGATGCCATTAAGCAAATCCATCATATAAATTTTGAAGGATTTATGCAGTAAAGCGAAATTAGGTGTCAACAGAGGCATTCATGGTGAACAATCTACTTCCCCCTAATTGAACTTTCAAAATACAAAAACCGGGTAGTCTTTACTATTTCTATAGTAGTAGGAAATTGGTGGGGCATGATTTAGTGGACTTAGGGACGAAGTGTTAATTTGTTGCCTTGTCGGTATACGTGGACTTAGGGTTAGGAGAATTCAGAGCCAACAAATATCACCCCTTCAACTAGGCGACCGGACGTGAAAATTCCTAGAGGGATAGTGAAGGATGTATTGGTCAAGTGGAGTGAAAATTTTACTTCCACATCGATTTGTGGTGCTGACACTCAGCTTGTGGTGAACACGAAGAGAACCAGTTCCCGGTAATTCTTGGTCGACCAATTTTTGGCAGCTGTAATGCCATTATACATTGTAGGGAGGCCTAATAACACTTTCACTTGGGAACATATTTATTAATGAATATTTTTAATGTAATCAAAGGAGCCTGGGGATGAAGAGGGCTTATGTGTGAAATTAATAATAGTCGGCTAAGGCTGATGAAAATACTGGATAATGTTTCACATGATGATCCTCTTAAGTGTTCATGTACATTCAGCCCAGTTGGGATGAGGAAGTGACCACTTTGGAGTGAGGAGTTTCTCCACTCTATAGTGAGCATAAAGATGTATTTGAAGTTGGAACAGGCACCTAGAATTTGAACCTTTGCCGCGAATGAGGGGATAAGACATTGCCTTCGGACCCTGAGAAAGCAGAGCTAAAACCTTTACCAACATCTTAAATAGCCGTTCTTGAGGAGCGAGGACACTTTTCGGTAAACATATCTTCCTCATTAGGCGTGACTCAAGAAACTCAACTTTTTGGAAATATTGAAACCAGGACTGCTTTAGGTTGAATGATTGCAGATATTAAGGGAATTAGGCGCCCCTTGATGCGCACACATAGAATTCAAACTTAGAAGAGGATGTCAAACCTTCTAGGCAGCTTAGAGCGATTGAACCCAATAATGAAAAGTGGTAAGAAAAGGAAGTTTAAAACTTTTATGGATGTAGGGATTTATCTACCTATTGCGGATAGCGAGTGGGTTAGTCTGACACATGTAGTTCTGAAGTGCAGGAGTCAGTGGTTACTTGATGAAAATAACGAGCTCATTCCTGCTCGTGTCACCTCAGGATGGAGGGTGTGCATAGATTATAGGAAACTTAATGCGGGCACTAGGAAAGACCATTTTCCTCTTCCGTTTGTTGATCAAATGTTAGAGAGAGTTGCAGGGCATGAATTTTATTGTTTTCTTGATGGGTACTTTCGAGTCGAATCAATTGAGTAACTTTAGGATCGAAAAACTACATTCACTTGCCTTTGGTACCTTAGCCTTTAGGAAGATGCCTTTGGTACGTGCAATGCACCGGAACTTTCAACGATGCATGATGGGAATTTTCGAGTGACATGATAGAAATCATATGGAGATTTTCCATGGATGATTTCGTTTTTGGTGACTCGTTCGAAATTTGTTTAGAAAATTTACGTAAGGTTTTGGAGAGGTGTCAAGAGAAAAATCTTGTGTTAAATTGGGAAATGTCACTTCATGGTAACACAAAGATTTATTTTTAGGCCACATTGTATCAAAGATGGAATCCCGAGTTGATAAGGCCAAAGTTGAACTAATTTCCAACCTCCTACTCTGAAGTGTTAGGGCCATAAAGGTCATTCTTAGACACGTCTTTGGTTTTATCGGGTTCATAAAGATTTCAGTGCTATGGCAGAAGCCCTTATGTACTTTGCTTGCTAAAGATGTCTCACTTTCACATGGTCACAAACTTGTGACACTGCTTTTCTCAGCTCGAAAACATCTTTGGTGTCACCACCAATCATCTGGAGTCTCCCCAATTGGACCTCCATTTGAGATCATGTGCGCGATGCTAGTGATTATGCCATAGGGGCGTGTTAGGACGGAGGAGGGACAAAAAGGCTTTTGTCATTTACTATGCCAGTAAGACACTAGACTCTGCACAGGCCAACTACACAACCACAGAAAAGGAGTTTCTAGCTGTTGTCTTTGCTCTAGAAAAATTTAGGTCATATATTGTTGGCTCCCCTGTAACCATCTTTACAGATCATGCGGCCTACGAAGTACTTGCTCTCTAAGCGAGATCTGAAACCAAGGTTAACTAGGTGGATTTTACTGCATCAAGAATTCCGGCTTGACCATTAAAGATAAAAGGGTTGAGAATGTGGTTCTGACCACTTATCTCGATTAGTTCGAATCCAGCTCCGTGGCATACCGTAGGTGATAGCTCTGTGGGCGCTCTTTGCTCTTGTTCATTACCCATGGTGATCTTGACATAGTGAATTACACCTAGTAGCGGCGGATTCGGTAATGGACTTCCTCAGCAAAAAGAAATTCTTGACAAATATTAAAATCTTATTTTGATGATCCATATCTATTTAAATCTTGTCCGAGATCAAATGTGAGGGAATGTGTACTGATGATGGCGGTGAGGATTTTAACTTCTTGCCACTCTGAAGCCTGTGGAGGACATTTCTCCGCCCGAAAAACTGCCGACAAGATTCTGCAAAAATTTGGAGTTTTATTGGCCTCTATTTAAAGATTGTTTTGATTCTGAAACTTGTGCTCAATGCAGTAAATTAGGAGGGTCACAAAAGCAAACATGATGCTCTTTTGATTCTAATCATTGAAATTTTTTGGTATTGGGGTATTGACTTCATGGGGCCTTTCCCCCTTCTTGTGGCTATCTCTACATTTTTATTATCTACATTGACTACGTCTAAATGGGTTGAGGCAATTCAAACGAGAACTTGATGACCATAGTTGTTTTGGAAATTTATAAAGGAACATATTTTCCTCGTTTGGGCATACCGAGGCGATTATTAGTGATGGTGGACTCCACTTTTGCAATCGATCTTTTAGAATCGTTAAGAAATATGGAGTCTACGCCAAAGTAATCACGACACCACCCAGGACCAATGGTCGGTGAAGACTAATAATAGGAGATAAACACATTTTAGAAAGGCGGTTACCGAATCGAAAGATTGGTCCTCCGTCTTTCCGATGCTCTTTGGGCATACCGTATTGCCTTTAAAACTGTTCTTGGTATGTCTCTGTAGAAATTAGTTTTATGCGCGAACTTGCCATTTCGGTGGGAATCAGTTCTGAACTTCACTGGGCTATTCGAACTTTTAGTGCGATCTAGCTTCAGCGGGTAAGCGGTTATTGCGGCTAAATGAACTTGAAGAGCTGCGGAGGAATCGTATGAAAGCTCGAATTTACAAGGCGGCTCGAGTTATTCCATGACAAATCTATTGCCGGGAAAACTTTGAGACAGTCGAGAAATACTTGCAATACGTCAGTTTTGCATCCCCCCTGCAGGAAACCGCTCGTTGGGTGGCACTTTCATCGTTAGGTGGTCTGTATCCACATCACGGAGACGTGGAAATTGAAAATCCGGACAATGGGAACTCCTTCAAGATTGAATGACGGCCGCCTCGAGCCATTCCTTGAGCATTTTCTCTCCTCACGAAGCGAGGCTGTGGACTTGGTAGACCCACTCTACCACAAAACTCTCCTTCAGTAACATCATTCTCAATTTGTTGTACATAGTTTTGCTTTATTTTTGATATGCTTTCTATTTTGTGTTTTTACTTCATTTGCTTTATTTCATTTGCTTTTTAATAACATAGAAAATAAAAAATCATGGGGCTCTTGTTTCTGTGATTCCTCCAATTCTGTGTGGGGGTACACTTAGTTCAATGCATTAGGGACAATGCTTGTTTCTGTTGTGGGGGTAGGTGTACACTGGTTGAACGTAACTACGCGCTCGTTATATGTTCGGTGGGTGAATTTTCAAATTTGCTTCTTTGGATATTATGTTTTACACTTGCTAATACATACTAGCTTGATCTCATACTCTCCACATCATCTTATCGCATGTACATCTTAAGCAAACCTTGGCTTGTTCTCTGAATTGTGTCCTTGCATTCTACTGCTGCTGCTCACCCAGACCACGGACTTATGGCCCGAAAAAATTTCTCGATCTTGCACATTGTGTTTCAATTGTCATCAATTTAAATTTGGTCATGTTAATTTCATGCATCATAGTCTTCTGAATACCTTGCATATGTGGAGGAAAATGATTAGAGAGGCCATTATTTCGTGCATGCCAGTGGTTGTAGTGTCTCATCCTTTGCACCCATTTGAGCTTAAAGTTGTCAAGTTTATTCGAACCTTAGGAATCGGTTATGGAACCACTTGATGGTTCTCATGGAGTTTGAAGATATCCCAAGAATGAATTACGATTACTAAAGTCTCACAGTCTTGATCGGTGTAGAATTTGAGCAGAGAAAAGTGAACATGCGGGAAAACTGGATGAAGCTGATTGAACGAGGAATCGAGTAACATAAGCGGCACCAACATTCCAAAAGTGAAATATATATATATATATATATATCTATATATATATATATATATATATATATATATATATATATACTATATATATATATATATATTAAAAAAAAAAAAAAAAAAAAGAAAAAAAAAAAGAAAGAGAGAGAAAAAATCGGTTTGAAGCAAAGTTTCTCTTGGAGTCTGACTTAAATTCTCTGGGTGTAGAACTTAACAATGATATGAGTTCTATCGATTTCAATAGGGCGGAAATTGAATGAGGGTTTTTAACCCAAAAATCGGATGCTACTTCATTTGCCATATGGTTTTGTTATTCCGCAAGTTGAGCCACAGCCGTGTGTTCCTCTTCTGAAGCATTCCCGGCTTCAGAGTTGCTCTGTGGGGTTGGGTTTCCGAGTTCAGTTGGTTACGCAATCGGTGTTGAGTGGTAAGCCCTACAACTCTCACTAGCATTGTTGATCTCCTTTATTTACATATGGATCTTGTTGGTTGGATTTTGTTGATATTATTCTGTGATTGCTGGCTGGGAGGCTATCTTTGTCCGTATGGGCGAGCGACATCGATGTACGGGGCCGACCTAGTGTTGTTAGACAAGGTTTTTGGGGACATGATGATTTATTTACGGGCCATACGGCGGTTATTACTATCATTGCCATTTCCATGGCACGATCCCAGAACACCCGGGAAGGGAAGCATCGAGTTCCTCATGGAGCAGCGGTGAAAAGAGAAAGCCCGATGCCTCCCAACCAGTGAAAAAGAAAAAAAGGAAAACAAGTTGTATCCTCTTCAGAAAGTGAGGAAGTATCGGATAGTGTTGATGAAGAAATAGAGGCTATGTTTGCCGAAGACTCTGAGGGTGAGCACGAAAAATGGACCCGAGCTGATGGCAAATAGAAAGTTTCAATCACGAGAGGCGTTAATTTGGCTGTTAACATATTCTCATCCCATCGAGGGTAATTATCGAGAACAAAGCCATACACTTCATTGCACTCACAGGGATGTGGATGCCGCCCAGTAGTTAGGGAGTTTTACACCAGCGAAGAAGAAATCAATGGGTTGACAACTGTCTTGGAAACTTGATGATGGGAAGCGGCCGTGTCGTCATTCGATAGCACATGCCTTACTGCTTATATTCGCCACTGGCCCAGCGTCGGGCAGAGCCATAGCCACTCGGGGCTATTCTGCGATTTCGATGCCCGATTGTTACTTGAGGCTATGTGCCGTCTACGTACCCATGGTGGATTTATGAAACAAGAATTCATTCGCAGAAGATTGCACAGAAAAGAATCGCTTTTGATGAGCAAAGATCTGACTCTGTGCATTGCGAAGGATTTGCCAGTCCGAGCAAAACAAGATTGATTGACCATGCGAAAGAGTTATGGCTGAAGCGATGACATACTAAATCTGTATGGTGCGCGATGAGGAGTTCTTGCAATATTCGGCATATAAGCCGGCATATTCGTTTCCCTCGCTGTGACTAGTATTGTAGAAGAAGCGGGGATGAGGGGAACAGTTAAAGAAAAGGGTGATACCTAGGCTGGAGCAGATCACAAATAGGCGAGCGAGAAGGCGAAGCGGCCTCCACTAGACCACCACAGCCCTCGGTGCCTCTAGTACGCCACTCTCGGGACCACTTCTTCCCACCCCGGCTCCAGCACACATGGGCACATCGCCTTTGAAGGGGATGGAGGCGGCGGATCGAGGGGTGGTTGAGTTCATTCTTGGGAAGCGGCGGGTGGGGCAGCGTCTCTCGGGCTTGAGGCCACATCTTTCGAGGGGGAGCCAGCTATGGGCGGATCCTACTTCTCAGTTTGGGAAATCGGAAGAATTAAAACTGGCCCCGTATGGACGAGGAATGCATTCTCTTACGATGGGATGAGGGCGACTTGCATAGTTGTGTTAGGCTATACTAAGTGGTGGTGGCAATCGGGTAGTAAACTATAGCCATATTATGCCAATACCGTTTTGATTTTCACCTTTTCTTTCATTTTAGCCCACGGTCATTACAAACTCTTAAGACCTCTTTGATTCGACTTACTGTTCCTTTTGACATTATGCATGAGGGTTACATGTTCTATGTTATACGATTGCTTACCTTATTTTGATCATTACAGTTCACTGCAAGCATGACTACCTTACATTTCTTAAATCCATAATCCTTATTTGAATAACCAATTTTGTGTTAGCGTGTTATAATGTTCATTGTGTAAGAATGTGGTTGGGCAATTGAGTCATCTTTAGTGCGTACTAAAGGATTGGTGAAATGCTCACATTCCATAAGTCTTATTTTGAGATTCTTGCAAGCTTAGTATCTTAGAGCGCCTTGTTTAGATTCATACCTAATTAAGGTAGTTCGATCTAAATCTTGCTAGGGACTAGCAGATACAGGTTGAAGTGTGATAGAATACCACATTTGAGTGATAATTATAATAGAATCTAGCACATTTAAATCACAATTTACCCACATTTGGCACAAGAACAGGTACTTCTAATCTCTTCTGTGTTTTCAGACTTGTGCAGGTCTTTCAGGTTTAAAACGTAAGTGCACAAGGATGTTTGCCCGGGAAGCTAATATGAAGCAGTGTGGATGTGGGTGAGCAATTGACGAAGTCTCGGGAACTCGGCCAGCGAGGAAAGCACCGGGTGGACATCTTACTGTGAGGCAAAGTTCCTCTTGGGGTACCTTCTTTGGAAAATCAGCAGTAGTGAAGTTCTGCCGTGCAGAACTTGAAGTTCCTCTGGAGTACAACTTGTGGAAAATCAATAGTAGTGAGGATTCTCTGGGGTAGAACTTAAAAAGTTCCTCTGCGATCTGTTGCATGGAACTTCTTGGGAATTGTCAAATTCAATAAATGCGAGTGTGCTCTCGTCGACAAACCAAAATGGGAAAATCACATTGGAGGGGCTATAAGGAGGGAGGACACAAGTAATAGGGGCCGCTCTTTTAGTTTTTTTAGTTCTTCACTTTAGGGTTTAGGTTTTGGATAGAATAAGGTTTTCTCCCGAGTTTTGAGTTAGACTTTGTAGATCCAGTTTGATTTCCATTCTTTTAGAAGTTTGATTCAGGTTTGTAATCTTTCGGCGCAAATGTTGATCTGCTTTAAATCCTAGCATTCCATGTTCATAATTCTCGAGTTTCTGAAGTGATTACGATTTTTGCAGGTACTGTGCACATGATTAATCGGTTCTTGACTTTAATTGTTTATACAAGTTTTATGGAGTTACAAGCCCTGCTGGCAGGATCATGCGGAAACTCACGATCAGGTAAAAGTCCCTCAATTCCTCTTTTGATTTTCAATGGATTGTGTAATATTGATCACTTGTGTAGAAAGGTTTAAATCCTTCGTTGAGGCGAATTCTTGACAACGTGTTAACGAGATGTTCCGTACACGTTGTGCTTGATCATAATGCCCGACTAAGGGTTCCGTTTTAATTGAGAAACGAGTGTTTAGTATTACTCGATCATCTTTATTTTCCAAAGAGCATTTAAAGACAAATCCTCCATCGAAGACCATTTATCAATGGTTCCTAGATGAGTTTATAAAATAAGAGGTGGGACTTACCTGATCAGAAGTGAGTGGAACCCTAAAAAAATCCCAGCAATTGTCTTTCTAGTTTAAAACATTTAACCAATCAACCGTTCAGCCAAA
Source organism: Tetrastigma voinierianum (assembly GCA_016808115.1). Classification (NCBI taxonomy): domain Eukaryota; kingdom Viridiplantae; phylum Streptophyta; class Magnoliopsida; order Vitales; family Vitaceae; genus Tetrastigma; species Tetrastigma voinierianum. Next base: position 290,576 of record JAEQBH010001805.1, on the reverse strand, counting down.
CAATACAAGATTACAATTCTCTTTTAAATCATACTTTTAGTGGGGAATAGCTCCTATTGATCAGCGAAGTAAAGGCCAAACTCCACGAGGAGATGACACATGGATTTCCACGGTATTACAATGCTAGGCGACCATGAATTCCTATGTAGGAATAGAATTGGAGCTGTAATGTCGGGGCCAAACACCTGATTGGTTGAGGCCTTGATCTTTCGGCTTCCCTTGGATTCAGTTCATCCCATGCCTTTGAGGTTTCAGCCACATAGTTCAAAAAGTCCATAGCTTCATCCGGGTTTTGCTCAAAAAGTTACCCCACACATAGTCTCCAATAGTTGCTTCATGGTTGGAGACATGCCATCGTAAAATGGTTTACCGGCATCCATATCAGACCCGTGATGGGGCATGCATTGATGGTCTCCATAAATCTCTGACCTTGATAAACCTCACCATCATGAGCTCTGAGGTATAAATTTGTCTCTTCAAATTATTGAAGTCTTATGAGCGAGCTTCTTCGGGAATTACGCTGCTGACTCATTAATTTCCTAATGGTTCTATGAGCCTCGAGTGAGTTTAGCCAAATCTTATCCTTTAGGGTCGATCAAATGCTTTTAGCTTCAACAAATCCATATCCGTCATACCTTCCTTAAAGTAGTGCAAACCTCCTCAATCCCTATTATGAGTGTATGGATTTTCTTCTCCATACCATGATATGTGGGGAGTAGGGGTACGAATATGGCCTCAACTGCTGCATCTTCGACGAGGAGGAATGATCTGAGGATGGAACACTTAACTCCTAGGAGGTGGATGTGATCCTCATGGTTCTATAGGCTATTGGATTCGGCCCCAGGGTTCAGGCTGACTCTGTTCTTCGGGGTAATTGGATCCATGGTATCGGTGTATTTTGACTTCAGGGCGTATGCGATTCTATGCGGGTCTTCTGAAGTTCCTGTCCCGACTACTTTGCATACCACTGATTGTTACACAAACTGAGACACAGCAAGGCACAAACAGCTTGCAAAAGGTTAGGGTTAGCTAAAATAAGCGTATAAAAAAAAACAAAAGCGGTGCGATTCTTGCCAAAGTGATAGACACTTTATACGATTCTGACATTGGATTACAAAAAGAGTTAAAAAGTTACCTTCATGATGTTGATTACAAGTACACTTCAACTTATCAAACGTGGTTGGCACCATCCTCGACAGCCATTTGATTCATGCTACGATGAGATGAGGCTAAAATCAACAAAATTTATATACACAAGTTCTACTCTTTGCAGGTAGTGACCCCTCTTTGAGTACTATGGTAGTCTGAGGTCGAACACGGGGATGGGTTTTCATTCTATGAATGACTTGCATAAGTGCGAAGGTAAAGGCTTTCTATTTGGACTTTTGGATTTTGTTTCAAAAGCGATTAATGATGAGTTTAGCGATTAGCGTAAAAAAAAAAACTGAAAATGAAGTGTGGAAAGTTAACTTTGAAGATTTAGGTCACTAACTTGGTAACTTAGGGCAAACAAGTGTCCTCGGGTTTTATCCTCGCGTTATGACAAGCAACCTATAGTCAAGCCACAGCAGGATCTATGTTTAACCGCAAACCTCACCTAAAATCCAACTCTATTTGAGTCAACACAGATAACATCCATCATGGCCTTTCAGTTTGAAACCACAACATTAAACATCATTTGTTGCTTTCGTAGAGACCATCTAATGAACCACAGTACATCAGCAATAAGTATACTTCGTATCTAAACCATAGTAAGTATTAGCGGATCAATAGCATTCAATGCTATTCGACCATATTTTGAGAAGATAGGGCCATAAACACGGTACCTGTAGCTTTGTAATAAAAGAGGACAACCCGTATATGCCCCACTACTCCAAGCCAGCTTCCTTCCTTCAGTAAGAGCAGGTGTCAGTCAAGCATCTCTTGAGTTGTCATCCCTCAAGAGGGGTGTTTGGCAGCCAAGAAAATAAGGGAAAGAGGAGAGAGAAGAGAGAAACACCAAACCCTAACTAAAGCCACGAAAGGATATTTACATGGGGTACCAAAAACTTCATAAAAATTGCCCTCCAATTTGTTGCTTAGGGTTACAAAAAGGGAGTGGGCTTATATAGGCCACCCAATGCATGAGTATCACCACAAAGCCTAACACTCGCTAATTTTAGGGACAAGAGCGTAATACACCAAAATTGAAGTCGGTTGCATTAATTACAAAAGCAGCTGACAAGGCGCTGAATTTCGCTTAAGGTTCAAAATTCCTCGCTTAGGCAATGAAATTTCGCTTAGTTAGCTTAGGTTCTTCGCTAGCCAGCGAAATCACCAAGAGATAGCTACTAAAATAGAAATTTCGCAGATTCGGCAATTTCGCTGAAATACGTAAATTTCGCTTAGCTTTAGCGAAATTTTGTGAGTAGCTTAAAACGGAAACTGGCTAGGAATAGTGCTTTAGCGAAAATTTTGGGTCTAGCGAAAATTGTCAATTTCGCTAAGATTGCGAAATTTTCGCTAAGGTTGCGAAATTTTCGCAATCTTAGCGAAATTCCTGGGATTTGCTGATTCATCACTGCATTGCTCCCTGTCTTCTACTGCATCGATTTCCATCACTTTGCCTTCATTCTTCTTTGATTTTTGGTCCTGCTTTGATGGCCGACACCAGCCCAATCTTCATGATTCATCATATGTCTCGATATCGAACTCCCAAAGTACAAAAACCGCAAAACAACCAAAATAACTTCTAAACGGCATAAGTGATACTAAGAAGACTTGAACACTTCAATTGGCATAAATGACATGATTAGTGCGCAAAAAGCACTCAAAACCTATCTAATATAGGGTTCAAAATAGCACTTTTTGGGTACTAATCACTGATGTGGTCATAAGTTGCTTGTTGGGACAAGTTTGTACCTTGGGTAGAGCTCCCTGTACAAAAGAGACTCTGCCCGATTTTCATGAGTGGTGTCGGGTAACCCGACATTCACGAGTATTCCGCGAGGTTGGCGCAGCGTCAATCCACACTCAGCCTTTGGGGCCGCCACCTTGGGTAACGAAAGCTTTAATTTATTTCCCTTCCATACATATTCCTTTCTTTCTTCCTTTCAAAAAAGAGAATTTAATTAAGAACCTTGATAATTTGGATGGAGATGAATTACATATGCACAAATGATAATCCACGTAATCTTAAATAACTAATACCTGAAGTTGTGATTCCATAAAAGCAAGGAGAGGCTATAAAAAAAAAGATAAGCAAGGATTTGAAAATATAGAAAGTTTCTTGCATGGTCATCTTTGACGTTGTGTAAGGTCCAAAGTTTAAAAATTTATGATAGTTTTTAAGATTATGAATTTCCTTGCTTTAGAACTTATCTTTGACGAGCAGGTAATGTGATATACATGCTCACAAGTCTGCTTCAAACACAAAGGCCCATTTCTTGGATCTTCTTCTAGGTATTTGAAACTTGGAAAGTACTAAAGAAAGAAATAAAAAAATGAAAATAACTGATTTTCTTCATTTTTGGTTTCACTATAAAATAATATAAAAAAATTAAATATGATTAAAATTAATTTGATAAAATTTCTTAGTCTTTATATAGTAGAGAAAAATAAATAAAATGAATTTGAATAAACATATAGAACTAATTTGTTAAGTTTAAAATATTTTTTATATTCCTTCAAATTTTATTTCCTTCCACTTTTCAACTCTATTTTCTTTCTTTAGTACTTTTCGCGTTTCAAACGGAGCCCTAGTATATAGTCAATAGACTCCAACAATCGGATATTGTTTATCAATCACCTTAATTGGAATTATCATTATGCTTAAACTAAGGCGTGGTTTTATCATCAAGGAATTGTCATTTTTCATATGCTTGCTTGAATTGTGATGTATGACCAATTAATGGCTTGTCCCTATTGTTTGCATTACTTTATCTAAAATAAAGTCAAAGGTTGTTTTTGTACAAAAGATTGTTTCAAAAAAGTGTAACATGCTTTTGAGATCAATGGGTCGGTCTATTGTTAGGTAATTAGTAATATTTTTCTAATTAACAATTTGACTATTAGTTGCTTCCATCCTAATTTCTCATGTAAGGACAATGATGCTGGTCAAAAACTAAAAAAGGATGCAGTGTGATAAAAAAAAAAATTTAAATGTAAGTCTTAATGCTTTTATAATTCCAAGATTTTTTTACTTTCATGATATTCACAAACATAGATGACATACCGGAATCCATAGCAAATTTCTTGAATGTTTTTTTCTTTCTGATTGTCGAATTCTTCAGGAGATAGATTTCACCCTCTTAACCCTTTCTCTTAAATGAAAAGTTGCATTCACACACTTATGAAGGAAACAGTACAATGCTCCTTAAATGGGAAGAGAGATGACCTATTTCCTTTCTAATAACTGCCATGATCTAGTAACCACTACTCCACTTCCCATCAAAGTAGGTAGCAAAAAATAGGAAATTACATCTCTTATCTTATTAACCAACATTCTAGAGATTAGATTAGATAACTTCCTTTTAATAAGAGACTAAAAGCCATACACGTGTCATGTGGGACATTTAAAAAAATATCTAACATTCTCCCACATGGCCCATATGACTAACTTTACTTTAGCCTCAATGAAGTCAACATTATGTGCATAAAATACTAATCCATCTCTAACTTAAATTGGTCATCATAAATACTATGGTCAAATGAATCACTAGTATGAGTCATGGCGGTTGTACATAAATAAGGCGACATAGTCCCTTCCATGTACTACAACACTAGCAATTCAATCTACCATGGTTCATAAATGAGAATATCTTAGATTGGTCCAAAAAAAAATTGTCTTTGGTGGCACTCGTTATCATTTATCGGATCCCCATAAAAGTACGTACAAAATGGAAAACAGAAAATCGTAAAACATGATTAATGAGATCTCAAAGTGTCTAATAACATAAACAAACCATTGCAATCCAAAACATAATAGGCATCAAAAGTTACAATCAATACCCATCATTTTAACATGTCCCTTGTATGTCTTTGGTGGTAACCCTTAGTTAATGGATCTCGCAACCATAAGCTCCAGATAATATGTTTAATAGACACTCGTTGTTTCTAAACTTCCTTCTTAACAGCAAAATATTTTAACTCCATGTGTTTAGCTCCATTAGAGTATTTGTCGTTCTTGGAGAAAAATACAGTTGCAGAATTATCAAAATAAATTCTCAACGGATTCTCAATAGTGTGGACAATAGCAAGCCCTGAGATGTGTACCTTGCGTACCCATAAACCATGAACCGCGGGCCTCAAAGCACTACAAATTCAACATCCATTGTGTGGATGCAGCAATAATGAGTTTGTTCGCACTTTTCCATGAAATCGATGCTCCATCTAACATATATACATAACTAAAATTTGATTTTCTACTATCAATGCATCTAGCAAAGTCTCGAGTCACAGCCAATCACTTCCAAATTATCGATCTTTCAAAAGTAAGTATATAATTTTTCCTCCCTTAAGTATCTCATCACTTTCTTTGCAGCTTTCCAATGATCAATTCCAGGATTACTTTGGTATCTGCCCAACATACCAACTACAAACCGATGTCTGGCCTAGTGCAAGTTTGTGCATACATCAAACTTCCTACAGTAGAACCATAAGGAATTCTCTCCATCTATTTACGTTCCCATTCATTTTGTGGACATTGCATGAGACTAAATTTATCCACTTTTTGAATTGGGGCAACACTAGCTGAACATTTCTCCATACCAAATCTCTCTAAGATTGCTTGAATATATCGGTTTTGAGACAACCCTAACAAACCATGTGAGCGATCACATAATATTTCTATTCCAATCACGTAAGTTGCCTGACCAATATTTTTCATGTCAATATTCTTAGAGAGGAATTTCTTGGTTGTGTGCACTAAACCAAGATCACTACTGGCAAGCAATATATCGTTAACATATAAAATCAAAAATATAAACTTGTTCCCACTAGCCTTCATATATATACACTGATCAACGGTGTTTTCCTTAAATCCGAATGAAGTAATAGTATCATTGAATTTAAGATACCACTGTCTAGAAGCTTGTTTAAGTCCAAATATTGACTTATTTAATTTGCAAACCATGTTCTTCATGGGAGAAACCTTAGGTTGATCCATACAAACCCTTTCTTCTAAACCCCATCTCGTAAAAAAAGCAAATACATCCATTTGGTGTAGCTCTGTAAAAACCCGAAATAATGCAAAACAATAGACTATCATCGCAGCACAAACAGTAAACGTTTCTCTAGATCTCGGATGACGACGCGAATTACACCGTTGAGTTCGTCTCGTGAAATCTAGGTACGCCATCAAATTTTGTTGAATTCCGAGACAATCAAAATTTCATGTATTTCGAGGCGTTTGAGCGAATCACAGGGTGACACCTGGCATAAGGGGGGACACTTGGCGCATGGGTGGGCCAAGTGTCATGCCCTCAAACATTGCATGAAGTGGGTGTATGTGAATTAGGCATGGAAAACACATGGCCTAGTAATGGCCATGTGTCAAACTAGCCTTGAGAAGGTGTCCTACACCAAACCAAAGTTAGTTTGGTCGTGTGAAGAAAAAAATTCAGTTCATGGAGTAGAGAGGGAGGAAAGAAAAGAAAGAAAGAAAGAAAGAAAGAAAGAAAGGAGGAAGAAAGGAAGAAAAAAGGAAGGAAGCAAAAAGTAGGTTCTTTTCCTACTTGGGATATCCTTGTCTAAGGGCCATACCTTAATGTATTATGGAGCTTCTAGCCCCAACATAGGGCCGGTACAAAAACATTGGGACAACCGCAGGTGTTTTCAGCACTTTTGACGCTTAAACCGTAATTTCGTGAAGGCCAACCTGCTTGCTTATGTATAGTATGCTGGATTTGTGTGCTACAATATTTAGAAACTGAAAAATTTCCAAATTTTGTATGTGTGTTATATTCTTTGATTGATAGCATGTCGTTTTTTCAGAGGAGAAAATGGTAGCAAAGCATGTTAATATTTATGGTAAGGAAACTGGAAAGACAACCTAGTTTGCATGTCTTATTTTTCATTGGATAACATGCAGTTTTTGGTGCGAAAACAGTGTTGGGAATGCATACTGTTTCCTGAGTTGGAAATCTGGAAAAATTTCTAGTTTGCATGTGTTATATTCTTGATTGATAACATGTTGTTTTGTATAAGAAATGGTAGCAAAGCATGCTGATATTTATGGTAAGGAAACTGGAAAGAAAACCCAGTTTGCATGTCTTATTTTTCATTGGATAACATGCAGTTTTTGGTGTGAAAACAATGTTGGTAATGCATACTATTTCTTTAGTTGGAGATTTGGAAAAAATTTCCAGTTGCATGGTTTATTTCCCTAGTTGAATAACATGCAGTTTTGTGAAAATGATACATACATGCATGCAAATGAGTAAATATCATGCAGCAGTTTTTCTCGAAAGGTTGTCCACCACATTTTATTCAAGTCTGTCCAAGTAAAATATATCGGAGGGTAGTCCACAGTATTATTAGAGTCTGTCCAAATGAAAAATATCAAAGGGTGGTCCAACATTTTATCAAAGTCTATCCAAACTAACCTTCGCGAGAACTAAGACAAAAACCTTTTGTTTTAGAAATTATTTTCATACATGGAAAAACGCATGTGTGAGGGAGTTGGTGAGGACTTGAGACTTGGGGGCATGGCATGTGACATTCATGTAGACATCCTGTGTATTTTATGTGAATGTGTGTGAAATTGCGAACATGGCATTGCATGTGCACTTTGGTAGGGAGGAAATATCGTGAGAAAATTTCAACCTGCCGCCGCTTCACCCTGGGCCGTGGGAAAACCATGTCAGGTACTGGAGGTACACCGAGCGACGAGGCTCACACAGGACCTCAGTCATGAAGAAAATGCTGGAAATGCCTTGTTTCAGATTCTCAGGATTTTGGGTTGGAAACCTGTGCTTTTGTAATATATGGGAACAAAAAATGTTATATTTAATTTGGGCTTAGATAATTAAATACATTTCGCAAGCTTTCCAAGTTCTTGTAGCCTTTATAGTAACGAGGTTGATTTATGTTGATTTTTAGAAGTGTAAAAAAAAATTAAAAAAAATAAAATAAAATAAAAAAAAATATAAAAAGTACAAAAAAGCACAAAAGTGACCCGTTTTGGGGTCACAATTGAAAATGCAAAGTGACCCTGATTTTGGTGTCACAAGTCGTATTAGAGTTTTGCATACGAATACCTAGGAGCTCAAAGGTCCATACGCATGGTCCTGATACCAGCTTCACAGTTGGGTATTAGAGTTTAGGTATATGAATACTAAGGACTCTATGGGGCACAGGTTTAGATCATACATACACTGTGCATGTGGGTGAAATTGTTGTGTGTGATTTGTGTGCTCGAATTGTGTGTTTTGATATGTTCCACAGGAGATGTATTGTGTTGTGAATTATGCATGACATAACATATATAGAGAACACTAGGGTTAGCGAACATAACCTTAGGGGTTCAAACAAATGAGCATGATAACTAGAATGGTTGGTTTATTAGTTGCTCGCATTATGCACCACTAATGTGATAAGTGAAAAGAGAGAATCTCAAATTGATATCTTAACTTGTGTAGATGGCAAGTCGAGGGCGCGGATGCAGAGGTCGTCTATAAGGCAGTAGCCGACCACCGCCTAGCTTTGATCAGGAAGCATTTGTGGAGGCGATAAGTGCTGCATTTACCACCATTGCACAGGCTAGTGCATCTGGTAGTCAGGGAGGGCTGAGTGACCTCCAGAGGTTTATAGCACATCATCCTCCATCATTCAGAGGAGGAGGGGATCCGATGGTAGCCGACCATTGGTTCCAGAAGGTCAAGAACATTTTGGAGGCCATGAGGATCACCTCCGATGCCACGAGGATTAGACTAGCTACATTTAAGCTAGAGGGTGAATCCCATATATGGCGGATCGGGTTCACAGTCTCGGCGGACCCGGAGACGCATAGACTGGGCAGAGTTCTTAGAGCTCTTCATGAGCAAGTTTTTCCCGGCATCTACAAGGTATGCAAAGGCCCGGGAGTTCCTTGAGTTGAGGCAAGGAAGTAGGACGGTGCTCGAATATGTCTCCAAGTTCACAAAGTTGGCACATTTCGGGGATGACTACGTGGCCATAGATATGGCCAAGGTGAGGAAGTTTGAGGATGGCCTGAAGTTGTTCATCCGAGGTAAGATTGCGGGATTCCTCATATAAGATATAGACTCTATGGTCACGATGGCTATGGCCATAGAGAGAGAGAGATAGAGGACGACGTGTATAATCCGGGACGCGGGTATTGGCAGAGGCGAGAGCTATACGCCTTCCGGGGCCGGAAAGAAGTCAATGGTTCCAATTCACGGTGGTTTCAGTGGACAAAAATAGCGCTATCAAGGCTAAGGCCGCATCAGACTCCTTAGCCAGCTTGATCTAATCACATGTTATCATTAAGCACGCCTCTGTGATACGGAGACGTGATCGGCCTCGTAGGTGGGATTGCCTTTGCAGTAAGGATCTTAAGGCCATGGGACGCCCCGTCCCGCCATCGTGGGACAAGCACGTACACAAGATGTTCCTTCACCCTGCTGCGGGCTAGGAGGAACCAATATCAGTCCTAAGGTGCTGCACAAGCACCTTCCGCTACACAGACGGGCTAAAGAGGCCATAGTACAGGTCGAGGTTGAGGACAAGGCTCACAGGCCGGGACTTCAGGGACCTAAGGGCGTGTCTACACCATTGTATCGTCGACTGAACCAACGGATCAACCAGTCTTACAGGGTATGTTTCTACTATCTAGCTTATTGGCGAGGATATTATTTGATTATGGTGCATCGCATATATTCATTATTGCATCATGTGTGAGGGAATTGTGCTTAGAGGTTGAGACCTTGGAAGAGTCGATGCATGTGAGTTCTCCCCTAGAAACTAGGGTGAGTGTGGATCTTATACGTCGGGGTTGCGAGTTAGAGATCTCAGGGATTCTTCTTACAATGGACCTGAGGGTCATGGATTGGCTGACGACACACCGAGTCGTTATTAATTGTGAGTGTAGGAGAATTACCACCTACACTCAGGATAGTACTCGTGTCACATTTCAGGGGGACAAACACGTTACTTTGCCTCATACCGTGTATGACTCCAGATGGAACAGGCAGTTGATGGGTTGGCTAGCCAGCCTTACCCTGGAGGACGAGGTGAGACAAGAGTTGGATCTGCCTCATATAGTATGCAAGTACGAGGATGTTTTTCCGGACGAGCTATCGGGATTACCTCCACCGAGGGATGTAGACTTCAGCATTAAGTTACATCCTGGTACGTCGCCCATTTCTATGGCTCCGCATAGGATGACGCGGGTTGAATTGTAGGAGCTCAAGGTGCAGATACAGGAGTTATTGGACAAGGGTTTCATTAGACCAAGCACTTCACCATGGGGCGCTCTAGTTCTGTTTGCAAAGACGAAGGATAAGACCATTCGACTGTACATTGATTATAGGTAGTTAAACAGGGTTACGATCAAGAGTCAGTATCCATTATCGAGGATTGATGACTTGTTGATCAGCTAAGAGGGGTGCTAGTCTATTCCAAGATAGACCTTCGCACTGGTTACCATCAGTTGAGAGTTAGGGTGGCAGACATCCCTAAGACAACGTTTACGGTGCGATATGGATTGACGAATGCGCCAACAACATTCATGGATCTCATGAATAGGGTGTTCCAACCCTATTTAGATCGGTTTGTGGTGTTCTTTGTTGATGACATTCTGATCTACTCCCACCGGAGGAGGAGCATGAGGATCACTGAGGGTCGTACTACAAACTGAGGGATCATCAACAGACGCTAAGTTCCAGAAGGCGCGAGCTGGGCTTATTGAGGTGGGCTTTAGGGCACATGCTTGTCGCCTTCGTGCATGTCGGGGTGGACCCCCGAAAGGTTGAGGCTTTTATGAGTTGGGAGAGACCGAAGTCGTACCAGATATAGTTTCTTAGGATTGGCAAGCACTACAGAGGCCGACAGGATTTCTCCCCGCTAGCGCTTATGACTGGGATCACCAGAAAAGGTCAAGTTCGAGTGGAGGACTCGTGTGAGAATGGCATTCTGTATTAATCAAGAGAAGGCTTACTTCAACTCCTATTCTGATAGTCCTCGAAAGAGGACAGAGGTACACTGCGTTTTGTGACACCTCGAAGAACGAATTAGGATGCGTCTTAATACAGTCCGAGAGGGTAGTAGCTTATGGTTCCCGACAACTAAAAAACCATGATTAGAATTACCCCACGCATGACATGGAGTTGGTAGTCGTAGTTTTTGCCTTAAAGATTTGGCACCACTACTTATACAGTGAGCAGTTTGAGGTGTTTTCAGACCATAAAAGCTTGAAGTACATCTTCACGCAGCGAGACCTCAACATGAGGCAGCGTAGGTGGATGGAGTTTTTAGAGGACTATGACTTCAATTTGCATTACCATCCCGGTAAGGCAAATGTGGTGGCTGATGCACTCAGCCAGAAGTCACGAGGAGTATAGGCTAGCATAGCTTCCCAAGAGTGGAAAATGCTCGAGACCATGGGACAATTCAGACTGCAGTACAGTGAGCAAGCTCTGGGTACTTTGGGGAGTCTGATGGCTACGTCGTCCCTACTGAGCAGAGTGATTGAGTCCCAGAGGCAAGACGCAGATATAGTGTCCATTAGGATGTGGTGTCGTCAAAAAGCGCTGATTAAGGGTCAAGCCACATCCACACCGATGAAGGTCTTCTATATGTGGACTCCAAGCCATTGCTCCCCAGCCGACTGATGGCGGGAGGAGATCCTCAAGGAGTTCCATTGTTTCTGCCACATAGACCCGTGTGGCACGAAGATGTACCTTGATCTTCGTCGCTAGTATTACTAGAGCGATATGAAGCTGCACATTGGAGACTTTGTTCGACAATGTCTCACATGTCGCAGTAAAGGTCGGTGCATTAGCCGCAGGCTACTCCAAATTTTTGAGGTGGTGTGAGTGCAGGGAGCACGTTACGATGGATTTTGTGACCTACTTGCCATGGACACCGCAAAGACATGATGTTGTGTGGGTGATTGTGGACCGGCTTACTAAGTCGGCACATTTCATGGCATTGCAGATGAATCTTCACTTCGAGGAATTCCTACGTTATAATGCAGATGAGGATTGTCCGCTACATGGGAGTGCCGCGTCCATAGTATCGCATCGAGATCCCAGGTTTACGTCATGCTTTTGGAAGAGCTTCCAGAAGGCGATATGGACGCAGTTGATGATGAGCATCACTTTTCATTCACAGACAGATGGTCAGTCGGAGAGGACCATACAAGTTTTAGAGGACATGCTGCGAGCATGTGTCCTAAATCATAAGGGTAGCCGGGAGGAGCATTTACCCTTAGTGGAATTCGTCTACAACAATAGTTATCAAGCGAGTATACATATGGCACCCTATGAGGCTCTTTATAGGAGGCCATGTCGATCACCGATATGTTGGACAAAGGTGGGAGAGAGCTCCATCACTGGTCTAGATCTGATTAGAGACACCTCGGAGAAGGTGGGAATGATCCAAAGAGGGGTGTCTTCCTCAAGGACTCGTAGCCGGCATAAGAGTTACGTATGTAAGGCAATGATTTAATTCTTAGAGTTTGAGATGGATTATCACGTCTTCTTGAAGGTGATGCCTAAGAGAGAAGTGGTCATGTTCAGCAAGCAAGGGAAGTTGTCGTTGAGGTATATCGAGCCCTTCGAGATACTCGAGAGGGTGGGCATAATTGCATATCGGTTGGCGCTACCGCCAAACTTATTTGGTGTCCATGAGGTTTCCATGTCCCATACCTCGGGCGATACCCAAATCCAAATTTCATGTGTAGTGGATTGGGGAGAAATTTTTACATCGGATGCAGACACCTTCGAGGCTGACTAGTGCGTATTGTGGATAGCAGAGACCAAGTTTTGCGACATAAGATTGTGAGGCTAGTAAAGGTGTTGTGGTAGCACTGAGGAGTCAAGGAGGCAACATGAGAACGTGAGGACACAATGCGTGCCAGTTATCCTTTCCTCTTTGAGGATGGAGGTACGTGGTTTTAGTCATAAAATGATAAATGATTGTTGCATATGCATGTGTTAGTATGTGTGTGTGTGAAATTCATGGACGAAATTCTTTTAAGGGGAGAATGTTGCACTCGACGAAATTCTTGGGCTTTATAATGCAAAAACCCGAATAATGCAAAACGATAGACGGTCACAGGAAAGACAAACGGTAAACCTAGAAGTTTATCTCAATCTCGGATGACGATGCGGATTACGCTGGCTGAAGCTCATCTCGCGGAATTCCAGTATCGCCGTCTAATTTCGTGAATTCGACATACCAAATTTCACCTATTTCGCTAAGCCTTCCCCGCGAATCATATGGTGACACGTGGCATAAGGGGGCGCATGTGTCGTGGTGGCACTAGAGTAGGACACTTTCGCACATGGTGGCTTAAAGTGTCATGCCTCAAACATTGCATGAAGTGGGTGGATGAATTAGCATGGAAAACACATGGCCTAGTAATGGCCATATGTCAAACTAGCCTTGAGAAGGTGTCCTGGCCACCAAACCAAAGTCGGCCAGGTGTCAAAAATTCAGTCTGGTGGAGTAGAGGAGGAGAAAAGAAAGAAAGAAAGAAAAGAAGAACCCTCCCTCATACTTTGGGTATCCGATTCCAATTCTCAATTATGGATACATATTAATTATTTTACTTTAGTATATTAATCACAAGAAAAGTGGTGCACCTTTGGGCAAAGCCAAAAATATTCTCATGATCAAGGCATATAAATATTTATTCAAATAATTTTTCATTTTTTTTAATACTTGGGATTTGAGTATTAAGATAAAAAATACAACTTGAAATCTATGGCTTCTAGTCGTCATTTTTGATTTATCACTAAACTGATTCAAGGGCAAAATAGATCTTGTTGAAACAATTACTTTGGTAAAAGTACTATTAATCATCAATTATGGTATGTCATTATCTACATAGTTTCATGTACTTGATAATTCATATTCAAATAAATTATAGAAAATAATTCTCCTAATATATCAACACAAGAAATGTCACTCATAAGTATGAAATAGTCGGATTTATTTATTTTTATTTATTTTAAATAATACATAATTCATCATGCATCGGTTCTTTAATTGATATGTACTTGTAGAACAAAGTAAGGGCAAAATTAAAAAGCCAATAACATAATTATAGTATAGACATTACATTGAGTAGAAAAAGATATGCATAATAAAATATGACATCACTAGATAATCTCATGGAAATGGTCAAACCAACATATATGGATCACTTCAACAATAAATAAATAAAATTCCACATATCTAGGAATTAATCACGGGAGATGTTTAAGTCCTAGATAGATTTCTCCCTCTTAACCCTTTCTCTTAAATGAAAAGTTGCATTCACACAATTTATGATAAACTGTATAATGTTTTAAATGGGTAGAGAGAGAGGGGGCCTATTTCCTTTCCGGTAACTCTAATTTTATCTAGTAACCACTTACTCACTTCCCATCAAAGTGTGGGAGCAATAAATAGGAAATTATATCTCTTATCATATTAACCAACATTCTAGAGATTAGATTAGATAACTTCCTTTGAAATAAGAGACTAAAACATTGCACGTATCTTGGTGGACATTTAAAAATATATCACACGAGGGATTGTCAACCTAAGTAATTACATGCCACTATAGAAATCGGCTAGCCTGATGATTTAACACGAGAAATCCATGATTGTTACGATGTTTCTTAAGAATTGAATAAATTTATAATATTCAAATATTCTGCACATAATGATCCTATAATCAGCCCTCATTCTATATATATATATATATATATATATATATATATATATATATATATATAAGGTATATATATATATATTTCACCATGGTAGGTTTAATCTATAACCAGCAAGTCGCATTTGAGAACATGGATTTGACATGAAACAAACTGCTCCTCTATCCATATACAGCGCAATACTAACCTTGAGAAGAAATTTCCTGATGCCGCCATTTCACCATTTTCATCAAGGAATTCATGGAACTGTCCCTATGTCAAAAAGTATCATGAAAAAGATCAATAAATTAAGTTAATTAGATGGGTGGGCAAGAGGCCTAACTCAATGGTTAAGGACTAATCATGAGCATAAAGAAGAAAGAGAATCAGATTCAAGTATTAGTAAAAACAAAATTATGTATTTGTAAAAAAAATTAAATAGGTGAGCAAAATCTAACAAGAGTTAATCCAACTGTTTTAATTAATTGAAGAATAAAAATTAGTAACTATTACTAGAAATCATTAATCCTTTTGCTTGAACTACACCTAGTACTTGTTCTGATATTCCATAGTATGGCGAGCTTCCGAAGCTAATATAATACTAGAGCTAGATATTTGAGCCCAACCAACCCAAAATTAGGGTTAGGTTGGGTTCTAATTTTATTGGCTCGAAAAAACTAGGGCCTAATTTGACTCGACCCGATTGACCCAATGCCTCCCCCTAAACATTACGTTTCACAGTTTTGGTCGAAAATGTAATGAAAAACCACTCAACCCTAATTTCCTTTTGGGTTTTGCAATCAATTCTCTTTTCCTTTTCAGTTATCACCGACCTCACACTGTAGGGCTGGTAACGAGCCAAGCTACTCGGCTCGCTCGGGCTCGCCCCAAAAGCTCTGGGCCGCTCACCAGGAGCTAAACGAGTCGAGCTTCGAGCCTTAATTTAGGCTTGATAAATCTCGGCTCTGGCTAAAAAGCCTCTACCGGGCCACCGGACCCATCCGTCGCTGGAACGCTTCGCCACGGTCTCCGACCGACAATAAGGATCCGGGTTCAACGGCGATCCCGACTCAGCGCTACGGAGTGAAATGCGCCCAGCCATGTGTCCTTGATATCGATGTAATGCGGATCCTGCTTCAGATCCAAATGACATGATGGCAAATGCGTGAATCCTCACGGTCGCGGCGAGGCGCTGACGAACAAGACGACTGCAGCTCAAGAGGTCGCCACGCCATCGGCCTGGGGGACTGCACTCAGATCTCCGCATCCGCCGATAATGAAATGGTACCCATCGAGAAGGCCAAGGCGCTTCGGCGACGTGAGAAACGCAAAGGTGGATAATAGCAGCGGTGCCGCAAAGGGACGCCAAGGAAGGACATGGATGTTGGGTATGACCCATTGGTACGCATCGGGTCTATCCCGCTTACAAGAACTGATTACAAATATGAGGGTATCGGGCCTCGTGGAAACTATGCAGGCCGGTGGCCGAGCTAGACGCGTCGCTTTTGATCTTGAGTAGTAATGAGGGCAAATGCACAGACCCACCGATATGACTAATTCAGCCATGAACTAGATCCAATCTCTTCAAACTGGGCATAGCCCTTCTTCGATATCGTATTAGACTTAACCGGGCCAGACGAAGGGTATGGGCAAAGGCATCATGTGACGGGGTGGGTTTCATAGAGGAAAAAGGAGCCGAAGAGACCGACCGCCGTAATGTAAGGTAACGCCCGGAGTGCCACCGTCAATCGGCGGGTATGAAAATTTGGGCTCAATGGCTCGTGATATGAAGTGATTCTGGACTTCCATCCGGCTGCTGGTGCAGGGAAGTATGGGTCTTGAAATTAATCATGCACAACTCAGAAGTCGCAGGTGGTGGCCAACTTAACCATGTATAGCAGTATATTGCCAAATAGTTTCAAGTGTTACTAATGAGTTTGCTTGGCGTGACTTTATTGATATATTATTTCTTTTATTTAGATAATTGATTAAAACCAATCATGTTTCTTATTCAATGATTTAAGGTATCTTATTTCTTCACCGCAATTTCTACTTGTTTTAATTCTATTTCATAATTTTTCGCTTGGTAATGTTTCAAGAAAGGGAATTCCGCGTAATCCCGTAAAGGGAACAAATGTTGAAGGAGGGTGGCTTTTAACAACTTTAGCATCAATTGCTAAATCAACTAAGGTAAAACAACCCATAGAAAAATTATTTCCTTAATTGATGTATTGAGTACCCATTGATTACAAAAGTTAAAAAGTATATGGACTGGAGCTTGAGGATTGATTACAATACAAACTTGTATAGGCTTCGGGATTGGGCTTGAGCTCGAGAAAGCCAAGCCTCGAGCCTGCTCATATGGAAAACGAGCCTAATGAGCTCAAACCAGTTTTTTTTTTTAAATCAAGCTGCTTGAGCCTCGATTTTAAGCTCTGCTCAAAAGCCCGGCCTGGCTCAAGCTCACTCATAAATTAACAAGCCTAGCTCAAATGTTCAAAGCTCTGCCTGCTCTCGCCGTTACCAGCCCGTGAGGCTCACAACTCCCTAACACACCGATTCTCTTCTCCTCTTTTGCTCACGACCTCCATGTCTAACTTCACATAATCTCTTATCCTTTTCAACCGGATATTATCTTCCATTCTTCCTCCTTTCCCGATTTGAATCTGGATGTTTGGAGTCCCAAATATCGTCATAATTTACGATTTACTACTTGGCTTTGATGCAGGTTTGATTCATTGAAGGAAAGGAAATCCAGCAATTTTCACAAGCGATTCGTTGAAAATATCGATTAGGGTTTGATTTCATTGAAAAATCTACATGTGTTTTTTTTTTTTTGGTTATAATATCATTCTTTCATTCTCAATTCTCAGCGATCATTTTAACAAGTACCATATTGCGAGGGAAATTACAAGTTATGCGGGCAATTCCTCCTCCTCGCTCCACTTGAATGATCCATATTGGAAAGGCGTCAACTCTTCGAAAATTTCAAAGGTTGCGTCTTTAGGGTACACATATTCTTGTGAGGCGAGTTGTTTCTCTTTCTTTGCTTTGCCTCTTTGTTGTCCTTTGGTTGCAAAGACATTTAGGAAGAAGAAGAAGATCATAACACAATTTTGATTCTTGTCTTCTAGGTTGTATTTGTTTTAGTATAGATTAAGTACCACCTCAATAAAAGTCATTGTTGTTGGTTCTCCTTTGGAGATTTTTGCTTTGTATGGGAATTTAAACCTATTCTCTTTCCTACATTTTAAAGTCAGGAGTATAAGTATGGTACTTTCTTCAAGTCTTATTGGTGTTCTTTCCTTATTTTTTTCCCTTATTTTCCTAAAAATTATACTTTCTAGAGAGATAAAAAATTATTTGAATGTTAATTCCATATTGGAACTGAAAAGGTCTACATCATATTGTTGAGATAGGCCCGAATCTTGGGTGTTGATCACATGGCACGGGTTGAAGCAATTAGGCGATTCATGGAAGGCTAGCTTTGAAATTTCTCAAGTGGTGAAATCAAACAACCCTAGTTTGGAACTCAAACAACTCACTTATATGTATTGCCTCGTTGCCCCGTATACTTGTATTTGGAATGTATGGCTACGCCGTCGGTTTGAGACATTTATGCCAAATGGGTAATGGCTCAAAATCCATTTTTGGTGCCCTCATGGACACATACCCACTTTGCAGCTCAATTCCTTAAATTTTTTACCTTCTAATTCAGGTTTATTTAAAAGGGGGTATGGTTGATCATGCTCTAGAGACATTTGAATTGGTGGGTCTTGTGGGATTCATAGTTTAATGACATAATTTGAAGTGGGTGCCAACCGAATCATCTATTAATCATTCATTGTTTGGTCTTTTTAATTTTATATTACAGGTTATGGATTTGAATCTAATTGTGGGGATGTTGATGATGAACTGCAAATGTTTGAAAATCTCCTGAAACTAAGAGAAGCTGCTCACTACTTAATCTTGCCTAGTAGTTTGCTTAAGTACTAGTGATATGAATTAAGTGGAAATTTAGTGTTAGTGGTAAAAGAATTCATATAATGGAACTACCCATTTAAGACACCATGTCCAAAAGTGTCATTTGAATCCTAATACAATGTTGTGGGTGCCATGTTGGTTGACCATTTTGGGATGTTGAGGTCTCGGAAACTTGATCATAAGGCTTATCAAGATGCACTCTCTAGAAGTATTATAATGCATGATCCTCCATTTAGCTATGCCAACATCAGCTGAATAGAGTTTTGAATCCTAATTTTGAAACCTATTAGTAGAAACACCACTAAGGTTGGATTATTGAATGTCTTCTCGAAAGGAAAACAAAGGTAAAGAGCATATTAGCTTAATGTTCCTAGTAGAATTTGTTTAACTATGATGTGTATGGACTAATGTAACTACTCAAGGCTATATGACTAAGGATTGTCATTATGTTGATGATAAGTGGAAGTTAAATAGTAATTTACTTATGCTCTATGGAGTTGTGAGAGTCCACACATGTAGCTGGATGGAATTATTTTGGAAAGGTATTTGGAGTGCTTATGATTGGGGAATAGATGGAAAAATATTTTCCTTGAATTTGGATAATGCCTCTTCTAATGATAGCATGTAAAATGTTTTGAAAGAGAGGCTTACTTTGCAAAAGGTCTTGTTATGTGACGGTGATTTTTTTTTTTCATGTTAGATGTTGTGCACGTATCTTAATCTATGTCTAAGAAGGTTTGAAAGTGGCTAAAGAGGCTTTATATAAAATAAGAGAAAGTGTTAGTATGTGAAGGCTTCGGATGGGAGGTTAATAATAATTTTTATAAATGTGCTGAAGAAGTGCACGATGATGCGGTAGTTTCTCAGGTTGGATGTGTCAACTAGATGGAATGCTACTTACGTGATGCTTGAAAGTGCTATCAAGTATCGTCGTGCTTTCAATAGTTTGACTTTTAATGATAGAAGTTATATGCTTTGCTCATCCAATGAAGAGTGGGAAAGAGCGGAGAATATGTGTGCTTTCTTGGCCCCATTCTATCATATTACTATCTTGATATCCGAGTCATCTTACCCCACCTCCAATTTTTATTTCATGCAAGTTTATGGTATAGAAAAGAAATTGAATGAAAACTTATATAGTGAAGATGAAGTGATCAAATATATGGTAGCAAGGTGATGAGTATATTTTATACTAATTTTATCCCCAAGTTTTGTGTGTTTTTGTGTTGTTTTTATGATAAATAAGTGTAATAATGCTCTAAATGTTCTTCTTTATGATTAGTTCAACCATTGAATGCATATAAGCGGAATCGGACCAAAATGGAGCAAGAGACCAGCAAAGAAAAGACAAAGTGTTGCCCAGGCATGACACTATTATTTGGTTTTTATATGCCAATTTCAAGATGGAAACAAGAATTTTGGAGCATAAATCCTGATATGCCACGACATCACTATTTGGATGTCATGGCATCAAGTTGAGTAAGAGCAGTTGTCAAGATAGTTAAGTGCATCAATCTGCTCATATGCCGCAGATCCAAAGGAAATTATGGATTTTATTCTCGCGAATGCGCAATGTCACGACATCACTGGGTAGACCCCTCAATTTGTCCCTCAACACTTGCATTTATCCAAGCGGTGTCGTGACTCACCCATCGCTCTCATATAGCACCATTAGGCCCTTAAAGCAGAATTTGGTCCGAGCCTCGGGTGGGCTTGTATATGGTCCATTGAGTGCGTATGTAGTTCACTTTGGAGTGTCATCATGGCTTCTTTTTTTAGTTATTGGCATCGTTCCATAGGAAGCAAGTGAGCCCCCCCAAGGTTTTAACTCAATCAAAGTTTATTGGAGTATATTGAATTTGGAGCACTTAGGTTTGTTTCGATCATATCTCCCTCATCCAAACTCAAAATCATCCACCATTTCTTTTGTTGGATTCCCTACTCATTGAAGAATTCTCTAATGGTACTGAGAATTTTTATCAACTGATCAATCCGCTTGGGAACCAAACACCCGCCTCACTGGTTTCATTGAAGTTCATTATTCGAGTAGGTTCAAATTCGGAGCACCCAAGTTTGTTTTGGTCATATCTCCCTCATCTAAACACAAAATCATGCACTGTTTTTTTTTTTTTTTAGATTCATTACTCTTCAAGAAAAATTCTATCAAAATTTCAAATTTTTTCTCAACCGGTTCAACTAGTTGGGAACCAGTTCAGCCGGATCATTATGCCACCTTTGTACGGAGCACTAATTTTTGTGGATTTCGGGGAGCTCAAATCCCACTTGGTTCAGCCCATAAGCTCCGGGGATCAGTCCTAGGCACTGCTTAGCCCAGCTTGTGGCCCATTTTGTGGGTTTTCTGCAACCACCTGAGTCCATTTGGATTCTTGGTGGTTAAGCAAAGGATAAATGTGGGCTACTTTGACTCCGTGAATGTGAGGAGTGTTTATGAGCTCGGGTCCAGATCGATTTCGGGAGTTCCTGACGTAAGGTCCGCAAATGGCAAGCTCAAATGTTTATGAAAAAAAAGACAAAAACGTGGAAAAGGAAAGGGAGAGAGGAGAGAAAAGCAGTTTACGAGGAGAAAGGAAGGGAAAAAAAGACGAGGGATTCTCCAGATCCGGGGTGGGAGTGCCTCTCTCATTTCGGCGGGGATTTCTAAAGTTTTCGAGGGCGTGGATACTGTGTTTTGGAGGCGTAAAAGGAAGACAAAGGAGTAGTCGTGAATCCTATGCATGAACGCCGGTGCTTCTCCCTCGCTTTTTACGCTGGTTTTTAATGAGGCTGGCAGCCAGCTTGAGACGAGATGGTTTGGGCCGCCTCATTCATTCGTGAGCCGAATTGTACACCGCTTATTTTTTTGATTCTTACTTCCTTAAGGAATACTTTAAAAATTTTTGAGGATTGGGTTCACATCGGCCAACCCAATGGAACCGATTAGCCGATTCATTAGGTTATATTTTCAAGAATAGCAGTCAGTAATTGTGCATTGTTCGTCAGCTTCTCACTCATTCATAGTTAGAATTGTACACCGTTTACTTTCTTGGATTCCTTACTCTGTAAAGAATGTTTTGAAAAATTTTGAGAACTTTTCTCAACCAGTTCAACTGGTTGGGAAATCGGATCATCCGTTTCATTAGGTTATGTTTTCAAGAACAATAGTTCGGGCACTAGGCATTGTTTGGGTCAATTCTCCCTCATTCAGAGTTAGAATTTTACACCGTTTATTTTGTTGGATTCCTTACTCTATAAGTAATGTTATGAAAAATTTTGAGAACTTTTCTCAACTCGGCTCATCCGTTTGGGGAATCGGATCAGCTGGTTCATTAGGTTCTACTTTCAAGAACAAATAGCTAGTGGCACTTTTGCCTTGTTTGGACTTGGCTTCACCGATCCGAGTTGGAATGGTACAATCGCTTCTCGTTTTTGGGTTTTTATCAGGAGGAATGTTCTAAAAAATTTAAATTTATTCTCAATCTGGGCCGGGCTAGTCAGGGAACTAGATGTTTTCGGCCCATTAGGTTTTTTTCCAAGGATAACAGTTAGGGCATCTTGGCTTGTTTAAGTCGGTTCTCACTCATCTGGACTCAGAATCATGCATCTTTGTTCTATTAGATTTCTTATTCATTAAAGAATATTCTGGTGAAATTTGAGAATTTGGCTCAATCGGTTGGACCAATTGAGAACCGGTTCAACTGGTTGTGTATGACAACTTATGGGCAACCCCCCTATTTTAGTACTTTTCAAGCTCGAATCCCTTGAGGCTCAAGCCCGTTTGCCCTTTTGAATTTGTGGGCCATATTTGGGGTCTAAAACTGAGCCTAACTTAAATTAGAGGGGACCTGCTTTGGAGTTAGGACACTTGGGGTTAGGTGAGTTTGATCAGTGGAATTGGTGATCGTGGGCCGTGAATCACATTCGAGAGTGTGGAAAGAAACAAACATCTTAATCCCCTCATTTTCCATTCACTTCCATTTTGAACATGAACTTTGGTTACTTGATCATGGATGCATGTTGTGTGCTTGTGTTTATTAACTAACCATATCTATAGCATATGGCTAGGGACCACAGGTACGTGCTTGGGCTTTGGTATTTGCATTTATATGCGTACATAGTGTTTGGACTTTGATATTTGTGGTGCATTTGAGCTTGTTGATTGACCTCTTATGCAGCGCTTGGCTAGGAACCATAGGTATGCACCCATTGTTTTGTTTGGTCAAGTGTTTATGCATGTTAGATACTAAGTAGGTTGGTGTGATTTGGGTCATCTGTTTAGCCTGAGTTGTGACACCCCAAATCCCGGGGGTCTTTTTTTTTTTCCACAGGTAACCTTCAACAAGCTATATAATAGCCTGAGTCATGCATATTCACATGTCACTCAATTATTAAGCAATGACACATAACAGTCCCTCTCATTCAAGATTCTAGTAATTAGTGCACTTAGTGCATTGATCAACTTTTCAGAAACTATGTGGGCACAAAATTCCATCCACAGGTATATGGTTAGATTTTAGACTCAGAGAGCTTTCCATAGAGTCCAAGAAAGCGCAAAACGGACTTCGAACGAGGAAGTTATGGTCATCCGAAGTTGGCGTTGTCGAGTTCATTCCCTAGACGAGGTCGGCTCGGCCAAAGGAGGTCAATTCGACCAGAAGAACTTAGCTCTACGCAAAGAGATCAGCTCGACCAGAAGAACTCACCGCGCAGCAGGTCAGCTCACCCTTAAGAGCCCGCCGCAAAGAGGTCACCGGCCGTAAGAGCTTAGCTTTGCCCAAAGAGGTCAGCTCGGCCACAGCTCATCCTCTCAAACCCTTCCGAGTAAAAAAGCCATAACTTGGGCTGTAGAGGTCCGATTTTGGTGATTCAAAAGCCTACATCAAGCTTACGAATGGGGCTACAATATAACAGAAGACAACAGGGCCAAGTTCCCTTTTACTTCCCAAAAAAAAATCAGTCTTAAAGTTCGGCTAATACATAGAATCGAAACAGTTTAATTTCCTATGATTCGTGACGTTAAACCAAACATCCCCTCAAGGCAAAACACAGCCCTTACCAAATTGTATTAAACATATAATCTGAGTTTAATTACAATTTTATTTACATCACAAGTACAAATTTTTGACAACAGTTCAGTTTAAACAAAAACTAGGTTTTCTACCCATAAATTTTACAAAGAACACAGAGAAAATATCTTAGATCTTCCTCTCAACTAAGACTCCGCGAAGTGCTCTTCGTAAAATTCTGACTCGAAAATATTTTTTCCCACAACTGGGTGTGAGCTATGCCCAGTAGAGAAAGTCTCCTACAAGGGCTACTCCACACCTAAGTGCACATGCAATGGAATAATCCATAAAATCATTCACACACATTCATATAAAATATGCATATCTCTATATGAATGTCTATGTCATGCCCAGTCCTCACTGACTCTCTCATACATACAATTTGCCATGTATGAAAACTAGTTTCAAAACAAAAGCTTTTTGTTTTTGAAACCCACTGAACAACCTCTGATATCAAACAACCCTCTGAATATTTTACATACTTGGACAACCCTGCGAATAGTAAACCACTGGACAACCTCCGAGTATCGAACCACTGGACCATCTCCGAGAACCCCTGATTGCACAACCTCCGACAGGAGTTCATTGGACAAACCTCCGATATAATTTATTGGACAACCCTCCGAATCACTATTACTGGACAACCCTCCGAAGACCCATTTTATTCATGCACTCACACCCGATTCACGCGATGACCCCATGCACATGCAATGATAATGTCACGGCATAATATCTCATGTTACATGCATGATGGAAACTACATGCAACACTCATAATACATGTTTCACACTCAAGCATCATGTTAATATATATAACCACAAAGATGCATATATTAACATCATTTTTCACACACCGTATGTTATTCAAAAACAAGCAATAACACACAAAACTCGGATTTCAATCTCCAAACTCGTAAAACAAGATGTACCTGCATACAACCAAGATCATCCCGCCGATTCCAAACTACAAGATATCAACCGCCCCAGAACCGCACTCGAAAACTACGCACCTAGAACTGTCCTAACCAACAATAATTTCTATCGAAATTATTCTTTAAACCAACCCACTACTTGGGCTAACCCTCATGGCCATTTCATGGCTCTTAAACAAAGACTAACCAGAATAGGAGAGAAACCCTACCTCTCGAAGTGCAAATCCGTTCACTGCTGCAATTCCTCTACTTGTTAATCAGAGAACTGCTGGTTCTCTTTCCTTTCCGTTCTTTTTCTTCTTTCTTACTTTTTCTTATTTTTCCTCTTTCTTCTCCTCTTCCCCCCCGAACAAATTCCTTTAGGTGGAGAATACTTATCTAGGTGTAGAACACCTCTTCCTTCTCTCCTCATGACACATAGTATCCCACATGTCATTCATGCCCACTTTCCCACCACTATCCTCTCATGCAAGATGGAAGTGTGACACTTTGCTTCCACCCAAGTGCTAAGTGTCCTCTCCTCATGTGCAACATGGCATGCATCTTCATGCCACGTGTCGCCTTCCCATTCATCCGTTAGTCTTGAAATACGTGCAATTCCGATCTTCTTGGAATTCGACGAAATTCGACTATGTACCTAGGATTTCGGGCGGAGATCGACTCAATCCAGATTTGGGCCCGCCATCATCCGAGATCTGTAAATTCCTGTGCTCAGAACCCGCGTCTATCATTTTACTTTATCCAGGGTCTCACATGAGTGATCAATTGATCTTTCACCTATATGCTCCTTTGTACCCAATTCATTTGTAGAGACCGAGTTCAGGGCCTAGAGAGGTGCTACCTCGCATGAGGAACCTTCCCAATAAGCAACCTAACCCCCGCCTAGAAATCTAGTTTTCGTGGACCGTTTGTTTCCTTATTGGAGTTAATGAGGGGTTTTTTTGTTCTTACTTAATTTTCCCCGTAATAAATAAAAATAAAAGTAAGTGGTGACTCAAAACAAGATCGTTCCTCACCAAGGATGGATTTTCCAAAGCTCAAAAATCAACTCTCTTTTCAATTAATACGAAATGCATTTAGCTCGTGGATCGCGTATAATCCACATTACGACCTAGATTTCACAAATGACTGATTTTGGCCCATTTTCAAGGCCCATTTCTCAATATTCTATATAAACACTTATTTATTTATTTTTAGAGAGAGGACCTTCGACTGAGGGTGAGGAATAGTTTCCTCAGTGGTTTCTAACCTTAGGGAAAAGCACTCGAGGAAGAATATTTGAGAATGAGGAGATTATTTCATGTTTTCTTGTGCTTCTTTGGTTGTATTTCTTCACCTCATGTTTTGATTTTCATTTTTAGGATTTTAGATGTAGTTTAGTTACGATTTATGTATTTGAAGATCGATTTGCCTTATATTTGATATTTCTGTCACATTTCTATTAATTGTTTTAATCTAATCTACATGTCTATTTATGATTTATCATCGTTAATGTGATTAGTGATTCAATTTGACATCTGAGAGGTGAGAGTTGAATTAGACTTGGGTAGAACAACACATTTCACAATTGACAAGAGATTCTCATGAGTTTTTTGTTCTAATTAGGGTTTCTTGAGTTTATTGTGCTTTTAGGGTTTTGGAGTTGAGTAGAGATACAAAATACCTAAACCCTAGCTAGGAGTAGATTGTGGGTTATTAAAAGAGATCCACAATTTTAATAGTGAAACTTACCATTAATAGGATATTATAATGTTAATTAATGGAAAATTGGACAATAATGCATAAGGGTTAACTAAATGAAGTCTAAACCCTAGGATTTTCCATTTTATTTCACATATTTGCATGCTAGTTTAGGATTTTAGTTTGTTAGTTATGTTCACCTCAATCCATCATTCATATAAAGATAGGATTACCCAATTTCAGTAGTTAATAACCATTTTCCTTGTGGGATCAACATTCTTACTTTTCACACACTATATTACTTGATACGACGCGTGCACTTGCACACATAGGTGTATTATATTACATACACGCATTCGCGCTTATCACAAGGATGAAGGTAAAATTTGATAAGTACTAGAGTGAGTATTTTGTCACTCTTGCACTTGGATGTGTTCTTGACCCTTAAGTTGAACTTTTTGAGGTTTTGCTATAAGAGATTTTATCCATATGCCCATCAAGAGAAGGTGAATAGTAAAGGTTGCCTTGTCTAAACTCTTTGTTGATTATACAAAGTATGGAGTTACATCAAGCTCAATTGCTTCATTTCAAACTAGCTCATCATCAATGACCATGGATCATTCGCAACAATGTCCTCCAATGACAAGCAAAACAAGCTCAACATTGTCAATGACATCTATACTTGATCTAAGTTTCAGAATTATAATTTCTATTTATTATTTTTCTTTTTATTCTATTTTCAAGTATATAGTACAATGATTATTTTGTTTATGTGCGGGCTTTAGGAGTATCATATGGAAATGAGTCAAATGACTTCAAATGATGTCTAGTCTCAACTTGATATATACATGGATGAAGGATGATATGTTGGAAATAACCTTGATGTGCTAGAATATTGGAAGTTACATAAATATTGATTCCCTGAACTTGCAATTATGGCTTATGACATCTTAAGCATCCCAATCACAACAGTAGCTTCGTAATCTTCATTTAGTATTGGTGGTCGTATCTTGCATAAGTATAAAAATTGTTTGCTCCCCAGAACTATGCAAGCCCTTATTTGTACTCGTAACTGGGTGCATGATTTTAAAGAAATTGGGCCTTCTAGTAAAAATTGCTTACTCCCTTAACTTTTGTTTTGTTTTTGTTGCTTCTTACTGATAACTTATAAAGATAGATTGTTGTTTTATGAATTGCAGATGTGCAAGAAGTAGCGAATATTTGACTATCTAAAGAAGATTCAAGTATTGTTGTTCATGATGATCATGTCTCCATTGAGAATGGTCTTTGGATGTATGATTTAATGATTATTTTGATAGGAGTTTATTATTTATGTAATTCTGTTTGGTTTTGATGTAAGGAATTGTTTTAATTCTGTCTTGATTATGGTTTTGATGATCTTGATGTAAAGCACTTCATGCTTCTTGTTTTGGAGATTTTGGTGAGAGTATATCTCATAGGTTAAGTTGCATGTATTTTCTGTTATGGATCATGTCATTCTTTTTGTTCAATCCATAGGGTATGAAATTTTGGGTAGGATTATATATTGTTAATGTAGGATACACTTCTCTAACGGGAAACTATTTGGTTGTGGAGATGCATCATATGCTAAGTTACATGGATTCATATATGGATTTATATCCCATATTTTATCATATGGAGACTTGGCCAAGGAAGATCTCAGATTTTACTTGGATATGACACGTATTATAGTACAAACCACTTTCAGGAAGAAAAATAAACTAATTGAAGCAAAAATAGCATACCTGATTAAAATCTATATTCTCCTTTTATCCTTAAAAACTCAAAATAGTGCAAGATTCATCACAAAAGCAAAATAGTTTTTTTTGGGTACATATAGGGATGGGTTGGCCCGCTAGCTCATTGGCCTGTTATATGCTTGGGATGGGCCAGTAAAATGGAAAATCGATATAAATTAGGCACGACCTGATTTTTCCCTTGCCTCAGAGTAGGCCCCGCCAGATTCGCAAGCACAAGAGGTGGATCCTAATCAACAAAATTTGTATCCTAAATTTCCTCCTACTGTCATAGTCAAGCTACTGCAGTATAGCGGTTCTAGGGTCGAACACAGAAATGGGTTTTCGTCTTACAAATGACTTGTATCATGATTCAAAATGGTGAGGCTTTCATTTGGATTTTCGGATTTGCATTAAAAAGTGTGGTTGTTGTTGTCACTAAGCTAAGTGAAGCAATTTAAAATAAGATGTAAAAAGAACACCTTGAAGTTTTGGGTCACTAGTTTGATATGATGGGGTTGTAGAGGTGTCCTCAAGGTTAATTCTCAGATTAGTAAGGTAAAATGACATATAGCATTTCCAAAACCGATCTCTTTGTTTAACTTTAAATACCAAACTTTTAGTAACATTCCTATTTGAACCATAGCATTTACTGAGCATTCAATGTTTCAGCAGTTGAAAATAAAGCATTTAACCTACTTTCATGGCTCGTAAATGACATCTAATGAATGTCAGTGTATCTACCATTAAGAATACACTGAACCCTAAAGCATGCCAAGTATTGACCAAGGAAAATACATTAAATAGCATTTGTCCTAGTTTGAAAAGTTAGAACACAAATAATGCCAGCACTCGCTTCATGAAAACAGAGGAACACCCGCAACCAACATCAACCAACCTAGAAACCTCCTCTGTTTTGAGGCTTAGAAGCCAAACATCCTTTGAGTTGTCATCCCCTAAAGTGGGTGTGTTCAAGTAGCCTTAGGAAAATGAGAAAAAGAGGAGAGAGAAGAGAGAAAATGGGAACCAAAACAGGGGCTGTATGTAAAGCTGTGTGAATTGAATAGTTAGGTTACAAAATGTTCATAAAATGGCTTATATAGCCCCACAAACATGCGAAAATACCAAAATAACCTAAATAATATGATTACATCAGGGTAAAAGAGAATTAAACAAAACGAGTCATTATCACAAAAACAGGAGCGTAATTTTCTGATATAGTGAATTTCGCTAAGATAGCAAAAATTAGCTATGATAACGCAAATTTTCGTTTATTGTGAATAAAATTCAGTCATGGCGAAATTGAAATTTTCTCGCTATGCACGCGAATTTTCTATGATAGCTAATTTCTTTCGCTTATGATACGAATTTTCGCTATCATAGAGAAAATTCCGCTATAGCTAAATTTTCGCTTATGATTATAAAATTTCGCTTATCATCACTAAATTTTCTATCATTATAAAATTTCACATGCCGACAAATAAATTGCCAATCCTCTATGTCGCCTCCCGCACCTCCAAATCGTATTTCATCTTCTATGGTTGCTATTTCTTCATCCTAGGCTTGATGAAATCGATGAGAATTCAACCGAACCTCCCAGATAAATCAGCGAAATTCTCGACAAGCTTGATATGACGGTGGAGGCTCTTACGGAACCCGCAAAACTACCAAAACAACCTCGAAAAACAATACGTATAATTAAAGGACCCGCACATGTCAACGGACACTAATATGATTTAGCACGCAAAGCACTCAAAACCTATCTTAAATAGGACTCAAAATAGCACTTTTTAGGTACTAATCACACCCCCCAATCGACACATTGCTAGTCCCTTAGCAATGCTAAAAATAATCAAGGGTATGCATGCTATGCTTTTGAAAAAAGAGTATTATATTCAAAAAGTGTGTGTATAAGTGAGGCTGAAAATTTAGACTCTGTACAAAAACCATCATGAGAGAACAGTAGCCATATAGGAACAAGTTTCAGGGCAACATCAATTCCAATGAAGTCAACCTGAACTTCCACCAAAATCCAAGTGTTTTTAAGGTAACCAGTTTGAACCAATAAGTTGCTAAGCTTTGTCTCTCCCTAACCAAGCTACCGCTGTGACCTTAAACTCACATGACCAACCTAAATAGATTGCTACACTTCTTTTCTTACTCGATTGTATTATAAGGTGCAATGCTAAAACTCGACTTCACCAAAGTCCGCGGTAACGGGTCCACCGATGACTTTCTAACCAATTAAGGTTTAGGCATCAAGTCAAAAGGATCCGCGACCACTAACTCCTCGTGCTTCACCCCGAACTCGACGATTTCGAGAATCCAAGACTCACAACTCGCTAAACTCACCTATCCACCCATGTAGTGAACACTAAGCTTTCCGTGACTCCCAACCGGGGCTGGGGCTTAGGGCAATCGCTTCAAAGGCTGGCCATATACCCTCTGACCGTGTTCGGTTTCAAGGTAAAGTGTCACGGCTTTCTAGTTTCTTTTTCTTCTCTTTTTTTTCTTTTTTGCTTTTTCTTTTTCATTCGGGAAGACTTCATCGTCTTCATTTGTGGGTACATAAACCTAGTTGGTGGGTCACTAACTAATCTAAGGTCGTTTTGCAAAGTAAAAGAGGTATACAAACTTTCTCAACCTATCGATGAAAACTGCGTAATGTGTGTGATTAGCTAAAGGCGATGAACAAGGTCGAACTTTGAACTTCAATCCACTCAAAACTAATCATGCATGGAACTGTTTCCAGCATTATGGCAAAGACATAAAGGTTTCAATTTTTTCAACTCAAGATAAGAGCAGAAACATAAAAATATATGCAAAAAAAAATGGCTCATGAAAAGTGTAGAAAGAAAGTAACACGCTATAAAGCTTAATATAACCAAAGTGGCTATACAAGCTTAACATAGCTTAACAAAAGATCACCGCCTACTATCACTAATATATTACATCCTAAACAACTCGCACACAATAAGTAGGCGCTAATGTGCCAAAACAAAACAAAATATGATAGAAGGACACTTCCAACTCTACCCTTTCCCTCCAACCAAAGTATAACCATGTCTCCACTCGGGCAGTGGATCTAAAGCCAGAGAAGTGGAGTGCGACCACCCACTCTCGTGGTGATGTAGATGCTAAGGATCCGTCGCTGTGAAAGGGCCGCCAACATATCCAAAGAGGCTGCGTAAATAGATACAAATGACCGACCACGAGCAGCGGGCTGTGCAGCTCACATGCCGACGGCTGAGACCGAGGCGGCTCATAACCGAAGAAGCATGGCGTGATTCGCCGAGGACTCTGGCCAAAGCATCCGGCCAACGATGCCTCGAGGTAGCAAGTGAGCGTAGAGCATCCTCATAACAGCGTATAACTTCCTAGAACTCGAGCTGTGATGCTTCCGTGATCGGGCCAGATGCTGAGGATGGGCCGCTAGCCTCGTGGAGGAGTCGCGCTAGAGGTGGAATCGAGGATGAACTGAACTAGCCTGCCCTCTCCACTTCCAATTCTCGGGAACAGCCGACCACCCCTGCAAGTCTCTCGTAATATCATCCGCCCTCTCATACCGGTCGCGGAAGAACGGAGTGGCATATATAAAGACCGCCGATGGACAAAACTGAGGACAACTCACCGCCGCTATATATGTGGCTCCTCGGGAACCCCGCATGCTCTAAGACCCGGCTCAAAGAACTCCTGCGATCAATAGGGGAAAAGCTCTACCCGGAAGCAAAGTTCCCACGGTGGACCTTCTCCTCAAAAATGTAGCAATGCTAGCCATGACGAGCCCGAGGGACTGAACCTGCACCCTCAAAAACTGCACAGAGCCTCTAGTATATTCCCCCACACAGATATGGCCAGTCAAGTGGGAATAGGCTGGTCCGAAGTACATGGTCCACGAGAAGCATTCATGGGAAAGCCGCCTGGAAGAGCATAGGCCGGCAAAGGTATCTCGAGCGAGAGAGCTTAACCACCTTCAGGATGGCCGAGGCCACCGCCGATAGTCCAGCGGAATTTTCTCTGCATCCATCGCGTGCCCAGCAAATTCAGAATATCTCGCAGACGGAGTACCCCAGCATGGCCGTCGATACTGAACCGGATCTCTAACAAGCCAGGCACTCCCCGGGATGTCATAGTGTGATAAAACTCAAGCACCACTGGGATGGAAAACCGCCCGTGTCATAAATGGGAGTAGTATCGCCTGATCAACCGCATCGACCTCTCAATCGTCCGCGGCCACGCCTGTGATGTCGTAATATGACTCCATATGGAAGTCCCACGGCGATCGACGCCTCTCGACGGATCGCGCCTAAACATCGGGTCGCCCGATCCGGCCGGATAATCGGGGCGACGAGCTCTGATCAGCTGGAGGAGGCGACGGCTCAGGCCTAAACCGCGATGACTTACCTGGGCCTAATGTCCTGGCCCGCTTGGAAGGCAGGGCCCTCCGACATGGTCTTGGATGTATAGGAGAAGGGGCCGCCCGAGGTCCCACCCGGGTCTGATATAGCCTCGGATTGGGCCCCGTGGGTCGAGCCCCTCCGATATAGAAGCAGTGGGACCAATGCAGGGCTGGATTAAGGCTCAAAAAGTACAATTTCAACCCTATATTAGATAGGTTTTGAGTGCTTTTACGCACTAATCATGTCATTAATGCCAATTGAAGTGTTCAAGTCTTCTGGGGCATCACTTATGCCGCTAGAGGTTATTTTCGGGTCGCTTTTAAGTGTGCTTGCACACTTTAGAAGTTCAATACGAGATGTATGACTAATCATTAAGTTCAACCAAGTGTCAACCATCAACCAAATTCCCAAGAATCACGAAAACTCGAAGGCAAAAAGTGAAGAAAAAAATCGATGCAAGAGAAGTCGGAGGCAAAAAGCGCTGAAAATCAACAAACCAAAGAATTTTCGCTAAGCTCGCTAAATTCGCCGGGATTGCGAAAATTTCGCAGTTTAGCTTGGGGTATTTAAGTTTAGCGAAATTGTGATTTTCGCTAGACACCGTGGTTTTTCGCTAGGGTAATCGTTTCCAGCGAAATTTTCATGATTCGGCGACCATTTGTACTCGCGAAAGCAATAAATTCGCTTAAGGTAGCGAAATTTTTAGTTGTAATGTAAATCATAAATAGCTAAATCGCCAAGCTTTAGCGAATTCTATTCGCTTATGCATGGTGATTTCCGCTACCTAGCTAAATTCTTCTACCCCAGCGAAATTTATCATTCGTCATGTTTTTTGTATTTAATGCCAACTAACCCAAATTTGGTGTATTACTCTCTTGTCCTTTAACTTAGCCAAATTTAGGCTTTTGGTATTTTCATGTATCGAGGTGGCCTATATAAACCCCTCCCTTTTGTAATCAATAGAGAGAATTTCAGGGAAGCAATTTATCGGAGAGAAGATTTTGCAAGTTTTCATTTTTGTAACAAAGTCTCAGATTTTAGTTAGGGTTTTATTTTCCTCTCTTCTCTCCTCTTTCCCTTACTTTCTAGGGTTTCAAACACCCTCGAGGGATGACAACTCAAGAGAGATGCTTGGCTGCTCTCTTCTTTGAAGAGGAAGGAAGCTAGCTTGTATGGGCATATGCATGTCAGCCCTCTTTGTACCGAAAGTCACACTCAGATTTATGGCCTCATCTTCTCAAATTAGGGTCAATAGCTTCAATGCTATTGATTCGGGGCTAATACTTCCATGTTTTAGGATACGTTGCATACTTATTGCTAGATGCACCGTGGTTCATTAGATGGTCTTTACGAGCCTCAAATGATATTTAATGCTGTGGTTTCAAACTCGAAAAAGTGGCCATAGCTGCATGCTACCTGTGTTGACTCAAATAGGAGTTGTTGTTAGGGTGAGGTTTGCTAGTTAAACATAGATCCGGTTATGCCAGGGACTATAGGTTGCTTGTCATAACGCGAGGATAAAACCCGAGGACACTTGTTCGCCCTAACTTACCAAGTTAGTGACCTAAATCTTCAAAGTTAACTTTTTCACACTTTACTTTCAGTTTTTACAATTTCTCAGTTTTCAACCTACTTCCACTGTTTTTGAAGCAAATCCAAAGTCCAAAGAAAGCCTACCTTCGCAGACTTATGCAAATCATTTCAGGATGAAAACCCATCCCCCGTACCCGAATTTAGACCACTATATCAAGCAAAGAGTCAATTACCAAGAAGAGTAGTGAACTTAGGTGTATATAAATTTTGTTGATTTTAAACAAACTTACTGTGGCATTTAATCAAATGGCGCCGCTGTCGGGATGGTGCCAACCACAATGGTAAGTTGAAGTGTACTTCGTGATCAACATCACAAGTGGAGGTAACCTTACCCTTTTTATCACTAAATAAGTAGGAACTCGCCGCTTTCTTTCACTTGGCAAAGAATCGCACCGTCTTTGCTTTACGCCGCTTTAATTCTTGTAGTTAATTTAATCCTTTTGTAGTTTTTACTGCGTTCGGCCGTCTCTCTATAAATTTCAGAATAGGTGTTTATGCAACAAAGGATAGAGACACATCGTAGACTCCACAGAATCAAGACACACACCTACCAAGGAAGCCGTTGTACATACCGATACTCACGGATCCTATACCCGGTAACAACAAAGTCAACCAGGAACCCCATGAATCCAAATGCCTATAGAACCATGAGGATCACATCCACTCCCAGAGCAGTGCCCCATCCTCGTATCATTCCTCCCGCCGAAGATGTAGCTGGGAGGCCATTCGTACCCCTACTCCCACATATCATGGTATGGAAATGAAAATCCATACACTCATTAGGGATTTTGAGGAGGTCCGTGACTACCTTAAGGAAGGTCCACGGACATGGATTACTAAGCTAAAAGCCATTTCCATTGACTCTAAAGGACAGTACAAGATATGGCTCAACTCACGGAGGCTCAACCATTAGAAATCGGGTTCGAAATGCAGCGTAATTCCTCGAAGAAGTTCTTCGCTCATAAGACCAACAATTTGAAAGAGACAAATTTATACTTTCATAGCCACGATAATAGAGATTTACCAAAGGTTGAAAGATTTATGGAAACCACGCTGCATGCCCACATCAAGGGGTTTGACACATGGAGGTCGGGTGAACCACTTCTACGGTGGTATGTCTCCCGCCATGAGGCGCCTTTGAAACCATGCGCGAGGAGATTTTCTCGAAAAGCATCCCAATAGTTATGGATTTTTCGAACTATGTAGCCGAAACCTCCAAGGGGCTGGGATGAGCCTAACCCTAGAGAATTGAGCGATGAGACCCACAGCTAACTCAAGGGTGGATGTATGCACCGCCGTAAGAAATAGACGGTAGCTGTGATTTCAACCCAAGAAGAAAAGTGGAGGAGCTGAAGGCAACAACCTAAGAGGTACGGACTCGAAAATCCCGCACGCCCAATCCTCGCACCACCCCCAATCCCCGCGGCACCCAAGAGAACTACGTCCTATGGCCCCTTGTTGAAGGATTTGATGTCGAATGTGCAAACACTAGACAATACAAGCCACAAATAACTAATGCTCCATATGGTAATACCTACAATTCCACCGAGGAATCAACTTAACCTCGCATGGAGACCTAACCCCCCCGCCTACGCACCCCCAAAGCCAAACCTCGCTTTGGTACCCTCACAGCCACAACAACCATCATCCTCTCTAAAGGGAACAAGCCATATTGAATTCCGGGAAAGTAAGGTGGTGGGCAACTTGTCGAGGAACAAAGGAATCAATGCGCAATCGTACAAAGGATTGATACTGTGAGAAAGTACACCGAATAAGAGAATAGACGGGCAGGAGCAATCTCAAACTAAAAAATTGACAACCTACGCATCTAACTCAAGATCAACAAGTTGCTCGAGGTACAAGAGAAAGGGAGGTTTCATCACAAGTTGAAAGGCCTCCCCGGAAGCTGAAGAGCCGTAGGGTCTAAATTTCGCTATTATTGCGAATTTTGTGCCCTGCACAAGCAGATTTCTGCAAACTAAAAACAAAATTTAATTAAATAAATTAAAATTAAATAAAATAAAAATAAAAATAAAATAAAATAAAATTTTTAATCGAACATAAAAAGGGCTTTTAATTAAAAACTAAAATAAAGAAAATTACCAAAAAAAAAATAAAACTGAAAATTGATCAAATTAAACTAAAATCAAAATTTATGAGCTTCGCTTGTCCACTGAGACCGGGAATCCACTGCTTGCTCCTGCTTCATTCATGGAGGATCAAGGAGGAGGAGCCCTTCACGGTCCTCGTAGTGATGTGCATGGCTGCCTTCATGCCCAAATTTCATTTGTTTTGAGAGCTTTTTCACTTAGTGAAACAGGAAGCATCGTCTTTAGTGAGTGATCGATGCACTAATTCTCCATCAATCGTCTCACTTTATTCAACAATCTCTCCTCAGTAGCTTTCTTAGAGCATTTGGTTTCGAACTTGGACCACCAGGTAAACTCATCTCGACTTTTGCCTCTCATCTTCCATTGGCTTCAGGCTTAAGGTTCGAAGAAAGATATTGAGCTCCAAGACGCGTTGCCAAATGCGATGCATGACTCATTCCCAAGAGTTGATTATCGCATTGGAAGTGGCCAAAAATGGCCTTCCTAGGATGATTGGCACATGATTAGGCCCAACTGCGATCGGTTCAGTATCAAGCACTACAAAATCCACTGGATAGTAGAATTTGTCCACCTTTACCAATACATCCTCAACTATTCCCTTAGGAATTTTTATCGATCGATCAGCTAAGGATAGAGTGATGTTGGTAGGCTTAAACTCCCCAAAACCCAACTGCTTATATACTGAGTATGGCAGTAGGTTCACACTGGCCCCTAAGTCCAACAGTGCTTTATTTATGCAAGTTCCTCCAATGTTGACTGATATTGTGGGGGATCTTGGATCCTTGTATTTCAGTTCCGGTTCGCTTCTGAATGATGGCACTGACTTGCTTTGTTAGGAAGGCTTTCTTTTCAATGCCCAACCCTCTTTTGACCATGCACATGTCCTTCAAAATTTTTGCATATGTCAAGACCTGCTTAATCATGTCAAGAAGTGGGATATTTACCTTCACTTGCCTTAGCACCTCCCAAATTTTAGTTTGGTTTGTGATTTTCGCTTTGCCTCTAAGTGCTTGAGAAAATGGAGGGGGCATGTTTTTTTTTCATTGAATCTTCTCTGATTATTATTCTCTCAGGTTCAACTTCCTTTTCTTTCCTTGTTTCTTCAGCAATCTTGGGCATTGGTTGCTCAATTTCTTTTCCACTCCTCAAAGTGATGATAGCCTTTACTTCATCCATTCTGCATCAGTCACCGACGTATCCTATCTCATGAATTCCCTAGGGTTTTGGTCGTGGTCTCGGGGAAGGGAATTTCCCTTTTTCAGACCTCGTTAGTCGGGTTAGACAACCTGCTAATGGAACTTTGCAACTCAGAATGCATGTTGTCTAACTTCTTGTTGAGTGAGCTTTCGATTGCCTCAATTTTCTGATTGGTTTGGACATCGGCGCTTCAAGCCTTCATTAAATTTCCCACCACCTTGCTCAAATTCAAGATGGCTTGCTCAACAGAGAAGAAGGTGGAGGTTGCCGTCATTGCTAGCATGGTGGAGCCAAACCATGTTGTGCTCGGGGCATATGGGATTTTGGCTTCCACAGATAGGTTCTGGATGATTCTCCAATCGTTATAGGTGTTACCATAAGGGACATTTGTAGGTGGCTTATTTTGACCCAAGACATGGGCATGTTTACATTAATTCCTCATCGAAGGAACTATCGGATAAAGGTTCCCCAGTGGTGGCTATTTGACTGACAATTAAAAACAGGCCAGGGTGAGATGCAGCAATTCATTCACCGGGGCTGCACTTAATGCTGATTTCATTTCAAGCTCCTCCAACTCGGTCAAAGTGGTCGGGCTTACCTTCATCTCCGTGTTCGAAAGTGCGCATAGATGTCTCCTCGGGTGGGTATAATGGCCTCATTCTTCGCTCCCTTGGGTTTGGCCTATCCCATCCCTTGGAAGTTTCAGCCACATAATTCAAAAAGTCCATGGCTTCATCTGGTTCTGTCAGAAGTCCCCTCCACACATGGTTCAAGATTTGCTTCATGGCTGGAGACATGCCACCAGAAATGTGGGATTCACTAGCATCCATGTATCAAAACAATGGTGTGGACATGCACTGATGGTCTCCACATGAACCTCTCCCAACACTCCATAAAACTTCTCATTACCAGAGGTCGAGTAAGTGTAGATTCGTTTCCTTCAAACTCGCTGTCTTGGTTGTATCGAAAAATTTCTTCAAAAATTCAGCTTGAAGATCGCCCAATTTCTAATCGTTTCTAATCTCGCTGAATCGGGTTTCTCATATTTTGGCTTTGTCTCGAGGGTTAATGGAATGCCTTCAACTTCACAAATCCATATCGGTTACACTCTCCTTAAAAGTTATGCATACTTCCTCAAAATTCCGAATGTGTGTGTATGGATTTTCATTTTCTATACCATGAAAAGTTGGGAGTAGGGGCACCAGATAGGGTCTTACTGCCACATCCTCGGCAGGTGGTATGATGCAGGAAGGAGAACTAACTCTAGGAGGGTGTATGTGGTCCTTCTTTGATCTGTATGCTATTGGATTCATTGTGAGCCGGCCACGACTTTGGTCGCTCCTCGTAGAGGA
Organism: Tetrastigma voinierianum; assembly: GCA_016808115.1. Classification (NCBI taxonomy): domain Eukaryota; kingdom Viridiplantae; phylum Streptophyta; class Magnoliopsida; order Vitales; family Vitaceae; genus Tetrastigma; species Tetrastigma voinierianum. Next base: position 251,668 of record JAEQBH010001805.1, on the reverse strand, counting down.
TCCATTTGCTCACCGTAAGTACACCGACTTCACAACTTTGCTCAATTGGTGCATCTAACTCTTTGTCGTCACTAATATTCCTCTATCCCAGTTGATGCATAAACACTTAGACACAAAAGAGCACTCAAGCAAGGAACAAATACAAAGCTTGCCAAAAAGATTAGTGTTAGCCAAAATAATAAAATGACTGTAATTATAAAAACTGCCCAGCAGTGACTGATGAGTAAAAAAACTTGATATTCTAAACAATGAAATTCAAAAAGGGTTAAAAGGTCACCAACACTTGTAATGAAGATTACAAGTACATATCAACTCATCATTCAGAGTTTGGCACCATCCCCGCAACGGCGCCTATTTGATCTGCGCATAGTAAGTGGTCCTTAATCAACAAATTTGTATCCTAAATTTCCTCCTACTTCCGTAGTCAAGCTACTGCAATATAGAGGTTCTAGGGTCGAACATAGGGATGGGTTTTCGTCTTACAAATGACTTGTATCATGATTCAAAATGGTGAGGCTTTCATTTGGATTTTCGGATTTGCATTAAAAAGTGTGGTTGTTGTTGTCACTAAGCTAAGTGAAGCAGTTTAAAATAAGATGTAAAAAGAACACCTTGAAGTTTTGGGTCACTAGTTTGATATGATGGGGTTGTAAAGGTGTCCTCGGGTTAATTCCTCGCATTAGGGCAAATGACATATCATTCCAAAACCTGATCTTTGTTTAAACTTTTAAATACCAACCCTTAGTAACATTCCTATTTGAACCATAGCATTTAATGAAAGCATTTAATGTTTCTTCAGCTTGAAAATAAAGATGAACCTACTTTTTGGCTCAGAATGACATCTAATGGATATCAAAGTAGATACCATTAAGAATACACTGAACCCTGAAGCATGCTAAGTATTGACCAAAGAAAATACATTAAATAGCATTTAAACCTAGTTTGAAAAGTTAGAAACACAAATACGCATTACCTGCTTCATGAAAACAGAGGAACACCCACAAACCAACATCAACTGGTTCCAGCAACCCTCCTCTTTCGTTAGTTTGAGTGTCTTGAACAAACATCTGAGTTGTCATCCTCAGCTGGGTGTGTTTCGCACTTAGAAAATGAGAAAAAGAGGAGAGAGAAGAGAGAAAATGGGGAACCAAAACAGGTCAGATGTAAAGTCATGAATTGAAATAGTTAGGTTACAAATGTTCATAAATGGCTTATGGTAGCCCACAAACATGCGAAAATATCAAACTAACCTAAATAATATGATTACATTGAGGGCAAAAGAGGAATTAAACAAAACGGAGTCGTTTTGATCACAAAAACAAGGAGCAGAATTTTCGCTATGCACAGTGAATTTCGCTATGATAGCAAAAATTTCGCTATCATAGCGAAAATTTAGTCATAGAGAAAATTGAAAATTTCGCTATGCACAGTAATTGAAAATTTCGCTATGCACAGTAATTTTCGCTATGATAGCGAATTTTCGCTATGATAGCGAAATTTTGCTATCATAGCGAAAATTTGGCTATAGTGAAATTTTCGCTTCACTACGGTTGCTATCACTAATGTAAATTCACATCATTACAGTAACCATATGCCATAGCGAATTGCCAACTCTCTATGCCGCTCCTCATCCTCCGTACCGCATTTCTCATCTTCTATGGCTGCTATTTCTTCATCCCGCTTGATGAAATCATGAGAATCAACCGGACCGCATAAATCGAAATTTCGGGATGCCGTTTGATATGATGGTGGAATTATTTAAACCTACAAACTATCCATGTTAAAAACAACCTCGAAAACAAAATCGCAGCTTAAAGGACCAAGATGTCAATCGGCTTAATTAATATGATTAGTGCGCAAAAAGCACTCAAAACCTATCTTAAATAGGACTCAAAATATCACTTTTTAGGTACTAATTAGATCTCAGATTTTACTTGGATATGACACAGTAGAGAAAATAAACTAATTAGAAGCAAAAATAGAATACCCTTGACTAAAATTTATTCTCTTTATCCTTAAAATACTCAAAATAGTAGTATCTATCACAAAAGCAAAATATTTTTTTTTGGGTACATATTGGGAATGGGTTGGCTCACTAGCTCATTGGGCTGGTATATGGTTAGGATGGGCCAGTAAAATGGCAAATCGATATAAATTAGGCACGACCTGATTTTTCCCTTGCCTTGTATAGGCCCTTGGGTCAGCCCACTTGAATTGTTAGCTTTATATAATACCACATTTTTCATATGTGTTTATACATACATATTATAAATCTCTTATATATTATGCACTCTTCATGAGAGGATTTTAAGCACTGAGAAACTTTATCCGTCCATTAATAGATAGCCTGATTCTCCAATGATTGAAGTGGAATCTCGCATTGATCTCTTATGTATATGTATATGATTATTAGTCTATAGCTGCATACATGACAGCATGGCACCATGTTTATCATACCAATTTTGTTCATTATATTTAGGGAATCTTGTGTTTGTCTATGTCAATATAAAAATATTATAAAAATCCCTTTTATTAACAGATATTAATGTAAAATAATTGTATTATAGGTAAAAAAAAAGTAATTATGACATAAATTAACCTTAAAATACCCCTTATAGTATTGATTACCCCTAAACTACCTCATTCTCTCTTTCAAGAAAAATACAAAAAATACAAAAAAAAAAAAAACATGAACATCATCTCCTTCCTCCTTGGATCAATCACGACATCCAACCACATCTTCTTATTCTTCCTCCAAGGTTCCTCCCTCCCATCCCTTTAGCCACATTGAACCATATGCAGGTAAGCTAATCTAAAAACCCTAACATCATATAAAACACTTATTCTTCCTCTTTGGATCACGAGGCCATTATAGGTTCCTCCCTCCAGTCTCATCGGTCCCTTTGAAGCATCTATAGGTAAGGTAATCCCAAAACCTCAATGGCTCTTTCTCTTCATCGAACACCCATCATGAGATTTATGTGGGAATGAAGAAAGCTTCCTCACAAGATTTCTATTGTAGTGTGTTATGGAAATGAGTATATGGCCTTATGTATTGGTATAATATCTAGTATTCTAGGCAAGCTCCCTTGTTTTTGCAATTGGTACGACCATAACATACTGGGATACTAGCCATTACTATCATAATAAAAATTGATCAAAACCCATGCAAACATGTACAATAATTGTTATTCTTGTTTTTATGTTTGTTATGCATCAGGACATTGGTTAGAATATGTGAGGTTGCTTATTATGGTAGTACCTCAATATATTATGGCGGTATTCTCACGTATTTTTATGAAATTAAATCATGCTCGCTACAATATGACCTAAATTTCATATAATTTCAACTTTCTTCAACAGTAGACTAAATTCGACCATAAATGACGAACAATACACAAAACAGAAGCAAAAATTATGAAATAAATCTTCACCATTTGGATATATATGGAACCACACAACAATAGAAAGAAAAATGTATAAATTACGGTAAAAAATGAATAATAAGCCATATAATGTACATATTACAGTAAATGTTCCCTTCCATTCACAATGGTTACTTATTCAACTATTACAAATGTTTTACTTTATTGCTGAAGTTCACAATTTATATTATACAATAATTAACAATATTGATAAATGATTTACATCAATAATGCACTTGAACTATTTTGCATATATTGGTTGTCTTCATGTCCATATCTTAGAGTAGTTAGTGACAAAATGCAGCATATCCATATTGGTGTATATAATACCTATGCTCATATTGCTTCATTTTTATAAGTATAAGCTTTGTGTACATAACCTTCATAGAATAACATCCTTCATTGACATTCAAACCAAACGTCAAAAACTAAATTTTTTTTTTAGAAAAACTAAATAATAAGCCACATAAAGTACCTATTACAATAAACGTTCCCTTCCATTAACAATGGTAACTTGTTCAACCATTACAAATGTATTACTTCATAGCTAAAGTTCATAATTTATATTATACATTAATTAACAATATTGATAAATAAGTTACATCAGCAATGCACTTGAACTATTTCCATATATAATAATAAGCCTTCATGTCCATGACTTTAAGTCACGCGAAAGTGGCGAAATGTAAGAGTTCATCTGAAGATCGATGCTCGTAATGCTTCATCTATATAAGTATAAGCTTTGTGTACACCACCTTCATAGAATAACACCTTTCATTGACATTCAAACCAAAAGCCAAAAACTCAATTTTTTTTACCAACAAAAACGACACGATAGGTTGCAATTTTAGATTCCTGAAAAGTTAAGTAATAATGATTAATCATACATAATAGGTAAATTAATAACAAGTTCAACTATTAAATGCTTATGGAATTGTTATTCAACTTTTAGATAGTGATAGTAGGCGTGATGCATAAAATAAATGTGTACGCTATTGTACTCATGCACGGTCGTATATAGTAATATAGCTCGTGAAAAGTAAGAGTGTCAATCCCACGAGGAAAAGGGGCCACAACTACTGAAATTGGGTAATCCTAACTTTATCTGGATGATGGATTGAGAGCTAAACACTAACAACCTAAATCCTAATCTATCATACGAAGATGCAAATAAAAATGGAAAATCCTAGGGTTTAGAATTCGTTTAGCTAACCATTATGCATTATTGACCAAATTACCCATAATTATCATTCTAAACACCTATTAATGCTAAGTCTCACTTGTGCATTTGTGGATCTCTCTCGATAACCACGGTCTACTCCTAGGGTTTATGTATTTTGTATCTCTACTCAACCCCGAAACCCTAAAAGTGTAATGAACCCTGGAAACCCTAATTACCACACAAAACCCATGAGAATCTCTTGTCAATGGTAAAATGTGATGTTCTACCCAAGTCTAATTCAATCCGCACTTCTTATATCTCGAATTGAACCACTAATCTCATTAATGATCATAAATCATAAATAGGCATGAAGAATATAGTAAAGAAATTAATAGAAATGTGATAGAAATATCAAATACAAGGCAAATCAATCTTCAAATACAGAAATCGTAACTAAACTACATCTAAAGCCCTAGAAATTAAAATCAAAACATGAGGTGAAGAAATACAACCAAAAAAGCATAAGAAAACATGAAATAATCTTCTCCTTCAATCTTCTTCCTCCAAGAGCTTTTCCCTAGGGTTAAAAACCCTAGAGGCTTATCCCTCTCCCCTCCAGTCAGAGGTCCTCCTCCAAAAATAAAGAAATAAAGTATTTATATAGAGTCTTAGGAAATAGGCCCTAAAAATTAATCAAAAACAGGAAATTGCCAAATCTGAGCCGTAATGCCAAGGCATGTGAACAGTGATGTCGAGGCATACCAGTACCTTTGCTTTTCTTATCGCATCATCTAAACAGTGATGTTGCGGCATAAACTATTCATCAGCACTTTGCCTTTTCCTTGTATTAAACTTTCCGAGGTCATAAATTTCTCATCCGAACTCCAAATTGGGTGTTCTTAAACTCGTTGGAAAGCTTAAGAAGTTTACTATCCACAAATACAAAGATCAGAGTCTTGGGAGGTCATTCTATAGCAGAAAATATTGAAATACAATAGTTGTTGCTGCATGTGGAATTTGCTTTTTTTTTTTTCTTTTTTTTTTTTACTTTTTCACTTCATATTGCCTCAATGCCTTGGATTTGGTTCTAATTACAAATATGAATGAAGATAGTGTTAAAACACTTATTAATATACTAAAAACATGCATAAAAATACCTAGAACATGGGGATAAATGAGTACAAAGTGTACTTATCACACCCCCCCAAACTTAAGTCCTTGCTTGTCCCCCAACAAAGGAAAGACACAAAACAAAACAAACTAAACATAAAACCTAGACACAACACACTAAATGCAAACGACATAGTGAAATGAACAAGGTGCTAGCCAACAACTAAAGGACAATGAAAGTTCTATAGTAACAAAGTAACCAAAATGGGGATCCTAAAATCATTTTCTATCTTTCAAGGACTAGGCAAAAATTATCATGGTGAACATAGTAAGTTACCCCCCACATTCTCAATGACCTTTCCTAAGGGAACTTGGTTAAAATTTTAAGCTTAGATCTCAAGTGTATACAAAGGTTTCAACACCTGCAAACTTAAACTCAATTCACCCTTTTTAAATAAGGTAACTATAAAATGATAAAAATGCACCTTTTTATTCAAACACATAAACCTAAAGTAGGATGCAATGCTAAGGAGTTCAAGAGAAGGTCCATGAAGGGATCCATCGTGACTCCCCACCAATTGGTTAAGGGCACTAGGCATTAAGTTTCCCTCGAATTTCACCCCGAACACTCAACTAGAAAACTGAAGCACCTACTTGTGAGAATGAACCATATTATGTCCCATGTAGCGAGTAGTGAAGTCAATGACTCCCGGCTAGTTGGCTTAAGGAATTAGGCTTTGAAATGCCCCTCGGACTATACTCAGGATTCCGATTAGATCATCTCACTTATTCTTTTTTTTTTTTTTTCACTTTTTCAACTTTTTTCTTTTCTATTTCTTTTTCTTTCCTTTTTTAGTTTTTTCATTTTTTTTTTTTTGCACTTTTTATGGCACATTGGCCCCCTTTGTTGAGGTGACCCATGACTTAAAAGTTAAAATCCCTCAAAGCAAATTCAATTTCAGCAAAGGGGGTCGAAACCAGGGTATAAAATTGAGATCTAGTGGGTGTGTGCGTACAAGTTCTCATAAGAAATAGCTTCTTAAAAGATATGGGGGCGGCCAAACTAAGTCACCCACAACTAATCATGCACAACAGTCCTAAATAAAGAAAATACCCAAGTATCCCAAATGATGGTTCACAAATAATGAAGTTCAAAATTTTCAAGTGTCTTCAAAATAGCAAGCATGACACCAAATCTAACTCATATGAGACACAACACACAAAAGACTCAAAGAAAAAGCACATGCAAGGACACACAAACACACAAGCATGCATAGAAATTAACCAAAACAACTAAAAAGCTCAAAGGTAGGATATTCTAAAGCATGCACCAATTATACCAAACCACAACCTGTTTCCACCCCTAAACTCAAATGTTACATTGTCCTCAATGTAATAAAAACATGAAAATAGGGGACTCCCCTGATGATCAGAGATGATCATGACCATTGCTTTAGTGTTGCATGATAATCTAGGTTGCTCACCACCCTTCATTGGTTATCATAGTCTCCAACCATGTATCCTCACAAAGGATACACTTTATGCATTATGTTGATATTGAGCCTTTGAACCTACAAAACACACAAACACAAAACCAAAAATCAAACTAAGAAAGACTCACTAAAATTAAACTAAAATAAACAAGAAAACTAAAAATATGAAAATAAAATATAAAAAAAGAAAATTACAATTGGGTTGCCTCCCAAGAAGCTGCTCCGTTTTTCTAAAGTCCATCTTGACTCATAGAACCACGGAAATAATGGTAATTCCCTCCTCCATGTGTTCCTAAGAACCGATAGTTGTGCTTAATTAGCAACTTGGGAACATAGTCGTTCATGATCATATTTTTAAGTTTTTCTTCTTTTTGTTACAAAATGGCAGCTCCTATTTCCTTATTCAACTGAAGAATGTACTCCTCCTCCTTGGACATGGGGGTCATTTCCTCATTTTTCCACTCGTCATGCATCTTACCCCATGGAGCCATCTCCATAATAGTCTTTAGAACTTCATCTTTTGTCATGTCATGGGATTCTGGAGAAACTGACTATTTTTCTTCCTTTACAACTAACTCTTTCAATTCATTTGCATCAACCTCTTCTCTTTTAAGCTCCTGTTCTCTAACGGGACGGCCCGTAGAAGGTTATGAAAATAATATAAATAACCCACACGCCGCGTAAGTATACGCTACGAGTTCCATAACATAAAGGGCTAGTCATGTCGCTCCCACAAGGAGAAGTATGTTGAATAATGGAATCAGCTTTAGAGTATTATCTGGATTTCAAACTCGAGTGAATTACTCTAGTATGATGACAATTTGATCCTAAATGAGTTATTAATTCAATTAATGAGGGCTAGGGTTTTGCCTCCCCTTGTCACGTTCAATGGATTATAATCTATGTAAAATTGGTTATTCAGTATATTAATGGATTCACGGCGGTTGATCGTGCCTATAGAGGATCCTCTCTCGAGGTATATCCGCCATCTCGCAAGTAGGGTTTATCGCATCTCCCGATCAACTCCTTACTCAGGAGACGCTTAAATGATTAAACCTACCATTGTTCTCAAACCGAGAGAGATCTCTACTGATCGGGACCGAAAGTGTCACTCTACCCAGATCCCCGGGAACCTTTATCTCTTGATCTAAGATTCCCAACAAGAGCATGTTGATGTTGGCCAAACACCACCATGTAATTAATTAACATAAAATAGAGCGAGTTGATAACAGATCCATAGATATACTGAATAAAACTGACTAATCCATATGAATGTAACAAGAGTATAGCAAAACCCTAGAGATAAAGTTAGTACATCATTTTGATCATTACAATCATTTAGTTTTTTTTTTTAATAAGAGTTCGAGCAAGAAAATACGAGTACAAGGATTACACAATCTCTCGAATCTTCCTGTGTCTTCTTCTCCGTCTCGTATCTCGCCCCCCTTGTCGTACTTTGTTATATCTAAAAAAATTCTCATTGGATGAGTCCCGACTTACGAGGTCGCAACATCGCGACATTGGAACGTCGCGACATTGGAACGTCGCGACGTTGGCTGATGTAGGCTGCAAGTCATACGACCTCAATGTCGTGACGTTGCGGTTGAGCTCTCCTTCAATCTCCTTCTTCAAATTTCCACACAACTTCCAAATGCCACCTTTTTCACCTGAAATGCACAAGAAACCGAGTATCAGATATAAGGAAAAAAAAATAGCACTTATTACTAAGTAAAATGAACCGAAAAACAACGCTGGTATATGATGAGTGTTTGGGAAAGGTGATCAAGAAAAACTTGCGAGATTATATGATGAGTGTTTTGGGCACTCATCACACCTCGAACCACAGCTTCTTACTTGTCCCCAAGCGAGAAACATACTCTACCTGCTAACACTTAATCACGTACATGAAAATTTTCACACAATAAAGTACTCATGACATGGGTATTTATATACTGACATGATATGGAATTAATCATTCTTTACATACAAGTCCTTTTATTGTGTAGAACTTATATATCATGTACATTCATTTACCTGCGCGATGTCAGCCTTTCGTTAGGGTCCAGATTTTTTATTTAAAGCAACCTATTTACAGATACCAGTTCAAGTTTAATTATTTTCTATGTTAGCGGTATTTCCCAGTTACCATGTTCATAAAAATCTTTGTTTGATAGTCTTTGAACTTAGTCCATATGCCATTTTATCTGTATCATAGAAAAACATGTAATTCGACTATCTTAGAACTCAGTGCGAGGGTCGTGAGTAACAACTGGATTTGAGGCAGGTCCATATGATGAATCAGTTTTTCATCTAGATCTGAAAATTTTCCAAGTTTGCTAGCCTCGCTCTCGGCAATAATTCTTACTTTGCACACTTTTCACTGGTAATTTAGGATTTTTCAGGGTTTTCTCCCCATCTTAAAAATAATTTTGATCCCTAAAATTTTACCTGGGCGTAATAGTTACCTTTATAATGCAACAATCATTAATATCAATGACTAATAAAACATCTTTCATCCTTAAATATGAAAGAATAGTTTGACCACCACAGATGTCTTCTTGTTCAAGTGTTTTTCACCTCCTCAAGCTTCTACGATCTTACTAACATTCACTAGCCTCTTGAGGTCAGCACAAAAACTGAATCCTAGCTGCTCTGCATGATACGTGCAGGATCCCACCACTAGGGTTTCATGGGCATCAGCAACTATTCGCGTATAGATCCAGCACGTGGATCAGGATCTAGGTGTCGCCAGGATAGACGTGAGAGAAGCGTGGACGATGAATGACTTGGTGATTGGTGCTGTCCGGTGTGTGGTGCGCCTGCCTTCTGCGGTGCCTGAAGAGATTTCTTCATCTTATAGAGATGAAACTCCCGTAACCTGTTAACTAACACTCATAAGCGTAAGTAGCAAAACAACGCGTGAAATGTGTGCTTAGAGCTCACGCTGAAGACATGATCTCCACCTGAACTCTGGGATCCAAGCACCTTGCTGTCGGCAAAGCTCTTACGTGCGACTCCCAAGCCGAAGACTGTTACTTCATTATCGACTCCGCCTTCGGAGGTGGCATCTCCCAACAAATCAGGACCCATGGTGGTTCTTTCTCTATAGTGATAAAATATGGAATTCGACACGGCCTCCACCATAGTGCCTCATAGGGTGTACCATCTGTAGTATACCTTTAATAACCTGGCTGTTTGTGAGGCGAGATCCACTAGAGGTAAATGTCTTCCAGTATCATTTGGGATGGGGGCTGCATGCTGTAGCATGTCCTCTGTGATCGTCTCAGTCTGGGTTCATGTGTGAAGTTCGCTGTATCACCATCCAGCCAGGTGTCTGACAGTTGAAGAGCTCTTCAAAATGGACCATGAAACCTGGGATCTTAGTCTAATACTATGAACCACCACGGCACTCATGTAGTGAGCTGATCTCAATACGTCTGACCTCTAAGGAATTTCCTCAGGGCGAGAAGTCATTGCCCAGAATTAAAGGGTCTTATCTGTGACTAATGGCCAGATCGTATCACCCATGCATTGTCATGCCTCGCCGTCCATGGAAAGTGGTCACAAATCATATAAGTGATATGCCACCCACTACCACTGACCTCGAAAGGGTTTGATAATCTGTTTGACACTTTTTCCCTCGCAGCTTATCTTATTTGTTGGACGCCATTGAGACACTGATGGGCAATCCCATGAAGCAGTTTCTTCATCCCAGCTTCTAATAATATTGAGACGAAGATCATGGGTACATCTTAATACCTGGATGTTCTGCACTAAAGCAGAACGATGGAACTCAGTGGGGATCTCCTCTCTTAAATCTCCCAGACTAGGGAACTGTAACCCTCACATCACAGAGATTTACCATTTGTATTACATGGCTAGCCACACAGGGTCACTGCGCAACGATGGTGCTGATTGCTTGATGGACAATATCTCTATGTCACGACTATTACGGAACTCGTTAATAACTAATATAAGGAAGAGGGTTCATAGACAAGCTCCCAAAGGGATGGAGCGGATCCTTGGTGCGACCAGACGCCACAGCCTTTGCATCACACCCTCGGGAAGCCGTTGGTTGACCGCCACCACCTGGTGTTCATCAGGCACGTTTTCCTTATCGGATCGATGATGGCGGGGCTGGAGATCACTCGACTCTACTCAAATACTCCATCTATATTGCCTCTTATTGAGGTCCATTGCGGCGTAATGCACGGAACCTCTTGTGCAGACACTTAAGCCTTTAGACAGAACAATGGCTAAATGACTCATATCTGTGGCTTTGGGAGTAGCCTTTCACTGCTGTTGGTTCTCCCAAAACCTCTAGAACAACTCTGCCAAACTCTCCTCCATGGTTTGCATCAAGTGTCAGGTCATAACTTTGAAATCCTGATACATTGTATCTTACTCATTCCTCTGCGGAACTATACTGCAGGGAATATGGGCTGAGATAAAGCCTTCTCTTTAATTCCTAAATGCCCTCTCATCTGATCATTCCACTCAAACCCTTACTCCTTAAGATTGATCTGTCATAGGTCTGGCTAATCGGGAGAAGTCTCGATATGAACCTCTGTAATGCCCTACCCGATCACGGCTAGCATCTGGCGACTTTGGTATCTCTTAATTCATAAGCGCCTCAACTATAGGGTCTATAGATACACGACGGAGTACCACATGCCCCAAGAATTTCACCTTAGTAAGCTAAAATTCACACTTACTGAATTTGGCATACAATTGATGGTCCCTCAAAACCTAGAGAACAATCCTCAAATAACCATCATGCTCCTCCTCCTACTTGGAGTAGATCAAGATGTCTTCAACAAAGACCATGACGAACTAATCTAGATAGAGTTGAAATACCCTATGCATGAGATCCATGAATGCCACTAAAGCATTCGTCAATCCGAAAGACATCATTATGATCTCTAAATTCCTATATGTTAAAGAGTAGCATAGGGATGTCGCCTCACAACCTCAAGCGTGGTAACCGGTCACGGAATCTATCTTGAAGTAGACGCTGCGCTCCTTTATTGTCAAGCAATCATCGATCGAGGAAAAGAATTACTTATTCTTGATAGTAACCACTGTTACTGTAGATGATCATCTGTAGTGAAGGGTCTTATCCTTCTTCTCAGAAAACAACACCGGAGTGCCTTAAGGTGAAGTGCTCGGTCTAATAAAACCTCTATCCAAAAATTCCTATAATTGGACCTTGAGTTCCTATAACTCAGCAGTTGTCATTCTATGAGGAGTTATAGAAATAGGCAATATACCAGAGTGCAACTCAATAGTAAAGTCTACAACCCTCTACGGAGGTAATCCCAGTAGTTCATCCGAAAAAATATCTTCATACTCAAACCACTAGGGTGGGCCCGACTCTTTGTCTCGTCGTGCTCGAGAGTGGGCTTGCTAGCGAGCCCGTCAGTGCAGATCCCATCTAGAATCCATTACGGCAGGGTGAAGCATCATGCTTATCGCTTGAGCATAACCGCAGACATCGTCCAGATGTGTGGCGATACCCTCGATCCTGATGATGATGACTGATGTACCATCAACGATCAAATCCCACGAATGACGTCGAGCACACGACATGTCCGGCCTTAAGGTTCCTGATAGGTAGAATCCACAAGATCTCTAACTCACAATCGACATATCATATCGACCCTCACTTAGTTCCTCGGGAGAACTTATATCTGTGGATCTTCAGGTTTCAACCTACAGCCCCAATCTTTCACACATGATCACGGCGATTAATGAATAAGATGCACGAGAATCAAAAGCAACCGCTCTTGCCCGTAGCGAAAAATAGAAATGTACCACTGAATAGCCTCACGTCCCATGACTCGGTCGAGGTGTGATGGCATAGACACGCCCCTGGGTCCTCGAAGTCTTGGCTTGTGAGCTTTAGCCTCTACCTTTACCCATGCCCTGGCCTATCCGACCTAACTGTGAAGTAGTATGGGCCTGTGTAGCACCTTGAGATTGATATTGGTTCCTTTGGCCCATGGTGGGAACAAGGAGAAACAAACACTTATCTAATACATTTCAGCGATGATTGAATTTAGGGTGTCACATTTGTCCCTTTTATATAGACTAAAAAACCCCTCAATTACATAATTGTAAGAGCCTTACATTTCTCTACATAATATCTACTGATCATTGCAAAATCTTCTTTAAGGTCTTATAGTTAATAGGTTCAGTCTATGACTTGCCAAGTGAGGTCATCTGAGTAGTGAAATGCGAGATGTAAGTCAGGGTATCATTCCCGCAGGAGATTAGTGCGGATAAGGATCTGACTACTGACTACTAAAATTCCATGCTATTTGGACTAAAGGCTTCGAGGAAATGGAAGTTGTATGCAGAAAATAAAGATACTAGACTATTAACTACTATTTAACTAAGCTAAAACAAATTAAATGACTAAAAATAAATTGTAACTAAAATATTGGACTGAATCAGTTTCCTGTGAGAAACGAAAACTATCAGTGAGTTACAATGAAACAGTCAATTCCTACACTAAAATACATTGCTCTATTTGTGTATGGATGCGGATTTGTCGAATTTCCTAATTTTGGGTGGACCTCCATATTCCTTTGGTTGGATACGCTTCTCTCGAAGGCAGATCAAACCCATTTACCCAGTATTCGATTCTCTTGCAGATGCGGGTATTTTCTTTCTCGATACTTCACCCGTTTCTTGTTGGCGACGGACCTTTGCATTTCCTTCTCAGGATTTTCACAAAGTTTCTACCACTTAAGGTAGCTCGGCCTCTAGATCATTAGATTTCTTTTCCCTTGATTAGATCTCGGCTAACGAGGTTAGAACTTGCCTTTAGATTAAGGTGAACTCTCCTAATCATTTATATTGGTAAATACTCCTCGGCTTCAATTATGAGCGAATGGGGGGTTATCAAATGAACTCTCAAAGCTCGGCGGTTCATCGATGGTAGTCAGCATACCCCGAGAATGCTCTCGGCTCGAGGAATCTCGTCTGCATTGCCATGCGAGGGGCATTACGGATATCGAGAAGCGAGAACACATTCCCTCAAGCCCCAGTATTCGGTGCTACTATTGGGAACTTATCAGTTATAAAACGACACCAAATAAGTAAATCAGAACGAATAAGTTCTCGAATTTATGCGAAAAAGTAGCAACAGCGTAAATCAAATCGTGGTGCGATTCAGATTCTTGCATTGCGGGAATTAGAAATGGAGTGCAGATCACATCTGACCATTTGTAATTGCAATAAAGCGAAGAAATTTATTCTAGAGATTTGTCTACATTTCATAAATTTTCGAATGGTAATTTTAGAAGAAGAAAATAACGAAATAAAACAACTGACTCCTCATTTACTTGCCGCAGTTCGCATATTCAAATCAGAAAAATTAACTAAAAATAAAAATAAAAATCTACTCACAAACTATACAGGTTCCTCTCCTTTCCCCTTTTTCTGGGTAGTGAAGATGGAAGCTACTTTACTATTCTAAAACTGTTTATTTATACTGTCAAAAGAAATTGGGCCGAATCCCCAAAAAGCTTCAGGTGGAATCCTAAAAGAAAGCCCAGTTTACTGTTCTATGTCGCGACCTCGGGTTGATGTCGCGACATGGATTTCCCTTGATTGCTCATGTTGGTAGCGACTTTGTTATACATTGCCGACCTAATTCCCTTGCAATTGCTTGGATTAATGGTGTGACATGTTATGGTCGCGACCTTGGTAGCTCAGTGTTCCTCAAAAGTTGATGTCGCGACCACGATTTCACGTCGCGACATCATTGTCTTTCTCTTCTTCTTGCTTCTGAGTCACGACCTCAGTTTTGAGTCATGACTCTTTTCCTTGTTGTGCTGCATGTCGCGACTTCGATTTTAAGTCACGACCTTGTTGCTGTTCTTACTGCATTACTTCAGGTCGTGACTTTGTTTTTTACGGTGTGACCTTGTTGGTCAGTCTTACGCCTTCCACAGGTTTCAAATTTAAGTCGCGACTTCAAGGTGATGTCATGACCTCTTTTGATGTTCATTTCTCATCTTACGTGCGCCTTCGATTTCTTTGTTGCAGCGATTTCACTCTTTTCAGCCTCTTATTCGGTCGACCTCGATTTATCTTCAGCGACCATGTGTTTCTTGTTCGGTCGCTTGTAGTCCCAGTTGCTGTAGTTGCGACCCTTGATTTCTTACGCCCGGCTCTTCTTAGTCCACGACTGAATGATTGGTCGAGCATCGGTGTGTGGTCGCGGCAATAAATGGTCGCCTTCAATCTTTACGTTGAGACTTGGTTTACGGTTGTCATGTCGCGACCTCGAATGATGCCTTCCCGTTTAAAACAATTGCAACTTCTTTCTTTGCGGAGACTTCTTTTGTGGCTTTATTGTGAATCCACGTCCGCGACATCAGTGGCGTCGCGACCTCGATTACATTCAATTGGGCGTCAGCGACATCGGTGTGGTGTGTTACTGTACCCATTGTTGCCTTGGTCATTCTAATTCGCCGGCAATCTTTAAGTCACGACTTCTCTTGCTTTCTGATCTTCTATTTCTTCCCCGAATTGATCTTGGTGATGTCGTGACTTAGTGGCGAAAATTAAGCTTCACATCGACTCCGACTTCAGTTCGACTTCATTTCTACTTGTAGGTGATCTCTTACAGTTTTTACGGGATTTTTGTTTCTGGCATTATTTTCTGCAAAATTAAATTTAGGTAAAATATCCACATTTCTGTATATGAATCAACATTTATCTTGTAATATGCTCAGAAAAATAGATTAAAAATCATACGAGTTTTTGGACCATCAAATTCCCCAGGCAAAATTTTTGCTTGTCCTAAACGAAAAGAAAGAATTGTTTGTCCTCAAACAAATAAGCTTAAAAATTTTAAGGACATTTTTCTTATTCATACCACAGTCTTTCCTATTCCACCTTCTAACTTGAAATAGGAGATAGCAATATCGTTTTAAATTTCAGTTTCGATTCAAGAAAAAGAAATGGTACACTTCTATCACAAATCTCTTGATGGAATAATATATTTAAATAGTTTATTCAACAAGTCTTGTTCTCTGTGTGTGTGCAGGTCTTCAATCCTTTTCATCTTCATGTTGAATTTAGTTAATCTTATGGGAATTTCCTTAGGCGTTTTGTAGAAGTCCCACCCAAACTGTTTTTCATATTGATCTCCACTAATGTAGGTAAATTGACAGTCAATCGGGTCTTTCAGGCTTGCAATGTTAGGCTTAGGTATTGGGTAGATAATGGGAAAATTTAAGTTGAGATCACCGGTTTCCACCTTTTCTTTGTACTTGTTGCCTTCGGCTTTCCTTTGTTGCTTCTTTGTATTTGTTGATTCTCCTCTTATCTTGGCCTCGTTCATGCTTTTTGAATTTTTATAGATTTTCATTTCCCATATGCACTTTATTCAGGCTAGTTCTCTTGTTCTAGAACTCTTTTTGCTTATGTTTTTTCAGGTTGGGAATAGTCGCGATGTTTTGTCTTTTTAGGCTTTTATCACTCTTAGAGAACTTTGGACTACTTGACTCCATACAGTTGGTATTAAGTACTAGGTGTTAAAACACCCCTACGAGCTTAATTGTTCAGAAATAGGCCACGAACAAAACTTATTCCCTTTTCATTAATTTCTACTTCTTTACTTCTTCACCTCCTTCATTGTAACATTTGGAAATATTTTTCCCCTAGACTTGTTTCTTCCTTTACCGTAGACTCTTTCTGTACTGGAAACTGGATAATTTAGGCTTTTTGCTATAGGATTATTGAAAGGAAGGGAATTTAGGTTTTCAGTTGTTGTTTGTTGAAGAAATAAGGCTCGTTTGGTTCAAATCAAGGAACTAGAGGATATGCTTTAGCATATATTGAGGGTAGGCTTGGAAAAGCTCAAACTGCCAAGGATGGCCTAAATCACTTCTTGTTGGCTGTTTTCACCTAAGATTTCGCCTCAATCAATAATCTAAGAAGTTCTAGGACTATGGACTCTTAATCCTGAATTTCCTAGAAGATGTTCTTAATTCCTCTCTAAGTTTCATGAGTTTTGTTGACCAAGTGTATTATTTCTTCAAGACTTGTACTTATTCACGTACATTTATACTATTTCAACGAGTTATTTGTTCATCGGCCCATTATACATTTTCCAATTTTTGCGATCTAAAGCGAATTTAAACATGCGAGGGGCTATGACTCACAATTTCAGTTTACTAATCTACGCTCTTATTTTTCCTGCGTTTTTGTTCTTTGGAAAGAACTGAATTGTTTATTGATCCTTGCACAGACAAGGCACTTATTCTTTTCATACTAAACAGGAAATGACCGCAACCTGAAAATTCGGTATATCAATTATTGAACTTCGAAAACAACTTAATTTGTAAGTCGACAAAATTTTATTCAAATATACAAACATTTCGATGTTAGCCTGATCTACTTTCTTTACAAATAAGACTATAACTAAATTAGAGAAGAACTCTATTTCTTGATCCCTAAACCCTATATCTTCCCTCACGAAGGAGTGCAACCTGCTTTATTTGGTTCTCAGACCTTGAACTCAGCGTAGAAAGTTAATTTGTTAACAAGGTCGTTCGACAAGTGGGGCCCTTCCTTCTTTTCTTTGGAGCTCCTACGGTTGATGGGTTACAATTAACCCTTCTTCAGTTCCTTCCCATCAACCACTCTCTTGATTACCACAGTGTTTATGGAATAATGAATGGAATTGGTTTGTTTCGACTCCATTCATTCATAAGCTGTCGTGTTGCAGATCTTGGAACTCTTTTCTCATTCTCCTTTCTCTTCATTCGTTGTTTATTTTTCCTTTGTTTCCCATCCTTTTATAGTGATTTTGCTTCTCTTAGGAAGCTACAAGGCTCTTTGTTCCTCTTTTTCCAAATTTAGATGAATGAATCAAAATGAAGTTTCTCGGTTTAAGCTCTTGCTTTTTCCAACAAGGGTTTTGAAATTTGTTGAGGAATGTTGATCGTTTCTCTTGGATTTATTAAATTCCCCTGAATTATTCCTTTTGAAACTAAGCAAACTAAACTAATTCATTTAATCAAGACATCAGTTTCTAGTTCTGCATTAATGACAATTTATTTCAAAGATTTTGAATGAATGATAGAGAACTAGAAAGGTTTAAACGAGTTAAAGTTGATTGGAAATTTGAATGGACGTTGGGCCCAATGTCATGATTGCGTTATTGGAGTTGCGGCTTTTGATTTAAGACCTCCTAATTGATGATTTGCGATGGATTTATTTTAATGTTGGAACGCCCGAAATGAAAGGTTTAAAAACCTACTTTATTGAGTTTTGGACTTTTAATTGTAACCCTAAGGATTTTTTATTTGCGACCTAAAATATGATCCTGACATGGGACTTGATGTCACGACTTGCTCTTCTTTGTCTTTCCTTTCTTTATTTTAGTCGTGACCTCGGTTCCTTTGTTGTGACTTTCTTTTCTACCTTGTATTTCATTCAAAGCATTCATAGTTTGTAACTTTTGGATTAATGTTCACGTAGTATGAATCTCTGAGCAATCGATTTCAGCTGATTTCAATTTATTTAAATCGATCAGAAACCAAATGCTTTCAATTCATCTTCATCATGCAAATATTCAAAATAATCATCCACTATGCATCATATTAAAAAAAAAAATTAAGCACCATAACAAAATATAATTCCCCCAAACTTTCAATCATGCCATATCAGAGACGAGATTTAAATAAATCCAAAGAAGAGTATCTTTGCCCCTCTTTTGTCTCGTGCGATTGGAAGCTTGATTATCGATACTCCCTTTTGCTGAGTTTCATTTATCTGAAAACAAAAAAAAATATATATATATTTACCTGCTCTTCAATCGATAATGAATCAAATTACCTGTTATTAGAAATGTTAAACATAAAAAATATATGAGAAAAACTTAAAAGCAATTGATGTGGATTGCCTTCCCTGAAGGCACTCGATTACGGTCTTTGGTAGACTTGCTGTGCGCCATAGTTACTGTTTCTTCAAAAATTTATTGAGTAGAGTCATTCTTCGATTGCTTTCTCCCAGGTAGTGCTTTAATCTCACGACCATTAACTTTGAATTCTCGCGATTCGCGCTCCCCAGATCATCATTACTTTAGTGTGTGTGATGCTACGCATATGGTCCATTCCATTGGATCTAAGCTTCCTGGAAAGAGTCTTGATGCAGGTTGAATAATAGGACGATCTCACGCCTTGAATTCCCTCCTCGAAGTCGTTGATCATACCATTTTTGTTTTATTTTATAGGTCGCCTTATCATAGGCTTCATTCCTCAGCTCTTCCAATTCATTTGGCCAGGAGTAGCCTCTCTTCTTTATGACCCTTAAAATCAAAAATTTAGCTTCTTGATGGCCCACATGGCTTTATATTCTGGCTCGAAGGTATTGACAAGGTTTTTCCAAAGACAAGCTTTGTATGGGGACATTCGATGGGAGTTTTAAACGATCTGTATGCCAGTACATCATCAAGCTTAGACCGATCTCTTATCTTGGAACTTACAGTCTTTGAGAATTTTCTTTATCTCCCGGTTCGGAAATTTCAATTTGCCCATTTGTTTGAGGGTGATAAGCGAGCTCGTAATGTGTTTGATACCGTATCTGCTCATGAGTTTGTCGAACACCTGTTTTCAAAATGCTTCCCGTCACTTATTACGAGTTAAGATTGTCCCCGAATGCAGCAGAATATTTCTTTGTAAAAGTCCTGTTGTATTAGCATCATTCTTGAGATGCATTCTTGCCTCGACCCCACGTTTTGATACATAATCACAGCTAGAGTATGTATATATTTCCAAATGAAGCTGAAAGAGCCCGTAAATCCATTCCCCATACATCGAACAATTTGCGCCACCGGGATACTGGGGTTTCGCGCCTTTGCTCATATTTCCCATTCTTTGGCATTGATCCGCATGCTTCACCCATTCAAAACAGTCCTTAAAAATAGTTGGCCAGTAAAATCCTAACTGGAGAATTTTGTGGGCTATTTTATCTCCTACAAAATGTCCTCCATATGGTGATGCATGACATTCTTGTAAAATCTTGCTTTGCTCACCTTAAGTACACATCTCCTTATGTCGGATTAGCTCCTCTTTTAAGCATTAATAGGTCGTCGGATGTAGTACCCTCTTTGTCAGTCCTTAACTTTTTCTCTCTTGTGCCATTTGAATGCATTGGCATAATTCCCTGACTAAAGTTCTATGTCGACTATACCAAAGGTGATTGGAGTGACAACTAGAATAACTGCTCATATGGAAAATTTTCTGCTATTTCTCTTTCTTATTCTTGTATAGCAGGTTTCTCTACTCTTGACAAGTGATCAGCTATCACATTGTCACAACCTTTCTTGTCTCTTATTTCTAAATCAAATTCCTGCAATAACAATTGTCACGCCCCGAATCCGGTCGGCAGATTAAGGCGGATCGACGAAGTCGGAGTTGCGAGACCCAATGCAGACTCTTTACGATTTTTTTTTTTTTTTTTAAAAGCCAGCGGTACACGTGGGTGTATTATCCTATAACAAATCAAATATTAATATACGTATAAGCGGAGTCCCATTTACTGAATACAAACTTTACTTTTACATTTACAAAAATCGAGCCTGAGCCACATGTAGTGAACCCTTCTGTGTGTTGGCCCATTTGTATGCGGATGTTTCTTTGATGTCTTCTCCTGTACCTACGGATTAAAAACTAGGTGCTAAACTCACGCTTAGTAGAAACATTTCTTATACATAAACATAAATACAAATAACTGATTCATTATGCGGAAGTAACCACTTAGTTACCCTCTTGGACTTATACTGTCATTTTCCTGGTAGGGATTCACGAGTTCTTCTTATCTGGAACTTATGCTATAACAAACTTATGTTTATTCGGGACTCAAGTAGGAGTTCTGAGACATATATGAGACTTATGTTTATTAGCGGGACTCGAAGTAGGAATTCTGAGAACTTATACTGTCGAGCTTATACTTAACAGGACTTATGCTTATTTGGGACTCCGTGGGTTACGAACTTATACTTAACGGACTTATGCTTATTTGGGACTCCGTGGGAGGTGGAACTTATACCTAACAGGACATGTTTATTCGGGACTCAGTGGGAGTCTGAACTTATTCTTATACGGGACTTACACTAGTTCGGAGGTACGTAGGTATCAAGTGAGAACATATCTTTTTTGGTATTGCGGAACTTATTCTTATCTGAAGTACTTGTAAGTACTCTGAAGCTATCTTGGTACCATTATCTTACTTGTACTATAGTATATTTGGTATTTCGGATCTTATCACAGTATTACAGACATATACATGTTCCAATTTTATACATGTATTCTGGAGGCTTTTACTCTATGCATTCGGATCTTATACATGACTTACAGTATATACTTGTCTTACGGAACTTGTCTTGGTCTTAAGACTATCTTTTGAGTATTGCAGACTTATCTTTTAGTCATATAGGCATATACTTATCTTCTGGATCTTATCCTTGTGCGAAGGTTCTTTGTAAGTACAATAAGTCGGAACTCATCATAATCCCACATCACATCTGAAGTTGAGATCGAGACGTATCTGGAATCCCTATCGATGACATTGATTCATAAGCGATCTGAGATCATAACGAATACATACTTATTTTACGGATACGAGAGTACGCCAAATTTTCTGGACTTATACTTGTTTTACCGATACGGGAGTACCCGTAGGTACTACAGAGTTTAATCAGATACAGGAGTACCCCTAGGTACTACAAAACTTGATGAAATACGAGAGTACCCGTAGGTACTACAGAACTTAATCAGAGGTAAACGGGGCAATCGATGCGGAGTACCATTAGGTGCTACGAGAATATCAGTCTGGGGCCGGAACCTCGAGATACGGGGTTGTCGGATCACGGGACTTATCAAATAAGGGACTTGGGATCGGGACTTATCGGATCTGGGACTTATCGGATCTGAAGACTTATCGGATCTGAGGAACATCGGATCTGAGGACTTATCGGATCTGGGGAGTACAGTGGGGTACTCTTGAACATTAGTCTGAGGAGTACCGGTGCTCAGGGACTTAATCGGAGGGCAGGGCTTGTCGGATATAGGGTACCGTGGGTACTACGGAGCAATCAAATGCGGGAGTACCGGGTAGGTACTACAGAACTTGATGAAATACGAAAGTACCGTGGTACTACAGGCTTAATTAGTGCGGTGCCCTTAGGTGCTGGGCCACTCGAGTCTTGGGGCCCCGCAGTGGGTACCTCTGAGCTTAATCCCGGATCTGAGGAGTACGTAGGTACTACGAAACGAGATACAAGTACTTTCAGATCTTCTCTTATTCTTTATTCAATGTCTTTATCATAATACGTCATTACCTAGACGATTATAAAAGCAGTAGAGACCTTGTCTGATAAGTACTGGAAGATACGATGCGATCTTTGAGGTGCCATAGCAGAAGCGAAAGAATCTGAAGTCTTTGAGCGAGTCTTGAGTAGCACTAATCGGGAGTCTTAGGAAGTACTTGTCGGGAGTCTTGAGAAGCCTTGTCGGGATCTGGAAATTATTGACGATCCACTCATTCTTTGGTCTAGGTGATTGTATGATCATATGTCTTCGGGAACTTATAACCTTTAATCACGTTACATGATCACTGACATCTTGTTTTCATATTCATGTTCATGTTCGTGTTTCAGTTAGGTTTTTCGGGTTTATGCCTATTCCTTATAGCATTTCAGATATATCTGATATGATGCTATGCACACATCATTCATGTATTCTTGTCCCTCGATACATCTAGGTTTCTTGGGAATTGGAATCAATCCAATCGGATCATCTAAGCTTCAGTTATGGCATTTTCATATAACTGTCAGTGCAGATTTTCAGGAACAGTTTGCAATAGTAATTTTCAGTGCCTTGTCTCCATATTTGACACTAGTTCTTTGTATCCTATAAATCTCAGGTGCTAAGGGTTCTATTGCAAGCTGGAATCTTGATTCGAACAGGAACTTAAGTTACGTCAGAAGCGACCGGTTCCTCTATCGTTCCAAAGCTGGAACCAGAATTTGGTTTGCACATGGTCCCGCTTTGAGTGAATTTTGGAGCCTTAGGATCAGAATTTGGCATTCTATTCTTTTAAGTTTTATTCTGTGAAGTCTGACTTTTACGTAGCCATGAATCACTCAAATCGGGATAAGAAATGAAGTTATGGCCAAAATACGAAAAGCTGGTCGAAACAGGAAAACCAGAACAGGTTGTACCGGTACATGTCTAACTTATGCCTGGTACAAGTTATTAAAAATGACGAGAACCGAAAGATGTTGCAGTACAAGTTCAGCATGCCGTTACATATTTACTCAATGCCCAATTGTGTGTTTCTCCTATATTTTCCATATGTTTCAACGATCAACTCTTATCTGGCATAAATCTTGAGGCAAACGAATTCATCTTATGATTCCTTTTCACCTCAATTTATCCCATTCAATCTTCTCTTATTTCAAAGACCTATCATGAATTTCTTTGAGCCTCCTAATGGGTTATGATCCATCCTCAAACCCAGATGATGACTGAGTTAGGGTTTATTCTAAACCCAATTCAGTCTCGATTAACCATGAATTCATCCTCAAGAGAGGATTTCATGAGCTTCATGTGCCATATAGGGTTTACCCACGCCCACCATCATTTTTGGGTTAGATGAAACCACATAAAATACAGATTTGGGCAAGATTTATAACCATCAAAGCATGGAAATTCATACATAAATTCAGTTTCCATACCTTTTTGGCTTTATCTTGGCAGATATCCTTGTTTCTTCTCTTCTTCCTCTTCTTCTCCCTTCTTTCTTCTCTGAGTTCTCTGCAATTTGAGACCAAATTGGTGCTTTAAATCCATGGATTTGATAGGCCATGTTTGGCCCTTAAATAAAACCATTTTGGGTTAAATTTCTTTGTTACCAAAATAGTCCTTCAATTCTTGGCCATTTATAGTTCAATTTCCTTTATTGTATTTTGGCCTCTAGTCTTTTCACGTAGGACTTTTAAGCCCTTTTGGTTGAGTACAAAATTATTAAGTTTGTAGCTTTCAGGTCTCTTGTTTCCATGTTTCGCATTTAACTCACGAAACATTCAAATTAGGCTTACAAAATACCCTAAACATGTCGAAAACGACTAGGGTATATTTCGGGGTGTTACAACAATACCCACTTGATCAATCTTGGCTTTGCTTCTTTCTTTGCCATTAGATACTTAATTACTGCATGATCAGTGTGTATAATAACATAGGACCCCAAAATGTATGGCCTAAATTTTTCACACGCAAATACTATCGCTAGCATCTCCTTTTCTAGTAGTAGAATGTTTTTGAGCTTCGTTAAAGGTTTCTTGGCATAGTATATGTATGAATACTTTTCCCGGCTTTACGTCCCAAATACGACTCCGTTCTGAAAATCACTTGGCATCGCCACGTGATTTCAAATTCTACGCCGATCCTGGTTTGCCATGATGGGAGCTTGACTGAATCTGAATTTGATTTCCTCAAAAAGAATTCTTGCGGGATTCATCAAATAAACTTAATCATCTTCCAAATGATGCATAGTGTTACTTCATTTTTGAGAAATTTATGATAAAATCTGTAAATCCAGCATGTCTGAGAAACTTCTAATCCCGCTTAGAAGTGGCAGTGGGGCGTTAATTCATAATTGAAACTTTTGGTCTACCTCACAGCCCCTCTATATGATCATTTTAAGTATTCATGTGATATGATGGCTGTTTTCCCGATTCGAGGAATTGGTTCTTGTCTGCACCTTTGAAGTCTTGTCCCACATTGTCAGAATATTTATTAAACGGGATCCATCTATGTAAAATCATCCATGAAGATCTCTGCTATTTATAAAATGGAAAATATGGTTGTCATTATCTTTAGGAAATTTTGAGACGTCTGACCAAATGGCATTATACAAAGCGAAAAGTACCAAATGGGCATAGCAAAGTGGTTTTCTCTGATCCTCAGAATTGATGCCAATTGGTTATGTCAGTGTATCATGAAAGCAAAAGTGAGGTGTCATACCAATTATATCGGCGTCGATGATGGCGGGGAAAATGATCCTTTCTTTGCGGTAACCAGTTCTGTAGTCAACCACATAGTACATGCGAGTTCTTGAATAAGTTCATTCTTTCATTTTAGTCATGAGTGAATCCACGCTTTCTTAGAGACTACAGCTGCTAGGCTCACCGAGCTATCACGTGTAGCATATACTCGTCGCATTAAACATTTCAGACTTATATGTTTTCTTTCATCAGGTTCAGCCTCACTTTGATGCTCAATGGGTTTTGTATCGTCGTATTTTTGTGCATGCGAAATAGAGGCGATACCGCCCGGATCCTCGATTGACCCGGCGACCAGCTTCCTTGTATTTTCTCAGAATTTTCATCAACTTATGTTCTTGACTTGATCAATCTGGGTATTATGATGTTGATTCTCATGGTTCTGAAACTCATATTAATGGTTGGGCAATTCTTTCAATGTTAACCCATACGCACTGGTTCTGCTCATGAGGTTTTGTTTACGTGCATCTTCATCTTGGCTGTTTCATTATGCTCGAGGCGTTTCTTTGTTTAAACAAATTTGAAGCGTGTTCTATAATCAGACTCTCGAATCTTTTGAAAATTCATCTCAATTTCATTGATAGAATGTTGAATAATCTGATGAGAATTCAATTCGACAACGAGAGACTATTGTTTTCTCTGACCATACAACTTCTTGCATATAGAGGGATGTTCAGACTCCTATTAAGATTAAAGTACCTTTGCTTCATTTCCCCACCCTTGTTATCAGGTTCACCTTCTGCACGTATCAAAGCATTTCTGGTTGCTAGAAGGAGATCTTCCCTGGCAATGAAGAACTTGGATATCTTAACCGTCTTCGTGATAGCAAATCCCTTTGGGAAGATGAATTTCGACCTTGAAGTACATCTTCAAGAATACCTTCTGGTTATGCCATTGATATGTCAGTCATTTGCAATGTAATTGTTGTTGGGGTAAGTTCCCCCAAACTAAGTCTTTGCACAACTGATAGAGGCATCAAGTTTATACTAGTACAGGAAATCATAAAGCCTTCTTGAATTCATATTTTCCTGGAAGCGAGGGAATGGTGAAAGCGCCGGGGTCCTTCATTTTCTTGGGAGCTTTTGCTAGATATTAAGCACCGCTGCGGTGCGGTCAGTTCACTATTCCCTCCTCGACTATTTTCCTTTTCTTGTTCGGTATCTCCTTGAAATTTTGCATAAGAAGTAGGCGTTGGTTGATTACCTCTTTGCAAATGGGATATTGATTTCTATTTTCTTAAGTCCGAGGAATACAAAAGCGCTCTTCCTTTTTGCAGCCGAAGCCTCTTATGGAAATGACAGCGTAGGTGTATAAGCTAGTACTCCTTCATACATTCGCTCATTACTTCCTTAATTTATTCGGTTGTGTGCTCTTCTCTCCTTCCTTTCTAGTCTCTTCTTGTTTTGCCTCAGTCTCTTCTTTCCTTTCTTTCCTTCTGTTGTTGCTAACTTCTTTCCCACTTCTTAACTAAGCCATCACGATCTTTTGGATTCTTTTGAGTGTCCTTAGGGAATGTACCCTTGCTTTCTGATTTAGCATATTCGAGGTCAGTGCCACCACTGTGTCTCGAGTTTTCAATAGGGCGCCTTGTTCTTGAAATGCTTGAGTGTCGGACTTGAAGCTTCCAGGTCGGGCGGTTTTACGTTTCGTAGGTGTATAAGCCTCTGTTGTCCCCCGTGAAGCGCAGCATTTCCATTTCTTCAAATGGTTGAGTCCTCTATGACCACGATAGTCATTTCTGCCTTCACCACTTTGATGTTCTTCTTGGAACCTTGGTGGTACATTGATATCCACCATTGAGGATTACGTCCATGCCTTGGGCCTTGTACCCTCACCATATGAGAAATTCTCATGGTTCCTCGATCTTTGGATGTAATGTGTGGGCAGGTAGGATTTGGCACAAATGATAATTTCTTGGTTCATTCACGTACTTAACCTCCTCATCACCATAAGATTCTTCTTACGTTGGTATGACACTTCTTCTCATACGTTCTCTTTCAGCGCTTCTATTTCATCGTGGAGGTGTGCATTTTCTCTTTCTGTTGTCATCCTGTGCATGATGGCATCTAACTGCCTCCATGGTGTCATTTTCTTTCGGCTCCATGACCCCTTTTCTCTTATTACCCCCTTGAAAACTCAGTGGGCTTTTCAAATTGCATTTGGCGGTCTTATCGGATCTCTAGCCTCTTGACACTTTTTTCTTTTGAATGCTCCACCGGCGCGAAGCATCGGTATGCCTTTAGATGTATCATTTAAGGCATGATACACTATATCCATACGGGTTTTAAATCAATTCCATGCATGGGGCACCTCTTGACAACCTCTTGAATCTCTCTGAGAGGTATATGCAGGCTCTCATGTTCCCCTTGTTGGAGCAATTTATTATCTCTCTTCTTCTCTCGAGGTGGGGATGAGGGAAGAACACAACAGTATGCTTCTGGCTCTTCCCAGTATAAAGTGAACCATATGGTAATGATTCATACCATGTGGGCTGCTTTATGTCTCGTAAGGAGAATGGGGAAGAGATGCGGCTTTATCACCTGCTGGCCTCACACCCGAACCGACTTCCTTGTATTTGCCAATCCTGAGAAATCTACCCAAGTGCTCGTTTGGGTCTTCGGTGGGATGACCAGTGAACTGATTCTGTTGCACCATTGTTATTAAGGTTGGCTTTAGTTCGAAGTTATTTGCATCCGCGATGGCATGCGATTGCGGAATGTTGCTTCTGAATGATAGGCCTCGAGAAATCCTCCATTGTGTCGTAATAGGAGGCCTTAATTGTCCTCTGTTCCTGCAATACGGTCATGTCTCTCATCTTCCATAGTTGCGTTTTCTGCTCTTTTAGTCTTTCTTAAGCTTAGGCATTCTTTCGGTCGTGTCTGGCGGAAGCAGTGAAGTCTGTTTCTATGCATTAAATGATTTCACGAAATCAAAACACACTCAGATTAATAGGATTAGTCAAACTAAACAAAATATTTTCAACATGGCTTGTTAAAGATCATTGGTTGATGTAGCCACTGCTTGAAAAGCTATTTTTGTTCTTTTTCTTTATAAAATGTCCAAATTAGCATTTCCCTCTTTTGTTAGAATATTGATCTATTTAATTCTTTCAATCCCCGACAACGGCGCCATAAAGCTTGTTTATCCCTTTTTATATAGACTAAAAACCCCTCAAATTCACATAGTTGTAAGAGCCTTACATTTCTCTTGCATCCATGTCACTTTGGATAATTTTGCTTAAGAAAATATTTCTTTCAGAAGGTTCATGATTTAAAAATAAGGGTTTAGTCAATGACACTGCAAGTGCACAGGTCATCTGATAGTAAAAATTTGAATGTAAGTCAAAGTATCATTCCCACGAGAGATTAGTACGAATTAGAGATCAGCTACTTGACTACCTAAAATTCCATGCTATTTGGACTAAAAACTGAAAATGGAAGTTGTATCAGAAAATAAAGACACTAGACTATTAACTATTGTTTAATATTAGCAATTAAATATTTAAAAATAGAATTGTAACTAAAATGGACAATGGAGTTTCTGTGAAAGCGAAAACTATCGATGATTCTGATGAAGCAATCAGTCCTACACTAAAATACATTGCTGTAATTTTGTGTATGGATGCGGATTTGTCGAATTTCCCTAAATTTTGGAATTGGATTTCTCCATTTTCTTTCTCGATACTTCACCATTTCTTGTTGTTGGCAAATAGGACCTTTTTGCATTTCCTTCTGGATTTTGAAAGTTTCTACCACTTAAGGGTAACCGACCTCAGTTATTGGGTTGTTCTTTTCCCTTGATTAGATCTCGGCTAACACGGGGTTAAGAACTTTGCCTTTAGATTAAGGTGAACTCTCTGATCATTTATATTGTTAAATACTCCCCTCCGACTTGATTATGGCCGAATGGGATTTATTAAAATGAACTCTCAAAGCTCGACGGTTCATCGATGGTAGTCAGCATGTACCCCGAAAAGCTCTCGACTCTCGGGAATCTCGAGTACATGTGTCATGCGAGGGCATCTGGATATCGAACCAAGATCACGTTCCCTGTTGGTATTTGGTACTCTTGTGGGGAACTTATCAATTCAGCGACACGAATAAGTAAATTCGAACGAATAAGTTCTCAATTTATGCGGGAAAAACGTAACTAAATGTAAATCAAATCCGAGTTGTACTTCGATTCTGTACGAATTAAGATATAGATGCAGATCACATTACAACCCTTTGTAGTGTCGCCCGAGAAGAAATGAATTCAGTTAATGCAGATTTCATAAATTTTCAGGCAGTAATTTTAAGAAGAAAATAACAAAAATAAAACAATAGCTCCACTCGTTTCTACATAGTTTGCAGATTCAAATCCATAAAATAAATTAACTAAAAATAAAAATAATAATCTACTCTAAACTATACATTGAGTTCCTCTCCTTTCCCGCTTTTGCGGGTAGTGAAGAGGAAGCTGCTACTGTTTACCAAGCGCATACACATTTATCTTGTCAAAGAAGTGGTAGATCCCCGAAAGGTCGGTGGAATCTAAAAAGAAAGCCAGGTTCTTTATTACATGTAGCGACCTCGGTGGAGTCGCGACATGGATTCCTTGATTGCTCATGTTCGATTCGCGACTTTGTTGCTTAACGTTGCGACCCGATTCCTTGCGAGTGCTTGGATTAATGAATTGGCGACATCATTTATGGTGCCTTAATTAACAGTGTTCCTCAAAAGAATTTGATATACGTGACCACGATTTCACGTCGCTGACATCATAGTCTTTCTCTTCTTCGGCCGAGTCATGACCTCATTTAGTCGGGACTCTTTTCCTTGTTAGCGTACATGTTTGACCCGGTTTAAATTATGACATTCTTGTTCTTCTTTACATTACTTAGTGCCGTGACTTTGTTTTAGTGCGACCTTGTTGATGATGTACGCCTTCACAAATTTCAAATTTTAAGTCGCAACTTCAAGGTGCCGACCTCTTTTTGATGTTCATTTCTCGTCTTGATCGTGACCTCGATTCCACATTGCAACGTGATTTCCTCTTTTCAACCTCTATTCCAGGTCGCGACCTCAAGTTTATGTCGCGACCATGTGTTACTCTTTGTTCGATCGACATAGTCGACTACTCAAAAGTAGTTGACCTTAATTCTTACATGACTCTTGGTAGCGACTGAATGATTGAGTATTGCGACATCGGTGTGGTAGTCGCGTAAATGGTATGACTTCAATCTTTACGGTGAGACTTGGTTTCCAATTGTCATGTCGCGACCTCGGAATGATGCCTTAGTTTAAAACTAGTTGCAACTTCTTTTTCTTTGCAAAGACTTCTTTTGTGGCTTTATTGAAAGCGAATCCCGCGTCGCGACATGAGTGGCGTCAGCGACCTGATTACATTGATTGGCATGCGACATCGATTAGTGTATGACCTCTTCATTGTTGCCTTGATCATTACAGTGCATAAGCAATCTTTAAGAATCCACGACTTAAGCACACTCTGAGTCTTATTTCTTCCCCAAAACTGATCTTAGTGATGTCGTGACTTGGAAATGACTGAAAATTAAGCTTCATGTCGCGACTCCGACTTTCAGTTTCGACTTCATTTCTGCTTGTAGGCTGGTCTCTTTTGGTTTTTGCTGGGATTTTTGTTTCTGCTGTATTTTCCTACAAAATTAAACTTGAGTAAAATATCCACATTTCTGCATATGAATCAACATTTATCTTGTAATATGCTCAAAAAAATAGATTAAAAATCATATGGGTTTTTGGACTCATCAGTGTCCCATAGCCTTGGGATCCCTACCTCGAAGAACAATCTCGCCTCGTAATATACAGTGGTGGCAATGGGGCGTAATCCTCGACCTAGCTGGCTAGTAAACCTAAAGTGTCTCCCATCTTGGGATGATTGACCACAGCCTTGGCTACTAGCCCATGACATTGTCCACGAAACCCATGCGAAAACCCAATTGTCCTCACTTCTTCCACTGAAATTTAGAAGAAGAAGGTTAGCTCTCCTTCCTCTTATCTTTAACGCTCACATCCCGGATGCTTCATGCGTCGTTCACCTCCCTCTCAATGGCCATAGCTATCTTGACCATCAAGTCTATGTCTTGTAGGAGGAGTCCCATAATTTTAACTCAGATGGACAATTTCAGACCATCTTCAAATTTTCTCACTTTATGGCGAAAATGTCAGTGCGCTACATAATCATTAGTGAAATGGGCTAGTCGGTGAACTTAGCCATGTATTCGACGTGTCATCATTCCTTGTTTAGTTCACAAGACTCGACTTCTACATGTCGGCCGAGCCGGAAATGTTGTCATGAAGATCTCATGGATGTCTTCTATCGTACCTCAGTTCCTTGAGGCTTTAACTGATCCCACTATACTTAGGATTCACCCTCTAGTTGGAATGCAGCTAGCCTTACCCTCGTGGCTTTAGAGGCGATCTCCATAGCCTCTAAGATCTTGCCAACTTGCCGGAACCAATGATCATCTTCCATCGGTTCCCCTCATCTCTTAAAGGTTGGAAGAAGATGTGCCTTAAACCTCTAGAGGTTACTTAGCCCTCCCTGGCCCACAGTTGCACTAGCATGTGCAATGGTGGTAGCCACAACACTCGCCTGCGCAATGGTAGTAGTCATAGCACCAACAGCCTCCATGAAGGCTCGTTGGTCAAAGGTCGATGGTGGTTGGTTATTGCCCCACCCACCGCCTCGGTGTCCTCTTCCTTGACTAGTGATTAATGCCCAAAAAGTGCAATTTTGAACCCTATATTAGATAGGTTTTGAGTGCTTTTTGCGCGTTAATCATATCATTTATACCAATTGAAGTGTTCTAGTCTTCTTAGTAGCACTTATATGCCATTTAAGAGGTATTTTTGGTTGTTTCGCGGTATTTATTGCACTCTTGAGTTAATCTCAATACAAATGATGAATCATGAAGTTGGAATTCAAGTCTCGACCATCGACCAACCCGAATCAATGAAAACAAAGGCAAAGTAGAAAAATTCGATGCGGTTGAAGGCGAGATGAAGCGTTGAAGGATCAACAATGCGGGGGTACTACAAGCTTGCGAAAATTTTACAGCTAAGATTGCGAAAATTCCTTGACCTTAACAAGAATTCGCTGACTAGCGAAAATGCGAATTTATTAGACCGCTCCAAATTTCGCTAGCCTTGTTCCTTAGCGAAAATGTTGGATTCGCTTCTCCACAAGAATTTTGGCTAGCTTAGCAAATTTAAGCTAGCTAATGAAATTACCTGCTAAGCGAAATTTCTTGTTTTCATTTAGTCTACATTGATTTCGCTAATTAGCGAAATTCTTGACTAAGCGAAAATTGATGCCTCGTCATGCTTTGTATTAATGCTGGCTTAGCCTCCCGACTTTTGGTGTTTCTTAATTGTCCTATAACTTAGCTAGGCTTTCATAGGTTTTTAGTATTTTTCATGCCTTGGTGCTTTGCTCAAGCCTCTTGTTTGTAACCTAAGTAACAATTTTGGAACAATTTGGAGGAGGAGAAGATATTTTGTAAGTTTTTCATTTTGTAAAAATAAAGTCTCGTATTTTTATTTAGGTTTGCTTTCCCTCTCTTCTCTCTCCTCTTTCTCTTACTTTCTAGACGCGAACACCCTCTTGAGGATGACAACTCAAGAGATGCTTGAAACAAGCCTCAGCTCTTGAAGAGGAAGGAAGCTAGCTTGGTGGTGGGACATATCATGTGTCCTCTTGGCACTAAAAGCTCACAATTAGTGTTATGGCCCTTATATTCTCAAAACATGGTTGCATAGACATTGAATGTCATTAATGGCAATGTCTCTCCATCTTTAGGATCAGTGCATATTCGGTGAGAAGTCTTGTGATTCTTTAGATGGTCTTCTGAGCCTTTAAATGTATTTATATGTTAGGTTTTTCTCAAATTAGGGTTATAGCATTTAATGTTACAGTTTGTGATACTCTCCATACTTTAGAATACGATGCACCGTGTGATAGATGTCTTGTTGTTCTTTAGATGGTCTTCTGAGCCTCACGAGATGATATTGAATGTTGGGGTTTCAAGCATTAAAGGCGAAATGGCACGTACTGCAATATTGACTCAAATAGGAGTTGCTTCATGGGTGAGTTTAGTTAAATATAGATCAGGTTATGCCATGGACTATGGGTTGCATGTCATAGCGAGGATAAACCCGAGGACACTTGTTTGCTGCAACTTGCCAGTTAGTGACCTAATTCTTCAAAGTTAGCTTTCACCTTTTACTTTTCGGTTTTACAATTCTCGGTTCAAACCATTCCTTGTTTTGAAACACACATCGAAAGGTCCGAATGAAAGCCTTATCTTCGTTACTTATCGCAATCGTTTTTAGGATGAAAACCCGTCCAGTGTTCGACCACTACAGACCCTTTATCTTGAGTAGCTTGACTACGACGATGGCGAACTAGGTGTATATAAATTTTGTTGATTTTGGCTCGACCTCACGTAGCGCGAATCCAAATGGCGTCGTTGCAGGGGATGGTGCCAAACTACTAATGGTAAGTTGGAAGTGTACTTGTGATCAGCAGTGAAGGTAACCTTTACCTCTTTTTGGCGGCGGTGCGATGGCGCAGTTTGACCTTAACGATGTATCTTTGTTGATTTTCGATGATTAGTTTTGGTACATTTATTTAATTTTAATCTTTTTAAAAACTCTTTATGAATTTGCTCTTTGGCTGTCTCTAAATTATGTAACGGTGTTTATGCAACGATGGGATAGAGACACATCGGTAGATACATAGGATAGGTACCTGACTTGGCCGACTAGTGAGGTTGGTGTACGTGATACCATGGATCCCATGAACCAATGAGCCAGCGAAACTCCGTGAATCAGTAACATAGAACCATGAGGGATCACATCCGCCTCACAGAGTTAGTGCCACAGTCACGTATCATTTCCTCTGAAGATGTAGCGGTGAGGCCATGTTAGTGCCTCTACTCCCACGTATCATGGTATGGAAAGTAATCCACACTCATATTAGGGATTTGAGGAGGTTTGCACTACCTTCGGAAGGTATGATGGACATGGATTTCTTTGAAGTAAAGAGCATTTCCATTGACTACAAGGGCCAAGGCGAAGATATGGCTTAACTTCATTGAAGACTAGAACCGTAAGTGAAGGTGTTGTGAGCGAGAATTCTGAAAAGTTCTTCGATTAACTCGCCAAGACCAATAATTTGAAAGACAAATTACACCTTTGCGACTCGGGATGGTGAGATTTTACGATGTTGGGAAAGATTTATGGAAACCATCGGTGCATGTCCACATCATGGGTTTGACACTTGGATGTTGGTGAACCACTTCTATGATAGGAATGTCACTTTATGAAACAATTGTTGGAAACCATGTGTGGGGTAACTTTGAGTAAACATCGATGAAGCTATGGATTTTATGAACTATGTATTGAAACCTCGAAACTTGGGATGAACCTAGTCTAGGAAGCCCAGAAGATTAAGGCGTTGAACCCCGCGAGAAAGGGAGACAGTATGCATTTCTGAAGACAGGAGATGAAGCGAGAGTTGACCGGTTTAACTTCCAGATTGGATGATGCGGAAATGAAAAATCGGCATGAAATGCAAAGCGGTTAATGAGTTATCTTTATCCCGATTTTCTTGCTTGATTTTGGTCGAATAAATTACACGAGAACCTTCTGCAAGGCATGCCCATGCCATAAGTCAAAATAAACCACCCATAGATGCTCCATATGGTGACAATAACCTGGTGGAGAAGTGTCCAAATTTGTCATGGAAATCCAAACCCCTTGTATCGCCCGCCCGAGAGCACATCGGCGAGTTTGATTCCACTTGATACAACAATTTTGCCTCCCACTTATCTTCTCTGTTGAGCAGGCGATCAGCAATTTAAGTAAGGTAGTAGGCATATTTGTAGAAGAAACGAAGAAAGTCTTTGAATGTCCAGAATAATCGGAAAGAATGAGCCGAGTAAGTTCCTTTCAGCGAAATTGAATGATATGCATTTGGAATTTCAAAAGCGTCTAATCATTAGTTGCGAGTTCATAAAAGGAAGGCTCCTTTTCAGGCACAACAATGTCGAAGTGGTGAATGAAGCAGGTGATGAGGACTTAAATCTGGCCAGTGAAGTTAAAGCGATTTGTGACTTTCTGAAGTGGAAATTAAAGCGGCAGAGTATCAAAACCGGTCGAGTCGGCTGTTAGTGGTGAGCCGCCGGGAAAAACAGTGTGGAGCGAGGAAAGTAGGAATTAGAATATCCTCGGTTTAGCGGAGTTCTCGAAGAAAGAAACATTCTGTTAACGAATAGAAATGTTGGAAGTATTGCGGCCAGTGAAAGTCGATATTCCTCTCACCGATATGATTAAACGGGTTCTACTTGCGCAAAATTCTTAAAGGATTTGTGCACGGTAAAAAAGAGATCTTAATGTAAATAAAAAAGGCCTTTTAATGAGCAAGTTGAGTGCTATTATGAAGCCGACTCGATTGAAATGTAAGGATCCGAGTGTCTACGATCTGGTGAATATTGGAGGCATCGGCGTGGGCTTTCTTGTTAGACTGGGAGCTAGTGTGAATCTCATTCTTAGTATTCTATGTACAAAAATTGGGTTTGGGTGACTGAAACCCACTTCCATCACACTTTAGCTGTTGCCCAGTGCATTAAAATACGAGAACCATTGAAGAGCGTTAACATACAAGTGGGCCAGTTTTACTATCAGTAGATTTTGTTGTACTTGTCTGAGAACCGGTTACCAATAGGACCCTGTCGAGTTCCCATCATATTAAGGGAGAGCGGATTTTGGGTACACTAAATCTGATCATCAATTCTTGAGATCGTCATGCGACGCTCACATTTGGAAATATGACCTTGGAACTCGATATTTTCATTTGGGTAAAGGCATATGCACTCGGAGGATGACTTTGAAGAAGTTTGTATTTTAGATACCGTGCGGAAGAGCAGGCTAACCGACAAGTGCGAGAGATATTAACGAGTTCTCCGTTGCCTTGTAGGCAACACGAATTTCGGAAATGAGCTTGAATGCGAAGTCTTGGAAGAAGAATAAATTTTGCCTCTGATGATGGTAGCCAGACGAGGAACCTCGGCGGCCCTAGAACTTCGAACCTGTGATTTAAGTATGCATTTTTTGGAAGTAAATGAAGCGGTGCCCGGTTGTATGATTTCTTCGCTATACTTGCCTGAGAGCATAATCTCCTGCACCTTCTCAAAGACAACTGACATTGGGATGGAAAATTTCTAATCTGAAGGCATAAACCCGTCCATTTGCACTCATCATCTATTTAGAAGAATTAAGGCGTTGGCGACCGACGGAGAGTTGAATCCCACGTCTGAAGTAGTTCGTATAGAGGTCTTGAGGTATATTTGGTATCATTTATCCCATTCGTGCTTATGGAGTTGAAGTCTAACTCAGTGTGGTGCTGAAATCGGGAGTAACAAGCGAAGCGAGAAGGGTGAAGAATTGTCTACTGGGCACCTGACCAGGTTGGAGGGGGTGTGTATAGATTATAGAAGGCTGATGAGGTGACAGAAAGACCACTTTCCATTCTTAGTTCATCGATCGGCTCTACAGGAAGAGTTTCGGACACCGCTTCGTGCTTTTTGGATGGGTATTCGGGGTACTTCGGATAGAAATTGCCCGAAGACCGGAAAAGACTCTGCCTTTACTTGTCCATTTGGCACGTATGCTTATAGGAGGATGCCTTTTGGACTTTGTAACGCCCCAGCCACTTTTCAACGATGTATGCTCAGTATGTTCAGTGACATGGTAGAGCGTATAAAGGAGGTATACATGGATGATATCACAGTATATGGGGGTGATTTTGAAGAATGCTTAACCAATTTGGAAGCCATTCCTGCGAGAGGTGCGTAAATTGGTGTACTTGGGAGAAATGTCATTTTATGGTAAACCAAGGAATTGTATTGGGGCACATTATTTCTAGCGGGGTGAAGTTGATAAAGCAAGATCGACACTATTTCAAATTGCCGCCCAGAAATGATATGAAACAATTAGACAATTCCTTGGTCATACGAGGCTTCTGACGGTTCATTAAGATTTTCAGTGTAAACCCACGTACAAGCTTCTTGAGAAGGATGCAAATTCGTTTTGGGAGAAAAGATTGCGAGAGTTTCGAAGGCGAAATTTCATTTGACTCTTTGCCCCGATGGTTCGGTACTGGTGGCGATTCTGGATTTGGAGTGATATGTGTGATCGCAGTGATCTTGCTATAGGAGCGGTGCTTGGCGAAGAAGATGGGAGAGTACTCATGTGGTGTATTATCAAGCAAAACCATGAATGAAGCACGAGGAGAATTATACCCTTCTGAGAGAAAGAGTTCTTTGCGATGGTATATGCCTTAGATAAATTCAGGCATACTTGGTTGGGGCGTATAGTCATTTTACGAATCATTCTACTTTGAAATATCTCTTAACCAAACAAAAATGCAAAAGCAAGACTCATCCAGATTGGGTTACCGTACTTCGGGGAGTTCGACTTGCAAATTAGAATGTCAGAAAGGGGTGGAAAAATGTGGTGGCGAGATCATCGTCGGAGTTAAGCATAGCCCACGACACTCACGGTCCACACAGTAATGATGAACTTCTGAAGAATCCACTAATGCGGTTGGAGAAAGCTCTCTGGTATGCTCACATTGCCAATTTCCTCGCTCACGGGAGAAATCCCGAGTGAGTGGAAAGGGCGAGGATAGAAATATTTCTTTGCTAAAATCCGCTCCTATTATTGGGAAGAACCTTTCTGTTAATCTTTGTGCGAGATCAAATCAATCGGGGAAATGTGCTGAGGAGGAGCAATGAATTTTAAACCATTGCCATGAGAGTGCCCATGATGATCATTTGCTTCGAGCAATGATGAAAGGTCACTCTGATCGGGTTTCTCACCTTCCTTATTGAGAAGCACACCAAATGTCTTGGAGTGTATGTGACAAATGCAACGAGAGCTTGGGGCTGTCTCGTAGATCATATGATGCCTTTGAACCCAATTTTAGTTGTTGAATTATTCGATGTGTGGGGCATCGATTTTATGGGACCTTTTCCCTCGTCATATGGCCATACGTACATTTTGGTGGGGGTAGACTATGTCTCCCGAATGGGTTGAAACTTGATTCCTACTGAGCTTGATGACCCGATGGGGTGGTAATTAAATTCTTGAAAGCCCGATATCTTTTCCGGGTTTGGGTCAGAAGCCATTATTAGTGATGGAGGAGGTTCTCATTTACGTAATAAACCATTTGAAAACCTCGCCCAGCTAAATATGGTGTGAAACACCATGGCCACCCCTTACGTCCTCAGACAAGTGGTGGTAGAACTTGCGACGGGGAGATCAGACGTTCTAATGAAGGTGGTAAGCTCGACGGAAAGATTGGTGTCGAACTACTTGATTCATTATGGGCTGGGACGGCTTTGAAGACAATCACGGGAATGTCCCCTTATCGATTGGTCTATGGTAAAAGGCATGTCACCTTCCCGAGTGGAGATCGAGTACAAAGCATGGTGAAGCGATTAAGAAGTTGAATATGGACTGAAACAAGGCGGAGTGAGGTTCCTTGATCTCGATGAATTGGAAGAAATACGGAATGATGCCTATTTGAATTCGAAGATTGCGAGGAAAAATCGAAAGATGGCATGATCGAATGATAACCGGAAGAATTTTAAAGGAGATCAGGTTCTTTTATACGACTCGAACTCCATCTATTTCGAGCTGACTCGAGTCACGATGGACCGGTCCGTTCATGGTCCAGCAGGCGTACAGCGGTTCGGTGGGTTTAATCAATCCGGATGATAACGGGGTGTTTAAAGTCCAATGGACGGAGGTGAAACATGTGGTGCGACGGGCGGCGGTGAAATTCTCTGGCTGGATCCTCCACAGACCCTCTGATCCTCGCGTACTTGAGGAGATGGTTAAAGGTAATTTCATGCTCCATTGTCTGGATGTTTCAAATTTTGTTTTCCTTTATAGTTCGTTGGTGCCCTAGCCTCACAAGGTAATTGTACATATCATGTTTTGTGCCTTTACTATATGTAAATGTTTTCTTTTCAATTGAGCAATTGAATTACTTTCTGATGGACAATTGAATTGTTCATGTTGGAAAATTGAATCCTTTATTTATCACACCTCTATGTTAGAGCAAATTCCATACTTGAAACAATTTTTGGTCACTTACAGGTTCCGGCATGCTCCAACGAAATTTCCTATCTTTAATTCACCTTGCACTCAGATTGTTCGATAGATTTGTGAAATTGTGTGCCTTCTTCGCTTTGCAAAGCCCAGGCCTTAGGTATGTTGTAACTAGGATGAGTTTGTGTACCTACGGAGTTGAAGACGATGTTGTCTTCAAGGAAAATAAAAGAAAAGCAAAAAGAAAAGAAAAGAAAATAAGAAAAGAAAAATAAAGTCTTGAAGTTTGCCTTGAAACGAAACGCAGTCAGGGGGTGTATGGCAGCCTTTGAAACCGATGCCACTAAGCCTTAATTGGTAGGAGTCATGAATTTTGTGTTACCGTTACATGGGTGGATGGGTAGAGTCTAACGAATAGTAGGTGCTTGATTTTTCGAAGTCATTTGGAGGTGGAAGCCTTTAGAGTTAGTGGTCATTGATCCTTTGGCTTGATGCCCCCAAACCTTGAGTGGTTGGGGAGTGCATCGGTGGGCCTTGCGTTACGACTGGTGAAATCGAATTTTAAGCATTGCGCCACCATTATAATTGAAAAAGAAAAGTGTAACTAGCCTTTATCTAGGTTGTTGACAACTTAAGGCCATGTCGATCTTGGGTTTGGGGGAGGTAGCAATTTGCAGTTTATTAGCTTAATGCGGTTACATAAGAATCATTAGACTTAGGTGGAAATTCAAGTTGAGAATTATGGATCAATATTGACCCAAATTGTTCTTGTATGGTTTTGATTCTTTCATATCAGTTCTGACTTTGATTTCAATTTCTCGGTTTAAGGTAATGTTTATATGTATATAAACCTTTTTGAATCACCAACCTTTTGCAAATCACCACATGCATCTCCTTTTTCTTTATTTTGCATTGCTAAGGGACTAGCAGATTTCGGTTGGGGGTGTGATTGTCTTTGAGTGCAATTTTGAACTCTACTTATTAGATGGGTTTGAGTGCTTTTGCGCTTTAATCATGTCATTTATACCCGATTGAAGTGTTAGTCTTCTTAGTAGCACTTATGCCATTTAGAGGGTATTTTGGTTGTTTTGCGGTATTTGTGCACTCTTGGAGTTCAATCTCAATACAAAAGGATGAATCATGATTTGGAATTCAAAGTCTCGACCATCAACCGACCCAAGAATCAATGAAAACAAAAGCGAAAGTGAAGAAAATTCGATGCAGTTGAAGGCAGGATGGCAGTGAAGGATCAGCAATGCGGGGAATTTTAAGCGCATAAGCTTCTTGAAAGTTTTCGCTAAGATTGCAAAAATTTAACCTTAGCGAAAATTTGTAACCTAAGCGAAAATGATGCCAAATTTCTAGACCACCTTAAATTTTGCTAGCACTGCTCCTTAGCGAAAATAATTGATTTCGTCACAAGAATTTTCTAGCCATTTAAATTTCGCTTAGCTAGCTAAATCGCTTCACCCTAATAGTTCTTTCTGCTTTCGCTTAGTCCCCGTTGGATTTCGCTAATTAGCTAAATTCTTCACTTAGCGAAAATTGATGCCTCACATGCTTTGTAATTAATGCCAAACCATTCAAATCCTGTGTTTTACTTAATCGTCTCTATAACTTAGCCAATTTCATAGGTTTTGGTATTTTTGCTGCCCCTGAGGTGGCCTATATAAGCCCCTCTGCTTTTTGTAACCTATAACAATTTTTGGAACAATTTGGAGGAGGAGAAGATATTTTGTAAGTTTTCATTTTGTAAATAAAGTCTCGTATTTTTATTTAGGTTTTATTTTCCTCTCTTCTCTCTCCCTCTTCTTACTTCTTTCTAGCCAAGCCAAACACCCTCTCGAGGATGACAACTCAAGAGATACTTGGCTAAGCCTCTCCTTTTGAAGAGGAAGCTGAAGCTAGCTTGGTGGTGGGGCACATGCATGTTGTCCTCTTGTACTAAAAGCTGGTAGTGTATTTATGGCCCTTATATTCTCAAAACATGGTTGCATAACATCACTGTCATTAATGTGGCCAATACTCTCCATGCTTTAGATCCAAAGGTATATTCAAAGGAGAGAGGTACCGTGATTCTTTAGATGGTCTTACGAGCCTTTAAAATGATATTTATATGTCGGGTTTCTCAAATTAGGTTGTATAGTACTTTAATGTTATTGATTTGGCTAATACTTCCATGCTTTAGAATACAAAGGCATAATTAGTGATGATGTACCGTTGTTCTTAGATGGTCTTTACGAAATTCTCCTCGAGATGATATTGAATGTTAGGGTTTCAAACAAAGAAGGGGCCATAAACGATGCCACCGTATTGACTCAAATAGGAGTTGCTTCTCGTGGTGAGGTTTGCTAGTTAAATATAGGATCCTGCTATGCCATGGACTATAGGTTGCATGTCATAACGCGAGGGATAAAAACCCGGTGACACTTTGCTTGCCCTAACTTTGCCAAGTTAGTGACCTAATTCTTCAAAGTTAAC
Source organism: Tetrastigma voinierianum (assembly GCA_016808115.1). NCBI lineage: Eukaryota > Viridiplantae > Streptophyta > Magnoliopsida > Vitales > Vitaceae > Tetrastigma > Tetrastigma voinierianum. The sequence goes on along the minus strand of JAEQBH010001805.1, from coordinate 209,771 downwards.
TCTTTTCTCACCTTTTACTTTCGCTTATACCCTCTTTCAAACCATTCCTAATCGCTTTTGAAACACACATCCAAAGAGTCCAAATAGAAAGCTCTTATCTTCACAAGACTTATGCAACCATTTTTAGGATGAAAACCCATCCCCGTGTTCGACCCTAGACCACTATACTGCAGTAGCTTCTGACTACGGCAGTAGTAGGAACTTAGGTGTATATAAATTTTGTTGATTTTAGCTCAGCCTACTGTGGCACGAATCAACTAGCCATCTACATATGTCAGATAGCAATTCAATCATAAAGAGTATCCCAAAGAAATAGGGATCAAATGTAAACTTTGAGATTTCTCTCCTTGTCTAACTAGTAGTGCATGTGCCGACTACTAATAGACATCTACATACCGAACTATCCCATTCGTTCTTTTCCCAAACCCCTAAGGTTATGCTTTCTAACCCTAGTGATCCTCTTTTTCCATATAAACTTTACCATGTATATTATTCACATAACACACAACACACAATCATGTAGCATATTAAGCACCAAACATGAAATGCACAATGAATGGAAAGGTTCACTTCATCCCATCAAGCCTTGCAATCACATATTCATGTCTCGACAACACCAAGTCATGGCTGTATCGTATCCCATCAAGCCCTAGGTTATCGTACACCTATGCTTTGATACCAAGTTGTGACACCCCAAAACCCAAGGGTCCCATTGATTACCCATCAACCCGTGGAAATACATGTGGATATTGAGTGACCTCGATACCATGTCATCATGTCCCATTCATCGAGATCCATTTATATATATATAAACAAAAAAAGAATGACCACTTCGGGCCCATTCCTCCATATTTATTTACAAACCAGCAAGACTATATTAGCAGTAGTCCATTTCAAGTTTAATTACACTCCTTTACATAAAATACACTTATGAGTTCAATTTCACTCATCAACACATTTATTCATATCAAACACCCATTTCACATTTTACAAAAACTAATCACAAAGTCACAAACCGGCTTTCTTCTCTCTTATGGCTCCAAATGAGAACCGCCCATCGGTGCATTTCCCACACTTGAAATGTTATCCCATATAGGGTAAGTCACGCCTAGTAAAGAAAATTCTTACAACGACTACTCCCCACCTAAGTGCACATGCAATGTTCACCTTACATTCACGTCAACAATTCCAAACAAGATATGCAATCCTAGGTTGGAATTCTATATGTCATGCCATGAAATGAGATAAGACTCACTCATGCACCATGCCCGAGTCCTTACCGACTCCCACCACAAAATGCAGTGTCAATGTGTGATAAAACCTATCATTTATAGATTACATCTAATGATCATTTTACAAAACAAATTCATTTTTTTTCAAACCAAAAGTTTTTTGGATGTTATACCTCAATGATCATTGATATACAAAACTCATATGTCTTTTGTGGGCAGTGAATTTTCGTCCCACCTCATAGCCTCGTATCGCCTTCCAATACTTTTGAGACTTTCACCAGAGTGTCCGGAACCATTCCGGGTCTTTTCACCGAGGGAGTATCTAGCCCTTCTTTGCTATTATCACAAGTTTTCTTAATGCTTATCTAATAATGAGACTCGCTGACTCGTCCAATCCAGACCGAGCCCACCCAATCAAACACCAAATGTAGTGTTGATTTTCAACCATGCACTAACACCCATGAGATGCAATGTCCCCGTACATATGCAATGTAATGCGTCATTGTGTGTTATATCATGCCACATATATAATGAATGCTACATGGACAACATAATCAACACCACTCACTGAGTGTCACGGACAATCACATCATATGCATATGACTTCCATACATCAATTCATTCATGTCAATAAATTATGCACACATACTTTAACATCAACATATAATGTGTCATTCCATGTTCAAGCAATGACACACTCACAATCAAGCCATGTAATAGCCACTTTTCACGTATAAACTCATCACATGCCAATACATTAATGGACCCATATTGACATCCAAACATGTCACTACATTGTCAAGTAATGACACTCTCAAACCGATCATACCATGGTCTCAAAGCAAGCCACAAGAAATCACAAACCGGGCCACAAAAATGACCCTAAACAGTTTCATAAACACAGCTCCCAATGCACACAGACTCGCCTAGCGTAGCCTCCTTCCTCCTAGAGAAGTACATCCACCTAAAGAGCAAAGCCCCGCCTTGTGCTGCATCTAGAAACTCCACAAAACCCATCCTCTAGCTCACCTAGGCGGACCCCTTCGCCTAGGTGAACACTTCCTTCTCCTAGACGAGGATCCTTTCCTTCCTAGGGAAGCCTCATGTCCTTACTTAGGCGAAGGATGCCCAATAGGAAACTCGAACATGCACCTATTTCCAGCCCAACAATGGAAAATAAGCTAAGGTAGGAAGAAGCCCTACCTCTTGGAGTGTAATAGAACCATTAGGAAGCCTCGTGGACACTTCCTAAACCCGAAACCTCGATTTCCATCAAATTTTTCTCTTGGATCTTTGGCGAAATCTCTCTTTTCTAGTACACACATGTAGCCCTCACCGAGTAGATAAACTTTCACTCTTGCCTCGCACCTGATACAAGTCCGAGGATCACAAAGAACCCTCGGGGCTCTCCTCTTTCTCTCTTCTCTTCTCTCACACGTACATAGTAGAAAAATGTGTTATTTCTGCCCTGAGTCCCTTTTTTCTAGAACTTAAATCGTGGCCCACGTCATGCCACATGTCCACACTTTACCCGGTCCGATTTTCGCCTCAAGCAACGATTCGGCCTCCCGTACCAAGTTTAAATTATTTTTTATAAATTTAACTTAAGTTATTTCCCAATTCTACTAGATTTCTATTAAAATTCAAGCTCGTAGTCAATGACATTAGTCCCTTAAAAACCTGAAATTTCGACTATCTCTGAATTCAACAAAATTCGTCTATGTAGCTAGATTTCTTGAGACGAATCCAAAGGTGAGTTCCGTTTTGTCATCCGAGATCTAGACATTTTTTAGGTTTTCAACCTACACTATAGAGGTAATTTACTATTTTTCCGTTTTGAAGAAAAATTCGATTTTTCCTGGGTTTTACATTCTCTCTCCCTCCTCCCCCTTAAAATAATTTTTTCCCCGAAATTCACACACATAAGTACATACAGTCACATGCATATGCAACAACCATTTCATATCCAATGACTAATAAAACATACCTTCATCCTTTAATAAGAAAGGATAGTTGGCACGCACAATGTCTTCGAGTTCCCATGTTGCCTCCTCCACTTCTCGGTGTTGCCACAACACCTTCAATTAGCCTCACGCCTCGCCGCAAACCTAATCCTAGCTATCCATGATAATGCACCCAGCCCTTCCCCGGTTTCTATCAACATCAACAACAAGCTCGCCCCAATCCACTACATGAGTCAGATCTGGAGTATACTTCCGGAGCATGGAGACATGGAATACCGCATGAACACTCGATAAACTTGGCAATAATGCCAACCGGTAAGCAATCGTACCTACCCTCTCGAGTACCTCGAAGGGCCCAATATACCTTGGCAATAGCTTTCCCCACTTGCCAAACCTAACCACTCCTCTCTTAGGCATTACCTTCAAGAAGACATGATTTCCAACCTCAAACTCTAGGGGTCGATGCCGCCTGTTAGCATAGCTCTTCTACCGACTCTGAGCCATGAGAAGACACTTCCATACCAACTCCACCATCTCAGAGGTATCTCTAACCAAATCCGAACCCATGGTGGTTCTCTCTCCTACCTCCGTCCAACAAACTGGAGATCGACATAGCCTTCTATATAGTGCTTCACAGGGTGCCATCTGTATGCTTGCCTGATAACTATTGTTGTAGGCAAATTCCACTAAGGGTAAATGCTCTTCCCAACTACCCTTGAGATCAAGGATGAATGCCCGTAACATGTCCCTCTCTGACTGACCGTCCGTCTAGGGATGAAAGTTGTGCTCATCATCAACTATGTCCCCATGACTCGTTGGAAACTCTTTTAGAAATGAGTCATTAACCTGGGATCCCGATCCAATACTATAGACACTGGCACTCCATGTAATTGGACAATATCCGGTACGTACAACCAGTAGAATTCTTCTAAAGTGAAGGTCATCTGCAGAGCTAAACAGTGTGCCGACTTCGTAAGCTAGTCCATTACAACCCACACTGTGTAATGCCCTCGCGATGTCCGTGGAAGTGAGTCACAAAATCCATTGTGATATGCTCCCACTTCCACTCAGCTACCTCCAAGGGTTGGAATAATCTTGTTGGCCTATGGCGCTCAGCCTTGACCATTTGACACGTATCGATGAACGAAATCCTCAACGTGTTTCTTCATCCCACCCCAATAATATTGGCGACGAAGATCATGGTACATCTTCATGCCACCTGGATGCACTACAAAATGGGAACAATGGAACTCCTAGAGGATCTCCTATCTTAGATCTAGCGACTAGGGAACCATAACCCGTCCCTTATACAAAAGACTACCATCTATGTGTACGCCCAAATTTCACACCAGACTGACTGCACTTATCCCAATGGACAATATCTCTTTGTCTTATCCATTGAACTCGATCACTCTGCTAAGTAGGGAAGGCATAGACATTAAGCTCCCCAAAGTACCCTGAGCCTGATCCCTTTAGTGGCCACCCTCTCGAACCCGTCTCACACCCCAGCATCCCGCACTCCCGAGCTTCACACTCAGCCAACACTCCGCGGACTCTCGGGCCGAGTGCGCATCAGCCCACCACATTTGCCTTGCATCGGGATGGTAACGGTGAAGTAATAATCCTCTGGGGAGCACCCATCCACCTACGCTGCCCCATGTCGAGGTCCAACAGGTCAAATGTGTTTAGACTCTGTGGTCCAAAAACACCTCGAACTACTCTAATCGTATAATAAGTACATTAAGCCTTAAGGAAAAGACAATGGCCGCCAACTCCATGTCATGTGTAGGGTAACTCTGCCCATGGTTCTTTAACTACCGAGAACCATAAGCCACCACTCTCCCGGACTGCATCAAAACACATCCAAGTCCATCCTTTGAGGAATCACAATACACTATATACTTCTATCCCCTCTCTAGAACTATGAGAATAGGAGCTGAAGTAAGCCTTCTCTTTAATTCCTAGAATGCCCTATCACACAAGTCATTCCACTCAAACCTAACCTCCTTCCAGGTCAATCTCGTCATAGGTGCAGCTAATGAGGAGAAGTCCTCAATGAACCTTTTATAATACCCTGCCAATCCTAAGAAACTACGTACCTCGAAGACTGACTTTAGGAGCCCAATTCATAATTGCCTCAACCTTCTTCGGATCCATAGATACACCCGAAGCCGATGCCACATGCCCCAAGAATTTCACCTCAGTAAACCAAAATTCACACTTACTAAATTTGGCACGCTTCCCATGTCATTGCCTCCAAGTTCCTTGAGGCTTTAATCCAATCCCACCATACTTGGGATTCACCCTCTAGTTGGAATGCAGCTAGCCTTATCCTTGTGGCATCGAAGGTGCTCTCCATAACCTCTAAGATCTCGCGCAACTCACGAACCAAGGATCGCCCCACGGCCCCTCATCTCTTGAAGGTCGGAGGAGGATTTCTCCTCATCTTTAAAACCTGAGGTTACTCGCCCTAGCCCATAGTTGCACTAGCATGCAATGGTGGTAGCCACAACACTGGTGATGCGCAATGGTAAGAAGCCACAACATCAATGTTCTCCCATGAAGGCTCGGCTTCGGCCAAAGGTCAGGTGGTCGTCATTACCCCGCCACCGCCTCGACGCCCTTCCCCGACTAGCTTACTCCAAATATGTCAGATAGCAATTCAATCATATAGAGTATGCCAAAGAAATAGGGATCAAATGTAAACTTTGAGATTTCTCTTCTTGTCTAACTAGTAGTGCATGTGCCGACTACTAATGGACATCTACATCCCGAACTATCCTATCCGTTCTTTTCCAGAACCCCTAAGGTCATGTTTTCTAACCATAGTTTTCCTCTTTTTCCATATACACTTTACCATGTATGTTATTCACACAACACAGCACACGATCATGTAGTATATTAAGCACCAAATATGAAATATACAATGAATGCAAAGGTATAGACCCATGTTCATCAAGCCCTAGGTAATCGCATACCTATGCTCTAATACCAAGTTATGCTAGTATCAGATCCCATCAAGCCCTAGGTTATCGTACACCTATGCTCTGATACCAAGCTGTGAAACCCTAAAACCCAAGGGTCCCATTGATTACCCATCAACCAGCAGAAATACCTGTGGATATTGAGTGACCCCAATACCACGTCATCGTGTCCCATTCACTGGGATCTATTTATATATATAAAAAAAATAATGACCACTCCGGGCCTATTCCTCCTTATTTATTTACAAACCAGCAATACTATATTAGCAATAGTCCATTTTCAGTTTAATTACACTCCTTTACATAAAATACTTTTAAAATGTGTTCAATTTCACTCATCGCTTTAATTTATAAATCCAGAATAGATTCGCTAATGTACACAAAGTAATCTTAGTACGACGAGCTTACATATGCGACCAAAAACAGGCCACTTTGCGACGTTTCGCCTGAAATGTTATCGCGCTAGGGTAAGCCCGCGCTGTGGAAAATTCTATAGAGCTACTCGGCTAAGTGCATACGATGTTGCGCCGCATTCGCGTCAACAATTCCAAACAAGATATGCAATCCTAGGTTAGAATTCTACATGTCATGCCATGAAAGGAGATGAGACTCATGACTCATGCACTATGCCCAATCAGATTCTGAAGCCTCGACATAGCAGGAGTCCTTCACAGGCTCCGCCTGAAATCACGTGTCGATATGCAGTAAAACCTATCATTTATAGATTACATCAATGATCATTTTACAAAAAAAAAAAAAAAATCATTTTTTCAAGAGCCCAAAGCTTTTTAGATGTTACACCTCAATGATCATTTATATCTGAAAACTCATGTGTCTTTGTGGGTAGCGGTTTTTCGGGGATCCATGGAAACTACTGCCAGATACGCCACATTTTTACTTTCTTTGCAGTAGGTAATCTACGAACCAGTCTTGGTCTTTCACAGAAAATATCTATTCCCTTCTTGCTGTGCAACTTCAAGAGTTTTGTTTGTCGTTTTGGTTTCAGCCAGTGCGACTGTTGGACTTTGTCAAACGATGCAGAAACCCGCAATCAAACACCAAGCCTTGTTGTTGATTTTCAACCATGCACTCACACCCATGATATGCGATGTCCCAGTGCATATGCAATGTAATGCGCCGTTGCGTGTTATATCATGCCACATATATAATGAATGCTACATGGACAACATAATCCACACCACTCACCGGGTGTCACAGACAATCACATCATATGCATATGACTTCCATACATCAATTCATTCATGTCAATATATTATGCACACATACATCAACATCAACATAAAACTTGTGGGCCATGTTCAAAGCAATGACCTGCTTTGACAAATCAAGCCATGTAATGGCTACTTTTCGCATATAAACTACCGTATGCGATACATTCTAATGCACCATATTGACATCGAACATGTCACACATTGTCAAGTAATGACACTCTCAAACCGATCATACCATGGCCTCAAAGCAAGACACAAGCAATCACCAGTGACCCCTGGCGACCTAAAGCAAATGCATAAACACAGGCCTCAATGTAATCACGGGCTGCCCTAGGCGTGCCTTTGCCTTGTGGCAAAGCCTGCTAGGCGGGACCAAATAACACAAAACCCATCTCGGGCTGCCTGGCGACCCATTCCTGTCTCGTGGACCCCTTCGCTTGGGCAAGCATATCTTTCCTTTGAGCGAAGACCCCTTTCTTCTGGGAAGCCCCATGTCATACCTAATCAAAGAACGGTTCGCTAAACGAGGACACGACGGGAAGCTTCGAACATGCACCATTTCCATTTACAAAAAATGGAAAATAAGCCAAGGTAGGATGAATCTCTACCTCTTGGAGCGTAACAAAACCGTTCGGAAGCCTCCTGGACACTTCCTAAACCTGAAACCTTGATTTCCCCCAAATTCCTCTCTTAGATCTTTGGCGAAATCTCTCTTTTGTTGTACACACGTGTAGCCCTCACTGAGTAGATGAACTTTCACTTTAGCTCAATGGTCAAACCAAAATGGTCAGGGATCCTTGAAGAATCCCTTGGCCCTCCTCTTTCTCTCCTCTCTTCTCTCACACATACACAGCAGAAAAATGTGTTATTTCTACCCTAAGTCCCTTTTGTCTAGAACTTAAATCGTGGCCCACGTCGTACCACGTGTCCACTCACTCAGGTACGATTTTTGGCTCGAAGCAACCTATTCCATCTCAGTTCAAGTTCAAATTATTTTCTATGAAATTAACTTAATTTATTTCCCAATTTACCAAATTTTCATAAAAATCTTGTTTTTGGGAGTCACTGGACATCAATCCCCCTGTAAAATGTGAAATTTCGACTATCTTGGAATTCAACGAAATTCATCTACGTAACTAGATTTTGGGAGATGAATCCAACAGTGAGGTTCGTTTCATCATCCGAGATCTAGAAAATTTTCAGGTTTTCAACCTGCATTGTAGCGGCAATTTATTGCTTTTCCATTTTTCAGAGAAATTCGATTTTTCCTGGGTTTTACACATATTAAGAAACATAAAGCCACGTAATATCGAGAATATATCTCCTCGATGCTATCAAATATAACATAGGTCGTTCATGCTAAGACATGTTTTTTTTTTTTTAAGAAGGAGAGAATCTACTCACGTGTGAAGTAACTATTGTGGTAATGCTCGATGCCTTGATAATGAGTAGTGTTTATTCTCATTATTGAGAGGGAGTGTGGGGGCGAGTAGGAGTCCAAATATCGTTGCATGGGAAATAAGGAAAGCTTATTTCCATGTTTTACTATGAGAGGTGGGAGAGGCGGTTGTTGAAGTAAAGAGTCTTGTACCATATAAGGAATCAATATTGTAACCCTAATTGATATATAATTTAGAATTTACCACATCCCAAGCTTTACCTTCACGACGTAAAGGCTTTCTGACTTTTAACAATCTCTTGTGTCTGTGCATCTTTCTTTGGGTTAATCTCATGTTTTTTATTTTTATCAAAATCACCTTTAGTAGATTCCGGTCAGACAGTGTTACATCACTTGATGCAACAACTGATAAATCACTGTCAAAACAAACAATTTTTATTTTTCAATTGGCATCAAAGGGGGTCACTCTAAGTTATTGAGTGAGATCCAAGGATTATCTAACTGTTTTGTCTCAAAGTATTGTCGGTTAGTAAAGGAGAATTTGTTCTTATCTGTGAAGATGAAAGGTACCTTCCCTCAATACACAAATATGATTTATGCCCCTAACCTCTTCAATGCTTCTCATAAAATAAGTAGAAATCAAGGAGCTAATCTTGATGCAAAAAACAGATACCTAAGGATCCAATGCATGAAATGTGAAGAGTATGGACATATTCAAGCTGAATGTGCTAACACATGGAGTGATGACGAGTATAAAGCATGCAATAAGGGAGAGGACTTATGCAATGAATCAGTGGCACAAGTCAATCTATCTGTAGTAGAACAGTGTTCAAGTGATCCAACAATATCTACATTCGGTCCACCAGTTTATCCATTAACCTATGAGTCACCTACTTCAATGACTGCACTATAAATCTCACCAAATAAGATCCAATCTTTCAAATTTGATCCACCTAATATTATCCTTTAGTCTTCCTTATCCATCTCATAGAATATCAGCTTTTGATCTTCAAAATATTCACTCTAGATTTGCATAATATTGGCCTTAAATCCGTGTTGACCAAATATGATAAGTAGTGTCACACAGCTTGATCTATCTCGTGTGACACTAAATATGGTAAGTAGTATCACACATCGTGATCTACCATCTCATGTGACAATAAACCAGACATCAGTTTTTTGACATTGGAAAGTACTTTGAAGTTATTTTTTACCTTAAGAGTATGACAAGAAATATCTACATCATATATAAAAGTGATACAATTGTTTTTTTAAATTATCTGGTATAGCATTCAATTGAAAAAGACGTTTGCATTACTTGGCAAACAAAGATGGTATTTATTTAGAATATTGCAACATATAATAATTTGCATGCTTTATTGGCTGGCAATATTATGATTTTTACTACAATATTCTATTATTTCATAGAACTGATGTCGGCACCGATAATATTTGGAATACTATTGTTACTCGCGTAAATCCGAGCAATAAAAAGTGCACTAGTTCAAGTTTTCTTGGGTTTCGATGATGATATTGTCTCTCGGAGTCTCTTCTCTTCAGAGCAGCTAGCAAACCTGCAAGGGAGCAGACACGATCAGCTGCACCGTATACCAGATTTCTTTATGGTCAACAAAATTATAAAAAAAAATGTCAGGGGATCTCCTTCAATTTGTTTCATTCTATATGTACCTTTGGAGCTTCATTCATTATAGTGCCACCAATTTCAACACGGCTCGAGAGACCAGTCTTCAAGTTCACCCTTGAAACTGGTTTCTTCAGCAACCCTTCTCCGATTTTCACAAGGTCGTCCAAGTTCTCGCCCAGTTATGATATCAACTTCAAAGCATCTTTTCCACGTATTGTATCATCTAATTTGGCATAGTTGAAGCATATAGTCAGCTGAACATGAAAGGTTTAAACCAAAATTGGCCAAATGAAAACATGAGCATGTATATATAGGAGCTATCATACTTAGATTCGGAGGTAGTTGTCTTCAGAATGAAGGGCTTGGAAAACCGTGGAGTGCTAAAATCAACCATATCTGCACTTTGCTTGCATAAACATCCACCAATGGAAATTGGAACCACCATGAAGTAGCCAACCCAAAACCCCCCATTTGGCTGCCATTTCAGCACTGTATTTGTTTTCCGACTTTGGAGAGCAAGTGCCTACGGAGATCACTAGAAAGCGGCCAAAGTCCATTGGCTTAGTCGGGAGGAAATTTGGGTTTTTGTCAAAAACCTGTTTTGTTACTTCGCTTATGGCAAGTAAAGTCTGGATCATGGTGTCCAAAGAAGAAAAAAGACAGGTTAATGTTTAAATAATGACGACTATTTGTTATATATTTATTTTTTTAATTTTAAGTAGTAATCATATTAATTACCGGATTAATTATTTGCGGCAACACCACCATCAATAAGATTGAATTGCTGCATATTTCCTAGTTCGTCTGGGGTTTCAAAGTAATGAGCAGGAAGATAGGTTGGTGCTGCAGAGCTACCAAGGCATATGTCAGCCAGTGGAGCATCCAAATTTGGGCTTCTTTTCACCTGCATATATGAGGTTAATTAAGATTTCGTTTTTTACATGCATGTTTAATTGATTAATTCTAAGTATCATAGCCCTTGTTGTAAAAAAAAAAGTACCATAGCCCTTAAGATAAATCTATAAGCAAACCACAGGTAGAAATCTAGAGAGAGAGAGCAACCTCATAGGAGGAGAAAATGGTTGGCTGCAAACTCTTGATATCAAAAGTTGGAATAACCACATTGGTCAAGGTCTCATGCAACCAGGTCCCTCCTAGTTTCTCCTTTATGATGGTTTTGAGATATTTCCCGTTGTATTTTGGTCCAATTATTGGTCTCAATATGCTCATGATCCAGCCAAAAATACCACTGCCATAAAAATAAATTGCCCCTGTTACTCTACGAAAAATTCAACATGTAATCCTAGCTAGGTTTTCACATAGCACATGAATCGATCTTCAAAATAGATCAGTCAGTCAAATGTTGAGTATATACCTTGCCTGTGGAAAGATTTAGCCATGTCTAGATAAAAGGCCTGATATCTTTGGCTGCAAATAGAGGACGCTTCTGATCATCCGGAGCAGTGAGCATAGCAGTCACCAGACCACCTGTGCTTGTTCCAGCAATCACGGCGAAGTAGTCTGCTATCCTTGCATCTTCACCATCCAGCTCCTGATTTTCAACATTGTATGTATATGTATTGTTCTGATCAGTGTTACCTCAATCCATTATCTTAGGAGTTCACATTCTTTATGACATTCTATACAAGGATTGAAAAATTAGTATTTGGATCGCAAATTGTTAATTTTTTAAATAAGGGTAGTGGTAACATTTAATCATTTTTAAATAATAAAATACTCTAAGAACCCTACTTCGATAGAGAAGAATTATATACAAGAACACATAATCTTAAATAATTTATACCTGAAGATGTGATTCCAGGCGAGCGAGGATAGTTGCAGGGATGATGCCCCTGATACCACGTCCATCAATACTAAGAATGGTAACAAGGTTACCATCACGTGGGGGCTGGATTTGACGCAAGACTGAGTTCTCCATATTATGAATGGTGGATAGTGTGCAGGCCTTGAATAAGAACAAGCTGTGAAGAACAAGAAAAGTGCTAAGGCACCAAGAAAGATGGGATGATTATGATGAGAAGAAAGAAACTAAACTCAAAGTTGTCTTAGATCTTGGTGTTGGATTGCAACGTTCATAAGCCATTCATAGGGAAATCCCGCATCAAGGCGTGTACTATAGAATGATAAGGATTTTAAAATTAAGAAAATTCGAGGAACATGTGATGTCCATGGAACAATGTTGTATCTCTTGAGATTGCGAAATTTCCTATATTTTTTTGAAGATACAGAATTACGTAGCATTTGTGACAACTTATAATTGACTAGCTAGTATGTAATGAGATACACATGTAACATGCTTATCAATTCTGCTTCAAACAAGAACTCCCCATTCCTTGATCGTCTTTTAGCACGTGGTTAACTGACTCCAACAAATTAACAATAGTATATTAATGCTTATCAGTCATCTTAATTGGAGAATGTTTTGGCACGCCCAAACTCTGTCGTGGGCATCAAGGAATTATCAACTTCATTTGTTTGTTTGAACTGTGATGTATGACCTACAACTTGTCCCAATTGTTATATGATTTATATGAAAATAAAGTCTGAGCTTGCTGCTTCTTTGAGGGTAGAATGCATGCCATGTAAAGTTCTTTCTTCCTTATCCATATATCTGTCATGGAAGAGAGTCATTCATAATTATTTTCCTGTAATTTGATTGATTACTATTGCTTTGCATTAAATGATGAAGCTCTTTCTGTACAGAAGATTGTTTTAAAAATGTGTAACATGCTTGTTAGATCAATGGGTCAATTGTTAGGTAAGTACTCATCTTTTCCTAGTTAAATATTTGATTAATAGTTAAGCCTTATCCTAATCTACCATATAAGGACAATGATACTGGTCAAAAAATAAAGAAGGATGCAGGCATTCTGAGTATTTTAAGCACGTATTAAAAACTAAATAAAGGTACAGCATTGAACATGCATATTATGGTTATGCTTACAACAATGATTGTTTTGATCTTATATATATAATGGTACCAAGAACCTGGACAAATCGACCTTTTGGTCATTACATTCACGGCATCATGTCTACATGTATATGTATGCGAGAGAGGTTATAACTTATAATATATGGGGAGAGAGAGAGATTATATACAACATTTAATTTGCATGCATTATTCGTTTCCAGTGTTATTAATTTTCATTCTAATATTTTATTGACTTGGGTGGTGCCTAGCTATCCGAAGAGGCTGCATTAGTGCCTAGCGATTCCCCATCACTAGAAAGCCAAGATATTAATATTTTTGTGTTTGTGTCGCTTTTATATATGCTTTGAAACTATCTATCCTTACATCTAAATTATTTATTTTCCCTCGTTGTAATAGTTTTTTTCATAATTCCCCATCACTAGAGAGCCAAAATATTAATATTTTTGTGTTTGTCGCCTTTGTATATGCTTTGAAACATCTATCCTCACATCTAAATTATTTATTTCCCCACGGTAATAGTTTTTCATATTAAAGTGATTCACATAAGCCAGTTTTTAATCTTGAATTTAAGAAGGGATAATGTAATAGTGAAAAATGAAAAGGAAAAATAATGAGTACTATATATACCCAGATGATGATGGAGTGCTGTTGCACCAGAGCTGATTGGTTTGAAGATGTAGGCACTAAGCTTAGATGGTCCATTTCGGCTAACTACCACTGTATCGGACGGTCCTACTGATAAGTACAAATTAAATATGATGAATTATATTCTTTTTAAGTATACAAATATGGTAAAAGAAAAAACTCATTTTATCTCCACTTTCTCTTCTTTCTTCTCTAGCCACTCTTTCTTAAGTAAGAAGTAGTGATTTTCAACTATTTAAGGCTTAAAATCACTCATCTACACATCTTTTATATAGTTTATCTCTTAATAAAATTGTTATTTCATAAGGATTTAAGTATTTTCTTGTTTTTTGTGTTATCGTCTTCTTATTACGGCGTTTAGTTTGTCGTCGGCTTGTTAAGATATGGTGTTTTTCATTGTCTTGTTTCGATTCTTTATTTGTGTGGAAGTGATTCAGATAAACAAAACAAATTCGATCAACTCAAGATATTAGATTATGATTGTCGTATGGTGGAGAACTAAAGTCATAGATATTTTAGTCACTATAATATCAAATTTACAAGCTTAATTTATATCGATTTATTATGGTATTAATTTGGATATTATTTTATCATTTATGGTTTTTAGTAATTTGTATTTTGGATCTATTGATCTATTACAAGTTTGAATTAATAAAATTATTTTTTCTTTAAAAAAAAAATACAAATATTGTAATATACATGTTATCTATTATATAAAAAATTAATCAAAATAAGAATAACATATTATAAAATAATGATATAATTATAAATAAAATTATCTATATTTTAAAATAACGATACTTATAATTATTATTTTTATATTATTTATTTAGATTTTTTTTTTCTCAATATCTCTATGAATATAGATCAAAATTTATCTCGTCAATGTTTTATCAAAATGGTTACCAATATTTTTCCATTTATCTACAAATCCTAAAGTATCAGTTTGGTTTTATTTTGTTAGCTTGTTAGTGTGGTAGTGGGTGGCTGGTTTGGGGTTAACTAACCATTTCATTAAAAGTAAACCTATCATCGGCTCGATTTGTTATTTATATAAACAAGAAACCTAACCATAAACATGATTAACCGAATCTTCGGTTAACCATTTTTTTGGTTAACCAGAATTAAAATTTTTTTTATAATTTCATAATTGTATATTAAAGTTCAAATTCTAATAATTACTATAAATACAATAAAAATGTAACAAAAAAATTAATAAATTGTTATCAATTCATTTGCAATATCATGACACTTAGTTCATTTATAATACATCCACATAATATATGAAATGTATGAGATTATATAATTTAATCACAATTTTTTTTAATCAGCCACATGTTTTAACAACTTCAATAAAAAATAAACTACATCCAAAATAATCATAACTTATATGCTTTGGTTTGACGAGATTAGATAGGTCCAAAGAGTGTCTTATATTATATATTGTTATATACTACTAATATAAGTATATAACCATGAAATCTAGTTTATAATGTCTTCCTCCAATTTCAAAAGCAAACATTATATCAAAATATTAATATAACCCGCCAACAACAAAATAATGGCAAACATAATAAATTCAAGTATTTTCCAAAATGATTATAGAAATTGACAAAAGGTCTTAAACTTCATATGTTTCAATTATAAATAATCATGACAAAATCCTTGTCAATTCAAAAGAATTAATTTTCAATTAGAAACATACTAAGATTATAAAATATATTTGTTATAGAAAAAACCAATATTGGTCAATTACTTTCATTTTCTTTAAATAAATAATATGAATTATCTAATTTTAAATAAATAATAATTTATTATCCATTTATGAATAAATAATAATTATGAATTATTTATTTATAAATAAATAATAATGAATTATCTATTTATAAATAAATTATCTATTTATAAATAAAGATAAAGAATTATCTAATTGTAAAAAATAAAAATAAATGATAAATGACTATTAAATTTGACTATATTATATAAAAATATAAGTATAACATAAATTTTTTACCCTAATTCTAAAAAAATTAAAAAAACGATTCTGGTCCGAATTTGGGTATTCCCAGTTTTAGACTAGACCAAAACCCGATTTTTTTTTTTTTTTGAATCAAAGATCGGATCACCCTTCTCCTAGATGGTCCGCCTCGATTTTTCGTCCTTCGAACGGTTTATAAACGACCCTAATGATGCATAATGAGGTTATCTAAAATTAAAATAATATTTTATTTTTTTAATTAAATAATATTTTGTTGAATCAATATGTTGTTCTATATTTTACCTAAAAAACTTTTTACTTATACGATATAATAAATTTAATTACACTAAAATTTAAATTGAAAATTGAAAATTATGGAACTTTAAACGTTAATGAAATAATTATTAAACATAGACCCAAGTATTAAATGAGGGTTAGTTTTCCTGGAGAAAATAATTAGTATTAGTTAAAGATGATAAATACAAATGTTATCATTCGTTAATCAAGATTTTGAAAGGATAATTTACGTAATAAGTTTGTATGTATTCATTCAAATAAATATTATAATATACTTATATTTTATGTATAAAAGACATACATTATATTATTAACCACTTGAATATTTATTATTATTATTTATTATATATTATAACAATTTTTGAAGTATTTAATTCGTGAAAATTTTTAACTCTTTATCAAATAAAATATTCACTTACAAAACCATTGTCAGTAAATAGAGACAATATTTAGTAAAAGATATCTGCTAGTACCGCCATGAAATACAATAGGTGATTTAATATGGTCTAAAATATAGATAAAACATTATATTTTTAGAAAGGAGGAAGAATTTCATGGGGGAAAATTAAGATTTTCCTAGATTCATGTTTTGTTGAAAGTTTTTATTTTTGTTGCAGCTTGGCACCCTCAAGAAAAATGCCCTAAACTTTCCTACCATAACTTTTGGTGACAAAAATATCAATTTCGGTGACGAAAATATCAATTTCATTGGAAAAAAGTTTTCAATAAACTATTTTAAATAAGAAAATTCTAAAATTTTAGAATTTTGTCAGGAAAAATGATATTAAGAAATGAATTTGTAATTTGTCCCTAAATTTTGGTGGGGAAATGCATGTTTTCTGAGAGTATATGAATATTAAAGTGGAATTATATTGATTAATATCAATACCACTTTTGTAAGATTATATATAGATCAACATTTTCGTATAATTTAAATTCCATATATATATTCCTTACAAGGTATATATATATATATGGAATTTAAATTATACGAAAATGTTGATCTATATATAAATTTATTTTCATAATATATATTATATACATTATATTTTATAATTTTAGTATAATATTTATATTTTTTATTTTTCGATTGGTTAATCGAAACCACTGTTTTTGTATTTTATAAATCTAAACCTAAACTGAAACCGATTATTGTATAAAGTAAAAACTAAAACCGAACCAATCAATTCAGTTAACGTATTTTTTTTTATTCGGTTTCGGTTTGGTTTCTCAGTCGGTTTGGTTTCTTAGGTTTTTTTGCCTACCCCTAAGTGTAGGAGTCACTTAAGAAATAAAAAATCAAATTAACTGTGCCGCTTTTATCCCATTTTCCATGATAATAATTGGTCCATAGTTGCTATGGATGCTTAGGGCATACAAAGACTAAGTGTAGTAAGATATATGATCATCCTATTGGGCCAATTGTAAAACCATACGAGCCATGGATGAGGGCTACCAACGCCGTTTTCAAACAAAGGGTGCAAGGAGAGTGTGCTTCCACGTGCACAAAGAAAGGAGAAGGTGGGGTTGGTTTCTAACGTGGATGCGATAGAAATGATATCGGATACGCCAACAGCCCGGTTAAGATTAATGCCTAAAGTGCAATTTGAACCCTATATTAGATAGGTTTTATGTTTGCATTAATCATGTCATTTATACCAATTGAAGCGTTTCTACTTTCAAGAACACTTACGCATTTAAAGGGTATTTTTGGTTGTTTTGTAGGTATTTGTGCACTCGAGTTCAATTCAATACAAAGGATGAATCATGAAGTTGGAATTCAAGTCTCACCATCAACCAAATTTCTAGAATCAATGAGAAAACCAAGGCAAAGTGAAGAAAATTGGATGCAAAGCTTGAAGGTAGGATGAAAGCTGCTCAAGGATCAACACCTAGTAATTTTCTATAGTTTCTTAAAATTTCAGCCTTTAGCTTAAATTCGCAACCTTTAGCGAAAAACACCAAATTTCGCTGCATCTATCCTTAAATTCCCTCGCTTAGGCACCACTCTGAATAAATAACTGATTAAGACACAAGAATTTCACATGGTTAAATTTCATGAATAGCTAAATTGGCCATCCTTAGCTTAGTTTCATAAGCTAGACTGTACTTCAAGAAGAGCTTAAATTTTTGCAGCTCAAATAAAAATTGATGCCCTTGGCCATGTTTTGTAATTAATGCCAAACCGACTCAAACTTGGTGTATTACTAATTGTCTCATAACTTAGCCACTTTATAGTATTTTGGTATTTATATACTTATATTATGTTCTCTTGTTTTGTAACCTATAACAATTTTTGGAACAATTTGGGTAGAATACTTTGTAAGTTTTTATTTTTGTACATAAAGTCTTTTATTTTAGGTTTTGCTTTTATTTCTTTTCTCTCTTCTCTCTCTTCTTCTCTCCCTCCTTTCTCGGCTGCCAAACACCCCTCTTGAGGATGACAACTCAAGAGATGCTTCAAGGCCTCTCCTTTCTTTCGGGGCATGGCGAGCTTAGCTTCACGCTGCATGATAGCATGTTGTCCTCTTGTACTAAAAGCCACAGTAAAATAGATTTACGGCCCTTTTATATTCTCAAACATTTGGTTGCATAAATATCAACGTTATCGATTTGGCCAATACTTTCAATGCTTTAGGATCAAGCATATTCAAATTTATAAGATCATGATTCTTTAGATGGTCTTTACGAGCCTCCTCGAGATAATATTTACATGTTAGTGGTTCTTCAAATTAGTGGTTGTTAACATTTACTGTTATTATTTTACTAATACTTTCCATGCTTTAGGATACAAAGGCACAGTGAGAGATGCAATCATGGCTCTTTAGATAGTCTTTACGAGCCTCGAAATGATACTCTAATGTTAGGGTTTTAAAAGGGGCCAGAACCCATGCTACCAGATGATTCAAATAGAGCCGTCACTGGGTGAGGCTCACTAGTTAAATATAGATCCTAAGTATGCCATGGACTACAGGTTGCATGTCATAACGAGGATAAAAACTCCAGAGACTTGTTTGCCCTAACTTGCCAAGTTAGTGACCTAATTTCTTCAAAGTTAACTTTTCACCTTTTTAACTTTTCAGTTTTTACAATTATCGCTTTTCAAACCATTCCCATCGCTTTTGAAACACAACCAAAAAGTCCAAATAGAAAGCCTCATCTTTCGTGCACTTATGCAAATCATTTCTAGGATGAAAACCCATCCCCGTGTTCGACTCCTTAGACCACTATACTGCAAAGCAGAGTTTGACTACTATAGCAGTAGGAACTTAGGTGTATATAAATTTTGTTGATTTTAGTCAGCCTACTGTGGTGCACGAATCAGCTGGGGCTGGCTATGATGAAAAGGATAAATAATTTGTTCACATCAGAAATGATGCTAGCTTAGTGTAACTTCTGAAGGAAAGGGGATTGATTATGGAAGTGAGCCTAATCAAGACAGAGATCATGCAAATGGATTTAATTATGAACATGGGCTTATTATCTTAGATTTGAAGCGTAGGAGGGTGGAGGAGGAAACACAAACTAAAAGTGTTGGCCCAAATAAGGTGCATGAGCAAGGTAGTGTTGATCTGCTGAGACAAATCAGGGACAAATGGTGGGCTCTGGATCCCATGCCCACCTAGCATTACACTTGAGCGAAAGAATCGCCGTGGGCTTGGCAACCCACTTTACGCCTGCTCGAGAGACATTGTCTTCTCAAAGAGGCCAAATTTCATTTTTTTTTTTTAATGAAAACCCTAATTGATAAAAGTAAAGTGGAGGCTATTCAAGAGTTACTTCATGTTGACAGTTGTCACGTAGTAAACAGTGAAGGCCGTAGTGGTGGCCTTGTTATATTTTGGAAGGAGAAATCTTGGCAACGATTCTAAATTCTTCTGGGACTCATATAGATCTGGCAAATGGATATGGGAGGATCAGGGATTTGGAGGCTAACAGGGTACTATGGGTACCCTGAATGAAAACGCCGTTGGGATTCATGGTTATTATTACAATCGATTGATCTATCATCCCCTCTCCCCTGGTGTTGTAATGGGGATTACAATGATTTGTTAGCGCAGGAAGAGAAACAAGGTTGATAGAGTCATCCTAACTGGTTGATTACAGGTTTTCGTGAAGCAACAGATGTGTGTGGATTAATGGATTTAGGTATGGTGGGTTATCAGTTTACTTGGGAGAAATCAAGAGGTTTGAGAGATTGGTTAGAGGAAAGACTTGATCAGGCCATGGCTACTCAATCGTGGGTTTTAAAATTACCAAACAACATTGTTTATAGTGTGGAGGCAACGGAGTCTGATCATTTGCCAATTTTTTTGGATTCTAGACCATAAAAGAACGTCGTTTTCCTAAGAGGTTTCGATTTGAGAATTCTTGGCTTCATGAAGATGGTTGTGGGGAGGTGGTCCAAAGCAGTAAGCAGAATTGTGTTGGAAAATCAATTGAGGCAAAGATCAAAGATTGTGGCCAAGCGTTGGTAGCATGGGAAGATTCGCAGGCAAAGAATTTTCATCAAAACATTGCTGCTACAAAGCAGCAAATTGATACAAGGGAAAAAAAGATTCATTGAGTGTGAAAGAATTTTTTAAAGCCAAAACCAGGTATGTTGACTTACTCTATCAAAAAGAAGTTTATTGAAAACAAAGATCAAAACAATTGTGGTTAGAAGCAAGTGATTTGAACACTAAATATTTTTATACAATGGCTTCTGTCCAACAGAAAAATAATCGTATTTTTAGGCTCAAGGATGACCATGGGCTGTGGAGAGATAAAGAAAGTGGACTGCATGAAGTTATAATGAATTATTTTCGATAATTGTATTCTTCGGAAGGTTGTCATAGTGGCGTATGGCTGGATGATGTAGTTCCAATGGTTGAGACGATTGATAATGATTTCTTGCTAGCACCTTTCTTAGAGATGGAGATAAAAGAGGCATTGTTTTCCATTAAACCAAAAAATCTCCGAGTCCAGATGGAATGAATCCGACTTTTTTTCAAAGGTTTTGGCATGTTGTGGGGAAGGTGTGTTCTACCGGTTTATTGATAATTTCTAATTGATCAATTCCTGCATACCTGAATACTACTCATATAGTCCTTATATCGAAGAAGAAAAATGTTGAATGCATGGGAGATTTGCAGCCTATCTCTCTTTGTAATGTGATTTATAAAATAGTGGCAAAAGTGATGGTGAATAGATGGAGGAAAGTTTTGCCAAAAATTGTATCACATAATCAAGGAGCTTTTATTGCTAGGAGGGAGATAACTGATAATGTCCTTGTTTCGTATCAAGTTCTGCACTATTTGAAAAGAAAGACATAAGGAAAGCTAGGGTATGCGGCATTAAAAGTTGATATGGCTAAGGCCTATGATAGGGTGGAGTGGATTTTTTTGGAGAAAATAATGTTGAGGATGGGGTTTCATGAGCATTGGGTTGATCTCAAAATGGCGTGTATTACTACGGTCAGCTTAACAATTCTACATAATGGAAGAGAGTTAGGCTCAATTATGCCTATGAGGGGGTTACGACAAGCAAGGTTGGAAATATCGGTTTCGACAAATATATAGGTACTTGAATTTTACAGATATATCGGTGGAAATTTTTACATGAGTATTGATATATCGAAGATTAACAAAAATACTTTGTAAAAATGTAAAAATTACATTAATAATCAAATATACACATTCAGATTACATTGCAATGAGCTTTTAAAACAAAAATGAATATCGATGTGGCTCCATTCCAACATTTGATGAAGGGATCCCATCTTGGTGAAAATAATACTCATACCAGGACATGGTATTCCGATAATATTGATTATAGGATTTAACATGCCATGCATATATGTCTTGACTTGTACCCACAACCTCTCCATGGATAGGAAATCCTGGGTTCATCCACATGCTCGTTTGAAATCCTTGTTGCAATTGATATGGAATGTGGAATGGCATTTGTTCAGAATGGGGATAATTTATCATTTCATATTCTTCATGAATGGAAGCCTAAGGGTTTGAAGAAGGCTGGCCATAACTCATTGTGTGAGAAGGAAAAATGTTGTCGTCATTGGATGAATCATTGTATTGAGTGTCAATGCTCATAGACTCAAAAATAGCCGAAAATGAATCATCATTGTGTTGTGTCATCCTTCGTTGTCGACCTCTATATGGCTTTTCCAATGGCTCCAATACCTGAACCAGCTCTCCTAGACCGTAGGCTTCATCCCGTGTAGCATGTGTAAAATCATCTTTACCAATGAATGGGCTCAATGGATATTAACTTTGTTGTCGATTCCAATATCCTCACCATCATTTCCAGTATCACTACCATCATTGGTCCCCTCTCCTCTTGAGCCATTATAACCTGTAGTAGAAGTACCAGCAAAACTAGGTCTACTACTATGTTCAGAACTTGAATCAAAAGAGGGTCGAGAAGTAACAACGGGCTGAAATGAGTCTCTCGTGTCTTAACTAAAACTTTCACTATGAACTTCTTCAGATAAAACACACTCAACATCAACACCTACTTCTCGAACATGTGCAACAATTTGTGGATCAAGATTTTCATCTTCATCATCCAAATGGAGAGGTCTAACCCATTGGAATAATTGATTATCCTTTTATTCACCAAACTCGGCTAAAATGTCGAGTAAATCAATGTAATTATTTTCTACAACTTTATCGATCTCTGCTTGCATATCAGTATCTTTAGTTTCATGTTATAGTAACAAAAAACTAATTGTTGGAGCGTAGGGTAAGCAAGTCGATTTTTTTTTTTTTAATATGTATTAGAGAAAATGTGCTCTAATTTCTCTCATACGTTGAAGAATATGCAATTTGGGAAAAAACCTTAAGGGCCAAATTCCTTAATGTGGGAGTGTGGTTTCCATACATAAACCACCATTCAGTTGCAATAAAAATAACTAACATTCAAAATCTAATTATAACATGATTATAGACTTTACTTTTAAAGTTTTAATGAGAAATAACACTGACTAGGAACCATTAAATCTCTTAAGGATATTGTTGCTCTATCACCGAATATTTTTTTCGCATCTCGAAACATTATAAGCTATGAATTGAAAATGCACTTGTCAAATCAATATAAGTGTAACTGTAACCAAATAAATTGAATCAATTAATTATAATTGTAACCTATTGATGTACCTCATTTCCAAAATTACCAAGCCTACAATAGTAGAAGATAATCTTGCAAATACTTTGTGAATAGCTTGGAGTAGCTTAGGGTCACTACTAACTCCAAGTCTATATTGGAATCTTGGATTAAAATAATATGCTACAAAAGTGATTTAGAATTAGTATGTGATAAAAGGAAGATAATATGCATTAAATGTGATTATGATATCGCTTAGTTATGTGATGCATGAAGAGGATGTTTTAGGGTTCTATCCCAACGATCTGCAATGATTATTTTGATCCAATCTTTGGCATTGACTTTATGAAAATTTTTCTTCATTACCCGAATCAACTCATACACGAATGGCATTGTTAGGACAACTTTGGAATCAACAATGCGAAGAATTGTATATAGTGCCTCATAGATTGACACAATCTTAGAGACCTTCTCCCAATATGTATGATTAAACATGAGTATTTCAACCTCATGTCTAATGGTCGATCGACTAAGCTTGTGAGATGCCCATTCATCACTAATAAAGATCTTCTTCAAATCAGCCCTCTTTTTTAGAAGACTTTATAGGGCGATGTAATTTGTTGCAAATCTTGTTTCTCCCAGACACACAATATCTCCACCACGACCTTTCTCATTTTTGCAAGCAAATCAACCATGATTGTAGATGAAGTTGTTGATTTTTCGCAAGGCATTGGTAATCAATTCCCAAACAAAGAGCTCTTTTACCAATGTCATCAAATATCAAATCAAAGGCAGTTGTGTTACGATATCCATTTATACCTGTACTTCTTCATTAGCAACTTCCTCACCTTCATAAATGCTGATCAATTGTCTGTAACAATTTGCACAACATCAACTTCCTTGACCAAGTCCTCAAACAAACCATAAATGTATTTATTTTCGTTTATCTTGTCGAATGCACCAACAGACTTAAGGAATATTGTGCTTCCTTTCAAATATACCATGAAATTAATGATATGATGTTCAATTTCGTGGGGCTGGTCCATCTATCACACATATTTGTGCACATATAGGTCTTACATTTCTCCCTTGGGACGTTCACATAATCTTCCATGTATTTATACTTCATATCCAGATATTTGTTTTTTATTTCATATGGAGATGGTGGCTCTATTCCTATGCCTACAAGTAGAATTAAAGGAATTAATTATATTGTTTTCAATTAGAATATAAGATAATAATTTTATTAGAAACTGAAAACTGATTTTCACATACCAGCTTGTTGTGCACCAATAATCATGTTCTTGAAGTAGTGAGAAGCTACTTTGTGAGGCGCAATACTCTCATATATGAAGAACTTACCGATTAGTCGGCCCATCATTTATTTGATTGCACCACCTTTGAAAAGATTTTTAATTTTCTTTTGTCTTGTTGCCAAATATTTGTAAATGATGGAGCAAGAGATGGTGATGAATCCGACAGTCTCACACTTGGAGATCTTTACATGCGTCTGGTTTGATCAATCGACTATGATTGTAAAGGCTCACCTGTTGCAATATCTGAATTAGAAATCGAAGTGAATTCGTTTATTCTATAAAAACTATTTTAAGTTAAAGATTTACCCATTTTTCTTTTGCCTCTTGTAAATCCTTCTTCTTGTTGCCGATTCCATTCACTAGCTTTTGATACATGACATGCTGCTCTAAATTTAGCTCTCTCATCAAGGTTCATGTCAGTCGGATACACACATATATATATATATATATATATATATATATATATCATTGACACACCCCCACCCCTTACTAGATGTGCGTGCCGACCACCCTACGTAATCTCTTCAAACATTACTTCTAACGACTAGAAAAGCCCGTAGCTTAAGCCGTATTGTCTCATTTAAAACTCATTAAAAATTTTCCTTTTCTCAACTTATGATTTGTAATCTCAGTGATAACAATATTATAGACATATTCCAAATCCTGTTTACACAATTTACACTTTTCCAAATATGGCAACCAGCAATGTTCTTTCAAAAGAGTCTCAGGCTCAACACATTTTCACAAAACTACACTATGTACATACATATACTTCCACTATACAAATTCAAAGTATTTCCTTACAAAAGATTATTAATACAAAGACTGATACAAAAAGTCGAAGAACTTAATATGCTCCAGTTGTCCGGTGTGTGCTCTATACTCCGGAAAATAGTTTTTAAACAACAAAATAATGAGCCAAACGAGCCTACTGAGCGGGATGCTTATTAAAAATTTTTGCTTTTTCGAAAAATATCTCAAAACTGTAAAACTCTCTTTTACAGGACATTTTCCAAAACCTTGCTTGCTTGCTTTGCTTTGCTTTAAAAAATTTCTAAAACTTTCATAAACCTCTTCGCTGCTTTACTTTGTCACAAAGTTTATAAAACTCTCTTTATAAATCTCTTTGCTTGCTTGCTTTACTTCAAAACTTTTCATAAACCTCTTGCTTGTTTGCTTTATTTTTGCTTCCAAAAGTTCATAAACTTTCATAAACACGGGAGCCTGTGCTCAAACTTGATCACTTGCTTTAAAAGTTTCTAAAACTTTTTATAAATAAACACGGGAGATTGGGCTCAACCGCTTGCTTCAAAAGTTTCTAAAACTTTTTATAAACACGGAGTTGTCATCCCATTGCTTTAAAGTTTATAAAACTTTATAAACACCTGGAGCCTGGCTTCGACTGCTTGTTTTTAAAAGCTATAAACTTTTCTTATAAACAATTTTGAGCCTGGCTCAACCGCTTGTATAAACTTTTCATAAACACGGGAGCCTGGGCTCAACCGCTTGCTTTAAAAGTTTATAAAACTTTTTTATAAACACGGGAGCCTGAGCTCAACCACTTCCTTTAAAATAAGCATGGGAGCCTGGGCTCAACCGTGCACCAGTGGTTGATTTTTAAAACTGTATGAAAATTGTTTATAAATCAAGATCAACCACTGAAGGCCTTTCTTGCTTGTTGTACCCTAGTAAACACGGGAGCCTAGCCTTCAACCGTGCCGGTTGAAGGACCTGGGTCCGCATCACCTAGGTGGAAGAGCCTTGGCTCAATTCCCCTTTCCGGTAAATATGGTGGAATGACCTTGGTCTACGTCACCATAATTTAGCTAGCACGTAAGGCCTGTTTTATAAAACATAATTTTTGCTTGTTTGAAATATGATTTAATACTTTAAAACCATTGCTTGCTTGAAATATGGTTTAATACTTTAAAACCATAACATACCAGTGTAAAACGATTTATAAATAATACACTAGTATTGAAAAATAGAATTTAGAACACTCACCTTTTTGTTTACCAAAACTTGAGCACTACCCACAACTCTTCCGCTTGCTTTAGCCTACACTCAACGACGCCAAAACATTAATCGCCCGCGTATAGCGAGAAACTTAACGCATTTCATCGCAAGTCACTTTAAGGTCACACAACATTCATATAAAGCCAAATGAACAATTTATCCTTGAGCACTAAAAAGCCCCTAACAAAAAAAACCACTCATTTTGGCAAACCTTTTTCTAACAATACTCTCTGGACTTTATTACCCAAAAATTATTCAAACGGGTTCAAATGATTATGAAACTCTCCAGATCAGTCCTTTATATATCCAATGACATCTCTTTAAATTTTCAATTTAAAATTCATTCTCTAAGGCCCTCAACCACATAACACAAGTTACAGCATTTTTTTTTTATGCCTAATTGGTTAGCTCACTGAATCACCTACTTTTATCCTTGATTTATGGGGTCTTAACTCCATAAATTGGAAATGGTTTCTTCACTCATTTGAAGCTATGGTTCTAAGGTTTCTTCTACAATTGGAATCATCCAATTTGGATCACCAAAACTCAAGTTATTGTATTTTACATCTAGATTACTCAAATTGGCAGAACAGAATCTGCACATAGCTCCACTTTGAAAAATTTCTGGGTACTTTGGGGTTACAATTTGCATGCACTTCCTTCTTCAAGTAACGATTCTCCAGAAGCTCCATATTTTACCCAGAATTTTGAATCACTGAATTTGGATGAGTGAAACTCCACTTATGGCCAAAACACTACAATAATACCCAAAACAGAGCATAACCAGTAAGCTACACGAGCTCACCTTTCCGTCCGTATTTGGGAGCCTTAGAACTACAATTTGCTCTTTGTACCTTCTATACATTTGTAGCCCTATCTCTTATGGTTCTTTACCAATTTAAATCAATTCATTTGGATTATTATAACTTAATCTATAGCCAAAACAAAAACAGGGGTTTTACCAAATTTTGGACAGTACTTTAAAAAAACCTAATATTCTCCTTTACAAAATTCCTCAAAACCAACTTGGAATTTACCCAAAACAACTCCACCACAATTGTATTGGTGGTTTAGAACTTATTATAACCAAACCCTAGGTAAAAATTCCAAGAATTCATATCAAGGTCCACCAATTCATACAAAACCATAGAAATAGGAAGAATTCCTTGTTTATCTCATACCAATTAAGGTTTTACCCACATGAATTCAACAAATCTATGGTTAGGGTGATCTCTCAACACAAACCTAGAAAAAAGGAGGAACTAATCATCCATAGAAAATCCATACCAAATGTAAAACCCGAGAAAAATTCAAATTTTCTGAAAAATGGTAAAACGGTAATTTCGGTTGAAAACTGGAAATTCTCTAGATCTCGGATGACGAATGGATCAAGGCCAAGTAAATTGCCTCACGAAATCTAGTGACCTAAAAGTTTCGTCACTCGAGATAATCGAATATTTTACGATTTTCTCGGGTGATTAGTCGTCATGACTTTTTAAGGACGTAGATTTTTATGAAAATCTCAGAAGTCAGGAAATGACTTGGGTTAAGTTCATTTAAAATAAAGTGAACTGAAAAGAAATAAATTGTTTCGGGACAAAAAGGGACCCGAATAAAGCAATATGAACCATGAATATCAAATAATAATATAATAATAAGAATAATAATAATAATAAAATACAAAAATAAAAATAAAAAAGTCAAATAAAAAGGAGGAAAATGCCATTTTGGTAGAGGAACCTACGGGAGGGAGAGAAAGGGAGCGTGGAGAGAGAATATTATTTTTATTTTTTTCTTCTCTTTGTTTCTTTTTCAGATCTATGGAAATTGGACCGTAAGTTTTTATCGGGGCTGAAGGCAAAGTTGATCTACGTGACGAAAGCTACGCGTGGAGACAAAAATCTTGGAGTTTCGTCAAACTCTACGAGGTAGGGAATTTTCCTACTTGTGTTATTTCTAGCCTAAAGGCCATTTAATGGTTGTGGATTGGCTTAGAGGCCGTGAAAGGCCGTAAATTTCAGCTTCTCACCCTTGACTGAGTATAGGAATTTTTAGAATTTCGATTGTTTTCGACAGCTTCTCGCTTAATTTTGGGACTGCTTTAACACATCGAATTTTCGAGGACTGCTTTTGACACCAGATAGACTTTCGGGCAGTCCCGGACTGTGTTGAGGTTTGGTTTTGATCCCAAGACTGATGTATTTGGGTTTTGTGGTGTGTTTTGGTATCACAATATTCGATGATGAACCGTGAAGGGACCAAGAGGTGCCCTGTTTTATATGGGTCCGAGATTTGGGCCATTTTGTGTGTTATTGTTGGAAAGTGAATAATATGATTGAGTGGTTCATGTGTCATTGTGTGACAAATAAATGACACATAGTTGTACATGATTGAGGCCATTACATGGCTTGTTGAGGCTACTCGTGAACAAATCGCGGTCATCACTGTGCCTGTGGATCGATGTGTGTCATTACTCTGGGTGGTAGTGGACTTGTGATGTCCATGTATGCTTGAATTAGTACGTTTGATTTGGAATTTGTATGAACCTTAATATGAATGTCCAAATGATGCATGGATAAATATGCATGAGTATGTATGCACCTATAGTTCTATTATATATGTAGTATGGTGCTGAATAGGCAATGGTATAATTTACATTATACATGCACAAAAACACGCATAACATGGGTGTGAGGCATAGTTGAGATCGACACTGCATAGGTGTTCGATGGTGGGTCGAGTACACGGTTGTGGATCAACACCGCGTATGGTGTTGATTAGTGGGCCTTGCATTGTGGACAACATCCAAATGAGTCATACGTAGTTAAGGAAATGGAAATGACCTATCGCATTTCATATGCAATCAGCACCCTAGGAATAATAGGAGGGAGTGCATGGGGTGGTTTCTTGAGAGAATTGTTTCGAGGGTTGACCAACAATATTATTTATCCGGAGTGTGTCCACTACAACATCGATATTGTGTCTATATAATATCAATCGTCGAGTCTCCGCCCAATTGATATACACTCCGGGAGGGTTGTCCACAAAATAGATTATCGGAGTGTGTCCACTATTTATATCGGAGGGTTGTCCACGGTTAAAAACAAATACCTTTGTTTGAAAATGGTTTTCATTCATGGCAAAATGCATGTTTGTGGGAGTCAGTGAGGACTCGAGGCGTAAGGTTGTAAATGAAAAATGAAAAGATTAAGAGTAATCTTGGGTTGTCATCGGAACATTAAATAGTTCACACTTGGCAAATTATGCGGTGTGAGGGAGTCGGTGAGGACTCGGATATGGGATAGGTGAGTCACATTCTCATCCATGACATGTAGATATTTAAGTAGGGATATACATGGATTCACTTGAATGTTTTCTTTGCTTGTTTGTTTGTTTGGATGTCATTGCATGTGCACTTAGGGTGGGGAGTAGCCCTTTGGTAGAGATTATCACTACTGGGCTTTGCCTACCCCGTCGGTGGGACCCTTTCAGTACTGTGTCAAAGTATGGCTGACCCGTGACTGACCGCACATAAGTGAAGAAAGTCGGATTGTGGCTTTGATATATATTTTGTAAATATATATGGGTTGTATTTATTCTCAGATAAGAGTGGATAATTTAAAACCTTATGACTATGGTTTTATAGTCATGCTTATATGTTTGAGTATGGATAAATAAGCCCTACGTGGCCATTTTTACTCGTATGTGGACCCTGTGGTCGTTGTATAATATTAGGCCATGTTGCCATGTAATTGTACATGTTGTATTTTGGGTAGAGCTCCCATACAAAGCGAGACTCCTCATCTCCATTTTCGCAAATCACGGGTCCCAAAAGGGGACACGAGATGGTGTGGTGTCGGGTTACTCGACATCCACGGCTATTCCAAGGGTTGACGGGCTGTCAACGGACCCCGGATAGGTGTCACAACAAAACCCTACATCCAAAATACATACGACATACAAAATTCAGATCTTGTCTTTTGCTCTTCTCCCTCTTCTTCTTCCTCTTCTTCCTCCCTTCTTCTCTTATTCTCTTCTTCTCTCTCTCTTTACGGTTGGCTCTAGCTAAAATGATACCAAAATGAACTAATTTTTTGTCTCATCTCTCTTTTATATCATCATCTTTGCCTTAATTGCAAGTTGGTCCTTAATCACTTTAATATTTGCAATTCAACTTATGTTATTTATATAATGGCCTACTCTCTTCTCATCTTATGTCCTTTATGTCCCATTTTGGCAATTTACTACTATACCCTTATTCTAGTACAAATTCTAGGTTAAATAAATTTATGATTTCACAATTTCGTCCTGAACCACAACTCCCAAACCTACTACAATGACACTTGGTGCACTTATGTGCCCCTACGGTTACAAATACCGTACACCTTCCTGGGACGGGGTGTTACAATCATCCTCCTCTTCCTCCTCATCCTCATCCTCATCAATGAGATGTCTATGGCGTCCCCC
Organism: Tetrastigma voinierianum; assembly: GCA_016808115.1. Classification (NCBI taxonomy): domain Eukaryota; kingdom Viridiplantae; phylum Streptophyta; class Magnoliopsida; order Vitales; family Vitaceae; genus Tetrastigma; species Tetrastigma voinierianum. The sequence goes on along the minus strand of JAEQBH010001805.1, from coordinate 178,539 downwards.
CATTGTGCCTCGTAGTTGAGCTTCAATTTCTTCTATATCCACTGCTTTCTTCGCTTTTGTTTTATTTTTCTATTCGAAAAGTTGCCTCATTTTTTGTTTCACTTCCAGAGGCACGTTTGGGCATTTTTTTGTATTTGAGTTGGGATCCATATGTGATAGGTGAAATTTAAATTGCATACTGTATCATTTCTATTCCCCTCCACATGTGTGCAATATTTCCATGCTAGATCTCGACCTCCAATATTACTTCCACTATCCATCCTATTAAATTAAACTTATATAAACTACATTATTATACTATTCAAAATGAATCTATTTTCATATAAAACTACAACTTTATAATATGCATACACAATATTACTAACATGAAAATTTAATTTATTAATATATTATAACTAATTTAAACTATTAAAGCTTCATATAAAACTATAAATATATAATATGCATACACAATATTAACTAATATATAACTTAATTTAAAATATTAACTAACATGAAAGGTTAATTAATTTATTAATATATTATTACTAAATTAAACTAATCTAAAATATGAAAGCTTCGTGATAAAACTATAAATTTATAATATGCTTACAATAATATTAACTAATATATAACTAATTTCTAATTACTAACTAACATGAAATTTTAATTAAATAATATATTATTACTAAATTAACTAATTTAAAATATGAAAGTGTCATATAAACTATCAAATTAAAATAATATATAGTTATTTTAAAGAATACGTTACTATTATTAAACATATAATCTAATATAAAACTATATTATTATTTAATAATATAATTATAAATATATATATATATATATATATATATATATATATATATATCTATATATATATATATATATATATATATATATATATATATATATATATAATGTAAAACTATATTATTAAATATATAATCTAATATATTTCTATTTTATTAAATTTATAATCTAATATGAAATTTTCAAATAAAACTAAAGTATAGTTATTTTAAAGAAAACATTACTATTAAATTTATAATACTATACAAAACTATATTATACTACATAAAACTATAGTATTATTTAATAATATACTATATATGACTTTTGTAGCTCTTTTACCTTTTAAAGGCCTTTTCATTTTAACACATTTCATATACCCATTCCTAATATGAATAATATCATTCATTTAAAATTACAATTATTTATGGTATATGATATCAATATCTAATCACATTCTTTGACATAAAAGAATATATATATATATATATATATATATATATATATATAGGCATATATATATATATATATATATACATTCCTTAATTCAAATAGGGCCCATAATTGTTCTTGAATAACGTATTTATACAAATTGGCATTCCATGCCTTTTCAAATACATTTACAAAATGATATTCTTAGAGTTTACTTCTTTAAAACACATTCCATAAATATCCAAACAAATGAGCTTCAAAATATATTATTCTCATGAAGACTTTTACATCATTGAATTCAATGCAAAATAGCGTTACAAAATATCATTAATGGAATGATATGCAATGGGATGTGAGTATTTCACGAGACCCGTGATTATTCGACAGCTGACTCCAAGGCTCAAGGATTCGGTCCTGCTATTTTCTACTTGGTACCTACACGTTAATAAAAACAACACGCTAAGCATTTTCATGCTTAGTGGTTCTATACTATTCTCTCTTTATTTCAGTTTAAAACAAATCATGCAATTTCATAAGACAATGCTTTCGTACTTCCTTAAATGACCAATGCAGTACAATACATACATAAAGATATATTTCCATTTAATCAATTACAATTCATTGGTCATCTCAAACTATGCATTTTTATGTGCAACAAATCATTCATATCATAAATCATGCACTTTTTCATTCTCATTATCATTTTGCATTTTAGCCCTTATCAAATTTAACCTATGCTTTCGGTGCATAGGATAACGAATCACCGGCATGATCCCGGTGGACTGCAGGCTGGTGTAAACATGGTTTTATAAAGATATGTACTCGGTTGGTGTACACTATCGATATTGTCCCGCTAGGCTACGGATCGGTATGCCACAATAGTACGTTTGTTCGACTCTTATTAGTATACGAATTTATCCTTAACTCAAATTCTAACGGTTAACATTCTTTTAAGGGCATTAAAATCATTCAATACAATTTACAATAGTATATATACACATTTGTATGCAAATATAACATTTTCACATTCAAACAATTTTCTTATGAAAATTTGTTTCACAAGCAATTGTCTCAAATCACTTAAAACAAATCATTTCAAACACAAATCAATATGCACTTTCTTGTCAATCATTTCGTAATTATTCAAATATTTTAGAAATAAATAGAGAGTTTGAGAACAAACAAAAAATCGTCACTTTGATTCCAATCTTTGGAATCTCGACTTCAAACCGGGCTTGCCTCCTCGTCACTCATTCAAATACAATGACACAATCACATATTAGCCTACATTCTAGGAGTTTTTGGTTAGGTCGATGTCTACCCAATACTCCTTCACTTGGAAAATTTTATGGGGACACATGAGCCATATTTTGCTCATGCTTCCCTTAAGAAAATTATAGCTCTATGAGTCTATTTTTAGGAGGAATTGTAATCATCTCATTTGGATTACCCAAACACAAGTTATGGCATTTTAATGCCAAACTCGGTCAAGAGCTCTGTACCACTCAGCTACCTATTATTTTTCTCAATTTCAGGATTCCACTCCATAAATAGAAGAGTCTCTCCGTCCTCCTTCTTACTCATTTTAGCTATGGTTCTAAGGTTTCTTCTCCAATTGGAATCATCCAATTTGAATCACCAAAACTCAAGTTATTTCATTTTACATCCATACTACTCCAATTTGCAAGGCAGAATCAGACTGTTCTTACACATAACTCCACTTTGACAGATTTCTGGGCACTTTGGGGTAATAATTTGCATACACTTCCTTCAAGTAAATTATTCCCCTAGAAGTATATTTTACCCAAAATTTTGAATCACTCAATTTGGATGAGTGAAACCTAACTTATGACTAAAACACCATAACAACACCCAAAACAGAGCATACATGTGAGCTACCTAAACTCACATTTAAGCCCATATTCGGGAGCCTTAAAGCTACAATTTGCTCATGTTCCCTTCTATACATTTGTAGCCCTATCTCCTATGGTTCTTTACCAATTGGAATCACTTCATCCTATTTAGGATTATAAATTAATCTATACTAAAACAAGTAATGGTGGTTTTGACAAATTTTGATGCATTTTCTGAAACCCAACATTTTCCCTTTTTACAAACACTCCTCCAAACCAATCCAAACCAATCCCAACCAACAATACAAAACAACCTCAAACTGAACTAAAACCATCCAAGAACACTTTTACACAAAGCTAGGGTTTTTCTCCAAACCCAAACACAAGAAAATAAGGGTAAAAGGGTTTGTCTCTTACCTCAAATCTTTGGATTATTCAATGTTGTTCCTCTTGTTCTTGATCACCAAATCTCTTGTTCAATTCGAGAAATCACCTCAATTTTTCTCCTCAACACTCAACCGGATGATGCCCTAGATCTCCCACACAAATGCCCAAATGAGAGTTTTGTCTCTCAAAGACAAAAATGTGGTCTTAAATCCTCATGTCTCATAAGGCATTGTTTCATACACACAAATCCCCATTTCTCATTTTTCACTTTACTTCATTTCACTTCATTTTCATTTCATTTCATTTCATTCATATTTTTAACACTACACTCCTCATTTAGACACTTAACCCATTTTGACATTTTTACTAAATTTATTTTGGCTTCCTTTAAGTAAAATTCCAAAGTTGTATATTTTTTCTGCTCTTATGATTTAAATTTTAAAATTTTCATTTACTTTATTTTATACCCTAAACATGTTTTGAAACTCCGTAGGTATTTTAGGCGTTACAACTTTACCTTAAACTAATATAAAACTATATTTTAAATAAGACATTACTATTAAGTACACAAAACAAAAATACAATAATGACAATTTAAAAGTAAATTAACATAAATACATACCTTAATTAACCTTGTTGAAATGTGAAACCTTCAACACAAAAATTTTCACTTTTTTTGAGATATATCACAAAGGAAAAAAAAATATTGGAGTGAAATGAAAATTGGATATGGGTAGAGAATTTGTGATTGAAAGGAATGATTTTAGATGTATTTATAGATTTTTTTTTTTGGGTCAAACTAGCCATTGGATGGTAAAAAAATCTTTGTAATTTAATTCTAGCGTTGGATTTAATTTTGGTGCAAATATGACCGTTAGATCTTCTTTAAACTTTTTGGATCAATCCATAACCGTTGGATCAAGTCAAGATTTCAAATCCGACAGTTGGATCACAAATCCGACCGTTGGAGAACATCCAAAATTCGAGTGAAATTTGGGCTATATGATCAAAGCAAATTCAAATCTTGCCTTTGGATTAGTCAAAATAGCTGTTGGAAATTTTTGAAAACACGAGTGCAATCTGGGCTGTTAGATCATTTGTAGCAAGATCTCAATCGTTGGATCCATAAGTCAAACAGTAAAATGTTTTTGAAAATATCGCCTATATATCTCGATTTATCATCGATATATCGGTGATATATCTCCGAAAAAATCAATTGACTCGTCCTTCACACACGCGTGTTCCACAAACTTGAAATTTCCACGATATATCAGTTATCAATCGATATATTGGTGATATATCACCGATATTACCGACATCTTCCAAAAACTTCGATCAACCGATTGTCGATGGCCGATATCGCTTTGAAACTCACCAATATCCGATATATCGGTGATATATCGACCAATATATCCAACATTTTAAACCTTGACGACAAGGAGACCCATTGTCACCTTATTTGTTCACTATATGTGCTAAGGCATTCAGTGCACTCATTCGGGCAAAGGAGTCTCTAGGTCAAATGCATGGGTGTACAACTACTCGTGGTGCTCCTCCAATAACTCATTTATTTTTTGTTGATGAATGTTTTATATATTTCAGATCTACTGTCGTTGAAACCCAAACCATCAAGCAGACTCTATTGGATTATGGGTTAGCAACGAGACAGTAGGTAAATTTTAGTAAATCCTCCATCTCATTTAGTCACAATGTGGATTCTACTAAGCAAGAGATTATATGTTCAATATTGGGAGTTCGAGGAATGATAGACCATGGTCACTATTTGGGTATCCCTTCTTTGTTAGGTTAAAGTAAAAGGAAGGCATTTGACTATCTAAAAGATTGTGTGTGGAAAAGGATAAATAATTGGAACACAAAGAAACTCTCTAAAGCTAGAAAGGAAATACTTATCAAAATAGTAGCTCAGGCACTTCCAAACTATGTAATGTATGTGTTACTTCTACCTCGGGGTGTGTGCCATGATATAGAGGTGATGCTCAACTCTCTTTGGTGGGGTGGAAAGTCTAATACCAGGGAGAGGCACACTGGGCAGACATATTATGTGTTCCCAAGTTAGAGGGCAGTTTAGGATTCCGAAAGCTACATGAGTTTAACCTTACTCTTTTAAGCAAACAAGGTTGGAAGTTTGGGATCATCATCCCTCTTCTTTGATAGCAAAAATTTACCATGCAAGATACTATCCTAATTCCACGTTTTTGAGATCATCTTTGGGTACAAATCCAAGCTATACATGGAGTAGTATTTGGGCTACAAGAGAATTTCTTCGTATATAAGATGGTGTGTTGTGGATGGCTCAAATCATGATTAACAGACCTCGGCTTGCTCAAACAAATTCAAATGTTATTAGTACTTCGCTTAGTGTAGATTTTGATAATGTAAGGGTTCAAGCTTTAATGATTCCGGGTTCTATACAATGGGATAGGGAGTTGATTGATGATATATTTATCCCAAGGGATAAGGAGTTGATTTTTTACATTCCACTCAGTTGTATACAAATCGAAAATAGGTGGTATTGGAATTAGGAGATCAATGAGAAATTTACTATCAAATTTGGATATAGGGCTCAGCATGGTAACTTGGAGAATGACAACTTTCCTTGGAAGAGACTCTGGAGTTTACCAGTTCCTCCTAAGGTTCGTGTTTTTATGTGGAGGACCTTAAAGGAACTATTCCCATGGTTGATAAATTGCAATCTCACATGGTTCCAGTTTCTCCTTTTTTCCCAATGTGTGATGCATATAGGGAGTCCTCCCATCCTTTTTTGTTCTCGCTATCCCCTAGCCATGTCGTGCTGGATATTAACCCCTCTCCCATTAATTGGTCGTCATGGATCGATTATGGCTTAGATTGATAGAGTGTTGATTTCTTTCTCCTAAAGAGATACCTCTTTGGCAATAATGTTATGTTGGGCTTTATGGACTCACCGAAATAATGTTGTATAGAGGAATAACTGATGGTCATCGAGTAAAATTCTAGAAATTGTAGGTAGCATGCTCCAACAGTGGTAGGGAGTTAGGTCTAGAACTACTACACTCTTTTCAAACAGTAGCCATAACACTACAAAGGATGTAAGGGGGGAGAAGCCAGAGTTTGGGAGGATTAAGGTTAATGTTGATGCTGTCGTTTTCTAGGATAGGAGGATTATTGGGCTTGGTTGGGTTGTTCTTGATTCTTTAGATTCCTTCTTATTTGCACATGGAACAATTTATCACATTCAATTACATCCTAACGTGGCAGAGACTATGGGGGTCTGGGAGGTCTTGTCTTGGATTAAACGATCTCATCTATCCAAAGTGGTGGTAGAGATGGATGCTCAAGTTGTATTCAATGCCCTACATAGCTCATAGTTTGCATCTTCTCCTTTTGCTATGCTGATCGAGAATTGTCAATTCCTAGCAACAACTATTGAGGACTTAGTATTCTCTTTTGTAAAAAGATCTGCAAACTTAGTGGCTCATACTATAGTTAGAGTGATGAGTTTAATGTCAAGTCAATGTGAATGAGTTGTTGATATTCCAGAGTTCTTGCTTTCCAGCTTGAATTATGATATCTAATCTATTTCGATATTTCCTTCAAAAAAAAAAATTGCAAATTTATGGATAAATAAAATAGTAATGTATTATTATTTTTATCAATTTATTTTATTTAAAGAATACTAGAGACTTAAGTTTTTAAAGGTATAAATTTTTTATCATTGAAGTATGTATTTTTAAATTTTAAGAGTTATTTTTAATCTATGATTAACAAAAACAGTTATTTTTAATCTAATCATTTTTATTCAATTCTATGGCTTATAAATTTAATAGTGAAGCCACATTGGCATTTTAGATTTGAAGTTAGAAAAACAAAGGCATTAGATGATTGAGAAAATAAAAGGTGGAAGTATTTTATTTTAATATACTAAGAAAAAACAAGAAAGATAACATGTGTTTCTAGTGGCCTTGTGAAAATAAAAGGGTCATAAGATGGGACAACCACTAAAATGAAAATAAAATCTTCATTTTCTTTTAGGGCATTTGCACTCCAAAACTCAAAAGACCTAAGCCGAGCTCGCTAATCCTTTGTGTAAGTCCTTACTACTGGAAACCAATCCATTAGGGCTTCTTAAAGCTTTTGATATATTTGGTTGGCCCAACTGATGGTTAACAAGGAAGCAAATATTGGTGGACCAAGATCTATGCCCCCGGATAAGCATCTTCTGAGAAATTCCTTCCAAAGAATGCATTGCAATATTTTCAATCATAAACCTACGCCCATAAATTGGCACAAACCCAATTAAACCTAGGGCCGAAAAGAGAGAAAGGTGAGTCGAATTGATTTGGATTGTAAATTGTTCATTGTTTTTTTTTATAGCTAAATACTTTAGTTACAATGTAGTAAATTCTTCCCATTGAGACTCGAACCCAAGACCCTTCCCCTCTTAATGCTTTGCTTTTTTGAAACGTTGAATGTTCTATGTCACACTCATCACTGCAGATTTTATGTTACTACCATCTTTTTTTTTTACATCATGAGTCCCTAACATAAGACTCTTTCAAAATCCAACACTTGGCATAAAAGGGGCTACCACTAGCCCTACACCATATATATCAACCTGTATTTCTTCAAAACCTGAGTCAAAAACTCCACTTGGAGTAATCACCTAGAAACGTAATTAAAACTCAATTCCAGGTCCTAAAACAGTATACATTATTATCCAGACCGGTGTAAGTCCTCAATGCACCCAAGATTTAGTACACTTACTAATTTTTTGATCAAAATAATATTTACCAAAATCCCAAACTTTCTACAAAGAATCCAAACTAATGGCCACAAGCAAAACATACAATGACCTATGATCGATATGAACCTGGGTCCAAATATACAAGTAGAACCTCCACAACACTAGATGTTCCTCAAAATGCATGAGCAACCACCAAGATGCTATACCGAAGCACACCCCAACCTCCAAAACCCCGCAAGTCAAACCCTAAGTCATGCACCATCTCGACTGCATCTAAGGTGGAGGGAATAATGGGGGTGAGTTCAATAACTCAAAGAGGAATCCCATAACAAGCCATGCTTAGTAAACATTCCCAAAAAAAAAAAAAAACAAATAATTCAACACATCTCAAAACATGAGCATTTTCAATTAATAGGTTGATGTGACACAAATGGATGCAATACTACCACCATATCTCGACTCCCTATCGCTGACTCTTTCGGGCTTTCTGCACTCAGAACTAACCGACCATCCCCGAACAACGACAAATTGCTGGGACTTACTACCCAGAGATATGCCCACATCCCGTATAACGACAAATTGTTGGGACTTACCACCCAGGAATATGCCCACATCCCGTATATTTGTGACCTTTCTGTGACTACAACCCAGGGACTAGTCATAGTCCCATGTCCACTACATCAATCCGGATCACTACGCCTCATACCCATGTCATGCTTTAAAACAATTTCATTAAAGCATTCATCCACATGGATATTTAAAATACTATGTACCAGTTAATTCAAAGAATTCCATAGATATAAAAATATACACATTTATATATATCATTAGAAAATCACACAGTTCAAGCATGGAATGGTACAGAATTTCAGCAAACCATGGTATAAGTAGGAGAAGGTTACAAGATCCCCTACCTTCCTTGGATTCAAAATTCCACAAGTCTCCCAAGGAAGTCAAAACCGAGGCTACTCCAAAGGATCTGCAATTAACAAGTCATAAGATTTCTTAGCTCTCAAACAATCTGTTACATAAAATTGCCCACCCGGGTTTATTACTACTTCAATACTTGAATCACACATATTCTTATACCTACTAAATACAAACCTTGATCTTTCAAGAGCACTCTTTTACACTTACTAATATCAACATTTAAAACCCCTTATTAGGGTAACACAAACAGCACACACAACACTTGTACCTTGTTTCAGCCTATCTCAAGACCCCCCCCTTTTTTTTTCTTTTTTTTTCTTAACTACCATTTTGACCAGCCATACATGTTTTTTGTTCACTATGGTCTTCTGACCAAAAGTTCCCCTATCTCTTAGCTTTCCATAGCCTCTAAATCAGGGGTCATTCGACTCCTCGGAATCAAGAGTTATGGTTTTTTACACTCTGACCTGCCCGAGACTATTTCCTAGGGACAGAATCTGTCCTCACTTCACTCTTACTTTGACGAAATTATGGGAACAAATGAGCCATAATTTTGGCCATACTTTCTTCATGAAGTTACTCCCCTATGTGTCTACTTTAAAAAGGATTTTGAATCACTCCATTTGGATCAATATAACTCAACTTATGACTAAAGAACTGGAACTGCTCCAGAACAGGGGACAGAATCTGTATCTGACTTTCAACCTCAAATTCAAGGGTCTTAGTTTAGTTCTGGTTGCTTCTTATTACTCCGAAGGGCTAGGGTCTTCTGGGCTCCTTCTCCAACTGGAATCCATCCAGTTTGAGCCCAGCTAACTTATATTAAAACACTGTCATGGGGATATGGAAAGCCGGACAGCACCTCCCTTGACACACACACACATGCCATCTTCTACAAAACTGGTCTTTACAATTTAGGGTTCCACCAAACACATTTCATCAAATCTAGCCTTGATGTAATCCCAACAAAACCCTAGAATATAACCAAAGTCCATAAGAAATACAACTAAGCTCCCAAAGATCATGTTTACATACCGAGTGAACTTTTTTCCACCAAAAACCAAGCTTTCCTTCAAGCCGTTTCTCCTCCTTCTCTCTAGCTTCTCTCTAGAACTCTCTCTCACTTTCTAAATTTCTAGAATTTTCCACTTCCTAGCAAGAAGTTGGTCTAGCATCCAAAACCAAGAGAAATTGGTTTGCTTGGCACATGGCAAGCTCTTCTCATGCACTTGCCATGTGTCAAGATCTCCTACCATGCATATATGAGGTGTCATGCCCTCATGATGCCACATAGCTCACAAGGATATTACACTTTAGTCCCTCTCCACTAACAAGTTTTTCAAAGTGGTCCCTTCAAGACACATACTTAATTTCAAACCCTAAAAAAACCACTTAAACTTTACCTAATTGCATAATCGACCCACATGCTAAAATGCACCCAACACACTTGCTAATCCTCTAATTAAACCAACCATTAAGATGGCTAATCTTAATCACAATTTAAATATCATAGGGCATAAGTTGCATTTGCTCCCCAAAAATCCTTACTTGAATATAACAAAACATATACAAGGTGTTACATTCTACCACATGAATTAGACATGATGAGCAATTGTTCACTGTTAATCATTTTCAAAAAGGGAGAATTATGTTAATATACCTTAAGGGGAATTAAATTAAAGCTTTGGTTACCTAAAGGTACAAGATTTATTTGAGTTATACTTTGGGGAAAACTCTCCCAAAAGTATGCTCCCACATAGTGTACACTAATAGTTACCAAAAATGCCCTCTTTCTTATGGGGCCCATTGTCCAATTGGAATTTTGACTTCTTCGTCTCTTCAACTAGGATAATCCATGTGGGAGAGCAATTGTAGACAAAGCAAAACTGTGTCACAAAATTGTGTCCCCAACAAAACTGGGGAGAAAGAAACCTGACTCTAAAAGAATGATTAGGAGAAAGAAAAAAGATGGAGCGACAAAGGCTGAGGTGGTTACGGACTGTGAAATTTTGGAGCAAGGTTGGAATTGGAGATTTAGGAGACTGGGATTTCAGAGGGCAAGAAGAAGGAATGGAGAGATATGGCATTCAATTGGGGGAGTTGTCCAAAGAAATTCTCAAGAGAGAGAAATAAATGTGGAATTCTTTCCCGATAATCGGAAGGTATTGGAAAATCATAGCGGGAGAAGTGATTGTTTCTAGATCATGAAGGTGTGTTTGCATGGAGTGATTTGTTAAGAAAGAGGATTTTTGGATTGCTGTAATTCATTTTTCTCCATTCGTAGAAACATTTTGCGATTTGGAACCCATCGATTTGAAGGTATGTTCCAACAATTTCTAGTTTTAATTAATTTAGATCCATATTAGTTGGCAATTGAGTGCTGTTAATCCCCAATATTCCCTATGATAGTGTTATGAGTAGTTATTCCCTTTCATGATCTGAAGGTATTCTTGTCCTTTTATACTACAATCATATATTATACAATTAATTTTTTGTTACATAATCTATTATGTAGTATACAAAATTGTGGTTTGGTCACTGAAGTATGAGATATAGCTTGGCCTTGGAGGATAAGTGTAGTAATATATATGGGTTAATGTTTAAGGAATAGATTAATATTGTTACACCACTAATAGACTGTGTGATATCATTTTGATTCATCAAATTTGACATTGGATGAGAAATTGATAAAGATGTTGAATTTGATGAAATGAAGACTGATTGCAAATTGTTTACAAAATGTAAGATTGTCTAAATTGGAACTAACACACACACACACACACACACACACACACACTATATATATATATAGTGTGTGTGTGTTGTATAATATTAATATTAATGTATATGATTTATACGTTGAATAAATATAATGTAATTGTTATTGTGAAATAGCTTGTTAATGTTGTTGTACTTATGGAAGGAAAACCAAAGAGCATAGTTGATTGTGTAGATTGCATTCGGTTACAATTTATAACTATGCTTACCATTGCGTAGTAAGGAGGACAAGAATATTCATTTGTCTAATGTAAGCCAGAAGCTCATTATTTTGTTACCTTTACTTCGATGGTAAAATTGAGAGGTGTGTGTGTGTGTTGATTTATTATATGTTGAATAAATATAATGTAATTGTTATTGTGAAATAGCTTGTTAATGTTGGTATACTTATGGAAAGGAAAACCAAAGGGTATAGTCATTGATTGTGTAGATTGCATTCGATTATGATTTGTGACTATGCGTACCATTGCGTAGTAGGGCGGATAAGAATATTCATTGCCTAATGTAAGCTAGAAGCTCATTATTTTGTTACCTGCACTTCGATGGTAAAATTTAGAGGGACATCACAGGTAAGGTTGAGTTAAGTGAGGGAAGACGAGTGTTAATTTCAATAGAGAATGGGATTTATTATGATGATTTTTTGTCCATGGTTTGTTCAGAATTGAGCATTCATTGTTGTCAATCAAAATTGAGATATGCACTTGTACATGACCCTTTTTCGTTCCTACCATTGACTTGTGAGGAAGAGCTAGAAAAAATGATTTGTGAGAGTTATAAATTGGCTTGAGTCTATATATCATTCCCTTTCACTAGCTATTAAAATGGATGAAGATGTCCATCATGGAAGGAGTTATGTAATATCTCTAATGTTACACCTTCCTGTTATATATGTTTTTCATTTTTATCAGCTTATTACAAATTTTAGATATATGTATACATATGATTTGTTAATACAAATATGTATTGTTTTGCTTGAATGAATGTCAAATTTGTGTACATTGGAGAAGATTTATGAGCTATATAGACGAAGATATGTGTATGGAACAAGTAAGTCACACACACTGCAATGCATCTTCAATGATACGTAAAAGCTTATTTGAAAAAGAAAAATAAATGTAAGAAACGAAATAAAAATCATATGTATATACCCTGCTATATAATGGTATAATGTTTGGTGAAATAAAATGTTACTCATACTATTGTTTTTGCTTTTTTCTCCACTGATTTTTAGTGTAGTGACCTACGAAGTAGGCGGACGGGCAATGAAGCGATTGAAGAGGAGCGGTGTCATATGTATTATACTATGAGCGATAAGGTGTGTATGGACTTAATGACTAATGGTTTATTCATTAAACATGATATTCATGTAGCTATTTGTTCACAATTGATTACAACAAACTTCAATTTCTATAAAAACCACAACTAATCTTCATAATTTTCAAACATGAACATCCCATATGCCAAGACAACTCATCATCGAGATGGGTGACAATGAAACATACGCGACCCACTCATATGAGAAGAATCAATAACAATTAGGGGACGACAACCCATTTCAAACCCTTGAATCGAGGCAACATGTGCAACAAACAATTGTGTGAACAGTCCATCCTCATAATAGTTTAAATCTGAAATTGTTCCTGGATTTCCTTTAATTAGCTAATTACAAAACCATAGCAACAACTTGTAAGAGTATTAAGGCATTCCATGTATTCTTTCCTTAGCCTTCACTTTTAGATGCCATGTGTGAATATGTAGAAGTTGCTTTCCTTTGTAGTCATCGATGTAAGTCATTACATATTTATCTTGACAATAATGTGGGCTTTTCAAATGATAAATAACCACGGCATAACACGAGGACTTGTATATCCTGACAATGAAGCCAAAATCTTGATAGGCGTATTTGTATTTATTTATTAAAAAAATGCGATAAAATGTAATGATTATTTGCGCAAGTATGCGCTTGTCAAGTAATATAGTGTACGAAATGTACAGAAATCGATCCATAGGGAAATTGGGGATGCTAAGTACCAAAATCATAATACCCCTCTAATATTCAAATGTTCATTATGAGATCAAAATAGAATTTCACCAATACTAATGAAATCTAAATCTAACAAATTAAATGCTGACTAAGGGATACGAAATGGTAAAATCTAGGGTATTTGGTGCAATTGGACAATCCTATTATATCTAAGCCAAAATTCCATCCTATTGTCTCTTGAAAAGCACTCCAAGGCGACTCTTGCCTAATTTAATTAGAAGCCTCTCTCGAGGTCAAATAATCTACCAACTAATATTAGGCTTCTTGCTTCTCATCTTAACCCCAAGCACTATAAATGCTTTAAGACCCAAGAATCTCACACACCTCCTAATTACTGATAATTTCTATACTTCTTAGCTAATTAGGTTGATTCACCTATGTCTAATTTCTTACTCCCTTCTTAGATCTCACAAGGAACCACTCAACATATTGAGATTAGCTAGAAATCAATATGTAAACAAAACCGAGTATGAATCAATGGAGGTGACAATCACAAATAGACAATAGAAAAAGGGAAAATTAACAAATAGATATAAGCTTCATGTCCAAAATACAACAAAAACCCTAAACTACTGAATTAAAACATATCAGAGGTTTGGTATAGCACAAAATCGGGATAAAACTTGAGAAAAATGGAAGAAGAAACTCTAATGATGGTAGTGGAGTCCTTGATCTTAACACTCCAAATCCCATGTTAACATACAAATCTTGAAGAATAGCTACCAAGCCTCCTCTCTAGTCCCAAAGCGCAAGAACAAGAGAGGAGAAACCCTAAGAAGGGTTTGCTCCCTCTCAAAGTGGGAACGTTCCAGTCAGGACTCTTGATCCCTTCTCCTCTCGCCAAAACCGACCTTCTTAGACGTCATTCTCTACTCTCCTTTTATAAGCCTCCTCAAATTAGGTAAAAAAATGGGCTTTTTTTGTTGTTGGGCTCCAACACTCCATTGTGACGAAGTGTCCTTCCTCGCAACAAACCCTTATCTCCGTCAATGTGGCCTTTACGGTTCAACAACTTCATCGCGACGAACTATTCCTTCATCGCAACGAAAATAGCTTTCTCGTTCAGACTCCAAATTGCACAATCTTGGTACCATTGCAAAGATCTTGAAGTATATAGAATCTATATATGGCTAGAAAGAACACTTTAGAAATGAAGATATAGACTGAATTTACGAAATTCTCCAACTAGTCACTTTTGAGTTCTCTTCTCATCTTTTTTCAACTTCCAAGAGTCATAATTTGATCATTTGAAGTCCAAATTGAGTGAATAAGGTCTCTTTGGAAATATTTGGAAGTTACCTATATATCCATATAAAGATTGTAGCCATTTGGGATCATCTTTCATCTAAAAACATCAAAATGCAGTACTTTGTTGCATGTGTAATTTGCTGATTTTCCTTCCTTATTTGCTCATTTTCTCACAATTCCACCAAATGGTTGACCTAATCATAAAGATGAATATTTAGATCATTAGGACATTTATTTAACATAAAAAAATACTAAAATTCCAAGTAAAACATAGGGTTTAAATGAGTATTTGAGATACTCAACAACGAACCACATCATCCACAATATGGTTGCCTCACTTTATACGTAGTGCTAATTGCAAGTTGCTTGAATTATCAATGACATTAGTATGCATATTTCTAAACGTATGCACTTGCCCAAATCTTAGATCACCTACTGCACGAGTTGTAATTTTCCATGGACATGTTGACACCACACATGCGACACTCATATGTTTATATGAATTCCTCTTAAACCTATGTCGGAACTGACCCACCAATAATAACAAATATACCGCATCATGAAAATCATCAACATTTGCAAATGGATGTCCACTTCCTATATATGATGGCGTTATGAAATTTATATGAATGCAATGTCACACCAATTGAACCTAAAGACATTGGGCAAAAACCAAAGTATGAAAAGCTAATCCCTTCCAACCTTGTAGAATATTGGACGACAGAGATTGATTCAACCATAGCATCACCAAACCTGACATCCAAACCATAGGTTTTACCAATTTACTTTGCATACATTTCACAATGTATCCATTCTAGGTTTAATCCAATTGAATTTAATAGAATTTCCTTACCTTTCTAATGTAAGGATAGGCATAAGAATAGGGATAAGGAATGAAACCTCAACATCATTTTCTACACCAACTGGCAAAATAAACACTTGTGCACAACGTTCGCTATACATAATCATGTTGTTGAAGTCTTCTTGACATTTCAAAGGTTGTTGAGCCATTTCGTCAAATGGGAGTGTATATGAAAATGTAGCTCCCTCTGAATCAACTTTCATTTTATTACATGCCTCTCCAGTATGCTTCTCGATATCATGAGATTTGTTCGATAGAAATGTCATGCGAATCTTTGCCTTTGTATACAATAGTCTAAATGTCTTCGAAGGTACCAAAATGTGGGTAGTAATATAATGATCATATGCACTCCATTAAATAATCACTCAATGCAATCTCCACCACCCTTTTTTACTATAACAATTGTTATCTAAGATTTGGATGAAATAAAATCTCCATTGATATATTATGTATCAGTATTATGTGTGGCTATTCATAAGACCCTATAACTTACAAATATGAAAATATTGTTTGTATCTTAGGTAAAATCATAAAAATACAAACCATCATTCACATTAATGTAACTAAAACACTTATTATATAAGAGATAGTACTATTTTCCCAATTAACAATCATGTTCTCTCATTCCTGACCCGACAAATTATAACATCATACATACATCATCACACAGTCCCGAATGTTAACAAACTAACATTTCTTCTATCTCTTATAATGTCATGATTGAACTTGTTTCCTTATAGAATTATTACATTCTATACCACCTAACCAAACATATAATCTGTTGTCTCTCCCTGATATATGTTATAATATATAAAGTAATGTCCTCAACATTTATAGGTTATGGTGTTTATCCCCTTCTTAATATATTGTTAGTATACATATTATCTTATGTTACCTTTAACCACTTCAATGTTACCAATTCATCCTTTGTTCTATTATATTCCGCATAAAGAATGGTACATCACTAGTTCACACACTTAGTTTACACCAACTGTGATTCCTTTTCTCCCCTATCACATATTAAAGAAGTGCTCTAATGGCAATCACCCTTAGCACTTTTTGTACGTATTACATATTATTTAATATGAAAGGCTTCTTCATTAATTTGATATTCATACGTTGAATTGATTTAGATCTTTAATCAGATTAATGAAGTCCATGATACATAACATAGCATGAAAGAAATCATGATGAGATCATGATAATAGGATTCCTATCATGTGAAATTATGTTAGTATCTAAATCATCCCTAGTCATAGGATCAACAAGATTGGACAATATTAATCTGGACATAGTAGCATATGTCATACTCTTTGATTGGATCAATTAGTGGATCTTATAAATTATAATCATGGGTTGGTTAGAATTAACATATGGATGTTTTCTAAAAGTAGCTAAGTACATCAAAGACCTACTATGAGACAATCATTTGGATTATCTATTATATGTAGATGCTTGGTGCAAGTATCCTTACACTTGAAGTGCTCAATGATATATTGGATTCTGATTATGTACTTTGATTTCATTCCTTGTAACCTTTCAGAGGTCACTTGTAGGGTCATTATCGGGTACAGCTTGAGGTGTTAGAAGGTAATTAAGTAGCCAACAAAGGATTCACCACTCCCAATAAAGAGAGAATATATCTATGGCCTCTTGTCAGGATCATTACTTGGGAATCTCTGGCCATTGTGGAAATGCTATGAATAGTGTCTTCATATGCATAACTGATAAGTAATGAGTTCGGGGACAAGATCTAATATCACTTGGGCTAGATGTGGCGTAGCTAGTCTAACAGGAGCTACACTTTGTCCATGCTCTGAATCGAGTGGGTATAGATTTGTGAAAGGACAAATTACGCGATAATTTCCTATGGAAGGGTCGGCAGTCAAACCACCGACTCTCTAGTCAATTGGGGGTCATGATGTGTTAGAAAATGCTCTCATGATTTGTTTGATTCAATAGTTGAATCAAGTTGCCAATATAACCAAGAACCTAATGGGTCACACACTTAGAAGAGTGTGAGGCTGATATAAAACATATTTGGATGTGAACCAAATATGAGGGAGATCAATCTCAAGAATGGAATGTCACATGATTAGTGGAATTCCGAGATCAGAAGCCCTCACTAAGAGATGAAGTAGGCTTGGGCTTGTTCATGGGCTTAAAGCCTATGAGGGAACACGTCATAACGCATAGGGATGTGTGGCCTGAAGAAAATAAATAAAAGAGAAGTACTAGACATTTCAAGGGCTAAGGGTTTTCCTATAAAAAGGACCTTTATTGAAAACCCTAATCCGAAGCCTTTATTTGCCCACTTTTCTCAAGAAAGAGTGTTCTTGAGTTAGAGAGAGTGTTCTTGAAGAACATCCCACTCTTGGTGTGATTTGAGCATCAAATCCTTGGGTTTTCAGCTTCCCTCTTCGGATATAGACTTGACTAGCACTAGGAATTCATCAAAGTTGTTTCATAGTTATAAACCTCTATGGATATTGTTAGATGCAAACCAAGGACGTGGTTTGTTTCGATTGAGGCTGCATTACCCTTCGGGATCGATTTACACCGACATGAGGTATAAATCTCGCACCCCTTCTTGTTTTGAACCGAATTTGATGCCTTAAGGGATCCTTTGGAGGGTTTTTATTGAAGATTTTTTTTGTTTCTGCTATTTTAGCATGAGATGCCACCTTCAAAACCCCAACATTAGATGCATTCAATTCATTATATATCCCTAATCAAATATGTCATTACAATTTTACTCCCTGATACATTGTCCTGGTAAGAAACTAGTAACAATTTTACTTCCCTTATGTATCTCATGCCTGCAATTCCCTACTTTGTATAGATAGCCATGATATATCTTAGGAGTAACAATTCGCATGCTATCTGAGTTTATCGATCCGATTAGGATAAATACCCATATCACTAGATTTTTCACAAATATAATATCACTTAAGGTTAGTATAATGTTTGTGATAAAAATTGGGTTTGATAGTTGTTGTTTCATACCAAATAAAGCAATCTGCTTCCATCGAGAATGGAGGAAAGCGAATGTGTTGCATTTTGTTATTCTTAATAATAAACCACATCATTCTATATGCATCTACATTCTACGATAGGTTACAAGGGATACATTCACGGTCCTTTGCCCAAATTAAAATTGCTCTACCGAAAATTATTATGTGATAGAACAATCGGCAATCAATCTATGATTTTGGCTTCCCCATCCCAATCTTCATTTCGGCTTCCAACCGGATCTAAAATACCATTTCCTTCCTCGTCACATCATCCTTTAAGGCGATTCAATTCTTGTCGGAAATATCTGAACTCAAACACATGCATCTTTGTCCATTTTAAGTTTCCATAGTCAGTTAACGAGAAATCTACAGAAACTTCCATAAACTCTACCAAGTTTCTTCTGTTCTTACCCTTTGCATCAAATTATTTATTTATAACGCATAGATTTACAATTGTGGAGAACTGATTTTCCATTTGCCTACACGGATAATGGGCCCCCTGAGAAATAGAGCATTTGATTAAGCTCACAGTATGCATTTGAAGCATACTTTTGGAAGAGTTTTTTCCCTAAATCTTTAACTCAAATAACTCTTGTACCATTGGGTAACGAAAGCTTTAATTTATTTCCCCTTCATACGTATTCCTTTCATTCTTCCTTTCAAAAAAGAACATTTAATTAAGAACCTTGATAATTTGGATGGAGATGAATTACCTATGCACAATTGATAATCCATGTAATCTTAAATTTTCTTTTCAGAAGTTGTGATTCCATATAAGCAAGAGTGGGCATCAAAAAAAAAAGATAAGCAAGGATTTGAAAATATAGAAAGTTTCTTGCATAGTCATCTTGGTTATTATAGATCCACGAAAGTTTAAAAGTTTCCAATAGTTTTTAAGATTACGAATTTCCTTGCTTGAGAACTTATCTTTGACGAGTAAGTAATGTGATATACATGCTCATAAGTCTGCTTCAAACACAAAGGCCCATTCCTCGGATCTTCTTCTAGGCGTTTGAAACTTGGAAAGTACTAGAGAAAGAAATAAAAAAATAAAATAAATAAGAACTGATTTTTTTCATATTTGGTTTCACTATAAAATAATATAAAAAATTAAATAATTAAAAATTAATTTGATAAAAAAAATTTCTTAGTCTTTATATAATGAAAATAAATAAATGAATTTGAATAAACATATAGAATTAATTTATTAAGTTTAAACTTATTTTTTATTTTCCTTCAAATTTTATTTCCTTCCACTTTTCAACTCTATTTCTTTCCTTAGTACTTTTTGCGTTTCAAACGGAGCCATAGTATATAGTCAATAGACTCTAACAATAGGATATTGTTTATAAATCACCTTAATTGGAATTATCATTACGCCTAAACTGAGGCGTGGTTTTATCATCAAGGAATTGTCATTTTTCATATGCTTGCTTGAATTGTGATGTAAGACCAATGGATGGCTTGTCCCTATTGTTTTCATTACTTTATCTGAAAATAAAATCAAAGGTTGTTTTTGTACAAAAGATTGTTGCAAAAAAGTGTAACATGCTTTTGAGATCAATTGGTCGGTCTATTGTGAGGTAATTAATAATATTTTTCTAATTAATAATTAGACTATTAGTTAAGCCTTATCCTAATTTCCCATGTAAGGACAATGATGCTGGTCAAAAAATTAACTAGGATGCAGTGTAATAAAAAAAAAAACATTAAATGTAAGTCTTAATGCTTTGACAATTCCAAGATTGACTATCATGATATTCACAAACATGGATGACATACCGGAATCCATAGAAAATTTCTTGAATGTTTTTTTCTTTCTGATTGTCGAATTCTTCAGGAGATAGATTTCTCCCTCTTAACCCCTTCTCTTAAATGAAAAGTTGCATTCACACACTTATGATGGGGCAGGCCTGATGCTTCTTAAATGGGTAGAGAGGGACTATTTCCTTTAATAAATTGCCACGGGCTAGTAACCCTGCTCCGCCCGTAGTAGGTATGTAAGAAATAGGAGGCCCATCTCTTATCATTAACCAACATTCTAGAGATTAAGATTAGATAACTTCCTTTTAATAGGACTAAAAGCCATACGTGTCATGTGGGGAAATTTAAAAAAATTTCTAACATTCTCCCACATGGCCCATATGACTAACTTTACTTTAGGTTCAGTGAAGTTAACATTATGCTCATAAAATACCAATCCATCTCTAACTTAAATTGGTCATCATAAATACTATGGTTAAATGAATCACTAGAATGAGTCATGGCGGTTGAACATCAATAAGGCGACATAGTCCCTTCCATGTACTACAACACTAACAATTCATCTACCATGGTTCATAAATGAGAAGTATCCAAAATTGGTCCAAAAAAATTGTCTTTGTAAAAGACTTTCTATTATCATTTAGCATATCTCATAAAAGTACGTACAAAATGGAAAACAGGAAAATCAGAAACATGATTAATGAGATCTCAAAGTGTCTAATAACATAAACAAACCATTGCAATCCAAAACATAATAGGCATCAAAAGTTACAATCAAGACCCATCCTTTTAACATGTTCCTTAAATGTCTTTAGTGGTAACCCTTTAGTTAATGGATCTGTAACCATAAGCTCAGTATTAATATGTTTAATAGACACTCATTGTTTCTGAACTTCCTCCTTAACAGCAAAATATTTTAACTCCATGTGTTTAGCACCATTAGAGTATTTTTCGTTGTTGGAGAAAAATACAGTTGCAGAATTATCACAAATAAATTCTCAGTGGCTTCTCAATAGTGTCGACAATAGAAATTCTTGAGATAAAATTTCATAGCCATAAACCATGAACTATGGCCTGAAAGCATGCCACAAATTTAGCTTCCATTGTGGATGCAACAATAATAGTTTGTTTAGCACTTTTCCATGAAATTGATGCTCTAGCTAACATATATACATAACCAAAAGTTGATTTTCTACTATCAATGCACCTAGCAAAGTCTGAGTTAGTGTAGCTAATCACTTCTAAATTATCAGATCTCTTAAAAGCATATAATCTTTCGCTCCCCTTAAGTATCTCATCACTTTCTTTGCAGCTTTCCAATGATCCATTCCAGGATTACTTTGGTATCCTTGACATACAAACTCTAGCCAGATGTTTGGCCTAGTGCAAGTTTGTGCATACATCAAACTTCCTACAGCAGAAGCATAAAGAATTCTCTCCATCTATTTACGTTCCCATTCATTTTGTGGACATTGCATGAGACTAAATTTATCCCCTTTTTGAATTGGGGCAACACTAGATGAACATTTCTCCATACCAAATCTCTCTAAGATTGTTTCAATATATCGATTTTGAGACAATCCTAACAAACCACGTGAGCGATCACGGAATATATCTATTCCAATCACGTAAGTTGCCTCACCAATATCTTTCATGTCAAAATTCTCAAAGAGGAATTTATTGGTTGTGTGCAATAAACCAAGATCACTACTAGCAAGCAATATATTGTCAACATATAAAATCAAAAATATAAAATTGTTCCCACTAACCTTCATATATATATACACCGATCAATGGTGTTTTCCTTAAATCCTAATGAAGTAATAGTATCATTGAATTTAAGATACCACTGTCTAGAAGCTTGTTTAAGTCCATATATTGACTTATTTAATTTGGCTTATGTGTTCTTTTTCCCTTTATGGAGAAACCTTGGAGTTGATCCATATAAACCTTTTTCTTCTAAACTCCCCATTCAAAAAAATAGTTTTCACATCCATTTGGTGTAGCTCTAAATCAAAATGAGCAACTAAAGCCATAATGATTCTAAGTGAATCCTTCTTTAATACAGGAGAGAAGGTTTCCTTATAATCAAAACCTCCATTTTGAGTGACACCTTTGGCCATAAGTTTGGCTTTATGTCGTTCGATATTGCCTTTTGAATCACTTTTGGTCTTAAAGACCCATTTACAACCAATTGCTTTATATCCTTTAGCCAATTCGACAAGTTCCCAAACTTTGTTTTGATCCATAGATTTCAACTCATCACTCATGGCATCAATTTATTTATCATAACCATTACAACTAATGGCTTGTGAAAATGAAACTGGGTCTTTACTTGTCCCAATATCAGATTCTTGCAAATAGACCACATAATCATCAGAAATATCAAGTCTTTGTTCTCTTTGAGGCCTTCTTAATGTTGATGGTTCTTCCATAATTGGTTCATTTGTGGTAATCTCATTGGGGAGTGATAGATCATTAATTTGTAGTTCAACATTGTCATATGATTCTACAATTGTAGGAACAACAATTTCTTTAGAAGTTATGGGTAATGGGACTTGCACCTTGACTTCTTGAATATTTGTTTTTTGTAATTGATCACTCCCACTGATTTCACCATTCTCAATGAATCTGGCATTACCTATTTCAACAATTTTCGTACTATGATTAGGACAATAAATCCTATACCCTTTGGATTTCATTGGATAGCCAATAAAGTAACCACCAATAGTTTTGAAATCCAATTTCTTTTCATGTGGATTATAATTCCTAGCCTCCGCTAGGCAGCCCTAAACGTACAAGTGCCTTAAACTTGGTTTCCTTCCTATCCACAATTCAAAAGGAGTCTTTGGAACTGCTTTAGTAGGAATCCTATTCAATAAATAAACATCGGTCTTAAGGGCTTCCATCCATAATGAAATGAGTAAAGGTGAATTACTTAACATGCTCCTAACCATATCCATCAATGTACGATTACACCTTTCAACTACTCCATTATACGAAGGCGTACTGATAGGCGTTTAGTGAGTGTGTATATAAAATTATGTAGAAAAATATAAAAAGAGTGCCTATTCCGTGCAAGTATACGCTTGTCAAGTAATAAAGTGTACCTAAGTGCGGGATGTCAATTCACAGGGAAATGGGGATGCTAAGTGACAAAATTATAATACTTCTCTAATATCCAAACTAACAATTGTGATAGTAAAACAAAATTTAAACTAAACTAATGAAATTTCTAAATCTAACTAATGAAATTACGCAACTAAAAACCGAGAGATTATAAATTCCTAGGGTACTTGGTGCTTGATTGGACAATCCTCTTGAATCCCAAGTCGAAATTCTACTCTATTGTTTCATGAAAATGCTTTTCCAAGGCGACTCTTGTCTAATTTAATTATAAGCCTCTCACGGTGAATAACCTACCAACTAACACTAGGTCTTTTGCTTCTCGCTCAACCCCAAGCATTAGACATGCTTTAAGATCAAAGATTCACACCTCTGATGGAGTAATTTTCTGGCATTTGCAGGCTAGTGGGTTGATTCATCTATGTCTAGTTCTTTCTCCTTCTCGGATCTTGCAAAGAACCACTCACCACGTGAGATTAGCGGAAATAAATATGTAAATAGAACCAAGTATGAATCGATAGAAGTGCATTCCTGAGAAACAATAGAAAAGCGGAACATTAACATATTCGATACAGAAGGAAGCCAGAAACCACTAGATTATGAATTTAAAGCATGATAGAGGTTTGATACATCATAAACTTAGGATAAAACATGAGAAAAGAGGAAGAAGAAACTATAATGATAAAATGATGGTGAGTCTCGGATTTTCTTCCACAAATATCATGATCTTGCCAATCTTCAAAAACAGCTCCCTGACCTCTCCTTGTCCCCAGAAATTGTGGACAAAGTCCTTACCAGAGCCACTGGTTGCCTCCTTCGTCTCTTGGGTTTGAGCTTAAAACCCTCCATTATGGGCTCAAAGTGACTAAAATCCATAAAGCCCAGGCCCCGAACGTCGCGACGTCGTGCAGCAACGTCGCGCGACGTCGGGATCTCTGTTCTGCAGCGTCGCGGCGTTGAACCAACGTCGCGGCGTTGCTGCGATCCACTGTTTTGCTTCCAACTGTAAGGCCATAACTGTCATACAAATTTCAATTTAGGTGTTCTTGGTACGTTCAGAGCTCTTGAAGTGAATCTATCCATATGACTTGATGCAATATGAGCTCATATGATTTCTAAAAACGTCAAAATACAGTAGCCTCTCCTGCTGAAGGTGTTGCAATGTTTGCTGATTTTCTTCAAGTTTTGGAACTTGCATAACTTCTTTGTTCGAACTCCAATTTTGGTGTTCTTAGTATCCCTAGAAAGCTCTTGAAGTGTAGAATCTATCAATATATGGATTGATGCAATAGGAGCTCATATGATATCTGAAAACGTCAAAATTCAGTAGCCTCTCCTGCTGCTTACGTATGATTTTTTCTAATTTTGCACAGATTCCGCCCAAATGGATGACCTTATCATAAGTGTGAAATTTTAGAGCATTAGGGCACTTATTTAACATAAAAACTCTAGAAAAACTAACTAAAGAATAGGGATAAAATGAGTATTTAAGATACTCATCACACCCCCAAACTTAAATTCTTGTACACAGCGAGACCATTTGAAAACAAAACAAAAATTGAAAATGACATGAACTAAAATAATGAGATGAGTATGATATGATTCCAAATGGAAGAATCACTATGAACACAATTGCTTAATGTGTATACTCAGCCAAAATTTAGGATCCTTAAACTTTTAAACTTTCTAAGGAACATGGCAAAGCAAGCATCAGTAAGCGAAATGAAATCAACCGGTCACGTGAACTTGAGAAACTAAGTGTAGGTGATAGCATGATCTCGAGTGTATAGCAAGGTCCTAGCACCCCCAAACTTAGCTTTCGACTCACCTATTTGGAAGAAGCTAACTAAGAAAGGATAAGAACACACTACTTTTATTCACACGAAAATACCTAAAAATTTCCTAAATACACAAAAATGAAGGAGAACTAGTGCGAAGTTTTAGATTAGTGAACCTAGCGGGGATCCATTGGTGACTCCACCAGTTAGTTAAGGGCACCGGAGCATTAAATTCCTTTCAAACTTCACCACAGAACACTCAACCAAACTCAAAAGGCCACTGGGTTGTGGGAATGATCCATCTTACATCCCCATGTGGCGGGAAATTAGAGTCGATGACTCCGACCGGTTGAAAGCTTAGGGCATTAGGCTTTGAAGGCCCCTCGAGATTTGTGCGGGACCCCCGATTGGATGATCCCGCTTATTCTTATTCACATACTTATTTTTGACATTTTTCTTTTCTTTTGCTTTTTATCTTTCTTTTTCACTTTTTCTTTTGTTTTTGTATTTTTTTTTTAGTTGGGGCTCGATGGCAATCCTCTTTTTGATTAGGTGTCCCATCACTTAGGTCATTTCGATCCCCGAGGTTAGTTAGTTCAAGGCGGTCAGGGACGAGGTATCTGAGGAGACCAAAAGTGTGTGTGTGTTTGTGTGTGTGATAGATTCCTTGAGAAATAGCTGAAGCCTGAGGAGTTGCCTAAGCCAGTCACCCTTGACAAGCACACAATTCCAAATCATTTAAAACCTAAGGAGTCCCGATCCACACTTTGCACTTGCCATTTTCAAATGTTTATTCAAAATGACCTTCTACAAACCAGCAGGCATCAAACTCATTCATATGAGACATGGAAACAAAACAAAAGAAAGAAAAGAAAAACTCATGCGAACAACTAAATAAATAAAGGAATAAATTTAAAATAGGTAAGGAGATACAAAGTTGGATTTTGAAAATAAATAAATAAATTAATTCACCCCAAGCAGATTAAACATTGTCCTCAATGTGAAACAAAAACAGAATGGATAATGAGCACTCCTGAGGTTGATCCAGTCTCAGGAAGTTGCTCAGTAGATATAGCTTAGTTTGGAGGCAAAAGATGTTAAGAGGGATTAGACTTTAGTTCAAATGAGAGAGGCTTGAAAATGGGGCATATATGGAATAAAATGAGGAGGATGTTGAAACTAGTTTCCTTGTTCAATTTTGTTCTTTGAACCTCGAGATACTAGACTTCCCTTTCAAGATTTTCCACTCCCATAGCCAACTTTGAACTCCAAAACCTGAAAAACAACAACCCAAGAAACATAAGATCAAGCGAAGAACATTTATTAAAACAAACTTAAAGTAACTAATAAAAGAAAGGGAAAAGAAATTTATTTTATTTATTTTTTTTTTTTAACTTAGGTTCTTATCTCGAAGGTACGCTCCGTTTTGAGTCCGGTAAGACTCACACCAACCTCACGGATATCTGCTGGTAATTCTTGCCTCCATCCTTTTCTAAGAGGCGATAATTGTGCTCAATCAGCAATTTGAGCACATAATCTTCCAAGGTTATTATTTTTTTATATTTTCTATTTTTTTCATTTTTTTCTTTACAATGATTCCTCTCAATTCGTTGTTCAAGTGAATAATGTACTCATCCACCTCGGAAGTTGGGGTTTTATTCTCGTTTTTCACTTCCTCATGCATTGGAACCCAAATAGTCATTTCTGGAATAGTCTTCACAACGTCATAATTTGTCTTTTCATGTGATTATGGAGAAATTGGCTCATCTTCCTTCACAACTAAGGTTTCCAAAATTTGTGCATCATTCTCCACTGTTTCAAACTTCTCAAGTTCTTGTTATCCTTTGAGGTGATTTCTTCATTATATCTCGAGTTTTCTTCTTCTATATTCACCCAAAGTAGATGGTGAACTCTCGTATTTAATCATGAAGGACATTGTAATATATTCTCTTGTTCTTTTTCCTATATTTTGCCCACTTTAGTTCTTCTATATTCATGCTCTCACCGTCTTTAGTTTGTTTAATAATGAGATCGAGTTAATTTATAAAGTGGCCTTTGGAACCATCTCTTCTTTCAAGCGCTACGGAATGGTGAATGATTTGAACATTAGCCTTTGTCGTCGCGATGAACTGAATCGATCGCATAAATCTAGTCGTCATATGCCATCTGCGGTTGTGATGTTCTGCGGCGAAGTCTCAGCATAGATCGTCAGACTCGTGACAGAGTGATCATTTAATAAATGATCATGAAATTCAGGGTTCTTGTTAATGTAATTAGATTAATTGATCTCTTTACCAATTAATACTATACCCACCTGCTTTGTTCTTTCTTTATAAAACTATGAATGGGTGTTTCATATTCTGCGATCGGTTAGTGGTAGCATCCATCAATGCAATTGCAAGCTGCGAATACCTCAACGTAGCATCCGGCCCCAGTCCATATGGTTGCCACGCCCGACCGCGCGAGTTGTGATCTTCTTTGATGCTCGCCGGCCGATTATCGCATTCTTAGTTCTTTGCTCAAGGTGAGCGATGCATTTGTCAACTTCGATGATAGGATCCATTGTGATTTCTAACACGGTGCTTTGAAAACAAAAGTATCAAAAACAAAACTACACAAATATAAACATAAAAATGTTTGAAGTATTAAGAAGCACTTAGTATTGATATTAGCATAAAACACCGATTTTCCCAGCAACGGCGCGAAAAACTTGATAGGCGTTTAGTAGTGTGTATATAAGGCTATGTGAAAATATAAAAAGAGTGCCTATTAAAGCGCAGTATACGCTTGTCAGTAATAAAAGTGTACTGAGTAGGATATCAGATCCACGGGGGAAAATGGGGGATCTTTAAGTGAAAATGAGAATTATAATGCTTCTCTAATATCAAACTAACAATTGTGATAGTAAAACAAAATTTAAACTAAACTAACTAATGAAATTTCTAAATCTAACTATTGAAATTCTTACAACTAAGAAACAAGAGATTATGAATTCCTAGGGTACTTGGTACGTCGGACAATCCCCTCTTGGAATGCAAGTAAAGTCTGCTATTGTTTCATGAAAATGCTTTCAAAGCGACTCTTGTCTAATTTAATTGTCAGCCTCTCTCGAGTCGAATAACCTACCAACTAACACTAGGTATTTTGGCTTCTCCAGCTCAACCCCAAGCATTAGAGATGCTTTAATATCCAAAAGTCTCACACGCCTCCCTATTCTTAGATAATTTCTACGCTCTGAGGCCTAATTAGGTTGATTCATCATATCACAGTTCCTTTACCCTTCTCGAGATCTTGCAAAGAACCACTCACCCACATTGAGATTAGCCATAAATCAATATGTAAATAGAGACATTGTGAATCCAATGAGGTGCATTCCTGAGAAAAAATAGAAAACGGAACATTAACAAATAGATATAAAACTCATGTTGATACCTGACCAAAACCATAGGTCATGAATTTAAAAAGCATGATAGAGGTTTGATACATCATAAACTTAGGATAAAACATGAAAGAAAGAAGTAAGAAGAAACTATAATGATAAAATGATGGTGAGTCTCGGATTTTCTTCCACAAATCTCATGATCTTCTCCCGAATCTTTCAGCTTTGACTCCCGACCTCCTCCTTGGTTACGAAGTGTGGACAAAGTCACTTCAGAGCCACGCCCGCCTCCCCTTCGTCTCTTTCGGGTTTGAGCTTAAAAACCCTCCATTATAGGCTCAAATGGGCTAAAAATCCACTAAACCGACCCCGACGTCGCGACATACGTGCAGCAACGTCGCGGCACGTCAGGATGCTCTGATGCTTCTGCTTGACGTCGCGACGTTGGTTCTCAACGTCGCGACGTTGCTGCAGTCCCCTGTTTTTGCTTCAACTTCATAAGGCCATAACTTTGTCATACAAATTTCAATTTAGGTGTTCTTGGTACCGTTGGAAATCTCTTGAAGTGCAGAATCTATCCATATATGACTTGATGCAATATGAGCTCATATGATTTCTAAAAACGTCAAAAATCATTGGCCTCACCTGCTGAAGGTGCTGCAATGTTTCTTTGATTTTCTTCAAGTTTTGGAACTTGCATAACTTCTTTGTTCGAACTCCAATTTTGGGTGTTCTTGGTATCCCTAAGCTCTTGAAGTTTAAGAATCCATCCATATATGGATTGATCTGATAAGGAGCTCATAGTATCTGGCGTCAAAATTCGGTAGCTCACTCTCTTTGCTTTTGTAGCGGTTTTTCCTGATTTTGCACAATTCCACCAAATGGATGACCTAATCATAAGTGTGAACTTTTAGAGCATTAGGGCACTTATTTAACATAAAAACTCTAGAAAAACTAACTAAAGAATAGGGATAAAATGAGTATTTAAGATACTCATCACGTACCTAGCATAGCGTATTGTGCACATATACCATGCTTTTCTAGGAGTTTAGCAAATGGGCCAGGGCGTCGACCTAATCCATCATATCTACCATAATATTCACCACCTCTATTTGATCTAATGATTTTCACCTTTTTATCTAATTTCCTTTCAACCTCAACAATGTACACCTCTAGAGCATCCACTACTTGAGATTTTTCAACGTGAAAAATAATTAATGAAAGTGATAAAATATTTTTCATTACCAAACGATGGCGAGTCAAATGGTCACAAATGTTTGCATGGACAATTTCAAGAAGTTCTTCACTTCTTATAGCACCCTTCTTAGTTTGTTTGGTTTGTTTTCCCTTAATACAATCCACACACACATCAAGATCAGTAAAATCTAGGTTAGAAAAAATCCCATCTTTTACTAATCTCTCCATTCTTTCTTTGGATATATGACACAAATGTCTGTGCCACGAGTAAGCAGAATTTTCATTGATCAAGTTACATTTAGTTCTAACATATGATGTAGTGTTAGATGGCTTTCAGCAAAATGACTATTAAGATTCAATTTATATAAGCCATCACATAAACTTCTAGAACCAACAAAGGAAGAATTCTTAAACAAACTGAATCTTTTATTATGAAATGAAAAGGAATAACCTTCAAAGGTGATTTAGACATTGAGACCAAATTACGAGAAATAGAAGGAACATAAAGTGTCTAAAACAAATCTAGATAACAATCAATGTGTAGAAATAAACGAAATGTCCTTATAAGCGACCAACGGAACTTTGACTCAGGTTTCCGGCTGTGCGAAAAACTTTCATTTTTGGTTTAAAGTCACGAGATTGTAAGGAAGCCTTGCATCGAATTAGAAACATGAACAATGGAACCTAAGTCAATCCACCAAGTAGTGAAGAACTCATTTGTGACGATGCAGGACAGCCGGGACATGTGTGAGTGAGTGGGGACATGAGCAGGTGGAACTGAGGTGATCCACAGTAAAAGGAACTTAGTCAAGTTGATTTGAAACACACGTAAGCTAAAGGCTTACCTTTCTTCTCAAACCATGCCCTACGTTTGTGGCAATCTCTCTGAACATGCCCAAACTTCTTACAGAAATAGCACTTGATACTATTTTGTCCCCTCTCATAAGCCTCTCTACCTTGAGGAGGCCCATTGTTCTTAGGTGGTTCTGTCTTTTTTCTCTTCTTAGGTTTCTTCCACTTCTTACTAGCTTCTTTACTTATAAGGTGAACTGAATGATGTCCCTATTGCTTAAGTCTTGTCTCTTCTTGAACTAGCATATTAGTAGCGTGAATTTGCCCCCAAAGAGCGGGGTATCGTCGATGACTTGTCAGCTTTGCGAGTGTATGGAAATCAAGTATCCGATATCGCACTCATGTCATTATCTGAGACTCATCCTGCATATTTAATTCATAAGTACACAACATAACTTCATAGAGTATGTATACAAAACGTGAGAGATATAACACCTCACTCACACATATGGTACAAATACGTGCATTAGAACGAATGTTGTTCGATATCTAAGCTTGAGAGGGTATGTATTACGGTACTTGGAGTTCTCATACATATACAAAAATACGTTAAGGCCCTGGCCAGGCCCTTTTCTATGACTCTCGGCCTCTAGGGCGTCGTCTACTTTGCCCACATGACTGTACACGAAAGGGGGTCCCACGACGGGAGTGAGCTACGCTCGATGAAACCAAAACCTACCCGAGTACACTCCCCTTTAAGTGTACATGCAAATGATCATTTCACAATCACACAAACAACACAATCCATGCATACATGCTATCCTATCATGGAAAAAAAATTACATGCATTTATGAGACGACACTCTACATGCCCCATGTACCGGGTCAACCTCCGACCCACCACCCCGTCTGATTACCCGATGGGAAATCAATGCAAGTCGTCCGGAGCTCCGTCCACCTGACAGTAGTCTATGTGATGTTTAATTAATCTTTTCGTGTCTTTTAAAATGACAGAACTTTTGAGTCTCACCACCTCTTACACCCTCAGGCATTTTTCGGGCTTCCATAGATGGATATCTTTGTCTAACAGGGTTTCGAGATTTTCACACGAGGGGGTGTCATCCTACTTTATGAGCATTATTCATTTTCCATTTTCATTTAACACTGTGTGACTCAATTAGACTTCGTCCCATTCCCGAGCCCACACAATTCAGCACCAAACGTAGTGCCAAATCAATACCATGTACACACACCCATGTAATGTGGTGATTTGTCATACACCAATGCAATGCAATTGTGCCAGTGCACTCAAACTCATGCCCAATGTGTGAAGACCTTTACATGGACATTTTACCTTGTACTTTGGGTGTGACCACCATAGAACCCTCATCATCTAATGCACCACAATGATTCATATATTTAGTTCCAATATCCAATTTACATGTTTGTTATGCTGGAGCCCACTCACCCGATTCAGCATCATGCAAGCATACATTCCCATAACTCCCCAACATCAATTAGGCAAATAGGGGTCATGGCTCACGTCTCAGGAGCTGAGACACTAGCACCTCGGAGTCCCTCTGAGGCTGCAACATGCCAAAACATGGCCATGTTCAAACCTGGCACACATATAACTCAATTGTTTAGAACACCTGATAAAGTCATCATGTCATCTCTTAGAAGATGGCACTTTAAATCCACAAATTCACAATGGCTTAAGATTCAAGCTTCATACCATCATAAGCGTATGAAGATTAACCCCCGAACATCCCACAAATCCATGATTTCAAAGCGATATAAAATCAATAGAAAGCAGTTTGGAAATACTTCATTTTTAACATCAAACTGTCGGTTTTCAAACAAGACTAGCGCCCGAACATAGCTCCCATTTGAATGCTTTTAAGTCGAAAATGAGTCGGAAATTGGATGAACCCATTTCAAGGAATATGTTTTCCTAGAAGTCTAGTTTACCCGAAGTAGAAATCATTTAGTCGATGTGTGAATAAGCGAAGCTATTTCAAAAAAACACAATCATGGGATATCAACAGCCTGAGAAAAGCTGCGAACCTAAACTCAGCTTTGAATGCATTTATGGTCAGAATTCGGAAGTGGATAGACCTATTTCAAGGAGATATGTTCTCCTCTAAGTCTAGTTTACCTAGCAACTAGAATCACTCAATTTGGATGAGTTATGGCCAAGTTATGGCCAAAACTCTGTCAAGTTGAAGAAGGAAAAAGCCGGGCATCATCTCACAAACACAATGTTGCACCTATCTGCGAAAATCTCCTCCATTGGGGTCACAACCAAACTCAACTAATGCCATTTCCATGGTCCCAAGAAAGGAAAATAACCAAATAGGCAAAGTCCCCTACCTCTTTTAGTGTGTGGGATCAAGTCCTTGATCTTTCAACCTTGCAAAAAAAAATGGAGGTGTTTGGCTCCTCCTCCTCCTTTCTCTTCCTTTCTTTCTTGCTTAGTTTTTCTGGTTTCCTTTCTCACCTCAGTCCATGAATTGACCTTGCCTAGCAGAAATCCCCCTCTCCTCTCCTCCGTTCACGAAATCTTCTCTTCCTCACAATGCTTGATTCATTCCAACACAAACCACTAAGCCTAGACATGTTCTCAAACATGCATGACACATGGCCTAAGTTAAGGCGTGCGTCACTTTCATGCCAAACTCATCCTTATGATGCATGCATTCCGCAAGGGGCATGACACTTAGCCTCAAGTGAAGAGTGATACAATTATGGTGCCATGTGGCATGCACTCTCATGCCATGTGTCACCCTGTGATTGGCCCGTTGAACCTTGAATTGCTTGAAAAATTCATTGTCTTAGGATTCGATGCAGTTCGTCTAGTTCAACTAGATTTCGCGAGATGATTCGAACGACACGATCTGTTTCGTCATCCGAGATCTAGAAAAAAATCTACGATTTTACTGTCTTGTCTGGCAAAGTGCGATTCACTTTATTTTTTTCGGAAAAATCGTTCGGTTTCACATACACATGCACATGCGAGCACATGCATATGCAACGGTCATTTAAAACATTAATGACTAAGCCTTCCACTGTTGAACAAGAAGGATAGTTGGCAGCGCCGCGGTGTCACTGCGCTCCCATATGCGCCTCTCACTCCTCAGTCTTGCCCTGACACCTTCCCACAAGCCTCACAGTCTTGCCACGCAAAACCTGCTCTCGGCTATCCATGGTACGCATGGTCTATCCTTGAAGGTCCCATCCGCATCAACAACAAGCTCGCCCCAATCTAATATATGAGTCAGATCTGGAGCGTACTTCTGGAACATAGAGACATGAAATACTCATGAACGCTCGACAAACTCATTGGCGAAAAATACGTTCTTCCCGGGTTTCACATACATACACATGCAAACACATGCATATGCAACAGTCATTTGAAACATTAATGACTAGAAAATGCACCTTCCTTGTTGAACAAGAAGGGATAGTTAGCGCGCACAGTGTCCTTGCGCTCCTATGTCGCCTCCTACATTCCTCGGTCTTTGCCCGCAACACCTTCCGCAAGGCTCCGCAGTCTTGCTTGCCACGCAAAACGATCACCGGCTATCCATGATCACATGCCCGGTCCATCCTTGAAGGTCCCATCGCATCAACAGCGGCGGCCGATCCTTTATAGTCGGATTTGGGTGCGCCAGAACATGTGAAGACATGAAATACTCACGAACGCTCGACAAACTCGTTGGCAACTCTAATCGATACATAGCCGCGCCAACCCTCTCGAGTACCTTGAAGGGTCCAATGTACCTCAACAATAACTTCCCTTGCTTACCAAACCTGATCACTACTCTCTTAGGCATCACCTTCAAAAATACATGATCACCTTCCTCTAACTCTAGAGATTGTCGTCATATATCAGCATAACTCTTCTTCCGACTCTAAAGTAGCGGAGGGCGGCTTACAGATCATACTCACCTTTTTCGAGGAGTGCTACAATAAAATCACGGACCGGTGTGGAGCTGCCACGACACATCGACATAACGATGATCGACATAGCCCAGCCTCATGGGGCCTCATAGGGTGCCATCTGTATGCTCACCTGATAACTATTGTTGTAGGCGAACTCTACCAAAGGCAAGTGCTCCTCCCAACTACCCTTGAGATCAGGCACCTTCACTCTGACATGTCCTCCTAAAAATGTGGGTAAATTACTGCTCACGATTGACATCAGTCACAGGATGACGGTACTCATCGATAATTGTGTCCCCATGGCCTTCTGGAAACTTTTCTTGAGCTGGCATGCGTAAACCTAGGATCCGTCAGATACTATGAAGGCTGGCACTCCATGTAGTAGTACTATCTCAGTATATACCACAACTTGCAAATTCCTCGATGTGAAGGAGTCGTCCCTTGACCAAAAAATGTGCCCGACTTTGTGTGAGTCGGTCCACTATAACCCACAGCATCATGCTTTGCGATGTCCATGGAAAGTGAGTCCTGAAGATCCGTTGTGGTGGCCCGCTCCCTTCCCGCCGCTATCTCCGATGGCTGAGTAGCCTGGCGTCTATACGGTGCTCAGCCTTGACCTGCGGCATATAAGACAGGTCGAACAAAGTCTCCAAGCGTCGCGGCTTCATTAGTTCCAATATCTTGAAACAACGAATCCTGATACATCTTTTATTGTGCCACTGGATGCCTGGTAGTGTCGGGCGATGGAACTCCACGAGGGGATCTCCTCCCGCCCGAATCGCGTCGGCTACAGGGAATCTGTCGAGTCCAGTATCTTAGTACCATTTGTGTGGATGACCCAACCTTAAGTCGACTATACGTTGTACTCGGTCACGATGGACACTAGCTCTGCGTTACGCTGGGGACTCTATCCTGCGCTTAGTAGAGGAGCGGCGTAGCCATCAAACTCCCCCAGGTACCACTGAGCACGCTCGTCGTCTTTATGATGCGAACTGCTTGTCTCGAGCATCTGCCACTCGGTATACTAGCCCGGTACTCCCAGGTGACTTTCGGTTGAGTGCGTCGACCACCACATTTGCCTTGCCGGGATGGTAGTGAGTGAAACCATAATCCTCCAAAACTCCGCTCCACTGGCGCCTCGTATTTGAGGTCTCCTTTGCGTGAAGATGTATTTCAGACTTTTGTGGTCTAAAAACACCTCCCCCGAAGCTGCTCACCACTGTAAGTAGTAATTTTAAATCTTCCAAGGTGAAGACTACGGTTGCCAACTCCGTGTCGCCACGTGGGGAGTAGTGCGCTCATGATTCTTCAGCGTGAGAACCGTAAGCCCGCAAACTTTCTAGGACTACATCGAACACATCGGTGAAGTCAGCAGAAGAAGCCTCGAACATTGTATACCTCTATCCCCTTTCTGAGACTATTAGAATATGAGCTTAAGTAAGCCTCCTCTTCAATTCCTGGAACCGCATCGCAGGTCATCCCACCACAGACTTGGCCTCCTTAGGAATTGATCTCGTCATGGGCGAAACCGCTGTTTTGGGAGATCTTTCATGACCTCTTTGTAAACCACCTGGATCTTGAGCATGTGTATCTTAAAAGGCGAACAGATACTCTGATAATGGCCATGACGTGGGATCCATTGACACGAAGCTAACACATGTGTTCACAGAAACCCGCCTCGGTAAGTAAAAACTGTATGCCGGGCTTGTATACGAGTTATGATCCCTCAAAGTTGTAGTACGATTCTGAGTGATCCTCATGCTCCGCCTCGGTGGGAGTGGATCGGGATGTCATCAACAGGAACCCGACACAAATTGATCTAAATAGGGCTAGAACACTACATTCAATGAGATCTATGAATGTTCTTGGAATTGCATTCATCAATCGAGGCATCACCATAAACTTAAGTGCCCCATCTGCGTCTGAATGCTGCCTTGCAGGGATGTCTGCACTCCCTAACTCTCAGCTGAGTGGTAACGTCACGAGATTTATCTTAGGTAGACTCATTACTTCTCCAATTGTCAAGCAGTCATCAATCATGACAATGGATCTGGATTCTTGATTGTAACCTGTTCAAGCTATCACATAATCGTGCCGCAATCATAGGGTCTTATCCTTCTTCTTCGCAAACAGAACAAGAAAAGCCCCATGGTGAGTGCTCGGGCCCATCGAAACCCTGCCCAAGAATCCTATATCCGACCTTGAGCTCCTGCAACTCTACCGCGCCCATCCTATGCGGAGTCATAGAAATGGCGACGCATCACGATGCAACTCACGCGGAAGTCTACATCCCCGCGAGGTAATCCCGATAGCTCCGTCCAGAAAAACATCTCGTATTTCGCAAACCACCACCCGAGGTAGACTCATGTCCCGCCTCACCGCCCTCCGTGGTAGCGCTAGCCAACCATCCCATCAACCGCCTCGCGCTGGCCATGAATCGCATGGTAATGCAGGTGAAGCATCGTGCCTATTCCTCTGAAGCACAACACAAGTACTGTCTGTGTATGGAATTCCTGCACAACACACTCATGACAACCCAGGTGCCGCACTAACTCAACAATCCCAGATAACTGGAACTCGACATGTCTATTGACACGGCGTCCACCGTGGGAGGCAGAACCAAGATCTTAACCCTACATCCCCGTGATATCTAATAAATTCTCGCCTGGGGCCCCAGGGAGAACTCACATGCGTGGGTTTTGCCTAAGGTCTCAACCCTAAGCCCAATACTCTCACACAAGATGCAATAATAAAGGAATGCGATGCACTTGGAGGAATAACACCTCGCCTACAGCGAAAGAGTAGAAACATACCCTGAATCACTGACTGATCCGCTGCCTCGGGTCACAGAGTAGCACCCGCGCGTAGACACGCCCTCGGTCCGCCCAGCCTCGTACACTCGCCTCAATCTCGACTTATACTCTGGAACACCCGATGCCCATGTCGCAGACCCTAACCGATACTGCTCTATCCCGTGCTGGGGGTGGTAACATGAACATATCAGTCTACTTCCATGTCCCAATCGATGATCGGGAATGTGGTGTCCTCGATCCCGAAACCCTCTATTTACGAACAGCTCCGGCCCCATGTGTCCTGCAAATTTCGATGGCAAAGTGGAAACATGTCATCTACTCCAACCTTAACCTGGTGTAACCTGCATCTGGCTTTGGGCCCTCGCTGTCACTTCAAGATCGCCTTGAAATCCTCGTGGAACAGAAGTCATCTGCTTATTTTTCCGAGCTTAAATAAGAAGCTTGGCTCCCCCTCTTCTTATCACTGGCACCCGTATCCCGGATGCTACGAGCGTCATCTACCTCTCGCTCAATGATCAAGGCTGTATTGACCATCGTATCCTGTATGTTATGCCCTACAATCTTACCCTGGATGGACAACTTCAGCTCATCCTCGAACTTCCTGACCAACGTGGCCACATAATCATCCTCGAAACGTGCCAACTCTATGAACCTGGTGATTCGTGCCACAGTAGGCTGAGCTAAAATCAACAAAATTTATATACCTAAATTCCTCCTACTGCCGTAGTCAAGCTACTGCAGTATAGTGGTCTAGGGTCGAACAATGGGATGGGTTTCATCCAGGAATGATTTGCATACGCAAAGGGCGTAGCGCTCTATTCGATTTTGATTTTTGTTTCAAAAACAATGTGATGAGTTTGAAAACTGATTAACTGAAAAAAAAACTGAAAATGAAGTGTGAAAAGTTAACTTTGAAGATTTAGGTCACTAACTTGGTAACTTAGGGCAAACAAGTGTCCTCGGTTTTATCCTCGCGTTATGACAAGCAACCTATAGTCCAAGCCACAACCGGATCTATGTTTAACTAGCAAGCCTCACCCTAAAAACAACTCCCTATCAGAGTTATCACAGGTAACATGCATCTACGCCCTTTACGCTTGAAACCCTAACATTCAACATCATTTCAATGGCTCGTAAAGACCATCTAAAAAAAACCACAGTGCATCTAGCAATAAGTATACACTGTATCCTAAAGCATGGTAAGTATTAGCCAAATTAATGACATTAAATGATATTCACCTCTGAGAAGATAGGGGTCATAAACACAAGATTCAGAATCTTTTAACACAAGAGGACAACCTCGCATATGCCCTGCACCACTCAAGCTAGCGTCCTTCCTCTTCAAAGAAAAGAGGCTTAGCAAAGCATCTCTGAGTTGTCATCCTCAAGAGGGGTGTTTGGCAGCCAAGAAAATAAGGGAAAGAGGAGAGAGAAGAGAGAAACACTTTCAAACCCTAAATCTAGTCAATAAAGATATTTACAAAAATAAAAACTTGCCAAAATTGCCTCAATTTGTCATTAGGGTTACAAATGGGAGGGGCTTATATAGGCACCCAATGCATGAAAATACCATAAAGCCTAATAATTTGGCTAAATTTAGGGACAAAGGAGTAATACACCAAAATTGAAGTCGGTTTGCATTAATTACAAAAGTGTGACAAGGCAGTGAATTTCGCTAAGGCATACAAATTTCGCTGGCGAAAATTTCGCTAGGTAGCGAAATCACCAAGAGATAATAGGGTCAAGAAATTTCGTCAGACTCCCGCACTCGGGCTAGCTAGCCAAATTTCGCTACCAGCTAAACCTGTGAGCAGCGAAAAACGCAGCACCTCTCGCTTAGAATAGTGAAGCTTTTAGCTTAAAATTTTGGTTCAGCTAAATTGTCAATTTCTCGCTAAGATTGCAAAATTTTCGCAAGGTCGCGAAATTTCGCAATCCCAAATAAATTTTCGCAATCTTAGGGAAATCTCCTGAATTGCTGACTTCTCACGTATCCGCTCCCGCTCCCCACGCATTGTCTTCTTCACTTTGCTCTCATTCTTCTTCTTTGATTTTTGGTATGATCATGGTTGACAATTGGGTTCAATCTTCACGATTCATCATCCACATATCGAACTCCCAAAGTACGCCAAAACCTACAAAAACAGCTAAAAAATAACCTCTAAACTAAGATTATGATACTAAGAAGACTTGAACACTTCAATTGGCATAAATGACATGATTAGCGCAAGAAAGCATCCAAAACCTCCATCTAATATAGGGTTCAAAATAGCACTTTTTGGGCACTAATCACCTGGCTATGTAGTCGAGTACAATCATTGTCCACTGTCTCAGCAAGGAACTCTCGAGCCTTCGCATGTCTAGCAGAAGCCGAAAAGTACTTCCCCATGAACAATCTGCGAAAATCAGCCCATGTCATAGTCTCCAAGTCCCTAGAAGTCGTGACCCAATCCCACTAGATCTGGGACTCACCCTCAAGCTAGAATGAAGCCAACGTAATCCGAGTAGTATCCGAGGTGATCTCCAGAGCCCGGAGAATCCTCTCAATTTGACGGAACCAATGGTCGGCTACCATCGGGTCCCCTCCTCCCGTGAACATCGGAGGATGATGTGCTTTGAACCTCTGGAGGTTACTGGCACCTCCCAAAACTCTAGTTGCATTAGCCTGTGCAGCAGTGGCTATCGTAGCACCCATGGCCTCTATGAAGGCCTACTGATAAAAAATAGGTGGCGGTCAACCATCGCCCCGTGGATGACCTCTACGCCCCCGTCCTCTACTTTCCATCTACACAAGTCAAACAGTAAGTTTAGAATCATTTTCATGTCCTACTATTAGTGCAAATGCCAACCAATAATAGACTTAATATTCCGAACCATCCGTTCGTTTCCCGAACTCCTAAGGTTACGTTTCTCAACCCTAGTGTTCGCATTTCCTATATACATCCTACCATGTATATAATTCACGCAATTTGTAACACAATCATACACACAAGAAAACACACAATGCATAAGCTAGATCTAATCTTGTCCCATGGACTCTTAGGTAACCTTACCTAGACTGATACCAAACTACGATCCGATATCAATTTTCGAGCACTCAGTAATCTCTAACTCAAGTCTAACACCAAGCCATACCAAGTCGTGATGCTCCTATTACTGATTAACAAAGATGTCCTAGACCCATGCCCCACCGAGCCCTAGGTATTCGCGATACCCGAGCCTCGATACTAAACCTGCAGCCCCAAACCCGCGTGGGTCCGCCTCCAACCTCTCAACTCTGGCGAAGATATGGAAATTGAGTATCCCGATATCGCACTCACATGTCTCGTATACCGAGACTCATCCCTACATATTTAATTCATAAATACACAAAATAACTTCATATAGTCTGTATAAAAAACATAAGAGTTATAACACCTCACTCACACATATGGTATAAATACGTGCCTTAGAACCAAATGTTGTTCCAATATACAAAACGGGATATGTATTATGAGTAACAGTTCTCATACATATACAAAAATACGTCAAGGCCACAACCCAGTCCTCTTCTCAATTGTCGGCCTCTAGGGAGCGTCGTCTGCTTGCACGTGACCTGTACTTGAAAGGGGGGTCCCACAACGGGGTGAGCTACGCTTAGTAGAAACAAAACCTACTAGGGCTACTCCCCACCTAAGTGCACATGCAAATGATCATTTCACAGTCACACAAACAACATAATCCATGTAGACATGTTGTCCTATCATGGAAAAAAAAACTACATGCATTTATGAGACAACACTCTACATGGCCCTTGTACCGGGTCAACCTCCGACCCACCACCCAATGCAAGTTCTAATGGGAAATCAATATCGAGTCAGTTTCGACTCCCATCACACAACTTGTAGTCTATGTGATATTTATTTAATCGTTTTGTGTCTTTTCGGGCTACAAAACTTTCCGAGGTCACATCGCGGGTCTCTTACACCCTCCGACATTTTTCGGGCTTTCACCGATAGATACGTTGTCTAACCAGTTTTTCAGGCTTTTCACCTGAGGGGGTGTCAAATCAGTACCATGTACACACACCCATTTAATGCGATGATTTTTCGTACACCAATGCAATGCAATTGTGCCAGTGCACTCAAACTCACTCAAACTCACTCAAACTCATGCCCAATGTGTGGATCCCTCTACATGGACATTTACCTTGTACACTAGGGGTATACCATGAACCCTCATGTCTAATGCACACATCAATTCATATATTTTGTTCAATATCAATTTACATGTTGTCATGCTCGAATTCAACTCACTCAATTCAATACATCATGCAAGCATACATTCCCAAAACTCCTAACATCAATTAGGCAAATAGAGGTCATGGCTCACATCTCCAGGCTAGGACATAACACCTTAGTCCTACAGGTTGCAACATGCCAAAACATGGCCATGTTCAAGCACAACACATATAACTCCAATTGTTTAGAACACACAGTAAAGTCATCATGTCATCTCTTAACCAAGAGATGGCACTTTGATCCACAATTCATAATGGCTTAAGATTTAAGCCTCATACCATCATAACTGAGTATAGAGATTAACCCCAAACATCACAAAATCCATGATTTCAAACTGATATAAAATCAATGAGAAACAGTTTTGGAAACACTGTTTTTAACATGGCTATTCAGTTTTCAAACAAGACTCGAAACTCCCTGAACATAGCTCCCCTTTGAATGCATTTCTAAGTCAAAATGAGTCGGAAATTGGATAGACCCATGTCAAGGAGATATGTTTTCCTAGAAGTCTAGTTTACCCAGAAATTGGAATCCTTTAATTCTGATGTGCAATGGCCATGTTATGGCCAAAACACAGTCATGAGATCTCAACACAGCACAGGAAAATTGCTTAAACCTAGCTCCACTTTGAATGCAATTCTGAGTCAAAAGGAGTTGAAAATTGGATTAGACCTGTTTCAAGGAGATATGTTCTCTAAGTCTAGTTTACCCAGCAACTGGAATCACTCAATTCAGATGAGTTATGGCCAAAACTTAGTTAAGGGGTCGAAGGGAAAAAAATTGGGCAGCATCTCCCCTAAAACACAACATGTACCCTATACACGAAATCTCCTCCATTAAGGGTCACAACCAAACTCAACCGATGCCATTTCCATGGCCAAAAGAAAGGAAAATAACCAAATAGGCAAAGTCGTCCCCTTCAGAGTGTGTGGGATCAAGTCCTTGATCCTTCAACTTGCAAAAATGGAGGTGCCTTGGCTCCTCCTATCCTTCCTTTCTCATGGGCTTTTTTGGTTTCCTTTCTCACCTCAATCCATGAACTGACCTTTCCCAGCAGCAATCCCCCTCCCCTCTCCTCAATTCACGAAATCTTCTCTTTCTCACAA
Organism: Tetrastigma voinierianum; assembly: GCA_016808115.1. Taxonomy (NCBI): domain Eukaryota; kingdom Viridiplantae; phylum Streptophyta; class Magnoliopsida; order Vitales; family Vitaceae; genus Tetrastigma; species Tetrastigma voinierianum. Next base: position 135,296 of record JAEQBH010001805.1, on the reverse strand, counting down.
TGCTTGATTCATTCCAACACAAACCATTAAGCCTAGATATACCAAACAGTTCGATGACACATGGCCTAAGTTAAGGCATATGTCACTCATGCCAAAACTCATCCCACTATGATGCATGCATTCACAAAGGCATGACACTTGGCCACTCAAGTGCCAAGTGTCCCTAATTTTGGTGCCACGTGGCATGCACTCTCATGCCACGTGTCACCCCGTGATTTGCCCGTTGAACCTCGAATTGTGTGAAAAACCGATTGTCTCGGGATTTGACTCAATTCGTCTAGTTCAACTAGATTTTGTGAGATGATTCTAACGGCGCGATCCGTTTCATCATCCGAGATCTAGAGAAAAATCTAGGGTTTTGCTTGTACCGTCCCGACAAGAATTACCTATTCGCTCTTTTTCAAAAAAATACGTTCTTCCCGGGTTTCACAAATTCATTTACATTCCACTTGTCCTTAATAGTGTTGTAATGAATTTGAAATGGCCGATACTAAATAGGCAAGGAATTCAAAATAAATTGAACTAGAAAAGACTCATCCACATTCATCCTAAGAGCCTTCAATTTAGCAGCTGATTTTGAAATTCCTTTGGCGATTGTGCTCTATCATCTCACAGTACCATCAAACTTCATAGTGGTGAGTTTAGCCGTTAATGTCCCGGTCAAAGACTTGTCAACTGAACGAAAACGTTCTTCCACAGTCTTAAAAAATTCCTTAGTAGTGTCATATTCAAGAAGTGTTGACTTAAAGCTATTCGCTATGCTCATTTGCATAAACATAATGTAAAACCCGGGAAAATTATAAATTTTCAAAAATGGAAAATGATAATAATAATAATAATAATAATAATAATAATAATAATAATAATAATAAATTGTCAAAATGGTTCAGGGAAGCCTAGAAAATTCTTTAGATATTGGATGAAAAAATGGACTAGGTCGCTAAATTCGTCTCGCGAAATCTAGTGACCCAGAAAAATTTCGTCGAATTCTAAGACAATCGGAATTTTTTATGAGTTTCTGGGTGATAAGTCGATAGTGACTCCAGGGACAAGATTTTTACGAAAATCTTGGAAGTCAGGAAATGGTTTGAACTAAGTTAATTAAAATAAATTAAACTGACAAGAAATAAATTGTTTCGGAGTAGAAACGAATCCGAATGAGAGATGGACACATGGTGCAATGTGAGTCATGTATCCATTTTTTTTTAAAAACAAAAGGAAAAAAAAAAAAAAAAAGGAAAGTCAAAAGGCAAAAGGAAGGAGGAGACGGGAGTGTGCCTGAAAGGAGGGAGAAAAAAGAATTTTTAAAGAGAGAAGCTCTAGCTTCTCTCTAAGATTTACGGAAATCGGACCGTAGGTTTTCGTCGGAGCAAAAGGCAAAGTCGGTCCATGCATCAAGAGCTACGCGTGGGTACCAAAATCTTGGGGTTTCGTCAAACACCATGAAGTAGGGAATTTTCCTACTTTTAATATTTTTAGCTTAAAAGCCATGTAATGGCATAGGTTGTCTTCGAGGCCGTGTGATTTATTCCCAAGATTTTGGGACTGAATATTGAAAAATTTTTGGACTGGGTCCAGGTAGTCTCGGACTGAGTTGAGGTTTGGTTTTGATCCTGGGACTGATGTCTTCGAGTTTTGTGGTGTGTTTTGGTATCATAGTAATTCGGTGACGAACCATGAAGGGACCAAGAGGTGCCCTGTTTTATATGGGTTCGAGATTTGGGCCATTTTGTGTGTATTGTTGGAAAAATAAATAATATGCTTTTGTGTGTAAAAATCATGTTAATATGTGTTTGTGTGATGTATTAACATTTAAATTGTGGATGAAATTTAAATTATATGTAAGAAATGATAATTCATTCAGAATTTTTATAAATATTCATGCATAAGAAGATGACATAGCATGAAATGGCATAAATGCATTTCATATGCACGATAACATTGCATCAAGTCGGGTGTGTGTGCATGGTGTTGGTTATTCACCATTCTTGGTGAATGTGTGGTGAGCTCAGAAATGAGACAATGTCCAAAATCAAGACTCATAGTTGTGTAAAACAATAATAATAATAAATCACGCCTGTTTGGGTGAAGCAAGATGGGGCAGATCCCCCCTGAGGTGAAAGACCCAAATTTTATTCTTGGTCAGACATATGTATCCAACGATGAAAGTTCGCAAAAGTGTCGAAGATTTAATTTATTCGCGGTGAGACCCCGAAATTTGCAACCCAAATAAACATGCATCTGATTTGATAATTCAATGAATAGGGAGCCAGAGAGTTGTCCACTGTTCGTTACTGGGGTGAAACACCTCAATGATTGGTTTTTACCCTCATAATGTGAGGGAGTCGGCCCGATCCGTCAGGCATGAGGAGTCTCATCTCATGCATGACACGTAATATTCCTTATAGGAGTGCATTATTTATATGGAATGTGATTGGAAGTTTTCATGTTTGCCATTGCATGTGTATTTTAGGTGGGGAGTAGCCCTTGTAGGACAATTTTTCTACAGGGCATTGCTCACCGCGTTATGGGACCCCTTTTCAGGTACATGGGGTGTACAAGGAGACAACGCTCCGACGAGGCCGTGATTATGAAGAAGTCCGATGTGTGGACTTAATATTACCTTTTAGTAACATTTTTGTAAAAATATTTTGTATAAAAGAATTGTAACTAAATTCTTTTGCGACTATTGTCTAAATAGTCGGGTATGTAATTATGGTAAGAGTGGTCATATCTGACTTCTTACGACTATACCATGTTTTATTTTCATGTTAGGGATTTAAAATGCGAATGAATGGGTCCCGGTAAAGGGATGTATATTGAGGATATGGACAGATGGACCCTGTGAGGTCAATACTACTTCTGTTGATACAGATTGTATGTTGAGTAGAGCGTCCCGAACAAAGGAGACTCCGCCCAATTTTTGTGAAAATATGGATCCTGATAAATAGGACACAACAGTCTGGTATCGGGTCACCAAAAATCCACAGGAATTCGCTGCCAGATGAAGTCTGTTAATGTGGATCCCTAGATTTAAGCACAAAATGCCTCAATCTTATTCGGGCCTTTCCCAATAATGACTTAAAGTCTTTTCTTCCGCACTACTTTCCTTAATAATAGTAGGTAGTTTCTCAAATTAAACCGACAATCGAGATCCAAGACACTTGTGTGAAATCGACTTACTCGCATCAATATGAGAAATTTGTTCCATTAAGGATCAGAACAGATGAAGCATGCGAATGAAGCAAAACAGGTATTGAAACTGCAATTAAATATATGCTCACACATTAATGCCTTAAGTTAAATAATAAACAATAATAGTACTACTATAACACATCTTTGGATGAAAATTACAGCATACAAAATTTAACTTTTGATTATTATGGTGATTCCCTTACACCTATTAAAATAATTAATGATGATGGTGTTTTTTTTATTTCTATCAACATTGGGTTGAGCCTCGTTGTTGCTGGCCGATTCAAGGATCGATCACCAATAAATTCCGGTAACCTACAAATGTGTCGATGGTCCTGAAAGGGTGTGCATGCCGGCTCTTCGATGCCTAAGTCAGTTTCCTTCTTACGGATAGGAAAGAATTCAACTGTTTATGGCGTTATGATTTCTTACCTTTTCTTTGGTGAGATTGCTCGATATTTATAGTGGATGATCACGATGACTTTCCTTGTTCGATGATGATATGGCGTCCTCCCCATTGGGTAGGGGATATTTTCTTCCTTATCTCTAACCGAATATTTAGAGGATAATTAGAAGGTCATAATCATGGGGTATCCTTCTTTCCTTAATTGATATCGTGTCACGAATAGGGAGTGCCTTCCTTTCTTACGGCTCATCTAGCGGTCAGCGGATTACCCTCGTCACCAGTTCGGCCCACTAGGCTTAGTTTTGACCTTGGTCCCAAGCCTTGGGGGGAACCAGGACATCGTTATGGGCCGAGCTCTTAGATGAGGCTTCTTTGCCGGCCCCATAGAGGATGTCAGACCGTATCAAGGTCTGCCTCTTGGCTTCATGCTCTAGGCCCGTGTGTCTTATTTTAGGCACCATCAAGCATTCTGCCATCCTCGCCCGGCTTTGCAGTATACAGTTCTAGGGCAAGGGCTGAATCGTTTCTTGGATCGAGGGACGAGTTCCACATGGCCAGACAGGGTTTGTTGGTCTAGGCTTGTCACCGTCAATTGTATTGCGATAATGATGGCTTCTCTTGACTTTTTCTCTCGTTTCGGTTAACGTTCTTAGTGTTTTTTGAAGCGTCCCTCAATTACTCGAACTGTATTCCCCTTGTTCTTTAATCCTTTCTTATTAGTTTTCCTCTTTCTCAATTTCCCCTGTTCTTCAAACCTATTTCTCGGTGGCCTCAGATTTTTTGCTTTCTTGAACTTTCCAGATTATCGCGTAGGACTGTTTTGGGTGACTTATATAGTTCTATGTCGCTTGGAGTTTCTTCTCGTGTCTCCTAGTTTGGTACGTCTTTCTTCTTCTTCCCCTTGTTTACCTTTACTTGTTCTGGAGTTCGTGGGTCCCTAGTGGTCGTTGTTTGTCCCTTCTTTCCCACTTTTTTGGCTGGAATTTTGCCCTTTTATTGTTCGTCCATCTTCCCTCACACTCGCTCAATCATGTGTACCTCCTCTAGGCCCAGTCATCCTTCTAGTCTATGCATAAGGGGTAGTTCTACCGAGGGATCGGACTTAGGGCAGATAGGAGGAGGGTCTAATCGTCTTGCTATTGTTGTCAATTGAATCCCTTTACGGGGTCCCCCTTCTCCCCATGGCAAAGGTAATTGTAAGGTCAGTGAGATTAGATAACATCACTCAAATGCAGCCCGCTTTATTCAAGAGTGGCGTACTAAGCACGCCGGCCAACAGCCCTAGTCTGTCGAAACCCTCTTTGGACATAATTTCGCTTCTCATTATAGGCCTCCCTTCAGTGTTCGGGTTTGGTGCCCTGACTTTCTCACTTCCTATATCGTTCAAGTGCTGAAGATGGTTTGCTTCTTCGAGGCGACCTTCAAGAATGGCCTCCGCTTCCCCCTGCATCCCTTTATCAAAAGCGTCTTACAACATTTCAATGTTTGTCCGACACAAGTTTCTCCTAACTTCTAGGGTGTTCTTGGTCGGGTCACGTCATCTTCATGATAAGGTCTTGAAAATTTAAAGATTGCTTTGCTCTTAGACTTCTTTAGTGTGAAGGAGTCCGCGGAGGGCTTTTTCTATATCGCTAAATGCTCTAATGCCAAGCTGATTATTTCGAATCTCCCGTCTTCCCACAAACACTGGAAGGAACAGTATTTTTTTTGTCGGTGGTCGTAATTGGGAATATAATCCGGCTGATCAAGAAGACAAGCTTGGTATTCCAACCGCCTGGACTGCCCCCGAGAACCTCCATGAGTTGTTGTTTGCGTTTAATTGGGCTTAGCTTACGAAAGTCATGGGGTGTTTTCTAACTTTGCTTTGGTTGTGCGGTCTTCAGGTATTCGCCCTGGCCTCAGCCTCGAGGATGAAGAGGTGAAGCAGAAGTTGGTCAAGTGTCGCCCGCGGGTGTACTCTAAGCTGATTAGGTTGGACATACTCTGCCCTTTGTCATGAAGACTTCTCGTGAGGGGCCCTTAATTGTGAAACCCACTCGGGAATAGCTCTAAGCCCGAGTTGAGTCATTGGCAAAGAAGAAGAAGAGTGTTAAGCATAAAGCTCAGGCTCCCCTCGAGAGCAGCCTAACAATTCGGGGTAAGGTCCTAAGGTTGGGAGTGCCTTCTCCACCGTCGACTGCTAAAGGGTGGGGGTCGTCTGACCAAGTTCTAGTGAGAGGTCAGGCACCTCCATCCGTGGCCGAGGTGTCTAAGGTGGTAGGCCTAGAAATTTCCTCGGAGAGGAGCATCGAGCTTCCTCTTGTTGTTATGTCTATATCTGTTCGGAGTCCCTTGGCGCAAGACTTCAAGCGTCCTCCTACGACGCCGGAGGATGAGGGAAGGGGTTGCTTTGGAACCAAAAGGGAGGAAGACTCATTGCTTGCCAATTCGAAGCTTACCGTCGAGGCCGTATCATCCATCTCTAATGGGATTCGATCCAGAGGGCGTAATGCTATGTCCGTTGAGGATGCCTCGCCTGTCGCTCAGTGGAGCGGCCACCGTATGTCCAGACGCCTTTATTTGTTTGTCTTATCTTTGATTTCGATTTGCCCTTACCTTTGTCTTGTTCCGGCAGGTGGCTACCTATGTGAAGATCCTAACAAAGAGGGCTTATCTTTCTGAGGGGTCTGCCAGGGCAGTAGAAGCGTATAAAGCTGAGGTCACCTCCTTGACCTTGGAGAGAGCTGACCTGTGAGCTCAGGTGCAACATCTAAGCCAGGATGTAGCGATGCATAGATCCGACTTGAAGCATACCTTGACGGTGAAATCGTGAGCTGAAGAACAAGAGAAGAAGGCTCGGGATGAGCTGAGGGCTACCGCCACGGAAGTTCACGGATCGCTTGAGGATAAGCCGCAGAGCTGCCGTGAGGAGCTGAAGATGGCCGTGGGCGAAATACAGTTGTCAAGGCAAGATAGCAGCGACAAGGAAGAATCAGTCGCTAGTGGACTTTAGCCGCTGCCTCAAGACACGACCTTGAGCTGGGTCTTCCAAGAGGTCTCTGAGGCTGAGAGCATAGTGGGGCGCCTAAACGACGAATGTCGCGGGCTCCATCATGACCTCTAGAGGCAGCAGGACTTGGTGGCTCAGAAACAAAGGGTGATCGCCGAGCTGAGGGATGAAGCATGCACCTTATAGGCCTCTGGTTGGCTCTATTTTCAACGCAAGGATTCTAAGGTCTTCCTAGGTTTGCGCTTCAATTTTCCTGTTCTCGTTGAGGATGAGATGGGGGAATATGAATCCGATGGGGAAGATGACCTTGGGGTGTCCTCGACTTCATCCCTAGTCTGGGCTTTTCTTCCCCGCGATCCCGGTGGCTCGAGGCTGCCCGACCCGTCTTTCGATACTTAGCTTTTTCTTGGTCATTCTTACTTTGGTAGCATGTGGCCCTTCTAATGATGATTTTGACCTTTATTGAAACGCGCTGATTCGTATATTCCTGTCTCTACGAGTCTTTTCCCTTTTCATCCCTTGCGGGCTTTCCGAATGAACTGAATTCTGCGATTCTCGCCGCAAGTAGTGGTCGCACGGCCCTTGATGGTCAGGAGTTACTAGGCTCTCGGTCGGGTCTCATGGTTCTTTGAACAAAGCTATGGCGGCTTATTACTATCTGAGCCCGCTTCTCCTTTGACCGACTCTACGGGTTTCCTTCAAAGCTCGAGCTCCGTGGTTCCTTCTGACTAAGCTACTGGGTTTCTCTTCTCGAAGTCCGAGTCTGCAGTCTCCTTGGACCGAGCTGCTTGTCCCTTCGAGGTCTCGAGAGCCGGTGTCTCCTTGGACCGAAATGGGCAGGATTCCTTAGAAGTCTGGGCTCCGTGTCTCCTTTGGACTAAGCTGCAAGATTCCTTCTCAAGCTCGAGAGCTCCATGTCTCCTTTTCAACTGAGTCAGCAGGATTCCTTCAAGTCTCGAGCTTCGCGGTCCCTTTGACTGAGCCATCGGATTCCTTCGGGGTTTGAGCCCGTGTCCTGACTTGGGGCCGCTTGTTCTTCAAAGTCTCGAGCTTCGTGTCTCCTGGATCAGCCGTGATTCCTTCGAGGTTTTAGCTCCGTGTCTCCTTTGGACTGAGCTGTAGGATTCCTTCGAGGTCTGAGCTCTATGTCTCCTTTGGACTGAGCTGTAGGATTCCTTCGAGGTCTGAGCTTCGTGTCTCCTTTGGACTAAGCTGCAAGATTCCTTCAAGGTCTGAGCTCCGTGTCTCCTTTGGACTGAGCTGTAGGATTCCTTTGATGTCTAACTGAGCTGCTGGATTCCTTCGAAGTCTGAGCTCCATGTCTTCTTTGGACTAAGCTCTTTGTTCCTTCCGGGTCTCGAGCTCTTATCTCCTTCTGATTGAGCCGCAGATTCCCTTCGGTCCGGGAGTCCGTGTCTCCTTGAAATGAGCCGCAATATTCTTCGAGGTCCGAGCCTGCGGCTCCTTGACCGGAAATACAGATTCCTTCAAGGTCCGAAATGCGGTTCCTTCTTGACTAAGCCGTAGGATTCTTTGGAAGTTTGAGCCCGCGGTCTCATTTGACCGAAATGCTGGATTCCTTCAAGTCTGCTTCGTCTCCTTTGACCGGTAGCTACTTGGTTTCTTCGAAGTCTGAGCTTCGTTTCTCCTTTGGACTGAGCTGCAGGATTCCTTCGAAGTCTGAGCTTTAGGGCTCTTGAACTGAGCTACGTGGCTCTTTCGTCTTCCTTCCCTTAAGAAAGCACGTGGTTTAAATGCTGGTCTCTGGAGAATCAAAACAGACCGCTAGACGTCCAGGCTTCTTTATAAATAACCGCCTTCCTTCGATGGTGTGTGTTATATTCTGCTCCCAAATTCCTTCATCTCTCCGATAGTGTTGGGGTTCGTGCATGATGAAGCTTCAGGGTCTGATCGCCACTATGTGAAGTTTGTTTAGTGGTCGTAGGCTGTCGTTTGATTTTGTCGTTCTGCCATTTGTTGGGGTTGCATTGTTCCCTAGTCCCGCTAGTTATGGGAATTGCGTTTGTTCCTCAGCCTTATTAATTGATGGATTCGGGCCTGGCCTGCTTAGGAGGCGCAGGTGCTTGAATGCTTCAAGGCCCATTCCTTCTGCTATACCTCTCCTCCATTCCTTTCTCCTTCTCCTTCTTTTTTCTTTTTCTCTTCCTTGTGGTTTTTGCTTTCACTGGTATCCTGCTGACGTAATTTTCTCACGAGAACGACTCGCTAATCAGACTTTCTAAGATGTGCATAACCCACTTTGCTAATAAAACGCAGAACTAAAAAATTACTTGAGCGGAAGTAGAATTGTTGCGATTTATTAAAAAGTACAATTGGAGGTTTATGGGTAAAACCGCTTAAGGTGCTCGGCATTCCAGGAGTGTTGTAGGGTCTTTCCCTCCTCTGTTTGGAGCTCATAGTTGCTAGGACATATTACTCGTGATACGATATAGGGTCTTTCCCAATTGGGACCTAGTTTCCTGTGAGTAGGGTCCTTCCTTGCCGGTAGTGAGCCTGAGCATTCAGGTCGCCAGCTTGAAAACCACAGCCCGACCTTCACCATAAAGACCCGTTGTTTTCGTTGGTAGTCCTCGGCACGCTTCAAGGCTTGCTCATGCTTCTCTTCCAAGAGATCGAGGTTCAGGTCAAGAGTCTCCTCGTTGTGCTCGGTATTCGTAAACTTGACCCTAGGTGACTCTAGCCTAACCTCAACAGGGGCTACCGCCTTGGTGCCAAATGCCAAGGCGAACGGAGTTTCTCAAGTTGCAGACTTGCGTGTAGTTTTGTATGCCCATAGTACCTCTAGGAGGTATTCCACCCATTTTCCCTTATGGTCTTCTAACTTAGTCTTCAATGCTGCCTTGAGAGTCCTTATAGTGACTTCTGCTTGTCCGTTAGACTACGGATGAGCTGGGGACGAATAGTAATTCTTGATTCCGAGCTCGGCGCAAAAGTTTTTGAATCTCTGGTTGTCGAATTGTTTTCCATTATCTGATATCAACGCTTTTGGGATTTTGAACCTACAAATTATGGACCACCAAACAAAGTTGCGAACCTTTTACTCGGTGATTGTCGCCAATGGCTCGACTCTCACCTGGGGCCATGAAGTAGTCCACCCTATAATAGCGACCTGCATCGACCCTTCCAATGGGCAAGGGCCCGAGTATGTCCAATCCCCACTGTTGAAAAGGCCAGGGGCTTATAATCGAGGTCAGTGGCTTAGCTGGGAGATGGGAGATCTTGGCATGCTCTGGCATTCTCGCACTTCGACTAGCTATGTGGCGCTTCAACATCAGGCCGCACTTTTGCCTAAGGGTTTTTCCTACCAAGGCCCGAGCTCTGATATGGTTGCCACAGATGCCTTCATGCACCTCTCTTAATACGTAGTTGGCATCTTCATCTCCTAAGCATTTGAGGAGGGGTACGGAAAAATCCCGTTTATAAAGGGTCCCCCGCAAAAGAGCGAAACTGGCTAACCTTGCTCTTTGTTTAGATGCTTCTTTCGGATCGCTTAGAAATATCTCGTTCAATAGATAGTCCTAAATAGGATCCATCCAGCTCGGTGCGGTCAAAATTAGGAGGACCTCATCGCTGTTAACGTCCACTGAAGGTTCCATGAGGTGCTCGATCGAACTCGCCTCGTCCAAATCTTCTCTTGCGCTCAAGTGTTAGTTTAGCTAAAGGCCCGCCCCGTGAATTCTTCGTCCTTGGGATGTGTCTGACTTGGACCCATACGAATTTTTTGAGCAACTCGCATACCTTCTTTAGATAACGGATAATCTTTTTGCCTTTCACTTCGTAGTCATCTTCCATCTGTTTCACCACCAACTGAGAATCGCTACATACCTCTAGTTTATCAGCCTCCATGGAGTGGGCAAGGTTTAGTCCAGCAATGACGACTTCATATTCGACTTCATTGTTTGAGGCCTGGAATCCAAATTTGAGTGCATATTCCATGTCGATCCCATTCGGGGAGGTCAGAATCAAGCTTGCTCCACTTTTCGTGGGCATTGGAAGTTCTATTCACTTTAATAACCTCCATATGGGGAGGTCACGCAAGTCATTAAGCCAGCCGGTTCCCCGTCGAGGTGAATCTATGATGAAATTTGCCAAGATCTCGCCCTCGATCAAGCATATTGGTTTGTACCTAATGTCGAACTCACTCAGCTCTATGGCCCATTTCACCAGTCTTCTAGAGGTTTATGGTTTGTGCAATATTTGTTTCATTGAGTGCTCTATTGGAATTTCGATAGTGTGGGCTTGGAAGTATGGCCGAAGTCTTCTGGCGGTGGTCACCTAATGCTAGAACGAGCTTTTCCATCTTCGGGTACCTTTCCTCTGCTCCTCTAGAGCTGCTTTGTAGTGGGACCGGTTCTTTGTGTTACGTCGGTTCTCTAACTAGAAGTGGCACTAATTCGAAATCGGAAATGGCTAAGTAGAGCGTAAGGAGTTCTCCCTCATATGGACTTACTAGAATAGGGGGGGAGCTCAAGTAGGTTTTCAGCGCTGTGAACACCTCCTCACAGTGGGCATCCCATTAGAAGGCCTTTTTTAGGATTTGAAAGAAGGGCTGACGCATCACTGATCACGGACCGCGAAGCGACTTAGCGCGGCTATTCTCGGTCAATGGCCCGAACTTCTTTAGTGTTTGAGGCGGTCGCATGTCGAGCCGCGACCCACTTATTTTATTTGGATTTTCCTCTATTCCCGCAGGTTGACTATGGAAACCCGAGAACTTCCTGAGAGATAAGCACACATGGTTAGGTTTAACTTCATCTTGTAATCCTTCAGGACCTGGAACGCCTCGGCCAGATGGTTGACGTGGAGCCCTACCTTGATTGACTTCACTAGCATGTCATCTATATACACCTCCATGGATGTGCCAATGCATTACGGAACATCTTTTACCAACCTCGATAAGTGGCTCCCTACGTTTAACCCAAAGGCATCACGATGTAATACGTCTCTTGTCGATCCACGAAGAAGATCATCGTTATTTGGGCTCCATCGATCACAGTTTGTAGCGAGAAGCGTCCCATAAAGCTAAGGGCTCTTAGCCGGAGGTGGCGTCTCTTGTAAGTCGATGCGAGGTAGGGAAAATTGTCTTTGAGCTGGGGCTCGATTGACGTCAGTAAAATCAATGCAGAGTCGCCATTTACCATTTTCCTTTTTGATGGGAACTACGTTAGCCATCCAGTCAGGGAAATCTACTTCCCGGATAGCTCGGGCTTAGAGGAGTTTGCTGACCTTTTCGTTGATCCACTTTGTCTCTTTAGAGTAGAAAAGCTGCTGCTACGGTTGACAGGTTTGAAGGAGGGGCTGACATTTAGTTTGTGGGTAATAATTGCTGGGTGATTCCTCCCGTGTCCTCTTCTTTGGCGAACGCCACATTACGTTTAAGAGTGGATGGGGTCTCGCGTCTTTGGCGAGCTTAGATCGGAGTGTAGCGAGGTGTTACATTTTGCGATAGTCAAGTTGCACTAGTTCCAGCTCTTCTGAAGGTGTTGGTCGGGTGTCCAGTTCGTCTCTCATATCGAGCTCATCCGCATGGACGCTTTCGACTGCTTTCTGCTTCATTGATGCCAAGTAGCACTCTTGGGCTATCTGTTGGTCTCCCCGGGCCTTTCCTCCATTTTCTAAAGGAAATTTGACGACCATATGATAGAAGGAGGGGATGGCCCTTATGGCATTGAGAGGCCTACCTAGTAACATGTTATGCATGATGGGGCCTCCTTGATGAGAATTTTATTAGTGCACCGTTGTAGCCTAGCATGGGGTCTCTAAGGTGAGCACCGGTTATCTTGATCCTGAGGCGATACTCTCTCACGGAGAATCCCCTTAAGTGGGCGTTTACCTATTCCAGCTTCTCTCTTCCGATGCCCATTTTGTCAAATGCCGACGTGAAGATGATGTCGGTTGAGCTCCCGTTGTTGATTAGGACCCTATGGACTGTTTTACTGGCCACGACGACCCTTTTTACCAGCGGGTCATCGTGGGGGTGTTGGCAGCCTTCCAGGTCAATGTCCAAGAAGGTTATGGTGGTATCTAATCGAGGGAGCTTGGACACGGCCTATACCTCTAGTGTCTCCCCTAATCTGAAGCTGCGTAGGTGGGTCTTCCTGGCTGAATTGGTTCTATCAGCGGCCGAACCCCTGGAAATCACATTGATATCTCTAGAGGTTCTTTGATCTTTGAGCATAGGGGGCCGGCGACAGTGGTGGGGAGTTTTAGGTTCCGATCTTTGGGAGCCAGCGCGGTGGAGATGTCCGCGTCGGATCGGTCGATTTCTTTTTCAATTGAATTCATCATCCTGTTTGATGTCGTGATCTCCCCATCAGTCGCAATACTTGGTCATGTCTTTTTTGGATGGGTCCATCTTCATTTGAGATAGCCATCTTAAAAACTTCTCATGTTGTACCTCATATAGGACTTACGGTGTAGGGTAGTCGGGGGGTTGAGCTGGTGAGGTGGATCTGTGAATTTGTGTAGCTCGAGTGGGGAGTGGACTGACGGTCCACGACACCTAGTCTCTTCGAAGATCAACTATGCCCCTCAGGTGGGGATGTCTTTGTCTCTTCATCTTATAAGGCTTCGGTCCCACTTTTTCTCATCTTGCGTTTCTCCTTTCGCGTGGAAGAGCTTTCCCGCTTAGACATAAGGGCCTCCTCGCCGTTGATGTACTTTTCGGCTTTGGCGAGCACCTCGGCCATGCTTGCCTGAGGGTTCTTCGAGATGGAGAACATTTGACCTTTGGATTGTATGCCTAGCCCGACTATAAAGGTGGTGATGGCGAATTTTTCATCCAGGATGTCCACCCTTAGTGACTTCGAGTTGAACCTCTGGGCGTAGGACTCCCGAGGTTTCTTGAGGTCCTTACTTTCTTGTCGCTGAGTGACCTTCGACTTCAGGTGTAGGGCTCATTAAAGTGGGACCACTGACGTGGAAATTTCCTTGAATGATGAGACTGAGGCTAGTGGGAGCCTTTTGAACCATGCCAAGGTCGAGCCTCTAAGAGTGATGGCAAAGGCTTTGCATCTCACAGGGTCTTGGTATCCATGTAGTTCCATCTGGTTCTTGTAGGTGTTGAGGAGTGGTCTCACGAGGTTGCTTCATTCCATGTGGCACCAGTCTGTGGCATTTTGAACTTTGTTAGGAAAGGGAAGTGTAACACCTCGGCCGTAAATGGGGATTACATTTCTTTGCGCTGTCCATGGGATTGGGGCTCAGTCTCTGCAGCCTTTTCATGTGGCTAAGCTCTTGTTGGATATCCTAGAACCGCTGCTCCCAAGGTCGTTCCTCTTTTCCCCTCTGATAAGGGGTCGGCTCTTCACCTCCATCGTCCCTATAAAGCGTTCTTTCGTTTCGATCATCTCGGGGTTACGTTGGGATCACATGCCCTTTGGTGGGCTATTTTCTCCTCTTTAGGTCATCGTCTCGGGTCACCAGGGTCTTGTTGGTCCTCCTATGGTATGGTATTGCAGCCTCCATGGGCTGTGCTCATCGTGATCCTTTGCACAATACGGTGAGTTCGCGACTCCTCGATATCGCTAATTGACGAAACGGAGGCGCCATCTCTCTTTGCTACGCGGTGTAGACTCGAGGAGCGTCTCGGTTCTGACATCAATGTCGTCTGTTGGTGCTTCTGCGTCCTCGAGGGTTGGCGTGACTCATACTCATGTTTCAAGTTGATACCATCGATCGCGAGAAATCGGTTTATTTGTAAAGGCGATTGTTCCCCGCAACGGCGCAGCTGATGGGTTTTTTTCTATCCCGTGCGGGTTGGAGCTTGGAAGGAATTTGCTAGGCTATTTGTTGGGCCCCGGATCGTGGGAGCAACCTGCTGACTTGATGAAAGGATGGTCCGGCGAGGGTGTGCCTATCGGCTCTCCGATGCCTAAGTCAGTTTCCTTCTTACGGATAGGAAAGAATTTAACTATTAATGGCGTTATGATTTCGTACCTTTTCTTTAGTGAGATTTCTCGATATTTATAGTGGATGATCATGATGACTTTCCTTGTTGGATGATGTCTGGCGTCCTCCCCAGTGGAGGTAAGGATCTAACTCCTTCCTTATGTTAACCAAATATTTAGAGGGGAGGATAATTAGAGATTAAATGCAATCATGGGTCTTAACGTAGTGTCTTGAGTCATGAGAATAGGGTCTTTACCTGGCTTGGCTCATCGGCGGTCGGTAGTTACCCTACTTTGTACCGGGTTGAAGAGCCCTGGCTTGGTTTGACCTGGGCCAAGCCTTAGGGAGGCAGGACAGTATGGCGAGCTCGGTGAAGGCTTCTCATGAGCCATGGAATCATGACCATGTCAAGGCTAGTTCCAGGCATGTTTTGAGCCTATAGACACTTTTATTTTAGCTTTGCAAATCAAGTGATATATTCATAATCTGATGGGTCAGTTATTTAGATCTTGATTCCAATTCTCGATTAAGGATACATATTAATTATTTTATGAGGTAATCACAAGAAAAGTGGTGCACCTTTGGGCAAAGCCAAAAATATTCTCATAATCAAGAATACAGATAAATATTTATTCAAATAATTTTGCATTTTTTTTAATACATGGGATTTGAGTATTAAGATAAAAAAATATACAACAGAGGAAATATGGCTTTCTGAGCAGGTCAAGTGCTGGTAGTCTTAAAGCTGATTCATAAAAAAACACGATCTTAGAAAGATTGAAGCAATTACTTTGCAAAGTACTATTGATATCAATTATAATGTGTCATTATCTCATAGTTTCCATGTATGTGACAATTCATATTCAAATAGATTTATAAATAATTAAATATTGCCACGCCTAATATAGAGAAAGAAAAGACCTTCATTACACCTCAAGGTTATATGTTATAATGTGATGCCACAAAAGCGAAAAATGTGAAGCAACCTCAAGGTTGGTGGCTAGTTTTTAACGCTTTTAGTAGAAACCATAGAGGTCTATATTGATGATATGCTTGTGAAATCCAAAGAACGCTTTAACCACACGAAGCATCTACAAGAAGCCTTTGGGCTATTGCGAAGGTATGACAGGAAACTTAACCCTTTGAAATGTGCATTCGGCGTCAGTTCGGGCAAGTTTTTAGGCTTTATGGTGACCCAGAGAAGAATAGAGGCCAATCCTATTAAACTCAAAGCTATAATGGACTCTTAGGCTCCTACCTATAAAAAAGGAGTGCATCAGCTG
Organism: Tetrastigma voinierianum; assembly: GCA_016808115.1. Lineage (NCBI taxonomy): Eukaryota > Viridiplantae > Streptophyta > Magnoliopsida > Vitales > Vitaceae > Tetrastigma > Tetrastigma voinierianum. The sequence continues at coordinate 119,512 of JAEQBH010001805.1, read as the reverse complement.
ATTGGTCAGTTGGCAGCTCTTGAGCAGTTCATATCCCATTTCATAGACCAATTAAAACCATTGTTTGTCACTTTAAGAGAAGCCAAAAAGGCTGACTAGAATAAGGTATGCAACCAAACTTTCGTGGCAATCAAACAATATCTTACCAAACCGCCAATTTTGGCTAGCCTAAGGGCAGGCGATACACTCTATCTTTACCTGACGGTGTCAGAAACCTCAGTAAGTGCAGCTTTGTTCAAAGAAGATGAAAATTGAAAGCATAAACCAATATTCTTTGTAAGCAAGTCTCTATTTGAAGAAGAAACCAGGTATAACCATTTTGAACAAGCAGCACTCGCCCTTCGTATGGTAGCTAAGAAGCTTCGCCCCTACTTCGAGGCACATGTTATTGTCGTGCTGACCAATCTCCCTTTTCGAAGCACTATACACAAGCCTGACCTATCAGGAAGGATGGACCAATGGGATATTGAACTAAGTGAATTTAGTATTTAGTATAAACCCCGCTTGGCATTGAATGGACAAATACTGGCATATTTTTTAACAAAACTACCCCAACTAAATTTGGACCAAGGTAACGCTAGCTAGTGGATCCTTAATGTGGACGGTGCTTCTTGCCAAACGGGAGCTAGAGTCAGCTTGCAACTTAAAGCCCTAACTAGGGAAAGGATTGAATAGGCCATATGGTTAGACTTCTCTACGTTTAGTAATGAGACTAAATATGAAGCAATCCTAACCATAATTGACCTTGCAAAGTCTGTATCCTCATAAAAACTCAATACCACAGGTGACTCTCTAGCCAAAGTAGTAGGGCCCGGTGCGAAATCTGAAGCAGAGTCTAGCCTTGTGGTAAGACATCTGAGTTTAATTGACAAATTATTAGAGGGAGTTTTTGGTTGGAAGCTTGAGCATAACCAGGATTCGAGATGAAAGGTAGATGCCTTGTAACGATGGCGCATCCCTCCCAGATAAAACAATATTACTCCACAAATCTATCCTCATAACATCATCAATTACTACCACAAAAGTAAACAAAATAAATGAAGTCGGTTCCTCTTGGATGACTCCAATAGTGCACTAATTTAGCTCGGGATAATCGCCAGATAATAGGATTGAAGCCCACAAGATCCAGGTCCAAGAGGCTAGATTCTCTCTTGTGAATGGGCAATTTTATAAACGATCTCTAGATGGGCCGTATCTCAAGTGTCTCACCAGTCAGCAGGGGCAGTATATATTGGCAGAACTCCGTGAAGGAATATGCAGAAACCATCCAGGCAACAAGACTTTAGCTCACAAGGCACATACACAAGGTTATTATTGGCCAACCATAAGAGCGGATGTTGCCTACGTCAGAAAGTGCGACCACTGTTAGTGATATGCTCTAGCCCAGTGGCATATACATTGTCATTATATGTTTATATACATGAGGCATTTATCATTTATCTTGTTATTTAAATTGTGGTTTAACAGTAAAATCATATCCTTGAATAGTTGGCTTCGCTTTATGTCATCAAGTATGTGACTTGATAGTAAAACCTTAAGGCATAAGAACACTATTCTAAATAGTCCATAGTCGATCATTATTGTGCGAATAATAATGAAGGAAGACTATTATGTTTACGAGAAAATACCACATTTTGCTGGTCATGAACATAAGATGTTACTCGAACATAAATACATGTTAGTTCATGTTATTGGGCCCGGCAGATTGCCAAATACTACATGGATTATGTCATCGATTACTTCTCATTCTGCATTAGTGGTATTTGAGTCCTTCGACGAATTCACCATGGATTCCTACATGAGGAACCGTGTCTTGACGTAGCTCGATAAGCGTCTTTAACGGATAGTAATACAAGCTATGGTTGGGCATCTGATAAATCATGTGGAGGAATGTGAGTGATAGTTAAGAATTTGTCCCTCTCTTAATTTAATTGAGATGTCTAATGGCCTCATGATAAGTGAGGCCCGAAATGCATGGTCGTGCTCGAATGATTGATAGCACTTATCAATTCATTTTTAGTTAGTATACTTGAGGAATCGGCTTGATTAAGTTGTGTAAAGGAATGACTCATCCATGCTTTGTGCTTAATCGAGTTGTCGTGTGACAAAGGACTAATATCATACTATGGTAAAGTTTTCCAAGTCATCGAATTCACTTGATTTGGGTAAATTATAATGTCTTGCTAGAACCCGATTAACATTGGGGCTTCGAATATGATTTGGGCAGATTACTAACATTGAGTGAACCTATAGGATGACACATAAGAATGACCAGGCTATAATGGGATGTTGAGGCTCTCTTTGTAGCCATGATCAAGCCCAAGCCCAAGCCCGAAGCCCATTAATAGTTAATGGAATTTGGCCAGTTCATTTACAATAAAGGTTTGAGCGATATAAATATGGGGTTTATCATCTAAAGGAGGTGGATTCTATTGAAGTGGCGGTTTGAGAGAGAATTTTTTTAGAGTTTGGGGGGAAAACACTAGGTGTTTGTTTTAGGACAAGAGACCTATCATAAGGTGCTAGCACATCCATCCCATCCATTGGCCAGTTCATGTGAATTACCTTCAAAAGCGTTTGCACCTTTGCATGTCTGGCTCATTCTTTGCTAGATCGTTTCCAGAAGGAATTCTGTTTGTTTTTCAGCGTGTGTGTGATCAAGAAAATATGCACTAGTCGAAAAGGATTCGGTCTACAAAAGGTAAGATATGGATTTCCTTAATTCATTGTTTATTTTCATCAATCCGCTTGGATCCTGATGCAGTTCAGTGTTAGATTTTTTTATTTTCGCTGCATTTTCTTATCGCTGGATTCCAACAGTGGTATTAGAGCTACTTGCTGTTTGGTGAAATTGATTTTTATATGTGATATAACGTGATCTGTTTAGTGTATTTTTTTTTCCATATGTGATATGACATGATCCATTAGTTCATTCGTTTTTATAATCGATTATGTCCCCGGGTCATGTTTTTTTTACGTATGAAGTGCAGCAACATCCATATAGAAATTGAAAAATTATTCGGTTTAGAAAAAAGCTCTAATAGGGATTAGGATTGTTGATGATCGAAATCAAATTACGAGTTCTTAATTATTGTGTTCTAATCCCGATTGGGAGTATTTACAGTTATTCTTAATCGATGGGTTGTACATTAATGTTAGACATTAAGAATGGACTATTACAGATTATTCTTAATTAGTAGGATTGTTACACATTAATGTTAAACATTAAGAATGGACTGTTATAGATTATTCTTAATCAGTAGGGTACATTACACATTAAAGTTAATTATTGAATTATTACACATTAAGTAGGATTAATTTCCAAATTAATAGTGATTTGTTGAGTAAGAGTAATCAACATTGGTGAATGACGGAATTATTAGTGTGATTGTGATTGGAAGAGGCTCGACGATAACTCACTCATACTGGCCTTAAAATTTGTTTATGTGACTAACGGCGCAATTGAAAAACCATGTCAAAATGATTGTAATTGCTAAATGTTTATATTCAATTTGTAGTGTGTTATGGGTTGTAATTTCTAAATATCTTGTGATTAGATCATACAGTAGAAATTTGAAATTTGAATCGACAAAATTCATATACCTAAGTTCACTCTTGTAGCCAGTGAAACTCTTTGCGGTATAGTGAGTCTAAGTCGAACACGGGGATGGGTTTTCATCCTGGAATGATTTGCATAAGTGTAAAGGTAAGGCTTTGTTTGGACTTTTGGATTGTTTAACAGGTGAGAGTAGTTTGAAAAGCGAATAAGCGGCAAAAGGCTGAAAGTGATGTGTGAAAAGAACTGAGATTTAGGTCACTAACTTGATAATATAGGGCAAACAAGTGTCCTCGGGTTTTATCTCGCATTATGACAAGCAACCTAAGTCCTAAGCCATACTTAGGATCTTTGTTTAACTAGCAAGAGCCCTAACCCCAGAATCACTCATTTGAGTCGACCACGGTGAACATGCATCTACGGCCCTTTCAGGTTTAAAACCCTAACATTGACATCGTTTCGGTGGCTCGTAGTAATCCAAAAAACCCATGATCACGTCTAGCAATAAGTATACAACATCCTAAAGCATGGTAAGTATTGGCCAATTAATGACATTCAGTGATATTGACCTAGTTTGAAGATGGGAGCCATAAATACAGTGCACAGTAGCATTGACACATGGGGACAACTATATTGCCCACAGCCAAGCTAGCTACCTTCACTCCCTTCCAGAAAGAGTAGCCAAGCATCTCTTGAGTTGTCATCCCTCGAAGAGGGGGTGTTTGTGACACTAGAAAATAAGAGAAAGAGGAGAGAGAAGAGAGAAAAGCAAAACCCTAACTGAGCTGCGGAAGATATTTACATAAAAATGAAAATGTGCCCCAAAAGATTTCTCTCCAATTTCTTGCTTAGGGTTACAAAAACTATGGGGGTTTATATAAGCCACCCATTTATGAAACTTCTGATAAAGCCTAACATTTTGGCTGGAAGTCAGAACGAGGGTAATACACCAAAATGAAGTCGGTTTGCATTAATTACAAAAAGGAATATGACAAAGGCGGTGAATTTATTTAGGCACAAAATTCGCTATGTGAAAATTTAGCTAGTTAGCGAAAATTTCGTAGGCAAGCGAAATCACCAAGAGATAAGCGAAATCGGAAAGTTCAACAGACATTGTAATTTCGCTAGCTAGCAAAAATTTAAGCTGGCTTAAGCGAAATTTTTAGGTGGAAAATGTGGCCGGATTTTTAAGCTAGAAGACGGTGTAGAGCGAAATCCTTGGGTCTAGCGAATTCCTGAACCCAAACTAGGATTACGAAATTTTCGCTATGATTCTGAAATTACCGCCACAATCCAAATGAGCCACCGCAATCTTAAGCCAGCTAGGTGCTTGATCTTCCTTTACGTGCCCTCTTTGCTCCTCTTACTTGCATTGATTTCATCACTTTGCCTTCATTCTATCTTTGATTTTTGGTATGTTTGATGGGCGGCTGATTGAGTTCAATCTTCATGGTTCATCATATGTCTCGTGTCGAACTCCCGAAATGCGCAAAAAAAACTGCAAAACAACCAAAAATAACCTCTAAACGGCATAAGCGATACTAAGAACACCTGAACACTTCAATTGGCATAATTGATATGATTAGTGTAAAAAGCGCAAAAACCTATATGATGATATAGGGCTGAAATAGCACTTTTTGGGTACTAATCCCACTAACGACGTTGCTAGTCCCTTAGCGATGCAAAAACAAAAGGAGATGCATGCGAGTGATTTTCAAAAAGTTTATTGATATTTTCAAAAAGGTGTATATACAAATAAACAATACCTTTAAAGCGAGAAAATTGACACGAGTTTGAAAAGCAGCCATGAAAGGCCAAAACCATACAAGAACAATTTGAGGTCAATATTGGTTCCATGATTCTCAAGAATTTCCACCAAAAAGTCTAATGGTTCTTTATGTAACCGGATCGGGCCAATAAATTGTAATTGTCCCTCCCTGACCTAACCTTGCATGGCCTTGGTGTTGAACAACCTAGATAAGGATAGTTACGCTCTTCTTTCTTTATTCAACTACGTGGGTGAAATGCTTAAAAATCGACTTCACCAAAATCCAGGTGTAACGAGGGTCCCGCAAATGACTCCCGACCCGATTAAGGTTTAGGAATCAAGCCAAAGGATCCTTGACCACAAACTCTAGGCTTCACCGGACTCAGAATGATTTAAAATCAAGCACCCTCTGAATCGTTAAACTCTACCTATCCACCCATGTAGCGAACACTAAATCGATGACTCCTGACCAATTAAGGCTTAGGGCATCGGGCTTCAAAACTTTTCGCCATACACCGCGGGCCCAGGTGCTCGGGTTTCAAAGGCGAGGCTTCACGGCTTATTTTTATTTTTCTTTTTTTTTTTTTTTTTTTTTTCTTTTTGCTTTTTCTTTTCTTTTCCTTTTTGGAAGACTACATTGGTCTTCAAATGTGGGTAACAAAGACCTATCCTAGGTAGCCAAACATGCTAAGGCCGGCTATGCAAAGTGAAAGGAAACGCTAATTTGACTGACTATTGAAGCAATGCGGTGTGCGGTGTGTGAATTAGCTTAAGGGAGAAATGTTCAAGTTGAGCATCTTTGGAACTAGTGACCAAAAATTATTTCAAACATGGAATTTGTTCTAACATAAAGGTGACAACGGGGTTTCAAATTTTCATTTAAAGCGATTCAATTGTTGGTGAAAGCGATTCAATTGTTCGGTGAGGCGTTCAATTGTCCTAGTGAAGCGATTCAATTATCAATTGAAGACAAAAACAATTACATAAGATGGAGGCCGCAAAAAAGTATATGCAAAAGTGTGTATATATATAAGATAGCTTTTGATATAGCCAAAATGGCTAGTACATGCATGCAACTAAGCATTACAAAATATCGCTTTGCCCTCGCATGGTAATACATGAATCTAATCGAAATTAGTAGGCGGGTTGATAAAGTGAGTAACCTCACAAAATCATAAAAACCTAACCACCTCCTTTCTTTGTGTGGTGGTGGTGGGTCTATTGACTAGCTGGCTGCTGCCTTGACACATCAGATGCGGATCTTCTTCTTGTAGGCTCCTCCTACGATCTGGGAACAGGAAGACCCGAGGTGAGTCATAATCCTAGCTACTGACATGGAGTGACAAAGTCAACCTCGATCTGAAATTTTTGAGTAAATTGCTAGCAGGCATATAGCATCCATCACACCTACTATCTCTCTCGGTACGGCGTGAGACATACTCGAGGTGAATGATGCCATTTGATAGGATGGGCCAGGTGTATCTAATGCTGACGTGAGGGGATGTGGTATGTGGAGGGAGATGGGGACCTCTGGGCCGGACTATCTGTACCTCGGGCCTTCGGGGCAGGCATATAGGTCTCTGTCGGGTCCTCGACCACGTCAGTACCTCCTCCACAGTCCTGTCGGAGGTGGAAGATGCGGGTGTGGTCAAATGCAAGCTCACGCGAGAACGAGAGGGCATCTAACTCTCATGCAATCCTCGGCTCCTCAGGAATCCCATATGCTCGAGAACTTGTGGCGGAATTAGTCTCGGCATCAGCCGGCGAAGACTCTTAGCGTACCGGGTCCTTAGGTGGACCTTCTCCTCGAAATGCATCAAGGAGGTCATCACCCCGACAGAGGGTGAACGATATCCCTCAGAGATCAGTTAAGAGCCTCTAAGATGGCTCCCCCTCATTACGCACATAATCTTTGTAGCGGGAATATTTGTCCCTAGGAATAAATGGTCAATCGACAACATCGAGGCGGGGCGCCTCTGAGAAATGCTAGTCCGGTTGTGGTGTCTCGGCGGTGTCGAACCATCTCAGCTGATCCGGTGGGGCGATCTCTATAACCCTCTTGCATTGGCGGGCGGGTACCGCATGCCTAGCAGCTGGCGATATATCATTTAGCTCACGAATTTTCCGTGGCGATCATTGATAGAGAAGCTGAAGCTCAGCGGACCATATGCTCCTCGGTGTCATCGAGTGATGAGCTGGCGTACTCGTGGGTAATATCTTGCCTCGGGGTCATGAAGGCCCGGTGGGGAATAATCTGATCGACCTCATAGAATCCTAAACACAGGATCGACCCTTAGCGCTAGGACGTCGTAGAATGACTCCTGATGAAAGTCTCTGCAGTGGAGCCGTACATTCCCCGGAATGGGGTTCCCTAAGAACAACGGCCTCCTGATCCTGGAGGCAGGCGACAACTGAGGTGATGATGTAGCCTCTGCCGGCCGTGCTGCGGTGATGCGAGGGGCGGGAGGAAGATGACTCCCGCACAGGCCGGTGTGCCGGGCCGCTGGAGCGGGCCTCTAACTCTCCTCGAGGCACGGTGATGGGGCGGGGTCCCATCGGTGTCACGTATCGAAAATCCACAGGGCTCCTCGGTCTTTGCCCTCGAGGATAGAGTGATGAGTGCTTGGAGCGGGGGCCGGGTAGGGCCTCTCGCTCGAGTGTACTGAATCTAACCAGCGGCCGAAGGCGGGACCCCAAATGCGAACCATGTCTGAAATCCCAGATAAAACTGCGAAAGGAGGCTAAGCTCAGCCGGCTGATCTTTGTCGTGTGCGGTTGCTGTGATGGGAATGACTAGAGCTCGGGTAGCAACTTTCCAGTGCCCAAATCGGGCTAAGTGCGCCCACGATAGTGGCCCGATCAAAAGCTCGGTAATTAGCGTGCTCTGAGAAGCGTAGCGGCAGCCTGATGGGCGACCGAGGCTCCAGTAGTGTGGTAGCGGTGGTGCGAATAAACACCCGATGTTTTATAAAGGCTCGGCTTCTTTGTAGTAGTGAAACGGGGAATGCATAGGCGGCGAGAGAAGCGCGGGGGCTTCAACGGTAGCTACGCTCTGACTCCGTAGAGGCCCCGGGAATTAGCTCGCAGCGCTTGTGGTGGCTGGTCCCACGGTATGGCGGCCGGTTAGCGGACGCGGGGCACCCGCCGGCCGCGGGGCGGGGATGGCTCAAGAAGCGGCCCGACGGTGACCCGGGGGGTTTAGCTATGGGAGGGAGAATGAAGTGATCTAATGGCCGACCCCTCCCGAGGTTTAAATAGGCTTTTGGGAGTCGAAGGGTCCACCTACACTATTTTTCGCTATTTTAGCAATTGCCTTAAACCTGCTTTCTACCATCTCAGAAATCAAATTTCAATAGTTATATATTGATACTATAAGAAATTAAAATTTATAATAAGAACTATTATATAAAACTATAATTAAAATCTCCTAATACAAAATACTATAAGATGTATACAAAATTACTAAATATGGAAAACTCCGTTGCTAAAAATTTTCTAAAAATAAACCAAAAGTATTAAAATTGACTGATTTAAAACAAAAAGCAAAAATGTTGAACTGCAATTTGGTTTCTGGGAACACCGAACCAGTTCAATTTCAAAATTTTACTCAAGGAGGGTCAAGGAGAATGATCTCCTCAACCCCTGCAGTAGCCTGGGCTAACTCCATAGTGTCAAGGTGTCCAATTGTCGACTCGGGTCCTCGCTGATGGATTTTGAATTGATCAATTGGCTTGGCAAAGTGGGTGTCAGTTGTAGATCAATATCTCTTCATCTCCTTGGCCGCTTATTCTGCAATTCCCGGACACTTTGCTTTCCTGAGGTCACTCATTTGAAACAAAAACTTCATCGAAATTTGATTTTCATTTTCTGAAGTTGCTGTTTGTTGTTCAAATGAAATATATTTGACTCGAGTCATGTTACCAAAGGTAAATTTATGACTATTAAGTGATTGATGATTGCATTAGTGTGGCGAAAATGGTCTTCCGTGATTGGTACATGATTGGGGTTCACTTGCTATTATTTCGGTGTCAAGCACCCTGAAATCTTGGGTAGTAGAATTTGTCGATCTTTTCTGAACATCCTCAACTATCCCATAGGGATTTTTGCGATCTATCGGCCCGATGATAGTGTGATGTTGGTAGGTTTAAGTTCACCCAGGCCTAGCTGTACCTGAGGGCTCTGACGGTAGAGTTCCTGCCCGGCTCATAAATCAAGCAATGACTTGTCTATGCGATTCCCACCCGATGACTTAAATTGTGGGAGATCACGGATCCTCACTTAATATTTGTTGGATTCTTACTTTGGATTATGTGACTTGTTCGAGTAAGAAATGCCTTTTCTCAATGCCTAATCCCCTTCTTGATTATGCAAAGATCTTTCAAAAATTTACATGGCGGGAACTTGTTTGATTATGCCCGGGAAGAATTATCTTTGACCTTCGCTGTCTTAGGACTTAAGATGCACACTGTTGGGATGTCTTCTTAATGTACAAAGTGCACGTGGAAATGGAGGTGGCATCTGATGCTTCGTGAATCTCTTTCGAAGGAAAATGTGTTACGACTCAATTCTTCTCCGTTCCTGGTTTCTTCAACAGGTTTAGGCATGGGGTACGATTAACCTCTTTTCATTCTCGGGAGTGATTACGACCTTAGCCTCATCCGTTCTGAATTGTTGGATGATCCTACCTCATGGATTCCCTTTGGGTTTATGCTTGTTTGGAAGGGAACCTTCCTCTCTTTCTTGTACCTCCAGCAACTTGTTGATCTTGGTGATTGAATACTTGTAGATTATCAATTTTAAGTTCGAGGTTGCTCTCTAGCCCATCTATTCTCTTGTTCAGTGTACTTTCTACAGTATCAATCCTTTGTGCCAGTTGCACATTAATTCCTTTTTGCTCTTCCACAAAGTTGCCTACCACCTTACTCAAATTTAAAATGGCTTGTTCCACAGGAGATGAGGATGGTGGTGGTTGTGGTTGAGTGGGAACAAGCGTGGTTTTGGCACACGAAATTTATAGGCGGGGGTTGGGTTTCCCGAAAAGGTTAGGGTGATTCCTCCAATTTGAATTGTAGGTATTTCAATATGGGGCATTGGGTTGTGGTGGCTTATATTGTCTACGATATTTACATTCGACATCAAATCCCAGCTGTTGAAGGGGCCATAGGACAACATTCTCTTGGATGCAGTTGGAAATTGGTCTGCGAGGATTGGCTTGTGCGGATTTTCGATCCTTGCACACTTCATGGAGCCTTTTTCCTTCAAGCTCCTCCACTTTCCTGGTAGGTTGAAATTCTGGCTCGACCTGTGTCCTGCGGGTGTATAAATCCCTCCTAGGGTTGGTGGGGGCCTCATTTTTTCCATTTCTGAGGTTTGGCTCAAATCCACCCTTAGAAGTTTCAGCCACATAATTTAAGAAATCCATGGCTTCGTCAGGATGCTTACTTAGAAAGTCTCCTCCACACATGGTTTCCAAAAGCTGCCTCATGGCAGGAGACATACCACCATAGAAATGGTTTACCAGCATCCATGTATCAAACCCCGTGATGAGCATGCAGCGATGGTCTCCGTAAATCTCTCGACTCTTGATAAAACCTCTCGCCATCTTGGTACACCAAGGTATAAATTTGTCTTTTCAAATTATTGGTCTTGAGCGAAGAACTGCCACGGGAATTACGCGCAACTCGGCCAATTTCCTAATAGTTACAGGCCTCGGTGAGTTTAACCAAATGCGCGTCGCTTTGGGGTTAGTGGAAATGCTTCGGCTTAAGCGAATCCATGTCTATCATTCCTTCCTTAAAGGTAGTGCATACTTCCTCAAAATCCTAATAGGTGTATGGATTTTCATTTTCCATACATGGTAGCATGTGGGAAGTAGGGATTGCCAGTAGGGCCTCCTTTGCTACTTCTTATTGGGGAGGTACGATGCGAGGAAAGAACCTTAACTCTAGGAGGGTGGATGTGATCCCTCTCATGTGGTTCTATAGGCGGTTGGATTCATTGGGAGACCTTGCGACTCTGGCTGTTCTTAGGGAAAGGATCCATGAGTATGCGTGTGTCTGCTTGACTTCCTTGCTTTGAGGTCAATTTATTGTATGCTGATTCTGCCGGTCTACAGTGTCTCTATCCCCTTTGGAGCATAAACACATTACAAAATTGTAGAGACAACAAGAGCACAGTGAAAACTTGGTAAAAAGATTAGGGTTAGCTAAAATAAAGCGGCGTAGCAAAACAAAAGCAGTGAAGTTCTTTGCCAAAGTGATGAAAACTTGCCGATTCTTGCAAGCTAGGATTACAAAGAGTTAAAAGGTTGCAACTTCACTTGTAATGAGGATTATAGTACACTTTAACTTATCAAACGTAGTTTGGCACCATCGACAACGACGCCATTTGATCATTCCACCGATGAGAATTTGAAATTTGAATGACAAAGAATTTATATACCTAAGTTCCTACCGCTGTAGTCAAGCCATCGCAGTGATAGTGGTGTGGTATAGGGTCTAACACGGGGATGGGTTTTCATCCTAGGAATGATTTGCATAAGTGTAAAAAGGTAAGGCTTTTGTTCGGGACTTTTTTGATTGTTTCAAAAACAAAGGAGAGTTTGAACCGAATAACCGAAGACTCGAAAGTGATGTGAAAGGCACTTTGAAGATTTAGGTCACTAACTTGATAATACAAAAAGGCAAACAAGGTCCTCGGGTTTTATCCTCGCATTATGACAAGCAACCTATAGTCCAAGCCATAACCGAATCTTTGTTTAACTAGCAAACCTAACCCTAGAATCACTCCTATTTGAGTCACCACGCACATGCATCTACAACCCCTTTCTCACTTCTAAAACTCCTAACATTCAACATCATTTCAAAGGGCTCGTAAAGACCATCTAAAAACCACGCTGCATCTAGCAATAAGTATACACTATATCCTAAAGCATGGTAAGTATCACAAATTAATGACATTAAATGATATTCAACCCTAGTTTGAGAAGACGGGAGCCATAAATACAGTATTCGTAGCATTCAACACATGAGGACAACTCAGAATCGCCCCACAACCAGCTAGCTACCTTCCTTCAAAGAAAAGAGGCTTAGCTACATCTCTCGAGTCATTATCCCCAAGAGGGGTGTTTCGCGTACTTAGAAAATAAGAGAGCAGGAGAGAGAAGAGAAAAAGCAAACCCTAATCGAGTCGCAAGATATTTGTCATCAAAATGAAAATGTGCCCCAAAAGATTTCTCTCAATTTTCGCTTAGGTTACAAAACTGGCTGGGCTTTTATATAGAGGGCTACCCATTTATGTGAAACTACAATAAAGCCTAACATTTTGGCCAAAATTAGGGACAAGGAGCATACACCAAAATGAAGCTTCTGGTTTCCATTAATTACAAAAGTATGATTACATAAAGGATTTTCGCAGGCACAAAAAGTACCCTCGCTATGTAGCTGTACACAGAGCAGCTAAAAATTTCGCTTAGGTAGTTAAAATTTCGCAGTAGCGAAATCAATTAGCAGATAGCGAATCAGAAAATTTCGCTAGGCATTGGCAATTTCGCTAGCTAGCGAAATTTCGCTAGCTTAGCGAAATTTTTAGGTGATAGCGAAACTGGATTTTTTCGCTAGGAACAAAGGTATTTAAACTCGGGTTCAGCGAAAATTCACACTTTCAGCAGGGATTGCGAAATTTTCGCTTATGATTGTGCAAATTTTCGCATCCCAAATGAAATTTTCGCAATCTTAGCGAAATTCCCGAATTGCCGATCTTCACTCGGTGATTGCTCATCAGTTCCTCTTCAGATGTAATTTCCATCACTTTGCCTTCATTCTATCTTTGATTTTGGTATGCTGATGGTCGACAATTGAGTTCAATCTTCATGGTTCATCATATGTCTCGATATCGAACTCCCAAAGTACGCAAAAACCCAAGAACAAACCCTCAAAAATGCAACCTCTAAACGCATGTTTATACTAAGAACACCTGAACACTTCAATTGGCATAATTGATATGATTAGTGCGCAAATAGCAGTCAAAACCTATCTGATATAGGGCTCAAAATAGCACTTTTTGGGTACTAATCATGCCTTGCATGTCGTTAATTTTTATTGACACAACATGTGTGTCTTTTTTTCATTATATTAGCATACGACCTGCATGTTGTTGTTTTTTTGACATAACATGTGTGTCTCTTTTATTATTTTAGCATAAAATAGCATATAATTATTACTTGCTTGTAATGAAGAAGAAATCAAAGAATTTGGAGGCGCTGCTCATTCTCGAGACAAGCCCATAAAGCCAAGGTATTTGTGTGCTGTAATCCCGCATCTCCATATTGGCTTAGTGGAGATCACCTTAGGAATGGCCATGACATGTCACGTTTACATTTATGCTTATTAATATGCTTGTATGTGATGTATGTATATGTTTAGAATAAGCTTTGCCTAACAACTTGATGTAATTTCATCACATAAAATATTTCAGTCATTTCAAAATGTTCCATAATTCTAACATTTGTCAATACTTCGATCGCCTTAATATAGTTTCTACCAAAGCAGGTGTATCAAATAATCTTAGGAAGACATGATGGATAATGGTGATATCCATAAGATTGAATATGGTTAGACTTAAACTAGGTTATCATAATGGCTTCTCAGCCTAAGGGCATAAAAGGAAAGAGTTTTCTACCTAGTTAGCTTAAGTTTAAGTGTTATGGCAAAGCTGTTTGAATTTAAGTCAAACGTGGATTTTCACTCTACTAAGAAACTATAAGATTTGTTTTTGTGTTAATTAAAGAGTTATAATTTTAGTGGGAGTATTAAAGACCTCATTTTATTAAAAGTTTTGTATTTTTGTATGTGGTATTCAATGGCATCAAACAACACATCAACATTTACTTACAATCTGTCCTTGAAAGGAAAAACTTAATGGGACAAACTTCCTCGATTGGTCTCGAAATTTGAGGATTGTCCTAAACAAGAGAGAAGATGTATCTGATAATGAAATCCCTAATGCAATCTCTTACTAACAATGCCCTACTCTGTTCCAAAGCGGATCCTTATAGTAAGTACTTGAATGACTCGTGGATGTAACCTATCTTATGTTTACAACCGTGAACTCCGAGCTTCGTACACCTGAGGAAATGAGGCATTTGATATGATGGTGCACTTCAAGGGAATGTTCCAAGAGCAAGCACACCGAGAAAGGCTCACCTCACCACCAAGCTACTGAATGCATGCAAGATGACTCCCGGCACTTCGCAGTGCATGCTTAAAGATGAAGGGTTCTACCGATCAGCTTGATAAGCTTGGTACTTCTATTAGTCATGAGTTGGCTACTGATATGATTCTAGGTTCATTACCTAAATCTTATGATCAATTTGTTATGAACTACAATATGCACCATATGGAGAAATCTATTGCTGAGTTACATGGAATGTTAAAGAATGTTGAGACGACATTCAAAAGACAAATCTAGTGCTTATGGTTCAGAAAGGGGAAGGCATGAAAAGAAAAGGAAAGGGAAAAGGCAATAAGGACAAGAAAGGCAAAGGATAGTCCAAGCCTAAGGCCAAGAATCCAAAGCCGCCAAAGGAGGGAGCTCTCCTGTTTCTTTCAGAATGGTGAACAAAGGTCATTGGAAGAGGAATTAAAGTGAAGCTCCATCTTGGAAGATCTGAAGAAAAAGAAGAGTAGCGAGGCTACCCCTTTAGGTATTTATGTTATAGAAGTCAATCTATCTACTTCTGCTTCATGGGCATTAGATATTGGATGTGGATCTCACATTTTTGGAAATGTGCAGGGCTCCAAATTTAATAGCAGGATCATCTCTAAAGGCGAATGACCACGGAAATGAATGGAGCAAGAGTTACCGCATTAGCCGGTGAGGGAGTTTATGATTTGACTTTGCCTAGTGACTTGTTTTCCAATTAAAGAATTGTTATTATGTGCTCACTGTGAGCGTAAACATTATTTCGCTTGTTTAGACGTGGATGGATTTCACTTTATTATTAAGAATAATATTTTCTCCATCTATAATGCGGACATTTTTTTATGGGAATGCTCATTTATGTAATGGTCTCTACGTTCTAAACTTGGAACAACCCAAGCCATCTATAACATCGATACGAAGAGGTTTAAGTCCAATGACTTGAATCCAACCTACTTTTGGCATTGCCGTTTGGGCCATGTCAATGAGAAACACATCTTGAAGCTCCATCAAGATGGGCTAATACATTAATTTAACTTAGAGTCATTTGAAACAAGTGAATCTTGTTTACTAGGCAAAATGACCGAGGCTCCTTTTACTGGACATAGTGAGAGGGCTAGTGACTTATTGGGCCTTATACATATAGATGTTTGTGGACCAATAAGCTCAATTGCTAGAGGAGGTTATCAATACTTCATTACTTTTACCAATGACTTTAAGATACATCTACTTAATGAGGCATAAGTCTGAACGCTTGAAAAGTTCAAATTATTCAAGAATGAAAAGATGTCGTTTGAAAGAATATCAAAACATCATCCGATCGAGGTGGTGAATATTTAAGCCAAAATTACATCATCTTAAGGATTAAGGGATAGTCTCACAACTCATCTATCCGAACACCACAATGGAACAGCATCTGTTACAGTCCAAACTTAACATATGGTCTGATCCATGATTGAGTCAAACATGATCCATATCCTTCCAAGGATATGCATTAGAGAACTA
Organism: Tetrastigma voinierianum; assembly: GCA_016808115.1. Classification (NCBI taxonomy): domain Eukaryota; kingdom Viridiplantae; phylum Streptophyta; class Magnoliopsida; order Vitales; family Vitaceae; genus Tetrastigma; species Tetrastigma voinierianum. The sequence continues at coordinate 103,484 of JAEQBH010001805.1, read as the reverse complement.
CTGCGTTCTTATTTAATAGAATTTCCATCGAAAGCTGGCTGAGAAAGCATCTATATGAGTTGTGGATGTGGATAATGTTCCTGTTTGTCTTTTCTCAAAGATTTGGGGTTGTAGTTATGTAAAGCGCTACTTTCCGATAAGCTAACATCAAAATCTGATAAGTGCTTATTTGTGGGGTATCCAAAGGAAACAAAAGGGTACTACTTTTACATCCCATCTGAGAGAAAAGAGTTTATTGCTCGTAATGGAGTCTTTTTGGAAAGAGAGTTCATTTCCAAAAGAGTTAGTGGGAGTAAGACATCTCTTGAAAAAGTTCAAGAACCTCAAGCTGCCACCGAGCCTTCCATGGAAATTCTACAAGACTCACAATTAGTCAGCTGAAGCCGACATTCCAGACAAGGCCCACGAAGATCCAAGAGATTCATCAGAGCCCAAGAGATATGTAGATTCTCGTAATTGACCCATTAAAACCATATTTGTCGATCAAGATGAGTCCACAACCTATCATGAGACATCGATGAGCCCATATTCAAAAATGGCTTCGCCATGAAGTCCGAGATGCAATCAATGCACGATAACCAAGCCACCTGGGTTGATCCACCTGAGAGGGTGCTAAGGTCATTGGTTGTAAATGGGTTCATAAGATCAAACACAGATATGACCTTCAAGTTCGACTTGCTGCAAAAGGTCAAACAGCCCATGGCTACTGGACTATGATGAGACCTTTCACCGTCAGTTATGCTTAAGTCTATTAGGATCCTTCTCGCTATCACCGCGCATCATGATTATGAGATTGGAAATGGATGTCAAAACAACGTTTCTTAATGGAAACTTACTCGATGTGTACATGACACAACCCGAGGGTTTTGTGATCCTAAATATCCTAACAGGTGTGTAAGCTTCAAAGATCCATTCTATGGATTAAAGCAGTTTCATAGTTTCGAATCTTCGCTTGATGAGGCTTTCGCTTTATGAAAATGAAGATGTGCCTTGTGTATACAAGAAGGTTAGTGGGAGTGCAATTGTTCCTCTTAGTGTTGTATGTGGACGACATCTTACTCATTGAAAATTACATCCCTACCTCAAAGTGTCAAGTCTTGTCGAGGAAATGTTTTTCACGAAAGACTCAGCGGCCGCCATCCTAAGCATAAAGATTTATAATAACACAGCGATCTCAACGGTTACTCGGCCTGAGTCAAAGTGGGCACATAGACAAAGTGCTAAAGAGGTTTAGCCCGCAAGATTCCAAGAGATTTAATAATGTCTCACAGCCATTGCTGGTAAGTCTTAATGGCCCAACCATGAAGGACGAGAGAGCGCATGATAAAATCCCATATGCTTCGGCTATTGTCTCTATCATGTATGTCATAAGCTTTGCACTGACCCGATGTCTCCTATGCCTTAAGCATGACAAGTAGATTCCAAATGTGATCTAGGTGAATGTCATCACTGATAGCACCAAAAATATCCTTACACTCGAGAAGAAACGAAGGATATTTTTTCGATCTATGGGCGACAAGAATGCGAGCTAGTTATAAGTGGTTATACCGACATGCCAGGTTTTCGCTCCGACTTAGATGACTTTAGATCGCAACTAGTTTTGTGTTTTGTTCAACGAGGTGTCGTGAGCCGGAGAAGTTCCAAGCAAGACACCGGCCGATTCTACCATATGAGGCTGAGTAAATAGTCGCCTCGCATGCACTAAGGAAGCAGCTTTAGATCAAAAATTTTGTTTTAGACCGGGTGTTGTTCCTGGGGTATTACAAAACCCAAAGGGACGTCTATCAGGAAAAATAATAGGGCTATTTCTCACGCCAAGGAGCCTTACATCACATCACGATCCAAACACATACTCAAGTCAGCTTCCACCTCATTCGTGAGATCATTGAGAGAGAAGATGTTAAGATATGTAGAGTTCATACTACGACAATGTTGCTGATTCTGACTAAACCTTTCCATACCAAAGCATGATAGTCATACTGGGATCGATAGGAATTCGATTTATGCCCGATCAATAGTATGTGCCGTGAGCATTGTTACTGATATGATTCACTTGGGGCATATACATTGTCATTATATGTTTATATACATGAGGCATTTTTGATTTTATCTTGTTATTTAAATTGTGTTTTAACTTGATAAAATCAGATCCTTGAATAGTTGGCTTCACTTTATGTCATCAAGTATGTGACTTGATAGTAAAACCTTAAGGCATAAGAACACTCTTCTAAATAGTCCATAGTCGATCATTATTGTGGGAATAATAATGAAGTAAGACTATTATGTTTTCTAAGAAAAGACCACGTTTTTCTGGTCATGAACATAAGATGTTACTCAGAACATAAATACATGTTAAGTTCATGTTATTGGGCTATGAGAAATACTATGGATTATGTCATCGTGAATTCTCATTACAGTAGTTGTATTTGAGTCCTTCAACATGAATTCACCATGGATTCTTACATGAGGAACATCGTGTCTTGACGTAGCTCAATGACGCTCTTTAACAGATGGCATGCTAAGTGGTCAGCATGCAAAAGAAATCATGTGGAGGAATGTGAGCGATAGTGGAAGTGAATTTGTCCCGCTCTTAATCGAGTGAGACGCCTATCGCCTCTTGATAAGTGCGAAGACCGAAAATGCATACATAGCTCGAATGAGATCGATAGCGCCATCAATATCATTTGTTTAGTCATTTACTTGATAATCAAGAAACGATTAAATTGTATAAAGATGACTTCATCCATGCCTTGTGCTTAATCGACATCGTGACAAAGGACTAATATCATACTATGGTAAGGTTTTTCGAAATACCTAATCACTTGATCTGGGGTAGTTATAATGTCTCATAGAGACCACTATAACTTGTGGGCGAATATGATTTTGGGGTCTGCCAACATTGGAGTGAACTTATAGGTCACACATAATAATGAGCTATAATGGGATGCTAGAAAGGCTCTCTCTCCATGATTAGTTTCCAAGCCTGAAGCCCATTAATAGTTAATGGAATTTGGTTTAAATTGCTTAATAAAAGGGTTTGGGAGGCTTGATATAAATTCGAGTTTATCATCTAAAAGGAGGTGGTTCTTTTCAAGTGGGCGGTTTCAGAGAGAATTCTTTTTAGAGTTTTGGAAGACACTAAGGTGTCTTTGGTTTTGTGGGACAAAGACCTATCATAAAGTGCTAGCACATCCATTATCCGTTCGTGTGGATACCTTTAGAGGGCGTTTGCACACTACATCGTCTTGGCTCGTTGCTGCTGGATCGTTTCTAGAAGGAGTTCTGTTTGTGTTTCAACGTGTGTGTGATTAAGCAAATTTGCACTAGTAAAAAAGGATTCGGTCTACAAGAAGTAAGATCTGGATTTTCTTGATTCATTGTTTAGTTTCATCAAACCGCTTGGATCTGTTCACCTCTTTCAGTGATTGACCAAAATACCTATACAAATTTATAAGCGTTAATGCAAGTTATTATCTAATCGGCAATAATACCATGAAACTTATTTTGTTGTGTTCATATTTATTGTATTGATTAAGCGGTTTCATTAGGTAAATCATTTTCTTTACGTTTGATCAGGATGCTGCAGTATACGGTCGAACGAAGTGATAAGTGGATTTAAGTCAGAGATATAGTACTTACGAATGCTCCGAGAATTCTCAATCAACTACCACGACTACTCGAACTCTATACTATTTGGACTTTGATAGGCAATTGAAATATTTTTTATGAACCTTAAAATAATAAAAACTTCGAGAAAAAGTGACTTAATAACTAAATGAATTAAAGCGAAAATCTAAAATAACAAATTGATTTGTCCAGTTATCTTTTAAAGGGAGCATTGAAAATCTTTGCTATTATGAAACATCAAATTACATGAACTACTACGTAACTTTGCTTCAGGCAGTTTTTAAAACATGTCGAGGAATAGGGTAGTGCAGTGGATCTCTCCTTACGGCACTGTTCATCATCTAATCTTCCCTGATTCTTTCGAAGACAGAGGATTAGATAACTACTTTTAATCTGGGATACCTTGTTCTGGATATTTTTCTTTTTCAATACTTCATACCCAGAACATGGACTGCAAACCTTAGCTCCTAAGACATAGGTATAGCATGGGTTTACACTTTATTGGTTTCTCTTCCTCAAAATTAGAACAGTTCATCCTTTCCTTGATTAGATCCCTTCTTGGCTGGGATTGAACTCTTTGTTGAATCGAGGTGACCTCTCTGTTTGTTTTTGGTGTTAAGTGTTTCAGCTCATTCTCGGTTTCAAGTGAAGGATTTATCGATTAAAATTCACGAAATATTAGATCTCCATTAGCAGGGTTATACCTTTGAGAAATTGTTCACAACTCGAGAAAGCCTTTCTATGTAACTCAGGCCTCTTTGGAAATGTCGAGCATGAAACGATCTATTGCGGGTATAAGGTGATATTGGGATCGGATCACAGTCTTTCCCGAGAACCAGTAGTAGATTTATAAGGCGAAGTTCGGTAACCGATAAATTTCTGGGGAAAGATAAATTATAACAGCGAGTACATTCAGTAAGGTAGTTTTCTAAATTACTTTACTATATTGGCTTCTGATCAAAGAAAACCCTTTGTAGATCGGACAACTTTGAAATAAATTCAAGAATTTGTCGGAGTTCGAGCCGATCGATGACAATTTGAAGAAATAGAATTCTACATTAAACTTCTACTTTAACAACTAACGTTCAGATCCAGAATTTGAAAGAAATAACAATCTAATCAACAAAACAAAGAAAAAAAGAAAAGAAAATTAAAATACATGAGCCTTAGGCTACCTAGATCTCTGTTCTGGCGTGAAGTGCTTTCCTTGATAGCGTTGCTTATTTATAGAGGTTAAGTTGGGCCCTAACTTTGATGCACCTCTTTGTGGATTTCAGATTAACTGGCCCATTTAGTTGTTAATATCGTGACCTCGATTCTTTGTCGCGACATCAGTTGTCTAAGCATTGTGGCAGAAGCTTTTATTTGGTCACGACATCAGTCGTCTAATCACTCATCCATTCTTCCCTTCTGCATCCCTTGGATCTTCTTATGTCGTGACCTCGAAATGGTGTAGCGACATCATTTGTCTCAGCATACGTTGCAGAAACTTTTAGTTGGTCGCGACTTGCCTTTAGCATCCCTTGGATCTTCTTATGTCGCGACCTCGAAATGGTGTCGCGACATCATTTGTTTCGTATCGTCGCGGCTTTTATTTGGTGAGACATCAGTCGTAATCACTTTCGTCCATTCTTCCCGAAGAAGGTTCATCTTACGCTCGCGACATCACAAATGGCGTCGCGACCTTAATTGCTTGCAAGTTGTCTGCGATACCTCGCAGGAACAATTCGATTTAGTGTTGATGTCACGACCTCTTCTAAATGTTGCGACTTCGATGTTCAGTCTCTTTGAAAAAATCTTGCTCGCCGCGACTTCTGTGCAATGTCACGACCTCCATGTATACACTACTCGGTCTTAAATTAAGCCATGAAACCTTGAAATGGTGTCGCGACATCATGTCTGTCTTCATTAATTCATGGTTGCGACTTGAGTTGTTGCAACCCGCTCGTTACGCCTTGATTGCCCTTATGTCACGGCGGAGTTTTGTGGTTGCGACCTTGATGTGATTCTTCATTCTTGTCAGCGTCGCGATCCAGTCCTTTCTTCCTCGGTCACCTCTCTGATGCGACATCATTCAGCAGTTTGTGTCATTCACACTCCAGCCACTTTACTCCTTCTGCAATATCCTCTTTCTCTTGAATTTCTCTTTGCATAGCGGTTTAGTGAAGTTATTCCACATTTATAATAATCGATCCTTTTTGAATGAAATCAATCGGTAAAATGGTGAAAATATAGGATGACTTTTAGCTCATCGAGTTATGATGCGGGTTGTTAAATTTTTTATTTCATTGTGTTTCATCACTAGATTCCAACGACCACTACCGGCTGACAAGCCCCTATCTCAGGGTGTAGGCTCGAATCTAACCGCCACTTGAAGCCCTTGGCCCTTTACCTTGATAAGGAATTGATATAGTTGAACCACTACCTACTGTCCTAGCTTAGAAGAAGTTATTGTTGGTTGCCATAAACTATTTTAGCAAGTGGATAGAATCTGAAGCTTTCACCTACGTCAAAGACAAGGATGTTGTCCAATTTGTGTGGAAGAATGTTGTCTGCTGGTTCAGAATACCTCAGTTGATCATAACTGACAATAGGCCATAGTTTGATAGTAAGGTAGATGATTACTACCCAAATAGTGTTGTTCCATACTCTTAACACTCCGGGTTTTGAGCACTTTTTACGTAGTAATCAGCCAAATTGACCTAGTTGGCACGTTAAGGACCTAATAGTGCTTCTGATCAAAATTTATAGTAGTTTTTGTTGTTTTCATAGGCTATATATATATTGAAGATAGGGATGCGGCTCAGGCATGAAGGGAGTGGTGGAACTGGTTGTAGGGCCGGAAGGCGAGAATCGTAGAAGCCTTGACAATTTTGCGAGGGTTGGGAGATTTCACAGCCCCTGTGAGAATTTCCACTTTTGACTTTGACCTCTTTTGGTTTTATTTTCCTATGTAATAGTATTCAACTTTGTTTAGTTTGGTAATTTGTATTTGTAGTATGGGTTGAAAAGCCCATAGACAAGACTATGTATGAGGATTTTTTTCATGATTCAATTTTTTGGCTTTTGTGAAGGTTGGGACGGAAGCTCCAATTTTAGTAGTTTCTTTCATTTTTCTCTCATTTTCTCACTAGCCGAACACACTATGGAGATGACAACTTAGAGGTTGAGTGGCTAAACCCCCTCATTTCTTGAAGTAAGAAGGCAGAACTGAAGACACAAATGAATGAAGGGTTCTCTATGTTTTACCAACGGTGTTCTGACATTTATGTGTTTCCTTAAACTCTAGGTTTAAGATCCTTGAGTCACCTTGAATGGCCAATGCCAGTGGCTTTTGAGCTCATTGGATGCTTCTTCTAGATTCGATGACGTTAGTTGATTATCATTTATGAGCTATTGGAGGTGGTCGAGGAGAGAACGTGTTTTCTTGTTTGAGACCACATTGGCCTTGGTGAATACCATTTGAAAAATGATAGTTATTTTGGATCGGCTTTTATGGCTAAATGAAGAGCAGGTCGAGGATGACATAGTTCATCCTCAGTGAGAAAAGACTTTGAGAAACCACTCATTTTCCACACTGGGGCCTAAGCTGATGACTGTGGTGAGGATTTCTGTTACAGAGGAGTTTAAACTCATTTTACTTTTAGTTTTCACCACAAAAATCCACTATTTTATAATATTAAATATCGAAGAAGCCACTAGTGTAAACTATTATTAGTTATTTCTGTGAAAACCATACACCGTGAATGATCTGGCATTATACTATAGTAACAATGCTATAGTAGTATGAGTATTAGGTTATAAATTTTGTTGATTTAGAATACCTACGGGCTGCTCACCATCCGGTAGATATAAATTTATGCCATGAGTTGAAAATCATAAGAAAGCTTATGCACCCGACCACTGTGGTACCCCACATATGATGGCCGGATGGAGGCATCTAACAGACTCTCTTGACAGCTTTCCAAAAGCGTCACATTAAATTTGGAAAGTGTGGGAAAGGCTACAAGAGTTCTTTGGGCTTATAGAATAGCAACGGGGAAGCCAGGCGGAGTGTCTCATTAAGCCCTCATGGGATGGAGGCCATAATTCCTATAGAAATTGGAATGCCCACACTTCGAATGGAAATTCCTGAGAAGGCTAATATTGAAGCCATTGCCAAAGACTTAGATATGGTAGACGAACTTCGTGAAGCTACGGTTGTACGTATAGCATCGTACCAGCAAATAATAACAAACATATACAATAGGCGTGTAAGACAATGCATTTTGAGCCGGAGACCTAGTCTTGAGAAGGGTCTTTGAAAACACAATTGACCCAGCAGCCGACAAGTTCCAATCAAATTGGGAAGGGCAATGCACGATAGTTAAAGTGGGGGCAATTGGATCGTACGCTCCAAGGCCTTCTAGTAGTCCTCCTCCATGGCCTCTTTGTCCTTGCCCGCCTAAGAGTAGAGAGAAGACACTTCATCCTTAGTTGCCAGATCTCAGTAGGGTGAAGTTCTTTAAAGCCTCAGTGGTGCCTTAGCTTGACAATGGCGGCTGCTCCATGACCGCGGGCATCTTGAACCCTAGCCAGTTTTTCCTCCACCAATGACTTCGCATCACCCGCCGCGACTACAGCTAACCGAGCATCCTGAGCTTCTTCTTTGGTTTCATCCCTCTCATTCTTCGCTCCGTGAGTCTTCCCTACTTATTGTGTAGCCTCCTGCTCGGTCTTGAACTGGCACGGCATGGCCAGAGGCGTCATCTAAGGCTGGTTCTTAGAAGCTTGTGACTAAGCATACGATACGACTTCTTGACATCCTAAGCATGGTAGGCTCTTTATGATGGCGGCGCCATGTTGTGAATAATGGTGACAACCTGAGAGAAGTTTTAGGAATCCTGACGAAACCAACTCGAGCATTAGAGTGCAATATACCCATTTCCCGGTAGTCTTGTCACATAGTTATGGTTGCGAATAAACATCCCGTCCTTGGCCACATGATGGTAGGATTTCTTATCCATGTAGCCAGAGAAAGGAATGGAATACTCCTCGGCACGAGCTGCCACTGGTATTCAAAGGAGATTGAGGTATAGATCGCCAATATGTGAGGCAGAAGAGTCCCTCTTGTTGAAGGGGTTCTAGAGATCAATAATTGTCCTGGCTTCATCGAAGGCAGGAAATTTGTGATGTCCAGAAGGACTGCTTTCTCCATCGACTGCATAATTGCTGTGCTTTGTGGGGGTGACCTTGCTGCGTGGGTCTTGAGATTACAAGACTAGACTATCTAGCATGTAGTAGTGAACCAATGGTTGTCTCCGCGGCAGGCTGTCTGACTTGATCGGCGTTGGGAGAGTCATTGAGCCCCATCCTCCCAACGTGCAGCCTGCCGAAGCATCCCGGTGGCACCCTCCCGTCTTGAAGCGGGGCATAAAGACTCACTGCGGAGAGTCATAGCAATACTTGTCGGGCACTCTGTCACTATCCAAACGAAGCGTTCTTTCTGGCTTTGCTTGATGCTTTAGGCGGTGGTGATTGTATGAGCGCTCTCAGCTCGCTTGCGCATTCACGCGGCAAATCCAATGGCGGGGCTAGACATATCGCCTTCCCTCTCCTTGGTCGGCTCATTAGAGATTGGATCCACTTGATCTGAAAGCAGCCCAATCTGCAGCTGACATGATATGTCAGCCTTTTAGCCTTCTTTCTTTTCTTTTCTACGCCTCTTGGGGTAGGCTTGAACTGCTGGGGCTCCTTGAACAAATAAAGCTTGAGGCTGTGACTTTCTGCGCGAAGAGCTGGGATTGACTTAAGGTCTGCAGACGAAATGCACAAGCCACTATGAGCTTTGTTTAGCGGCAATGGGGATGTGGAGACTATATAAGGGAAGAGGATAGCGCCTAATTCCCGCATGTTCTTCATATATAAGAGGAGCTCGTGCATCTGCTCCCCCTCAGTGATCTCTAGAAGCCATCGTGTGCTCTGTGGCCTTCTCCGCTGACTCATGTAGGCCTCGCCACGCTGCATAAAAATTTCAGAAAATAAGGACATGTCAAAACACAAAATAATTTCATAAAAGAAGGGCATGTCAAAACACAAATGGCCTAGGGAAGTATAAGTCCCACCAAGCTGAAACAAACCTGGGAACGAGACAGACTGGTTTAGATCAAAGGGAAACAATGGAGAGCCCAAAGTCTCGTACCACGAGCCTTTAGCGAAACTGACCCGCTCGCTTAGGTCTTTGGGGAGTCAGGGCAGTTATAGATACAACTAGGGAGGGTTGTGGGCTGACATAGATAGGCAACCCCCAATTCCAAGCTTCGAAGTGTAAATAAAACAAATCTCTACCAGCGAAATATCCAACTTATAGAAAAGGTTTAGCACACTACAACCCATAATAATCCGAAAGACATTTAGATGTACGAGTGTAGGAAGTTCCCTAGTAAAGTGTAGAGAGTGCCTCACCAAAGAATAGATGGGGAGGCAAATCCAACTTGACAAAGCTTTGCTCCCGGTGAAATAAATGACATTATCTTGCCGCTCCGCCGTGGTAGCCATGCGTGGAAACACCTTAGTCTGATGGCGGTGGGAATTTTTCGAAGGACCTCGAATCCTCCCCTTAGACATAATGGCGACTAGAACACTTCTTAGTGGGCTTCTCGGGAGTCCCCTCTTGCGCTTAGTGTTGAATACACAAAAGAGCAACATTTATATCAGATTTTAGTACCTTTAGCTCATATTTTGCTCTCATTTTGTATAAGAATAGATTGCCTTTGATTGGTTCTGTGTTTTTGGACTTGTGCGGGTTTTTCGGGTTCGCAGTGCATGGTGTTATGAGGTTGTGTCGAAGAACGAATGTGGATCATTGCGAATGATGGCAGCCGCTGTTGTGAAGTCTTGGGAAGTGCAATGGTGTTGGGCAAAAATTGCAGAGGAAGTGATCTGGAGTACTGACGGAAATCACTAGTAACAGTGTGGTACCTGAAGTGTGGTATTGAGTATGATAAGTATTTTGCGAGATTTGAAGCGAGAATTCCCGAAAAAAAAAAGAAAAAAACTTAAGTGTAAGAGCTTCGTTCTTAAACCACGATTTGAGTTCACAAAGGAAAAGGGTATAAAAGCTAAAGGAAGGGTGGAGAGGAGTAGTTTTTGATTCTAGGGTTTTGGTTTCATAAAAAGGGAGTGTTTTTCTCATATTTTTGCTAGGATTCATAGAGTAGAGTAGAATACTTAACTTTTCTTTGGATTCTGGATTTCAATTACCTTTAATCTTTCAGTTAGTTCATAAAACTCGGTTCTCTCTTATAGTATTTTGTTCTTTTGATTTTCAAATCTTGCAATTAAAGTGTGATTTCCTCAAGTTTCTTTTATGAGTAGTTTCTTATCAAATATGAATCGCTTTCTAGTTTTGATGAAGTTAAAATTCCCGCGTGGGGTTCTAAAGGTGGAAACTCACCTCCCGATCAAGGTAATAACTAAATTCTCTTTTGTACCTCCATGCGCGAGTTATGCGATGCTAAGAACTTGTAAGAAAAATCTTATAAAACTTAGTTGAACATCTTCTTGACAAAAGCATGTGAGCGAGAGATCCTCGGTACCGCGTTGTGCTTGATCGCGAAATGCAAGAGTTAAGAGTCACGAGTAAATCGTTTGAACAAGTGTTTAACATCGCTCGATCGTTTTTCGTTCTAAAAGAGATTTTAATGCAAAATCTTCCGTCGAAGACCATTCATCAATGGTTCCTATATGAGATTGTGAAGAAGAGGTGGGAATTACTTGATTGGTAGTGAGTGAAAACCTAAGAACCCTATCAATCACCTTTATGTTTTAAAATAGTCCCAGCAATTAGTTACTTTCAATCAACCGACCAACCCACGTAATTTAATTTTAAACATATTCTTTGGAGAATAACCCACAGGATCACCTAGAATACCACTTCTGTGAGATGGCACATGGACTTCTGATGAAGTATATCTTGACAACCTTAGTTCCACTGCGCTTGGGAATAATTTCGGCATACGAAATAGGCGAAGCATTTTGGCTCAGTTCTTGAGTGATAGTGAGAAATCTAGTTGATCCGAAGAGAGTTAGAGGTAATTTGCAATTGCATTAAAAATTCGGTACGTTCTCTACCTTTTCTTTTTAATTTGTTTTTGTGAAGAATCTAAGTGGGTATCTGGTTGGAAGGAGTAGGATTGGTGCATGTCGGTTTGGGCTCGCAACGAGCAACGCCGACTTGTAAGAATCATACCTCCAAGAAATTCTAAAGAGTCCATAGTAAGACAATTGTTTCAAGAGAACCCTACACCTCAAATGGACCATCCGAAGTCAGCAGCCTCGCAATCCAAATGCTCGAGAATTTACCTGTTAACCCGCAGGACTTCATGAACCTCCACAGTGGAGATGGTGTTGCACTGCGATATCCGGTGATAGGAAATGTTAACTTTCGGCGGAAATCAATATCGGGCTCCCCACGCCCCTTTACCTAATGTGGAAGAGCTTCTCTGAAATTTTGCAACCTCAAGAACCACAAAAAAACTCATGTATTCGCTACTAAAAGAGGCTAACCAATTCCTCATGAAGTCGGAGATGATCTCGCTTCTCCTTTTGTGTATGAAGGGAATTGATTACGAGAACCTTACTCATTCATGAGAGACTTTGAGGATGTTTGCGGTCTCGTTCCTCTCTCTTGGATCACCTCTCCTGTTTGCATGTGGTACTATTCCCATTCTCTCCTAAGGAAAAGGCGAAATATGGTTTCATTAAGCTTGCACCTAATTGATATTTACTTGGAAGATATGTGAAATAGATTCCTTAACTCAGTTGCTTCCTCATGGCATTACCAGCGCTCTCATGCACGAATAATCCAAAACTTTAATAAGGGTGAACCTTTGTTGTAGTATGGGAAGAATCTGGTCTCCTCCGTACTATCCCCTCATCATGGTTTAGATTTGACAAATACGTGCTTATTTTCATCAAGGGCTATCTTTGAATAATAAGCAATACATCCGAATGATGTGTGGGAGAGTTTTATGAAAAAGTGCGGTATATTCAACTCTTTGATACCATAGCAGAAAAATGCTCTAACATGGGAGACTAATACCACCTGAATCTTTGTAAGTGCATAGTAGACGGAGGGAGGAATCCATCACTTAAGAATGATGACTTACTTGACAAAAATAGCTAATTTAACAGGAAGTTGGAGGCTACTAGAGAATTGAAAAAGGTGATAGGGTAACTGAGTGACCTCGAAGTACCCTGCAGTGCCTATAGGTCTTGGTGGGGAGAACCATGCATCCATTTGTGATGACCAGCCGCTCGACTAGTAAGCTGCCACAACAGCCGTCGAGTTGAGGGCAATCGAATGAAATGACTAATGCTCTTAACTACAAAAAGGAAGCCCCTTGATTCTCATATTTGAAATGTATAATCCAGGGTGGGGTAAGCACTGAATTTTGGTGGAGAGAGTGGGGAGGCCACACGACTCCCGAAGCAGCCAAGGCCCGCGATTATCAGACGAGTTTTTCAAGCCAAGCCCCTCGTTTGAATCAAGGTCCGCAGGTTCCTGTGAACCTGCAACTAAGGTTTCCATCAGTCAAATCAAGGGAATCAAATCCACAACATATCAACCTCCACATAAGAGAATTTTGGAGGATATTGTGATATAGTTACGTCGAGCCGACAGACCTGACTTTGAATTTATTTGCCTTGAGCAGTGTGAATCCCGAATCACTAAGCTAACCTCACTCTGTGGAAGTACTCTTGGAAAGGAAACTCCTTCTCAAACATTCAAAACCCCCAAGGTCAAAATAGTGTTGGAGTTTCAGGTCCAAAGTGAGGGCACCTTCTAAACATTGCAAAGTGTCACCACTCTTGAAGTGGCCAAGGTAATTGAGAAATGAAAACCATTCGGCCGAGAGCCGTCCTGAAGCAAAATGTGCGGTCGGGGATGATGAGGTGTCGGACAAGCCTCATGTTCCTAGGATAGATGTTATTGATGGTGAGCCAAAGCAAGACAAGGCCTCCTATATCCCTCCTGCTCCATACCCTCATAGATTGAGTGCCCCAAAGAAAGTGAATAATCACTCTGAAATTTATGAGTTGTTCAAACAGGTGAAGTTGAACATTCCTTTACTAGATGTCATTAAGCAGATTCCGTCATATGCCAAGTTTATGAAATCTTTGTGCATTGTAAAGAGAAAACTAGGTGTCAACAAGGAGGCATTTATGATTGAGCAATCCACCTCATTGATCCGAAACAATTTGCCCCAAAAATACAAAGACCCAGGAAGCCCTACTATTTCCATAGTGGTCAGGAATTCGAAGTTAAGGCATGCTCTAGTGGATTTAGGGGCAAGTGTTAACTTGTTGCCTTACTTGGTCTATGTTGAGTTAGGGTTAGGAGAATTAGAATCGACGATATCACCCTCATTCGTTGTAAGTAGTGTAATTCTAGAGGGATAGTGAAGGACGTATTGGTGCAAGTGGACAAGTTCTACTTTCCTGTGGATTTTGTTGTGCTTGACACTCAACCTGTGATGAACGACTCAATTCCCAGTGATTCTTGGTAGGTCATTCTTAGCCACTGCTAATTCCATCATACACTGTAGGGGAGGATTAATGACACTATCATTTGGTAACATGACCGTCAACTTGAATATCTTTAATGTTATCAAGGAAATAGGGGATGAGGATGATGTTTGTGAGGTAAATATGATAGAGAATATGGTGCAGAAATATGTAGATCATGTCTCATACGATGATCCTCTCATGTCTTGTCTAGTAATCCCAAGTTGGGTTGAGGAGGTGACCACGTGGGCGGAGTTTCCTGCTCCCGTAATTGAATCTGAGTGAGGTATTGTAAGCGAATGAGTGAGCACCTAAATTTGAACCATTGCCTGTCGAGGGCGAAATTATTACATTCGAAGAAGACCACCTAAACTTGAGGTTGAAACCTTTACCATCACACCTAAAATATGCATTCTTAGGGAGTAGAAGAAACTTTCATTAATCATATCTTCCTCATAGAGTTAGACAGAAAATGGCTTTTGGAATGTGAGAACCCCTGCGCCTGGATGGACAATTCAGGATATTAAGGGAATTAGCTGATCTCCACCCACGGGATTCACTTGGAAGAGGATGTTAGAAGCCCTTTGAGCAACCACGACTGACGGTAAACCCGATCATGAAGAAGTGGTCGAAAGGGGTTCTGAACTCACGGGCGTAGGTGTTATTTACCACAGGTGAGATAGCGAGAGTGGAGTCGGCCCAACCTAGGTAGTCTCTAAAATGCAGGTCATGGTGGTAGCAAATGAAAATAATGAGCTAATTCCACTCGTGTCACCTCGGGTTGGAGGTGTGCATAGATTATAGGAAACTTCGATGGGTACTAGGAAAGATCCTTCTCTTTACCTTTTGTCGATCAAATGTTGGAAAGTTGCGGGGCATGAATTTTATTGTTTTCTCGATGGGTACTGAGTGCAATCAAATTGAGATAGCTTTAGAAGATCGAAAACCACATTCACTGTCCTTTTGGCACATTTGCCTTTAGGAAAATGCCACTTTGGATATGTGTGCACAGAAACCTTCCGGTGATTGCATGATGGGGATTCAGTGATATGATATAACTCATTTGGAAATTTTCATGGATGACTTGCCGGTTTTGGAAATTCATATGAGGATGTTTGGAGAATCGTAAGGTTTTGGAGAGATGTCAAGAGAAGAACCTCGTGTTAAATTGGGAAAATTATGCTTCATGTGGTGACAGAGGATTGTCTTGGAGTCACGTAGTATCGAAAAAAGGAATTGAGGTGGATAAGGCTAAAGTCGAGTTGATCTCCAACTTACCTACCCCTAAGTGTGTTAGAGATATAAGGTCATTCTTAGGACATGTGGGATTCTATAGGAGATTCATAAAAGATTTCAGTGCCATAGCCCGCCCCTTATGCAATTTTCTTGGCAAGGACATCCCTTTTGCGTGGTCACAGGTTTGCGAGGCTGCCTTTGATAAACTCAAAACTATGTTAGTGTCTCATGCTATCATTGAGGTCTCTAATGGGATCTCCACTGAGATCATGTGTGGCCTTCAGTGATTATGCTCTAGAGAATTTGTTTTTTAGGACAAAGGAAGATAAAGGCTTTTGTGATCTACTATGCCCAGCAAAACTTTGAAATTTATGCTCAAGCCCGACTACTGACTATGGAAAAAGAGTTTTTGCCGTCGTCTTTTGCCTGAAAATTTCGGGTCGAGCATTGTAGGATCTCTTGTCACCATTTTCACGGATCATGCAGCGCTAAAGTATTTGCTATTGAACAGGATACTAAGCCTCGTTTATTTAGGTGGATCTATTGTGCGAATTTAACGTATGGAGTAAAGAATTCGAGAATGTAGTTGACCACTTGTCTCGAGTTGATTCGGAAATCCATTTCTCGGCACGCCCCATAGAGGCGATAGTTTCCACCCGATGAACAACTTTTTGCTCTTGTTCATTTGCCCATGGTATCAGACCTCAGTAGAATTATCGGTGATTGGTGAGTCTACCCCGATGGACTTTTAACAAAAAGAGAGAATTTTAGCGGACGATAAAAATATTATTTGATGACCCGTATACGTTTAAATCTTTATTCGGACCAGGTTGATGAAGGTGTGTACGATGACGATCAAATTGGGGTGCTCACCTTTGCTATTCGAAGCTTGTGGAGGCATTTCTGCGAGGAAAAGCTATGGAAAAAAATCTTGCAAAATTTGGTTTATCTTTTTAGCCCATGCTTTTTAAAGATTGCTTTGAATTTTCTGAAATTGTGCTCGGTGCCAGCAATTGGGAGGGATCTGAAGGAACATGATGCCTCTTACCCCTATTTACTAATCATTGAGATTTTTCGATTCTTTGAGGCCTTGACTTAGTGAGACCTTCCCCCCTCTTGTGGGTACCTTTACATTTGTTGACCGTTGACTATGTGTCAAAGGAGAGTGGGTGGAGGCCATTCAGCGAGAACTAATGACCTGAGGTTGTTTGAAATTTATAAAAGAACACATTTTTCTCACTTTGGAGTGCCTCGTGCGTCATTATTCTAGTGATGGTGGGCTCCATTTTTTATGTCGATCTTTTGAGAATTTGTTGAGAAAAATGCAGTCACACCTGGTTTGATAGCATATCACACGACCAATGGTCAAGTCAGGCCTTGATAGGAGATCGAACATGTTGGAAAAGCGGTTGCCCCAATCGTAGATTGGTCGCTTCGACTTACGGATGCTCTTGGGCTTCTGGAAATGCTTTAAGACCATTCTTGGTATGTCTTTCTATAGGCTTGTTTATGGCAAGGCATGTCATCTGCCGGTAGAAATGGAACACAGGGCATATTGGGCTATTAAAACTCTTAATTTTGATTTGAAAGCAGAGCGGTAGCCGGCGTCTCAACGCGGATAGACAAGCTTGATAGATTGAGGCGGGAATGTATCGAGAGCTCCTAGAATTTACAAGAGAAGTGAGTTGTTCCATGTGAACGGTACCGAATACCTTTGAACCTCACCAAAAGGTATTCTTATGCAGCTCAGTTACGTGTTTCCGGGAAAACTTAGGATTACAGGTGGGTGACCCGATGCGTTGTCAAGGTGGATTTACCCCGTATATGGTGCGGTGGAGATTGAAAATGCGAGATGATAGGAAATCCTTTAAGAGTCGATTAATTCGAGCTTAAGTCATTTCTCTCAGGCACTTTGACCGTCCGGAGTAGTGAGAGCGGTAGATCCAGCTGCCGGGATGCTCCTTCGAGTAACTTCTATCTTGCCTTGTGTATATAAGTTTTGTTTTCTTTGCCCATGATTCTTTCTGCTTTCTTTATTGATCTGCTTTTATTTTCAAAATATATATATAAAAAAAAAAAAAAAACAAGACCACCCCAGGCTGCGCTCATATATTTATCATCACAGCCATTTTTGTGCATTGGTGGTGTCCTCTACGTGCGTGAAGGCAATGCACATTTTAAATAGATGAGGGTGGGTTTGGGCATACACTAGTTGGAACTAATTATGCGCATGTTACATGTTCAGTGTATGGAAAAATTTTTCGCTTTGCGACTCTTTTGGGTATAGTACTTGACCTGTGATGTATGTAGCCGCATGACTTCATGTATGCACTCCATGTAGTCTTAATGCATTTACACAATAACAAGCATGCAAAAACTTTTTGTTCATATTTGGGACCCGACCATCCTTATTTTGTTCTAGTCTTGGTATCACTTTCTTTAATTCTTCTGACCATTGCCCTTTATGAGTTCATGTTATTTTTTTTTGCTATTGCTTCCTCATGTGCATTGTTTAGCATCGAGTTAACTCATTGCATCATATTCTGAGAACACCATGCATAACTGAAAGATGATTTGAGGCCATTATTTATGTGTTACATTTCAAAATCATTTTGAGTTACCTTTTGCACCCATTTTGAGCCTTGAGTTGCCAATTCAGTTCGAACCCTAGGAACCATGATCACGAGAAGTACAGTGGACCCCATGGTAGGGTGTGAGAGGTGTGAGAGTGAATACAATTGTTAGTTCCATGAGGAGCTTTGAAATCAGGTTAGGCGAGTGAGCGGGAGAGAGAGAAATGAGACGTTCGAGTGGAATCGGATGGAGGGTATTCGAAAATGGTATATCTATATATCGTCACTGCTATTCCAAATTTACAAAAAAGAAAAAAAAATGGAGACGTTAATTAAGTTTCCTTCTTCACAAATCTTTGGTACCACCCCAGAGCAAAAAGAGTGGTATCATTTAATCATAGTACCGCCTTCTCTTGTCTGGAAATGCCGTGAAGCAGTTTAAAGACAAACTAGGGTTTTTAACCCTTTTACACCTCTTTTCATTCCCCTCCCCGTACGCCATATAAAGAATGACCACAACCACTTTTGTCCTACCACCTGAAATAATCAGAGATCGCACGTTCTGCATTTTCACCGCTCGGTTGCGGATTCTTCTCGATTCGTCGTACGGGGAGCGTGGTAAGCCTGCGTTTCTTTGAGCATCTTTTATGTGGTATTTCATTGTGTGCTCCGTCGATTTATGCAGGTGGCTTGGGTTGGTAATATTATATTCTTGGTGGATTAGGGCATCGCGTGGTATGGGAGGAAGTTTTTGTATCTGAGGCTGACAGACTAGCCGATACTTATGGAGATAGAGGCATTGGGATATCATTTTTGTGTTTGGGCCGTGTTTGATATATTTTCTATTAGCATATGTGGCAAGATCGAAAAACATTAGAAAGGTCAAGACTCCTACCTCTTCTATGGAGCGGGCTGTGAAGAAATGGAAAACCGACACCTCGCAGACCATAAAGAAGGGAAAGGGAAAGAGAAGAGATTCTTCATTTGAGAGCGAGGAGGCATCGAAGAGCAAATATGAGGAGATTGAAGCCATGTTTTATGAGTCTTTTGATTAAGAGTGGGAAAAATTAGACTGATCAATTGCAAAGCGGGGTTTCATTGCGACGGGGTGTGAAAGTGGACACATTCTTGTTCACCCATCCTATGAGGCTATTATTCGAGCAAAATTTGCAATTTTACGTGTTGAAGTCTGAGGGATATCTCTGAGACCTTGGTCTCGCGGAATTTTATGCGGTGAGAAAATCAGCGTGCAGTACCACTGAACCTTTGTTATGGGAAAACGGGTTAAAGATCAGCCCTGACTCGATAGCTCACTCATTGCAGTATGTCCGCCCTGTCGCCCATGATCGACCTTACCCTCTTAGGGCCATTATTGAGTTCGATGCCAGGTTTTTGCTGATGCCATTTGCACCCATCCGGTTGCCATTAGAGGTTTTATGCACAAGGAGTTCGTTCCAGGGAAGCTCAAGCTTGAATATGCGTTGATGAACAAAATTATTCACAATATGATCGGGCCAGAGGGAAAGAGGGTAATCGACCAAGGGAAGAATTAGGTTTCTATGTAGGTGTTTGGAAGAAGATGTTCAGTTATGCCTTGGTTATATGGTGTGTTATGAGGATTTTTAAGCAATTTATTTGAACCGAGGCATATCTCATTCCCGACTCTAGTTACAAATATTGTGGAAGCTATGGGGATGAGGGGGAGTGAAGTTGAAAGAATTCTTAGGAAAATTTGGGGCCCATTTACAAACAGAAGCAGAGGCGAAGCGGCGCATCCGCAGACCTCAGCCTTCACGTTCTCCTACGGCTATATAAGGGGCTTCTTCGTCATCAGCTCATGGGTCGATGAGCACATCCCCTCTGAAAAGAATGGAGCGTCGGATCAAGGGTTTGTTCAAGTGCATATTAGGAAGCGACAAGGCGGACCCTGAAGCTCTCCGGGCTGAGAGTCACTTGTCTGAGAGGAGCACACGATGGGAGATGCCCCCCCTCCTGACTTGGAAGGGGGTTCTGATGAGCTTGACAACTGTGTTGATGAAGATGCATTCTCTTCGACAGATGATGGGGAGGATGTAGAGTAGTGGCATAGTGGGGTAGAATAGAGTGGTGTTGGAAATTGGGTAGAGACCTCCCAGTACGTCATTGACACCATTTTGTTCATATAAGCCTGACGTTGCCAACATGGTCGTTACATGCTGAAGAACCTTTTGATTTTAAGTTGTGTTGGTTGTTCCTCTTTGACTTTTTATGCATATTGGTTTGTAGTAGTGTTAAATTGTTTGCCTTTATAATATCGTTCATTTCGGTTTGGTGATTTCACGCATCTCTTCTCAGTTCATGTCCCTTATATGAATATCTTGGTTTGTAACGGTTGTTAATATGTTCATTGCTTGAGGCCGTGTGGTTTTTAATTGAGTGGGTGGTTGCATACTCTGTCAGGTTGAAGTACTATGCTCAAATTTTGCTCTTTTTGGGAAACTTACAAAGCTTAACTGCACCTAGCGCATTTTGTTGGAAATCATAATTAGTAGGTGTTACTAATTCAAATCTTGCTAGGGACTAGCAAGATGTAGGTTGGGGGGTGTGTTGAATACACAAAAGAGCAACATTTATATCGGATTTTAGTACCTTCAGCTCATATTTTGTTCTCATTTGTATAAGAATAGGTGCCTTTGATCGTTCTCGTGTTTTTGGACTTGTGAGTTTTTCGAGGTTCAGGTACATAATTGTTATAGGGGTTCGTGTCGGAGAGCGAATGTGGATCGATGGTCGTTGGGAGATAACGGAAGTGCAATGGTGTTGGGAACAATTGCGGAGGAGTGGTGCAGGTACCAAGCAAGCGGGGTACCGGTGCCCGAGGCGAGAAATCACCGGTGGCCATGTGGTGGTGCGGTAACTGGGTTCTGGAGTACCCTAAGCGGGAGATCACCGGTGGCAAATTAGTGCTGCTGGTGCCACATAGTAGTGCAGGTGCCAGTATGTGACACTGGCCGGGATTTGAGCGGGAATTCCAACTTGATTGCAAGGGCACGCTAGATCCTTCGACCACGGTCGAGTTCCTGAAGGAAAGGGTATAAAAGCTAAAGGAAGGGTGGAGAGGAGTAGTTTTTGATTCTAGGGTTTTGGTTTCATAAAAAGGGAGTGTTTTTCTCATATTTTTGCTAGGGTTCATAAAGTAGAGTAGAATACTTAACTTTTCTTGGATTCTGGATTTCAATTACATTTAATCTTTAAGTTAGTTCATACAACTCGGTTCTCTCTTACAGTATTTTGTTCTTTTGATTTTCAAAATCTTGCAATTATAGTGTGATTTTCTTAAGTTTCTTTTATGAGTAGTTTCTTATCAAATATGAATCTCTTTCTAGTTTTAATGAAGTTCTAAATTCCCATGATGGGGTTCTAACGGTGGAAATTCACCTCGATCAAGGGAATAACCCTCAATTCCTCTTTTGTACCTCAACGGGATTGTACGATGCTAAGCACTTGTAGAAAATCTTATAAAACCTTAGTTGGGCATCTTCTTGACAATGTGTGAACGAGAGATCCTCGATACACGTTGTGCTTGATCGCAAATGCAAGTATTTAAGAGTGCAGTAAATCGTTTGAGCAAGTGTTTAACATCAGCTCGTCGTTTTGTTCTAAAGAGCTTTTTAATGTAAAATCTTAGTCAGACCATTCATCAATGGTTCTAGATGAGATTGTGAAGAAGAATTAGGAATTACTTGATCGATGGTGGCGAAAACCTAAGAACCACATCAATCACCTTTTACGTTTAAAATAGTCAACTTAATCGGTTACTCATTCGACAGACCACAACCCATAATTTACTTTTAAACATATTTTGGAGAATAACCCTAGGATCCTGAAATACCACTCCTGTGCAGAGATGACCTATGGACTTCCACGGTAGTATGTCTTAGTGACCTTAGTTCTACGCTTAGGGCAATTTGACATATGAAATAGGCTGGCTTGCACAGCTGGCGGGTGGAAGCCTCTTTGTGACCTCTCACCCGTTCTATAAATGACAGACGGAAAAAAAAGAAAAAAGAATAGCTAAAACCCTCAGACAAAGGCTTACCCTCTCTCTGCCTCGATTCAACAATGCGCTGGCTAGCGAAACCTAAGAACCTCGACTAGGAACCTTTGCGAGGACTTAATGGGATGACTGCTTGGGAACACCCATGTGACTGTGTATCGTCACCGAACCTACTTGGGAGAATGATGTTTGCAATCTTAGAAAGAAATGAAAGCTTTCTAACCCAAAAATACTTTGTAAACAAGCCGTAAAAGCGCATAGAAGGAGATCTGAGCTGAATCCGAAAAAAACTCACTTGGAGAAAATCGCAAGTATTGAAGGGACAGCCGATAATCTTTGAGTGCAGGTTCACGAATACGGGAGAAAGGAATTTAGTGGTAAAGAGCTTCTTGAGGATCATAAAAAGGGAAAGCCTTGGAGCCTAACCCCTATATATAGGGGTAAAACATCAACGAGCACATTAAATGTGCCGTCATGACATCATGCGCCATAGCCATGTTGGGAAACGTCCTCTTCCCAGGCACTTTATAATCAAACACACTTCACCTTACGACACATTCAATGTATGCATTAATTCTCCCATTCCTTTCAAATTTCCACACTTAAAGTTTAGAAGCATCGTATTTTCCCCAATTGAAGAAGCACAAACCATCAACGAGGAAAAAAGGGGGCATTGTGAGTACTGTGGTCTTTAGACCTAGACCTACTACTCGATGGGCCTAGGGCTCGCATCACGAAAATGCCTAAGCCCTTTTATTGTATTAAAACCAGGTGGGAACTAACCAGACGGGAAAGTCTTAAAGCCCATATAAGAGAAAGACGGGGTATACGGTAAATGCTACTCACTTCATGAAAAGACCGTCTAGGGTTTTAAGTCCCCTAGCCAGGCCACCTTAAAACATGGAAGTTCGTTATGGAAAAAGCATATGAGAGGCGGAAAATGCCAGCGAAAAGTACTCATCGAAGCGGATTTTTTCTAGTTTCCAAATCCCTTCTCGAAAGGTTAATCCTTGATTGGAAGGAAGAGATTTTATCCCTAAAATTAAGAGATTTTATTCCTAAAATTAAGGGAAAATTAACGAACCTTGTAATCAAGAAGATCTCCTGAGGTAATGCATCAGCGTGCGAAGCTGCTGCTTTTCTTTTCCGTATTTTTGTTGACTTAATGCGTCGGAGGGTGGCGAAGCTGCACATACCATGGGATCTCTTTTTGTATAAGTTCATGTTGCACTGCTAATGCCCAGAGGATTTGACGATCAAGGCCCTAACAATCACCATTTTTTATTCACCCTCTTATAGAGTAGAACATGAAAATTTTTGAAGTACATAGTGAAGACAATAATACCCTGCATGTCGTCATTGTGATCACTTCACGAGGCTCTTGGTGCACTAGGGAGAACTAATAATTGATCTAAACTCAAAATTGTGTAGACTATTTAGTGCTTCTTCCTTTCTACCAAGAACTCTCTAATCTCACCTGCAATTTTTAGTAGTTTCCTGCAGCTTGCATGCTAAAGAAAGAGTGCTACTTTGGAAAATAGGCCTTCCATTATCCCTTAAATAATGATAGTTTAGTCCACATTCATCAAGGACTACCAAGAGAGCAGCTAAGGATCATATGATATGTACCACCCCATTGCTGTATAGGAAATAAAGATTTGGGGACATTACTCTGTAGTACTATATATACAAACTGATCATTAAGGAGGTCCTTCTATCTTAGACTGAGTGTCCAAGGAGCTACTGATTGGAAAGTTCAGTCAGTAAGCTTTAGCCAAATTTGAAATTGATTATGAAACATGCATCTTTTGGAACAAATTAAGGTGGTGTTGATCTAGCTGATTCTTTGTTTTGTAAAAGGGTACCTGGAAATTTCTAATTTTACCTCATTTTCGTGCTTTTCTCAATTTCTTAGGTGAAGTTTTAGTCATTTCTTCCCAGTGGTGTCATTTATTTTCAGTTAGAAAAGATCATCAAATTTGATATTGTGAACATAAGTTAGGTGCTTTGGAATCCTAGGCTTGGAAGGTTGTTAAAAGTTGATTAGTGTCCAAAAAGTACAATTTTGAACCCTATATTAGATAGGTTTTGAGTACTTTTTGTGCATTAATCATGTCATATAAATGATTAAAGTGTTCATGTCATCTTAGTAACACTTATGCCATTTGGAGCATGTTTTTGGTTGTTTTGTAGGTATTTATGCACATTTGGACTTCAACCTCAATGCAAATGATGATCGCGAGTTGGAAGTTTAGTCTCAATAATCGGCAAGCCAATCAATGGAAAAACAAAGGAAAAGTGGAGGAAATGAGATGAGTTGAGACGGGACGAGAGGTATGCGGGAGCAGTAAAGCGAGTTTTATAACTGTTGCCAATCAGTCGCAATCTTAGCGAATTTACTTATGACTTCGCAATCAGTGTAATCTTAGCAATTTGTATTGTTATAAGCGTGCAACCTTAGCAAAATGAAGAATTTCATTGGCCAGCTCAACAACGTTCATAGCGAAATTATCGGGTTTCGCTTCTCTGGAATTTCGCTAGCTTAGCGAAATTTAAGCTAATAGCCAGTGCCCTTGCGAAAATTTCCAATTTTACTACGCGAGAGTCGCTAATTAGCGAAATTCATCCCTGTAGCGAAATTTGCAGGCCTCGTCATGCTGTGTAATTAATGCTGAACCGCCTTCAAACTTGGTTTATTACCCAATTGTCCTATAACTTAGCCTAGTTATTAGGGTATGTCTCAACAAGATGTAATTAGCATTAATAAATTTACTGAAAATAAGAAAGAAACTATAAACTACTATTCAAGGAAAAAATACTACCAAAACAAGATGTAACCCATTCACATTTTCTTAGTCTAGGCTGTTGTAATCAGCCTAATCTCCTATTCCAGGTTGAATGTGTTTTACAAAAGCATAACCGAATGGTATAACTTAATTTGTTTAATTCTCCAGTACCGTTCATCCTTGATGCACACGGTTGCGCTGCAATCAGCGCTGCCCAGTTTGACACTTTCATGATGATTAGTATTATGGTTGTTGGCTCATGGAAAAATGCCTTTTTACTTACTAATCACGGCACCAATTGACTCTTCATCAACTTGAGTAAGCACCACCTCTCACGAAAAAATTAATGATAATATATAATGTATGTTTAGATTGTCAATTACCAATTCTTGATTGCAACAACCAGGCCATGTCTGGGATGTCCCTGACCCCTTATCCTGTTGATGGACATGATTTCAACCTCAAGTATTTATGAACAAAAAATGCTCTTTATAGCTTAGCTAGGGTTTTTTAATGGTTAGAGTAATCATCTCATGTTCAGCTTGAGATCCCTTCACCTAATTATTCTTACCTACAATTCTTTGAGACTCCTCTTACCTAAAGTTCTCGCCTTACCTATATGGGATCATATTCATGGCTAAAGAAAATGAACACCGTTAAATTTTAGATTATACATTATTGTATCTCTTGAAAGATAGCCATATATATCCAACTGAGACCATATCCAAGAATCCAAATTCAAAGCAAAAACACATCAATGTTGAAAATAACTGGGTCACTAGAAAGATCTCCATAACGTTATATATGTACATGCCTTGTATTATTATATCAATATACAACTTTTTAAATTTCTTTGCTTAACATAAAAGACTACAATGGCCATGTGCACTTCATCAAAAGCGTACATGGAGTCTTGTAAAGTCTTCTTTACACACGTAAAACGCAAATAACTCCATGCTATAACAAAACCTAGTGTAAGGAACAAACTCCCTATTGAAAAATGAACTGAACTCATTATTTTTCCATCCCAAACTGAATACATTAAGGGGTTTAAGTAGGAAGTAGAACAGGTTGGGTTTATTGAGCCGTTTGATTTGTTATAACTAACAAAGTCTTGATTAGGGTGTGTTTGGTTAACATCCCCCTGCAAGCTCATAGGGGATGGAACGACTGAGAACTTGGTTCTAAGATTACAAAACCGAGAAGAAGATAGATTCTTAGTGAGGATATCGACAACTTGCGTGGAGGGAATATAGGATACAATGAGCTCGTTACAAAGAACCTTAACCCTAATGAAGTGGAGATCTAACTCAATATGCTTTACTCTAAAGTGCAAAATTGGATAACGAGCCAAGTGTGCAGTACTCAGATTATCGCACCAAAGAGTAGGAGGAAGCATATGATTAGTACCCAAAATAAAGGTTATTTCAGCCCCGGTTGCAGTGCGTAGGCACTTTTGTGTACTAATCAACTTAAATAACCCAATTGATACATTGAGGTCCCGACTTTGCTAGTGATCATATTTTGTAGCTATTGTTGTAGTTTTGTAGGCCAAATACCTCATTATCTTCAATCCGATTCAAACACGATAAACCCGAGCCGAATTCAAAGATGCATGACCAAACCAGAGGAAATTTGGAGCAAAAATGCTGAAGAGAAGGAAAGCTAAGTGAAAATTTTGCAGGGTTGTTGTTGACCGCTTTTTAACCCGCTTTTTGTTTGGCTTTGTACAAATTTTCCCTCGATGTAAGTTTGGTTCCTTTGTACATAGTTGTAATTTCCTTGTTATTGAGCACCTATATAAGCTCAGCTAAGCTTGTAATTTCAATCAATCTTTCTGTCCATCAATCAATCAAGGAAATTGGGCACGAAGCTTCCTCCCCCTCGGCTGGTTTTGTGATTTTCTCTCCCTCTCCTTCATTTTCTTGCATTTTCTTGGTAGCCAAACACCCCTTGATGATGAAAAATCAAGGGATGTTCAGCTAAAACCCCATAATCCTTGAAGGGGAAGGCCACTGGGTGTTAGTTTTGAGATAAGCTGTATGTTCTCTTGCTTTTCATGTATGCATTTATGGGTATTTGTGTTCCTGCTTCTCACCTTAGGTTAAATATCTTTGGCATGCTCTCCCTAACGTGTATTTGGCAAGCTTTTTGGGTTCAGTGGATACTTATCACTAAATCCACTGATACCTAGTTAGTTGTCTCCTATTAGTCACTGTAGGGTAGGTTTAGGAGGTGTGTACTTACCATCTGGGAGCATTTACGCTCATTGAATGCCATTTTTCAAGAGGAAAACTTTTAGGGTTTAGATTTTAAAGCTAAATGAAGATCCGGTTCGGGAAATGACCATATGTCATCCTCCCCAACGCGAAGAAAAAGACCCGAGCACATGTTAGCTTACTTAGAACCCTAAGCCCAGTGGCCCAAGACTTAAAGGAGTTCTTTTAACTTTATTTCAATTTGTTTCCGCCAACCATTCACCCACACTTTACACACAAATCCTAAAAATCCAAAGAGGAAACACCATTTTCAATGCACTGTAACTCTTCTCTCACGAAGAAAACCCATCCCCGTGTTCGACCCTATAGCCACTATACTGCAGTGGCTTTGCTAAAGCAGTAAGAGGAGTTTAGGTTTATAAATATTGTTGATTCTGGAACAACTTACTTAGCTAGCCACAAATCAAATGGCGTCGTTGCCAGGGATGGTGCCCTAGTGAGAAAGAGAATTTGCGAACTTGTGATCCACATCACAAGTATTGGTGAATTCTCATTTCTTTTTTATTTTACCATTTTTCCCCACTTTCAGTTCACTGCAGGGGAGTTTGAAAATTTTATTGTGTAGACTGTTTTCACCTGTTCTGATTTTAGCTAACTTTAACCCTTTAGGTAGCCTTGTTTTTTGTTGGTTTCTTGTTTGTGTTGAATTCGTAGCAGCTTATGCAGTGGGACAGAAACACTGCAGGAAGATTAGAAAGACTAAGTGCTCCAGTTGAACAAGGGTATGAAATCAGTTTGCACACCAACCGGATGGAGACCCCACCTGAAGAGCAGCAGAGCCAACAGGGTGTTCAAAGGGAGCTCAATGCCTACAGATCAATGAGGGATCACATTCACCCACCAAGGGTGAGCGCACCCTCATGAATTATACCCCCTGCTGAGGATGTGGTAGTGAGGCCTTATCTGGTTCCCTTGCTCCCAACTTTTCATGGCATGGAAAACGAAAATCCATACACACACATCCGGGATTTTGAGGAAGTTTGCACAACTTTCAAAGAGGGTGCAACTGGTATGGAGATGCTGAACTTGAAAGCTTTCCCATTGACTCCTCATGCCATAAAGCCAAAATTCTGGCTTAATTCACTAAGGCCAAGGACCATCAGAATCGCGTAGCCACAGTGGAATTTTGGAAGAAAGTTCTTCGCCCATAAGACTAATACCGAAGAGTAAACTACACCCTTATAAATTTCATGACGTTGAAAATGGACACGCTGGAAAGGTATATGGAGACCACTAATGCATTCCCTCACCATGGTTTTGACACATGGATGCTGGTAAACCATTTCTACGATGGAATGTCCCCTGCCATGAAACAACTCTTGGAGACCATGTGTGGAGGGGACTTCCTCAACAAGAATCCAGATGAAGCCATGGACTTCCTCAACTATGTTGCTGAAACCTCCAAGGGATGGGATGAGCCGAACCCAAGGGAGGTAGAGAGAATGAAGCACACAGTAAACCAAAGGGGAGGCATGTATTCACTATCAGAGGATGTGGAAATGAAAGCCAAGCTATCTTCTTTGACTAGAATGTTGGAAGAGCTAGAAATGCTAATCAAAGATGAGGTACAGAAGTACCAAACACTGCATTCTCCCCAACCATGTTTCAACTGCCAATCCACTAGTCACCAAGGAGATCATCACTCAATTGTTCTCTAAGGGATCTACGCAAGAGTGCAACATAAGGTCAAAGTAGGCCCCTCGAAGAAGCGCTCCATATGTAGAATTGACCTGGCAACCAAATTGGAGGAATCATCCTAATATATTATGGAAGCCAAACCCCAAATTTTATGTTCCCCCAAAGCACAACAACATTAGTCAACACATGGGTCCACCTCTCAAGAAGAGTTGTTGCCCACCAACCTCATCCCCTGTGGAGCAAGCCATTGTGAATTTGAGTAAGGTTGTGGGTAACTTTATGGAAGAACAGAAGACGGTGAATGCTTAGACCACTCAGAAAATCGAAACATTGGAAGGCACTCTCAACAAAAAAAATAGATGACTGGCAAGATTCGTTTCTAGGTTAATTCAATCCAAAGAATAAGCGTAGAAAAGGAAAATTTCAAACACAACCAACCTCCTGTGGGATTGTAGCTAAGTGAGCTCCTCCAAGGACTCGACCATGTATCGATTGAGGTCAAGGCAATCATCACACCGAGGAGTGGCAAAAGAGATTACACGCCAAGACCCAAGGCACAGACCTGGCGCGTGAAGCTTTAGAGACTGAACCGTATGAGGTGCGATCGCTGCATCAGGAGAAAATAAGGCATCCCCACCCTTCCTCAAGCATTAAAAGCAAACTGGCGCCATTAATCGCCGAAATGTTAGAAGTATTAAGGCAAGTAAAGGTCAACATCCCCCTACTTGACATGATCAAGCAGGTCCCCACCTATGCAAAAATTTTAAAGGACTTGTGCACAGTGAAAAGAGGGCTAAATGTCGATAAGAAATCCTTCCTGACTGAACAAGTTAGTGCCATTATCCAATGCAAGACTCCAGTAAAATATAAAGATCTAGGTTGTCCGACCATTCGTTTAATATAGGACGCACTTGCGTGGAGAAAGCACTGTTAGATCTGGGAGCAAGTGTGAATCTCCCTATTCGATGTAATGTATCTGGTCGGGGAGCTAAAGCCCACCTCCATCACACTGTCTCTTACTGATAGGTCAATCAAAATACCAAAGGGGACAATGGAAGATGTTTTGATACAAGTGGACAAATTCTACTATCCAATAGATTTTGTTGTACTTGGACACAGTAACCACAAAGAATCAGGCCAATTATGTACCCATCATCTTGGGGAGACCATTCTTGGCCACCTCCAATGCAATTATCAATTGCAGAAATGGTGTCATGCAACTCACCTTCGGAAACATGACCTTAAAGCTCAACATCTTCCACCTAAGTAAAAAGCACATGCAAACAGTGGAAGATGTCATAGAAGAAGTATGCATCATTGACACCATCCCTGGTGAACAAAGTTCGATCGCAGGGATGGTGATACATCGATCAAGTGTTGGCCGAAAAAGCGTGAAGAGCAAACAGAAGCCGACATGAAATCTATGCAGGAACACCGAGAATAAACATGAAATTTTGCCGCTGGTAATCGAAGAGGAAATCAGCAGCCTCGTAAAATGGAGCTCAAACCCTGCTCCGTGGAGTCAAGCATGCTTATTTTAAAAGAGCAAGAGCAAAGTAGTCCAAAGGGTCATTTCCATCCCGTCAAAGATCGCACAGGAGGGTAGCCTGCTACATATACTTAGAGATAACAAGCAAGCCTTGGGGTGGAATATTACCGATTTGAAGGGCATTAGTCCAGCAGTGTGCACCCACCGCATCTACTTAGAAGAGGAGGCAAAGTCAGTGAGGCAGCCATAGAGAAGACTGAACCCACATACGCAATAAGTGGTTAGAGCGTAAGTCTGTGCTGCTGCAAGCCTAGCATCATATAAATTCCCATATCGATAGCACTTGGGTGAGTCTAACCTGTGTTGTGCCTAAGAAATCAGGTAACTACAAAGGCACAATGAAAAGGAGAGGAGATACCACTGCCTTACCACTTCCGTCGAGGGTATGCATTGATTATCGAAAGCTAAATGAAGTAACATGGAAGGATCACTTCCCTCTACCATTCATGGATCAATTGCTTGAGAGGATTTCTGGCCACCCCTTCTATTGTTTCCTGGATGTCTATTCAGGATATTTCCAAATTGAGATTGCTGCAGAGGATCAAGAAAAGACAACCTTCACATGCACATTTGGCACGTATTGATGAGCTTGAAAGTCATCTATTTTTAGTCCATTTTTCTGATCTATTTTTATCTAAACAAGACCGGGATTTATAAAAAGTGCACTATGGAATAACTAACCAAACTCGTTAAATGGCAGGAATTCAAGAAAAGAAGAATATTTGGCAAGTAAAAAAGAAGTGTATGTGGATGAGCAAGCACTTATAATACCAAGCAAGTCAGCAGCAGAAAAAGGCGCACAAAGATAAAGGAACCCGATGTCGTAGCTTTGAAACAATCAAAATGCATA
This sequence comes from Tetrastigma voinierianum, assembly GCA_016808115.1. NCBI lineage: Eukaryota > Viridiplantae > Streptophyta > Magnoliopsida > Vitales > Vitaceae > Tetrastigma > Tetrastigma voinierianum. The sequence goes on along the minus strand of JAEQBH010001805.1, from coordinate 72,362 downwards.
TCCGTGCTGCAGTGAAACTCCGCCGTAAACGAAGCTTACTTGAAGAACAAGGCAGACTGGACGTTAAAGAAACTCTAGGTGAAGCAACCAGGAAATGAAGAAGAAGAAGACTTCATGTCGCGACATCTGGATGCGTCGTGACATCGACAATGGCGAAGCAAATATAAACAAGAAGTCGCCGCGACAATGCGAGTGAAGAGAAGAAGTCGCGACATCCACTGAATGATCAAGCTTGTCGCGACATCAGGAAACATGGAAGAAATTTGATAGAGGTCGCGACAGGAGAATCGCGTTGAAACTATGACAGGTTGCGAGATGAAGCTAATGTAACTCGTCAGTTGGCCGCTGACAGAGGATTGTCGCTGACATCGCAACGCACTGGGCTTGGAACCCGCAAGTGCATGAATTGGATGTCGCGATAAGGGATTGATGTCATGACAACAGAACCATCAAGTGAAGACCGCAGCCATGTCATCGCTGACAAGAGATCGTCGCGACACCAAGAGCACCGCGAAGCTCGAAGTTCCTGTCGGCGTCACGCCACAAAGGCATGACGGCAACACCAAGAGCAACCGCTTAGTTCCGTGAGAACTAGTCGATGTCGCGACATGAGATCGAGGTCGACACTAGAAACGGTACCAGCCTGCCGCAAAGCCATAAAGCGCGATGTCACGACAAGAGATTGATGTCGCGACATCGTGAACCATCGATGAAGTCGCGAAGAAATGAACCGGTCACGACAAGAGATTGAGGCTCCGACATCATGAACGCTCGCTAAAAGCTGGCCAGAAGATTTGAGCTGATGTCGCGACAAGACATCGGCGTCGCCGACATCAGAGAACCCTATTGAAGCCCGCAGTAGTAGCAAAGTGATGTCGCGACAAGGGACCGAGGTCGCGACATCAGAAGACATCAGTTGGAAGGTGTAGTCCATGTAATTGAAGTCGCGACAAGAGATTGATGTCGCGACATCCGGAGCATCCATTTGAAGCCTGCAGAAGACGTGGGTTGATGTCACGACGTGAGATCGATGTCGCGACATGGATGATGTCGCGACAAGGGATTTGAGGTCGCTGACTAATGTAAGAACTCGGGCTACCCACTTGAAATCCATTAACCACGCGCTAATAGGGCCCAACCGAGAAACCCTATAAATACGCAGCCTACCCGTAAGAGTGGAACGCAGCCTTGGCTGACACGCATCGAGAGAGGTCCGGGAGCCGAAGGCTCATTTTCTTTATTTTCTTTTTAGTTTTCTTTTTCTTTTCTTCAATGTCAGAGGTTAGGAGATTAGGATTAGATTTATCGCTTTATTTTCGTTTTATTTTCCGGATCCGTACGTTGTCGATTTTGAGCAAAAAGCCGAATGCCAATTCTATTCTCAAATTACTACCCGAATGTTTGAAGCTCGTACAAATTTATGGAATTCAACTCTCTCACTTCGACTGCTTATTCTTATGATCGTGCTGAATGTCAGAGCGTGTAATTCAAGAATTGAGGAATCCAGCCTCCATTAAGTGAATGCGATAGGTCGAAATTATCTTTCCCGTAGTCGCTTTCCAAAGCAGCTCTTTGAATTTCAATTTATGAATTTACTTCTCGTGTGTTTGGGTTTACTATTTTTTGATCTCGAATATCGCTTCTTATACCCAAGTATAAGATTTGTCTCATTGCTCGATTTCAAGGGGAGGCCCTTCAGGACACAGAAGGCAAATTCTAAGAGTTAAGGAACAATTGCTTGAAGGTATATTAACCCGCTTATTCGAGATCTAATGAGCTTAAGTTTACTTTATAAATCTCTTCACTTGAAATCAAGAAAGAGTTGGAATGAGTTTATCAATTTAAACAAGCAGAGAGTTCACCTCAATTCAATAGTGAGGCCAATCCCGTGTTAGCTGAGATCTAATCAAGGAGAGGGTGATCTATTCTAATTTTGAGGAAGAGCATCCTGGAAGTTGTATATCCTCTTGACCGATAACTCTGGGAGCTAAGGCTTTCATGTGCCCACAAAATGGGTATGAAGTATTGCAAAAGAAAAATAATCTGCATTATAAGTTTTTGTGCGTAGTTATCTCATTCCCGTCTTCGAAAGAATCAAGAAAATTATATCATGAACTGTGGAGTGTGGAGAGATCTGGGGCCTTTAATGCTAAACGCCTCGACATTTTAAACCGAAATATTCAAGAAGTTTTATCGCATAACTACTGTGAATCGGGTAATTTCACTATAGCAGTATACTTGATGTGTTCTCCAAAGATAATTATTCAGTGTCCATTGTTTTCTTAACTATTCTTTATTCTTTATTCTTATATTCCATTTAGCTTATTGCTCATTTACTTTACTCAGTTAGTATAATTTCCAAATTTCTTAAGCTGATTCCAATATCACTTTATGGTCCAATAGCATGCTTGAGTAGTCAGGGTAGTTGATTTAAAATTCTTGAGATCTCTGTGGGATCGATATCTGGACTTATATCCATTTTATTACTTGTCGACCTGTGCACTTGCAGTATATCAGGTCAAAACCAAAATTGAAAATGATTAATTTGTATATGTGTTTTGGTCTGAGGTCATCACGTATGCATACAGGAGGATGCCATTTGGCCTTTGTAATGCCCTTGCCACATTTCAACGATGTATGCTCAGCATTTTCAGCGATTTGGTAGAGCGCATTATGGAGGTTTACATGGACGATATTACGCCTAGCAGGGAGTTCTCGAGGAATGCCTAATCAACCTGAAACCTGTCCTGCATAGGTGCATAGAGAAAAACCTAGTGCTGAATTGGGAAAAATGCCATTTTATGGTCAGCTAGGGCATTGTATTTTAGGCATATCATTTCAGAGAAAGGAATTGAAGTTGATAAAGTAAAAATTGAGTTGATTTCCAAACTGCCCCCACCCACGAATGTCAAGACTATGAGGCATGCAGGCTTCTACAGGAGGTTCATACAGGACTTCCCAAAAATTGCCAAACCACTTTATAAGCTTCTAGAAAAAGATGCCAAGTTTGAGTGGGATGCAGAATGCCAACAAAGGTTTGAAGAGCTAAAAGCTTATTTAACCACTGCACCAGTAGTGAGGGCCCCTGACTGGTAGTTGCCTTTCGAGGTTATGTGCGATGCAAGTGACCTCGCTGTCGGAGCAGTTCTCGGACAAAGAGTAGGGGGAAAACCGTATGTGGTTTACTATTCTAGCAAAACATTGAATGAAGCTCAGAGGAATTACACTACCACCGAGAAAGAATTGCTAGCAGTAGTCTATGCCCTGGACAAATTTCGTGCATATTTGTTAGGGGCAGATATAATTATCTTCAAAGATCATTCTGCTTTAAAATATCTGCTCACTAAGCAAAATGACAAGGCTAGACTTATCAGATGGGTCCTCTTACTACAGGAGTTCAACTTGCAGATTCGAGATAAGAAGGTGGTGAAAATGTTATTACGATCATCCGGGTCTGCACTAACCATAGCACACAACACCCACAACCCTCTAATTTATGACGAATTCCCAGAGGAGTCTCTACTCACTGTGGACAGTACTCCTTGGTTTGCTTACCTTGCCAACTTTTTAGTAACAGGAGAGTTGCCATCATAATGGAAAGCACAGGACAAGAAGTTCTTCCATGCAAAAGTCCACTCCTACTATTGGGAAGAACCCTATTTGTTCAAATATTGTGCTGATCAAATAATCAAAAACTGTGTGCTAGAAGGAGAACAACCAGGGATACTCAGCCACTGCCATGACAGGGCTTGTGGAGGTCATTTTGCTTCCCAAAAAACAGCAATGAAGGTGCTGCAGGCAGGTTTCTATTGGTCGTCTTTGTTTAAGGATGCCTATACCATGTGCAAACAATGCGACAAATGCCAAAGGTTAGGAAAATTTCGTCATTACATGATGCCACTGAACCCTATTCTGGTTGTTGAGTTATTTGATATTTGGGGCATCGACTTCATGGGACCATTTCCTACTTCCTTTAGATATACTTACATCCTCGTGGGAGTTGACTATGTGTCAAAGTGGGTTGAAGTAGTGCCGTGTAGAGCAGCAGACCACAAGACCGTATTGAAATTCTTAAAGGAGAACATATTCTCCAGATTCGGAGTTCCCAAAGGCATAATCAATGATGGAGGTTCACATTTCTGCAACAAACCTTTTGAGAATCTCCTATCCAAGTATGGTGTCAAGCACAAAGTGGCCACCCCTTATCATCCTCAGACCAGTGGCCAAGTAGAGCTAGCCAACAGGGAAATCAAGACTATATTGATGAAAGTGGTGAACTCAAACAGGAAGGATTGGTCTCTCAAGCTTCTGGATTCCCATGGGCATACGTAACAAAGATACAAGACCATCCTTAGAATGTCCCCCTATCGCCTAGTTTATGGCAAGGCATGCCACCTGCCTGTGGAAATTGAATACAAGGCGTGGTAGGCAATAAAAAATTTGAATATGCACATGGGAAGAGCTGGCCTTAAAAGACTCCTTGATCTCAATGAGTTAGAAGAGCTTAGGAACGACTCCTACTTCAATTCAAAAATCGCGAAGGACAAATTAAAGAAGTGGCATGATCAGCTCATAACCCGGAAGAACTTCAATCAGGGGGACCAAGTCCTACTCTATGACTCTAAATTCCACCTTTTTCTGGGCAAGCTCAAATGAAGATGGATTGGACCATTCATCATTCCTCAAGCATACCCCAATGGTTCAGTAGACTTGCTCAACCCAAATGATAATAAAGTGTTCAAGGTCAATGGACGAGGAAGCCCTGGCGTCGCAAGACACCTGTAGACAAGGAGGAGATTCTCCTCCCGAGCCCCCATGAACCTCAGCTACTACATTCAAGGGCTTCTCAAGATCTCTAAATCACTAATTTAATTTCTTAATTTTGTTTAAATTTCCATTTTGTTAATGATCTTGTTGTGATCAAGCTTGTTTAGCTGCTTTTCTTTGTAATCGGTGCTCATGAAGTAGATTAGCTTGCCCAAGAAGACTCACCTCAGTTCCAGCTAAGGATCGATTCTTCTTCAAACAATTCATCGAGGAGGTACCACTTCCTCCGCTAACTTTCCGACCTACACCCCATTGTGGACAATGGTATACTTGGTTGTTGGGAGGGGGGGGGGAGAGTTAGTGTTGGAAGTGATGTTCATAATTTATTGATTTCGCTTTGTTTGTACCACTCGCTTCAAAGAAAGCCCATTTTTTAATGTTAATGGCTTGTTGTTTACTTCACTTTGAAAAGATGAAATTTTTGAGAAATACACCTTTATATATATAATACAGCTCCATGTTTTCTACACTTTTGCAAATCAATTTTTTCCCCCAATTTTTTAGTGGTTCTGCCTTTCCTATAATTTGAAAAATTGGAAGTATCAGATGATACCATCAATGCTTAATAGTTCCACATGCATGATTTGGCAGATGGTTGTCTAAGTCCCCGAGAATTCAACCTTTTTCATCAACCTTTAACTAACCACACACAAGCACGCGCTTTTGTCAATAGGCCGGTAGTTGCATATACCCTCTTTGGCTTTGCAAACCTACTTAGCCTTCCTGCCACCAACTATAATAGGTTAAGGTTCCCCATGAGTGAAGGCCAATGAAGTCTTCCAATAGAAAAAGAAAAAGAAAAAGAAAGAGAAATTAGAAAAGCCGCGACACTTTGCCTTGAAAAACCCGAAAGCACGAACTAGGTCACAATAAAGCCTTTAAAGCCTGGTGCCCTAAACCAATTGGTTGGGAGCCACCAACTTAATGCTCGCTACATGGGTGGATGGTTAGGAGGAGTTTAGGTTTATAAATATTGTTGATTCCGGAACAACCTACTTTGGCATGAATCAAAATTTCGCAGGTTGCGAAATTTCGCAACACTGCTCCCCGTCACCTACTGTTGACTGCTTTTTGACCCGCTTTTTGTTTGGCTTTGTACAAATTTGCCCTTGATGTAATTGTGGTTCCTTTGTACATAGTTGTAATTTCCTTGTTACTGAGCACCTATATAAGCTCAGTCAAGCTTGTAATTTCAATCAATCTTTCAGTCCATCAATCAATCAAGGAAATTGGGCACAAAGCTTCCTCTCCCTCGGTTGGTTTTGTGATTTTCTCTCCCTCTCCTTCATTTTCTTGCATTTTGTTGGTAGCCAAACACCCCTGGATGATGAAAAATCAAGGGAAGTTCGGTTAAAACCCCATCATCCTTGAAGGGGAATGCCACTAGGTGTTAGTTTTGAGATGAGCTGCATGTTCTCATGCTTTTCATGTATGCATTTATGGGTATTTGTGTTCCTGCTTCTCACCTTAGGTTAAATCTCTTAGCCATGCTCTCCCTATTGTGTATTTGGCAAGCTTTTTTTGGTTCAAAGTGGGATACTTATCACCGGATTCTAATGACATCTGGCTGGTTGTCCCTATTAATGCATTGTAAGGTAGGCTAGAGGTGGCTCTCTACCATATGGGAGCATTTACGCTCATTGAATGCCATTTTTCAAGAGGAAACCTTTTAGGGTTTAGATTTTAATGCTAAATGAAGATCCTGTTAGGGAAATGACTATATGTCATCCTCCCCAACGATAGGAAAAAGACTTGAGCACATGTTAGCTTACTTAGAACCCTAAGCCCAATGGCCCAAGACTTCAAGGAGTTCTCTTTTAAATTTTATTTCATTTTTTTTTCCAGTTTTCAACCATTCACCCACACTTCTTTTCACATAAATCCTAAAAATCCAAAGAGGAAACACCATTTTCAATGCACTGCACCTCTTCTCTTACAAAAAAAACCCAGCCCCGTGTTCGACCCTAGAGCCACTATACCAGTGAGTTTTGATATGGGCAGAGGTTTATGCTTATAAATATTGCTTGACCTTAAGATAATTTACTGGGCACGAATCAAAATTTCGCAGGTTGCGAAATTTTGCAACACTCCTCTCCTGCACCTGCTATTGACTTCTTTTTGACCCGCTTTTTGTTTGGCTTTGTACAAATTTGCCCTTGATGTAATTGTGGTTCCTTTGTACATAGTTGTAATTTCATTTTACAGAGAACCTATATAAGTTCAGTCAAGCTTGTAATTTCAATCAATCTTTCGGTCCATCAATTAATCAAGGAAATTGGGCAAGAAGCTTCCTCTCCCTCGGCTGGTTTTATGATTTTCTCCTCCTTCATTTTCTTGCATTTTCTAGGTAGCCAAACACCCTTCGATGATGAAAATCAAGGATGTTCAGCTAAAACCCCATCATCCTTGGAAGCGGGAAGGCCACTAGTTGTTAGTTTTCGAGATGTCGATGTCTCTCATGCTTTTCATGTATGAATTTATGGGTATTTGTGTTCCTGAATCTCACCTTAGGTTAAATCTCTTAGGCATGCTCTCGCTAATATGTTTTTGGTAAGCTATTTGAGATCCACTGATACCCAGTTAGTTGTCTCCTATTAGTCACTGTATGGTAGGTTTAGGAGGTGTGTTCTTACCATCTGGGAGCATTTACGCTCATTGAATGCCATTTTTCAAGTGGAAAACTATTATGGTTTAGATTTTAAAGCTAAATGAAGATCCGATTCAGGAAATGTCTATATGTCATCATCCCCAACGCGAGGAAAAAGACTCGAGCACATGTTAGCGTACTGAGAACCCTAAGCCCAGTGGCCCAAGACTTTAAGGAGTTCTCTTTTAACTTTTATTTCAATTTGTTTCCAGTTTTCAACCATTCACCCACACTGCTTTCACACAAATCCTAAAAATCCAAAGAGCAAACATCATTTTCAATGGACTGCAACTCTTCTCTCACGAAAAAAACCAATCCCCGTGTTCGACCCTAGAGCCACTATATTGCAGTAGCTTTGCTACAGGAGTAGTAGGAGTTTTGGTTTATAAATATTGTTGATTACGGAACAACCTAGTTTGGCATGAATCAAAATTTCGCAGGTTGTGAAATTTCGCAACACAAATCCCTTTGCACCTCGCCGTTGACTGACTTAGATCCGTTTGTTTGGTTTGTACAAATTTGCCCTTCATGTAATTGTGGTTCCTTTGTATATAGTTGTAATTTCCTTGTTACTGAGCACCTATTTAAGCTCAGTCAAGCTTGTAATTTCAATCAATCTTTCAGTCCATCAATCAATCAAGGAAATTAGGCACAAAACTTCTTCTTCCTTGGCTGGTTTTGTGATTTTCTCTCCCTCTCCTTCATTTCTGAGATTGTTGGGTACTCGAACACCCCTCGCATGATGAAAAAATCAAGGGTTGTTCAAGAAAACCCCATTGTCCTTAAAGGAAGGCCACTGGGTGTTAGTTTTGAGATAAGCTGCATGTTCGCATGCTTTTCATGTATGCATTTATGGGTATTTGTGTTCCTGCTTCTCACCTTAGGTTAAATCTCTTAGGCATGCTCTCCCAAACATGTATTCGGCAAGCTTTTTGGGTTCAGTGGATACTTATCACTAGATCCACTGATACCCAATTAGTTCTCTCCTATTAGTCACTGTAGGGTAGGTTTAGGAGGTGTGTTCTTACCATCTGGGAGCATTTATGCTCGTTGTATGCCATTTTCCAAGAGGAAAACTTTTAGGGTTTAGATTTTAAAGCTAAATGAATATCTGATTCGGGAAATGACTATATGTCATGCTCTCCAACGCAAGGAAAAAGACCCGAGCACATGTTAGCTTACTTAGAAACCTAAGCCCAGTGGCCCAAGACTTCAAGGAGATATTTTTTAACTTTTATTTCAATTTGTTTCCAAGAACCATCTCCACCCACACCGTCTCCACACAAATCCTAAAACTAAAGAGCAAACATCATTTTCAATGGACTCCGCAACTCTTCTCTCACTAAAAACCCATCCCCGTGTTCCGACCTAGAGTTGGCCAGATTGCAAAGAGGCTTTGCCACAGCAGAGGGTAGGAGCTTAGGGTTTATAAATATTGTTGATTCCGGAACAACCTACTTTGGCATGAATCAAAATTTCGCAGGTTGTGAAATTTCGCAACACTGCTCCCCTACACCTTCAGTTGACTCGCTTTTATTTGGCTTTGTACAAATTTGCCCTTGATGTAATTGTGGTTCCTTTGTACATATTTGTAATTTCCTTGTTACTGAGCACCTATATAAGCTTAATCAAGCTTGTAATTTCAATCAATCTTTCAGTCCTTCAATCAATCAAGGAAATTAGCCACCTAAGCCTCTCCTCGGCTTGTTTATTTTTCTCTCCCTCTCCTTCATTTTGTTGCATTTTCTTGAAACCAAACACCCCTGGTGATGAAAATCGCGATGTCTGCTAAACCCAACATCTCAAGGGAAGGGGCACTAGGTGTTTGTTTTGAGATAAGCTGCATGTTCTCATGCTTTTCATGTATGCATTTATAGGTATTTGTGTTCCTCCTTCTCACCTTAAGTTAAATCTCTTAGGCATGCTCTCCCTAACGTGTATTTGGCAAGCTTTTTGGGTTCAATGGATATTTATCACTAGATCCACTGATACCCCGTTAGTTGTCCCCTATTAGTCACTGTAGGGTAGGTTTAGGAGGTGTGCTTACCATCTGGGAGCACTTATGCTCATTGAATGCCATTTTTCAAGAAGAAAACTATTTAGATTTGTGCTAAATGAAGATCCGGGTTCGAAATGACTATATGTCATTCTCCCTAACGTGAGGAAAAAGACCCAGCAATGCCATTTACTTTAGAACTCTAAGCCCGCTTGCCCAAGACTCTCTCTAGCGAGTCTTCTACCTTTATTCCAATTTTTTCCGCTTTCAACCATTCACCCACACCAAGCCACACAAATCCTAAAAAATCCAAAGAGGAAAACACCATTTTCAATGCACCGCAACTCTTATCTCACGAAGAAAAACCCATCCTCGTGTGTTCGACCTTAGGAGTCACTACATCGCAATGGTTTACATGGCAAAGAGGAGGAGCTGAGGGTTTATAAATATTGTTGATTCCAGGAACAACCTACTTTGGCATGAATCAAAATTTCGTTGTGCTGCGAAATTTGCAACACCGCTTCCCGACCTGCGTATCGACCGGTTTCTTTTACCCGCTTGACTTCTGGGCTTTGTACAAATTTGCCTTGATAATTTGTAGTTCCTTTGTACCTAGTTGTAATTTCCTTTTACTGAGAACCTATATAAGCTCAGTCAAGCTTGTAATTTCAATCAATATTTTAGTCCATGAATCAATCAGGGAAATTAGGCACGAAGCTTCCTCTCCCTCAGCTAGTTTTTTGGTTTTCTCTCCCTCTCCTTCTTTTTATTGCATTTTCTTGGAAGACAAACATGCCTTGATGATGAAAAATCAAGGGATGTTTGGCTAAAACCCCATCATCCTTGAAGGGAAGCCACTCAGGGGTGCTTAGTTTCTTGAGGATAATGCATGTTTTCATGCTTTTCATGTATGCATTTCATGGGTATTATTGCTTTCCTCACCTTAGGTTAAATCTTATTAGGCATGCTCGCCTAATGTGTATTTGGCAGTTTTTGGGTTCCATGGATACTATCACTAGATCCAATCGATACCCTGCTAGTTGTTTCCTATTAGTCACCAGAGGTAGGCTTGTGGAGGTGTTTACTTACCATCTGGGAGCATTTACACTCATTGAATGCCATTTTTCAAGAGGAAAACTTTTAGGGTTTATATTTTAAAACTAAATGAAGATCCGGTTTGGGAAATGACTATATGTCATCGTCCCCAACGCGAGGAAAAAGAGCCGAGCACATGTTAGCTTACTCAGAACCCTATGCCTTGTGGCCCAAGACTTCAAGGAGTTCTCTTTTAACTTTTATTCCAATTTGTTTCTAGTTTTCAACCATTCACCCATATTGCTTTTCACACAAATCGTAAAAATCCAAAGAGGAAACACCATTTTCAATGCACTGCAACTCTTATCTCACGAAGAAAACCCATCCCCGTGTTCGACCTTAGAGCAACTATACTGCAGTTGCTTTGCTATGGCAGTAGGAGGAGTTTAGGTTTATAAATATAGTTGATTTCGGAACAACTAACTTTGGCACGAAACAAGATTTCGTAGATTGCGAAATTTCGCAACATTGCTCCCCTGCACCTGATGTTGACTGCTTTTTGACCCGCTTTTTGTTTGGCTTTGTACAAATTTTCCCTTGATGTAAATGTAGTTCCTTTCTATAGAGTTGTAATTTCCTTGTTACTAAGCACCCATATAAGCTCAGTCAAGTTTGTAATTTCAATCAATCTTTCTGTCCATCAATCAATCAAGGAAATTGGGCACCTAAGCTCCTCTCCCTTCAGCCAGAGATTTTTATTTTCTCTCCTCTCTTTCATTTTCTTTCAATTTTTTTGTAGCCAAATCTCCCTTGATGATGAAAAATCAAGGATAAGTCATTAAAACCCTATCATCCTTGTAAGGGAAGGCCACTTGGTGTTAATTTTGGAGGTAAGCTACATGTTCTCATGCTTTTCATATGCATTTACGGTATTTGTGTTCCCGCTTCTCACTCCAGTTAAATCTCTTAGGCATGCTCTCCCTAACGTGTATTTGGCAAGTTTTTTGGGTTCAGTGGATACTTATCTCTTAGGCACCTATGGGTATTTGTGTTCCTACTTCTCACCATTTTCAATGCACTGCAACTCTTCTCTCACGAAGAAAACCCATCCCCTTGTCTCGACCTAGAGCCACTATACTCAAGTAGCTGCTTAAGGCGGCGCTGGAGGAGTTTAGGTTTATAAATATTGTTGATTTCGGAACAACCTACTTTGGCACGAATCAAATTTTCGTAGGTTGCGAAATTTCGCAACATTGCTCCCGCACCTCGTCGACCGGCCGACCCGCTTGCCTGGGCTTGCATAAATTTTCCTTGATGTAATTGTGGTTGCTTTATACATATTTGTAATTTCCTTGTTACTGAGAACCTATATAAGCTCGGTCAAGTTTGTAATTTCAATCAATCTTTCAGTCCATCAATTAATCAAGGAAATTAGGCCTGCTTCCTCTCCTCGCTTCGCTTTGCATTCTTCTCCTCCTTCATTTTCTTGCATTTTCTTGGTAGCTAAACACCGCTTTTTGACCCGAGCACTGTTAGCTTACTTAGAGTTTAGGTTTTCAATGTTGACTGCTTTTTGACCCGCTTTTTGTTTGGCTTTGTACAAAATTTCCCTTGATGTAAATGTAGTTCCTTTGTATAGAGTTGTAATTTCCTTGTTACTAAGCACCCATATAAGCTCAGTCAAGTTTGTAATTTCAATCAATCTTTCAATCCATCAATCAGTTAAGGTAATTGGGCACGAAGCTTCCTCTCCCTAAACTGGATTTTTAATTTTCTCTATCTCTCCTTCATTTTTCGTGATTTTTTTTCGTAGCCAAACACACCTCACGATGAAAATCAAGGATATTCGCCAAACCCCCATCATCCTTGTAAGGGAAGGCCACTTGGTGTTAATTTTGAGATAAGTTACATGTTCTCATGCTTTTCATGTATGCATTTATGGGTATTTGTGTTCCTGCTTCTCACCTTAGGTTAAATGTCCTAGGCATGCTCTCCCTAATGTGTATTTTGCAAGCTTTTTGGGTTAAGTGGATACTTATCGCTAGATCCACTGATACCCGGTTAGTTGTCCCCTATTAGTCACTGTTTGGTAGGTTTAGAAGGTGTGTTCTTACCATCTGGGAGCATTTACGCTCATTGAATGCCATTTTTCAAGTGGAAAACTTTGTGGTTTTCAGGGATTTTTTTAAAGCTAAATGAAGATCCGGATCGGGAAATGACTATATCTCATCCTCCCCAACTCGAGGAAAAAGACCCGAGCGCTGTTCGCTTACTTAGAAACCTAAGCCCAGTGGCCCAAGACTTCAAGGAGTTCTCTTTTAACTTTTATTTCAATTTTTTTCCAATTTTTAACCATTCACCCACACCAAGCCACACAAATCGTAAAAAATCAAAGAGGAAACACCATTTTCAATGCCCCGTAACTCTTCTCTTCTCATCGAAGAAAAACCTATCCCCTTGTTCGACCTTAGAGCCACTATACTCCAGTTGCTTTGCTATGGTAGTAGAAGGAGTTTAGGTTTATAAATATTGTTGATTCCGGAACAACCTACTTTGGCATGAATCAAATTTTCGTAGGTTGCTAAATTTCACAACATTGCTCCCCTGCACCTGCTGTTCACTACTTTTTGACCCGCTTTTTGTTTGGCTTTGTACAAATTTTCCTTTATGTAATTGTGGTTGCTTTGTACATAGTTGTAATTTTTGTTAGGCAAGCACCTATATAAGCCTCGCCAAGGCTTGTAATTTCAATCAATCTTTCAGTCCATCAATCAATCAAGGAAATTAGGCTCGAAGCTTCCTCTCCCTTGGCTGGTTTTGTGATTTTCTCTCCCTCTCCTTCATTTTCTTGCATTTTCTGGGTAGCCAAACACCCCTTGTTGATGAAAAATCTAGGGATGTTCGGTTAAAACCCCATCATCCTTAAAGGGGAAGGCCACTGGTGTTAGTTTTGAGATGTTTCGCATGTTCCCGCGTTTTCATGTATGCATTTATGAGTATTTGTGTTTCTGCTTTAACCTTAGGTTAAATCTCAGCATGCTCTCCTCCCTAACATGTATTTCATGTTTTTTGGGTTCAAGTGGATACTTATCACTAGATCCACTACTAATACCCTATTAGTTGTTTCTGTCATCACCGCCAGGTTTATGAGGTGTCACCATTGGCATTTACGCTCATTGAATGCCATTTTTCAAGGGGAAAACTTTTAGGGTTTAGATTTTAAAGATAAATGAAGATCCGGTTCGGGAAATGACTATATGTCATCCTCCCCAACGCGAGGAAAAAGTCCCAAGCACATGTTAGCTTACTTAGAAACCTAAGCCCAGTGGCCCAAGACTTCAGGGAGTTATCTGTTAACTTTTATTTCAATTTTTTTCCAGTTTTCATCCATTCACCCACACTGCTTTTCACACAAATCGTAAAAATCCAAAGAGGAAACACCATTTTCAATGCACTGCAACTCTTATCTCACAAAAAAAACCTATCCCCGTGTTCGAACCTAGAGTTAATTATACCGCAGTGAGCTCATACTTCCAAGCAGTTAGAGGAGTTTAGGTTTATAAATATTGTTGATTCTGGAACAACCTACTTTGGCACGAATCAAAATTTTGCATGTTGAGAAAATTTCAACACGTTCCTCTTGTACCCGGGGCTTGTTGACTATTTTGACCGCTTTTTGTTCGCTTTGTACACTCGCATGTAATTGTGGTTCTGCTTTTGTACATATTTTTAATTCCTTGTTACCGAGCACATATATAAGCCTCGCATTTCAAGCTTGTAATTTCAATCAATCTTCAGTCCTTCCACCTCTAATCAAGGAAATTAGGCAATTTAAGCTCTCCCCGCCTACTTGTTTTATGATTTTCTCTCCCTCTCCATTTTGTTGTGATTGCCAGAGCTAAACACCCTCGATGATGAAAAATCAAGGGATGTTCTGCTAAAACCCCATCATCTTTGAGGGGAAGGCCACTGGGTGTTAGTTTTGAGATAAGCTGGATGTTCTCATTCTTTTCATGTATGCATTTATGGGTATTTGTGTTCCTCCTTCTCACCTTAGGTTAAATCTCTTAGGCATGCTCTCCCTAACTTGTATTTGGCAAGATTTTTGGGTTTAGTGGATATTTATCACTAGATCCACTGATAGCCCGTTAGTTGTCTCCTATTAGTCACTGTAAGGTAGGTTTAGGAGGTGTGTTCTTACCATCTGGGAGCATTTATGCTCATTAAATGCCATTTTTTAAGAAGAAAACTTTTAGGGTTTAGATTTTAAAGCTAAATGAAGATCCGGTTCGGAAAATGACTATATGTCATTCTCCCTAACACGAGGAAAAAGACCCGAGCACATGTTAGCTTACTTAAAACCCTAAGCCCAGTGGCCCAAGACTTAGAGGAGTTCTCTTTTAATTTTTATTTCAATTGGTTTCTAGTTTTCAACCATTCACCCACACTGCTTTTCACACAAATCCTAAAAATCCAAAGAGGAAACACCATTTTCAATGGGCTGCAAATCTTCTCTCACGAAGAAAACCCATCCCTGTGTTCGACCTTAGAGCTACTATACTGTAGTTGCTTTACTATGGCAATTGGAGGAGTTTAGGTTTATAAATATTGTTGATTCCGGAACAACCTACTTTGGCACGACCAAAATTTCGTTAGGCAATTTAGCAAATATCGCCTCCCTGGGCACTCGTTGATCGTTGACCCGCTTTTTGTTTGGCTTTGTACAAATTTTCCCTTGATGTAATTGTGGTTCCTTTGTACATAGTTGTAATTTCCTTGTTACTGAGCACCTAAATAAGCTCAGTCAAGCTTGTAATTTCAATCAATCTTATGTCCATCAATCAATCATGGAAATTAGGCTCGAAGCTTCCTCTCCCTCGGCTGGTTTTGTGATTTTCTCCCTCTCCTTCATTTTGTTGTATTTTTCTGGTAGCCAAACACCCCTTGATGATGACAAATCAAGGGATGCTTGGCTAAAACCCCCTCATCCTTGAAGGGAAAGGAAGGCCACTGGGTGTTAGTTTTGAGATAAGCTGCATGTTCTCATGCTTTTCATGTATGCATTTATGGGTATTTGTGTTCCTGCTTCTCACCTTAGGTTAAATCTCTTAGGCATGCTCTCCTAACGTGTATTTGGCAAGCTTTTTGGGTTCAATGGATACTTATCACTAGATCTACTGATACCCAGTTAGTTGTCTCCTATTAGTCACTGTATGGTAGGTTTGTGAGGTGCGTTTCCAGCACTGGAGCATTTAATACTAATAATGCCATTTTTCAACAGGAAAACTTTTAGGGTTTAGATTTTAAAGCTAAATGAAGATCTGGTTTGGGAAATGACTATATGTCATCCTCCCCAACGGGAGGAAAAAGACCCGAGCTCATGTTAGCTTGCTTAGAACCCTAAGACCAGTGGTCGAAGACTTCAAGGAGTTCTATTTTTAACTTTTATTTCTATTTTTTTCCAGTTTTCAACCATTCACTCACATTGCTTTTCACACAAATCCTAAAAATCCAAAGAGGAAACACCATTTTCATTACACTGCAACTCTTCTCTCACGAGGAAAACCCATCCCCGTGTTCAACCCTAGAGCCAGTATACTGCAGTAGCTTTGCTATGGCAGTAGGAGGAGTTTAGGTTTATAAATATTGTTGATTCCGGAAAAACCTACTTAGCTAGCCACGAATCAGTATAGAAAAACACAGCTTTGAAGTAAGGACCGAACCCAAACTAACTCCATTGTAAGAGAGACGAGGCTTCTGTATTTAGATTCTGCACTTCTTTTGGAAACTGGACACTGCTTTACGGAAGACCATGAGATGAGGTTAGGGTCAAGAAAAATTCAAGACCCACTGGTATTGCGGTGGTCATTTGGGCATGATGCCCAATTGACATCACTATAGCCTTGAAGCTCAAGAGATGTAGAAGATTGGAACTGAAGACTAAGATGCATTATGCCCTTAATGTATCTAAGACTACACTTCACAAACAGCCAGTGAGCATCAGTTAGACATGCCATAAATTGACACACCTTGTTCACACACAAGGCAATGTCCGGTCGTGTTATTGTGAGGTATTGAAGTGCCCCCACAATGCTTCTATACTCAGTAGGATTGTGTAGAAAAGATCCATCAGATTGTGAAAGGGTTCTTCTAAAACATCTTGGTGTTGCAACTAGTTTTGAATCTTCCATGTGGGCACAACATAAAAGGTCTTGAATATATTTTGTCTGTGTCATATGGAGTGTGGAACCTTGTCGATGCACTTGGATGCCTAGAAAATAGGAGATACAACAGTTTGGTAATGAAGGACTTTGGTAGGCAAAAGATTAATAAGGTATAAAACAGTTTGAAATGATTGCATCTAAAATTTAGAGGCCAAGGAGGCTTGAACTGAAAGAGCTAAGCCAATCTCAACAACATGTCGAATTTTCCTATCTACCCTACCATTTTGTTGGGGTGTATGTGGGAAAGAGAAACTGTGGGTAATCCCATTGGCACTTAGGTAATTTTTAAAAGCCTAGAACTCTCCTCCATTATCAGATTGGAGACCTTTGATTGGATTTTGTAGCTGTTTTTCTATCATTGTTCCGAAAGTTATAAAGTTGGTAGGATCGATCCTTAGTGTTCAAGAATTATATCCAAGTATATATGGAAAAATCATCAATGATGATTAGAAAATATCTAGCTCCTGATGTAGATGGGCAAGGAGTTGGACCCCAAAGATCAAGATATAGTAATTCAAGAGGACAAGAAGCATGTGAATTTGACAAGGAAAAAGGAAACTGGTGAGCTTTTTCCAGAGGACAAAAAATGCAAGAATCACTGATTTTATTGCAATGAAAAGAAGGATTACAAATGTTTAACACTTTAGAAACAATTGGAAATGTTGGATGACCAAGGTGAGAGTGCCAAACATCTACTATATCAACTGAATCTTGAAGATGAGATGAGATAAAAGCACACAGACTAAAGGACTGTGTAGGAAGAGTGTGAAGGTCCCATCTTTAAGATGCCCTTGAAGTAGAATCTAGTCGACACCCGACCTTTGACAAAAATGATTAGGTGAAACCCAAAGAACACGTATTATTAATGCAGATCTAGAGACACTAACAAGATTTTTAGTAATCTGAGGACCATGAAGCACATTTTGTACTTTGAATTGCTGAGAAGAATGAGAAAGGAACATGTTACCTACATGAAATATGGGAATAGAATGTCCATTACCAATTGTAACTTGGTCTGAACCATTGTAAGGATGAACATTTGTAAATGGCATAGAGTTGTTTGTGAGATGATGAATGGCCCAGTGTCAAAAAACCAATCTTCTAGCATAGGAGAAGAAGAAGATGCCATCATAGCCTGCATGTTAGCAGGTGGTCGTGTAGTGGAATCAAAGATAGGAGAGACAAATGCCTGATAAGGATCTTGAAGAGAAAGATTAAAACGTTGATAGCATTTGAATCTAGTGTGTCCAAATTTGCCACATATTTGGCACTGAGGTCTTGTATAAGGAGCTTAGCGTTGATGATGCCCAGAATAAGATTGTTTGGGTAAATTAGGTCTATAAGAGTGATAAGAAAAGGGTTGATTTGTGTTGATCTAGGTTGTGAACGTCTATTGTGCATTGATGATGAAGGATGAATGGAGGACGCAAACAACAAGCAAGAATTAATGTTATATCGTTGATGAGTATCTCAAATACTCATTTTATCTTTATGTTTACTTATATTTTTAGTATTTTGTTAAATAAGTGTCCCAATGCTCTAAATATTCATCTTTATGATTAGGTCAACCATTTGGTGGCAATGATAGAAAATGAGCAAGAAAGGAAGGAAAATCAGCAAATAACATATGCAGCAGCAACTATTGTGTTTTCATCTATAAAATATCCAAATGTGACTAAGCAATCTTATATGGATGACTCTAATCTTTCCAAGGAACCTTATCTACCTTGACTTTAATTCTTCGGTAATCAAATTATGACCTTGGGAAGTTGAAGAAAGAAGAGAAAAGAGCCTAAAGGACCAAACTATATCATAAATCCAGTATAGCCATCTTTAAAGTGCTCTTCATACCTAGATTCTACACTTCAAAATATTTCCAACTCTACAAAGAACACCAAATTTACAGTCCGAACGAAGAAGTTATGCGAGTTTCAATCCACGGTCGCAACCCTAGAAATCCATAGTCGCTATCGCAAATTTCCTACATCAGTTTTTTTATTTTTTTCCTTGCAGTAAGGTCACAACTGTGGAGCTTTAAGGTCATGACGCTTCCGCCATAAACTTTCTACTTTAAAGATTTTGCCTAGTTTTCAAGGGTATTTAAGTGCAACTTCAAGACATTTTCTGTGGTTGGGCAAGAGGGAGGCCCTCCTTGGGGCCTCCTTCTTGAGGTTTGATCCTTCTATAGGTTAGGTTTAAGTAAGTTTTTCCGCTTTGGTTTTTACTTGACGCTTTATGTTTCTTGGAGAGAACTTGGCTAGGGGTTCAAGAAGGGGATTTTGTCCACACTGGGGACCAAAGAGGAGGCTCGGAGCCATTTCTTAAAGATCTGGGAGAAGAGCTTGCGACGTGAAGGCATTGAGACTCAACATAATTTTGACTAGAGTTTCTTCATTCTCTTCGTTTGATCCTAAGTTTGTGATGTAATTGCACTCTATGATGCTTTAAATTGTAGTTCAGGTCGCTTGTGTTGGACATGAACTACATCAATTGTTGATTTTCTTACTTCTATTTTCTGTATCAAGCTCATCTATTGATTCATGGTTGCTATTTACATTGATTTTTAGCTAAATCTAATTTGAGGTGGTTTCTCAGACATTTTATAGTTATGTAGAATGACATAGATGAATTTAAACCAATTGATTGATATAGATATTGAAGGCCACTAGAGGTTTGTGGTTCTTTAACGAATGCATCTCAATGCTTGGGGCTGAGTGGAGCAAGAAACTAGCAAACAGTCAGAGAAGACAATCCCTTACAGAGGCTTATAATCGTAAATTAGGTAAGAATCGCTGATGACATGAGACAACAGAGTGGAACTCGACCTGATAATAGATTGTCCAATTGCACCAAATACCTTAGATTTCTATCATCTCTTGAGTCCCCTAGTTGTACACGCACATTAGACTAGATTTCATTAGCTTTAGATTAATTATGTTTGATATTGCAATTTAACTTAAACATTATTGAATTATAATTCTGGTACTTAGCACTTAATACTCTCAGGATCGATATCCGTACTTAGTACACTTTGTTACTTTATGTTTATACTGTGCAGAATAGGCTTTATATTTTTCATAATTTTAATATACAAATCATGCTTACACCTAATAAGCTTGGTGACGTGCATCATGCGTCTTTACAATTCTTAATATCAATGCTGCTACTTCTTTAGAACTAAACATTTCTTTTAATGTATATTTGTGTGATTTTAGTTTTTTTATGTTTTTGTATAAATTTTTAGTAAAAACCAATGGATCCTTTCAATGAGTTGACAAATGAATTTGCTCTTTTAATCACTGTTCAAGAATGAGGAAAATGGCCAATGAGTATCATCAAAGGGTGATAAATTCAAGTGATTAACCACATATGCACATGGCTTAAGTTTGATATAGAGGTACTTATATTGGAACAATTATAATTCAAGTTGGCACATTGTCTAGCGCTCCTATGAATATGTTTATACACTTTCCAATCTCCATAAACTGTAAAAGATCATTTGTAAAGAACTGCAATGGAATTGAAGAGGTTTGCTTGAATTGGCCATGGTACATACTGAATTCCTTTCAAGATAAAGGGCTGAAATGCTACCAAGTTGTGTTACCTAAGTTTCTAGATAAAAATGAAATGAGTCAACAAATTCTTCATAAGAGAAAACAACAACTAGAGTGTATGGCTAAACCAAGATCGCTGAACTCAGAACATCTCGCTTCAATTCATGGAGGAGGTGCACAACACCTTCGCTGTGGAGGAATCAAATTTTAAAAAGTAAAGTGGATGAACCAGCCACTGGGGGCACAAATTAAGGGCGTATTGAATTATTCATGGAAGACAAGGACTAATGTTCAAACTCAACCCATACCACGAGAGCCAGCAGGAAAAGACCTAAGGGCTATACTCTATACTCAACTTGAAATTGAGCTTTTCACAACAACCTCCACTAGAGAAGGGAATGAGTATATAAGAGCTAATGGCCAAACACGTGAATGAGGGGAAGAATATTGAAATGTCCTTGAAGGAAATAATAGGGCTCATCAACTAAGGGTCTAAACTTGAGCTATAATGAAGAAATCACCCAAAGAGGTAATGAAGAACTGAGAAGTTTCAAACAAAGGGAGGAATTATACAAATTTTTGAAACCTTAGTTGTGAAGGAAGATTATTAACTGTCATCAGAAAAGATAAATGATGAAGTTGTAAAGACCATTTCAAGATGGCTCTACGGGTGAGATGAATGAAGAGTTGGAAATGAGAAGATTCCCATTCCCAAGGCAGAGGTACTATACAACCCTTTGAGGAAATGGAAGCCACTATTGTGAATTAAAAATAAATAAAATAAAAGAAAATAAAAAAAATAATGCTCTGGAAGACACAGTCAAGTTGCTGATTAAGCCCAACTATCGCCTCTAGGGAAGGCCGATAAATTACTAAATATATCTGTGAGTTGGTAGAGTATAGTTGGACTCAAAAAATGGAGCAGCTTCTTGGGAGGCAACCCAAGCTTAATAAGTTTTCTTTCATTTTTTTTCAAATTTTTAGTTAGTCTTGAGCTGTTTTTGAATAAATTTATGTGCTTGATTTTATTTTTCCATGTTTTGATGGATTTGTTTTGAGATTCAAAGTCGGTTCTGAAGCAAAAGGTTGAAATCTAGTTCAATTATTCGAAGCTAAAGATCCAAAGAGGAACTATATCCAAATATCCCTCTATCTGACTTACAAGAACCCTCCGCCTATTCTGGCCTCCAAAGCAAGCCATATTCATCGAGCAACTTCAAGACTTGATCAACCTCAGGGAGTACCTGTCAATTTTCTTTGTTTTACATTGAGGACAATGTTTATTTCCAAGTTTGGGGGTGAATTCAAGACTTCAAATTTTTCAAAAACCAACTTTTGTATTTCCACTGCTTTATTTATTTTAGTTGTTTGCTTTATTTCTCATATTCTTTTCTTTCTTTCGTTTGTTTCATGTCTCAAGGAGGAGTTTCATGCCTTATTGATAGTAGAAGGTCATTTGAACACAAACATTTGAAAAGGGCAAGTGTAAAGTGGATTGTGGACCCTTAGGTTTTGAAAGATATGTACTACGTACTTCATTGCATGAAAGTGGACTTATCTTAAATTAAATTCCTTGTGCTCAAGAAGCTACCAAAGAATCCACTTCAGACCTCCCTTGTATACCCGTGGTCTCAACCCCCGCTTTGAACTTAACTAACTCTTGGGGATCTTCTAGTCAAGGATGAGACACCTAATCAAAAGAGGATTGTCATTGAGCCCCAACCAAAAAGAGAAAAATGAAAAAAACAATAGAAAAAGTGAAAAAGAAAGAAAATAAATACAAAGAAAACGCCAAAAATGAAATGAACAAGAATAAAAGAATCAATCCAACTGAGTAACTACAAAAACACTGAGGGTCTTCTGTTCCAATGTCAAAGTGAACTCGGCCTGAGTCGTTGGATTTCCACGCCCGCTACATGGGATAGAATATGGATCCTCCCATAATGACCTCATATGGTTCGAGGTGAAATTTGAAGGGAATTGAATGCTTGGCGCCCTTAACTAACTAGTAGGGAGTCACAATTTGGCTGTGAACACTCATCTAAAACTTGTTTTCTTCATTTTTGTGTATTTAGGTAATTTTAGGTATTCGTATGAATAAAAAGGCTTCTAGTTCTCATCCTTCTTAGTTAGCTTCTTCCAAATAGGTGTATTGAGCTTAAGTTTCAGTAACCTGCCATACTGATTCATGCTTTAACCTACACTTGGGATTCCTTGGGAAAGGTCATCAATTGGGGTTGATTTTCTTTGCTCACCATGCTTTGCTTTACCATGTTTCTTAGAGAGTTTAACAATTTAAGGATCCTAAATTTTGGTTGAAAAGGCTAATATTGCTAAATTGTGTTCATATTGATCCTTCCATTTGGCATCATGTTATCATACTCATCTCATTCTTGCTGGTTCATGTCATTTTAAATTTTTGTTTTGTTTTGAGTCAGTCTCTTGCTTAGGGACAAGCAATAATTTAAGTTTGGGGGTGTGATGAGTATCTCATTTTATCCTCGCGTTTTACTTTAAATTTTTAGTATGTTTTATGTTAAATAAGTGTCCCAATGCTCTAAATATTCATCTTTACGATTAGGTCAACCATTTGGTGGAATTGACAGAAAATGAGCAAAAAATGAAGGAAAATAAGCAAATTACACATGCAGTAGCAGCTACTATGTTTTGATGTTTTCAACTACAAGATGATACCAAATGGCTACAATCTTTATATGAATGGATAGGTGACTTCCCAATCTTTCCAACAAAGGTATCTTATTCACTTAATTTGGACTTCAAATGATAAAATTACGACTCTTGGAAGTTGAAGAAAGAAGAGAATAGAGCTCAAAAGTGGCTAGTTGGAGAATTTCATAAATTCAGTCTGTATCACCTGTTATAAAGTATTATTTCTGAAATATCTAGATTCTACACTTCACGATATTTCCAAAGGTACCAAGAACACCAAATTTGGAGTCCGAACGAAGAAGTTATATGAATTTCAATCCACCGCTTTAATCGTAAATCTCCCATGCCAGTTTTTTCCTTCGCACGGTCGTAGACCATGCGACGCTTTCTGGCCTGTATTTACTTTGATTTTGGCCCATTGCTTCAATGGGTATTTAAGGCAATCCTGCTTAGGGTTGAAATTGGCAAAGAGAGGCCTCTCAGTTCTTCCTCGAGTAGTTTTGATCCTTCTTTAGTTTAGGTTTAAGTAAGTTTTTCCAGTTTTTGGTTTTAATTTTGAGGTTTTGTGTTTCTTTGAAGAGAAGTCAGCTAGGGTTCGAAGAAGTCAGACCTTGTTCGCACTCTGGGACCAAAAAGGAGGTTTGGAGCTATTTCTTGAAGATTTTTGAGAAGAACTTGTGATTTGTGGAAGAAGATTGGAGACTCACCATCATTTTGATCATTAGAGGTTCTTCTTTCTCTTTTCTCATGTTTGATCCTAAGTTTGTGATGTATTAGACCTCCGATGCTTAAATTAGTCTAGGTTTTGAAGGTGTTTGACATGAATCTTATAATACCTGTTGATTTTCTTAGGTTTATTATCTATTCGTGAGTTCATCTAATGATTCATGCCTGCTTCATTGTATACTGATTTCAGCTAATCCTTACTATGGAGGTTTCAAGTGAGATTTATAGCGGAGTGAGAATTAGATATAGATGAATCAACCTAATGATTGATAATAGAGATGAGCAACAATTAGTGTTCAGGGTTCTTGGTCTTATCTCTAATGCTCGGGGTCAGTTGAGAAGCAATAAACCTAGTATTAGTTAGGTTATTTGGACCTATGAGAGTTATAAATCAAATTAGGTAAGAATTGCCTTGATGGCATTTTCAAGGAGACAATAGAGTGGATTAATGATTGTCCATTTGCACAAAATAATTCTGGGGATTTCTATCATCTCTCAATCCTAGTCAGATAACTTAATAATTAGATTTACTTATTAGTTTAAATTAATTTATGTTTGGATATTAAGAATTAATCGCTTGAATATTAGAGAAGTATTGTAATTTTGGTACTTAGCATCCTCATTTCCCTATGGATCGATATCCATACTTAGGTACACTTTATTACTTCACAAACGTATACTTAAGCAGAATAGGCGTTCATTTATATTTTTCTTCATAATTTTATATACACATCATGCTTACGCCTATCATTCAATGGGTATGGTATGGGCTTAAATCTCTATTCAAGAGGAGTGAATGGCTTTAATGAATAAGGGAGAGATCATCCTCTATTCTAGTTAAAGAGGCAACTATGGAGTTGTATTCAAGGCCAAGATCCCCAAGAATCTGAAGAATTTGATCTCTTTCTTTTACAGGTTCATCAATGGCGGCCAGGTTATCAGCAATGGTCTTCATATTGAGAATGTATTCAGCCATGGTGCTTCCATCTTTCTTGGCCATTTGGTACTCTAATCTAAGATGCATCACATGCTTGAAGCAGAGAAAAATCACAAGAGAAACCCATGCTTCACATAGGATTGAGACTCAATAATCTAGCTCATTATATCTTGAGTAAGAGTAGAATAAAGCCAACTAAGGATCATTCGATCCAAATGACGCCATTAAACAAACTCATAATTGAGTTCTCCAAACGGAAGATTCTTCAAAGGACACTATTTGACACCCTCCGCATATTCTTCAAAACCATTAGCGAAAATGACGTTTTCCATCTAAGTCTTCCACAAAAGATAATTGTTATGATCAAGTTTGAGGGGCAAACATCTCGTAAACATAAAAGGGCTGTAGGGTTTACCGATGCTCAGAACATCGAAATGGCGGATGTTCCATAAAAAGAAGAGCAAGGTTTAAAGAGAAAACAAGAAACAAAAAAAAAAAAACAAATCAAAGTCTCACGCAGTGGCTCTGATACCATGAAAAATGAACTTAACTCTTATTATTTTTCCATCCCAAACTGAATACATTCAAGGGTTTAAGTAGGAAGTAGAATAGGTTGTTGGGTTTGTTGAGCCACTGACGAAAGATCCAATAGAGTCTTGATTAGGGTGTGTTTGGTTAACACCTATATATTAAGCTCCATGCTATAATGGAAATTCCAGCCGCTCCACCCTCTGCATTGATGAGGTTATAATAACAGGGATTGATCATGAACCATCCTGCTCACCTTTCCACTCTTATGAGCTTCAACTAAAATGTGTTTGTTTGATAGACAAGCCCCCCAACCTAAAGGGATCATATCCCTATTTCTGTATACCAAACAAAATGAATCACCGGCCTTAATCAGTTTACAAAAATGTAAATGGTGGTCCTACCATGTATATCAATCAAATTGTGAATTTAGATTATGGTTTTTGTGATTTTAAGCTGCATTGAACTTCTACTTGATTTACCAACTAATTACCTTAGGCAAGATTTGACAAAATTTCAGTACTAACTCTAAATAATGTTTTAACTCGAAAAATAATTTATCAAGATCAAATTATAAACATCAGCTACCCATTTCTTCATGCTAAAAAGATAATCAAAAGTTCCATCAAGACCTAAATGATGGGAAGTATGTACAAAGCCTTGTTAGAGAAACTAGCTTGGGGGTAACAGACAATTTATACACCAAACACTGCAGATTAATGTTGTAATACCAAGTATACTTTGACATCAAGCAACACAAGATGACAATCTTATCCAAATTTGTCCAAGAACTACTTGGCACTCTTCTTAGAAACCAACTTGTCAGACGAAAAATGAAAAAAGTAGTATATGTTTAATACAAAACAAATTAAAAAGAATAGAAATGATACTGAAATACAATTTAGTGCAAGAACTCAAACCAGCATCTTCAATTTGTTACAGTATTAAATCAAAAGATGGAAAGTAATTAATTATTTTCCTCTGGAATCCACATCATTGTGGATGGTGACAGTTAAGAGAAAAACAAAAGAGGCAAATTAGGTGGAATGTTAATTTAGCTAGGTTTGATAGTGAGTAATATTGTGGAATTTTCAGGACTATATCTCCTGCATGACAAGATTGTCAATGTGATGTATTCCACCATGTTCAAGGCAATAATATTATTGAAGAGATATTTTGCTCATTCATAAATTTTTCAATATATACCTTCAGATTTTCATTATTAATTAGCTTCGCTCATCCCAAATTTCTAAATCATACTCAATCCACTCGTGAACTTCTTCGTAGAGAGTCAAAGGTACTAGACATGAAAACCGTATATAAGAACTGTGCCAGATATATAATTGCTTCGAGATCAAAGGTACATACAACATTTAATGAGAACTTTGGGTCAAGAGGGTTCATTACAGATAAGATCAAGTCTATATTAAGCACAAAATGTAAGCAAGTGAAATTCCTAGGTTAACCATCAACAACTCCAAACTATTTCACTTAAGCTAAGGTTCGAATCAAAATTTGGATTTGATACAAGTGACTGCTTGACTCATCTAAGCCCAGCAGCTAAGATTAACATGCAAAGACCTTAAGGAACTAAGTTTTTACAACATCAATCCCCAATTATTTAGTGAAGTTATAATTATTATGTGATAATATTATTTTGTTCGTATCGAGATCAAAGCATGAATAGGCCATTCTGAGATTTGAAGCTCCAAAGAATCCTTCAATTCACTAGCATAGTAGATTTCTTCTGGGCTGACTAGTCCTTTATCTTTTTCACTTCATCATATGCCAATTGACCACTGTTAGGTCAACATAAAGTGAAGCCTAGAAAGGATGTACTTCTTCAACTTGCCAAACAAATGCCTAACACAAATTGAAAATGATGAAAGTGCGGATGAAAACTTTTGGTAATTTAATATAACCTATTTTTAGTTAGCAATCTTTTCCCACCTCACCTTCAAATATGATTCGGTAACTAGTGTGAGTACCATGGTCTTTACACCCACTACTCAATGGGCCCAGGAACTGTGTGGCCCAAGGCCCACCTAGCCTACGATGTGAGGCGACCCAAGCCCACCTACCATATTAAAACCTAGGGCACTACTTAGACAGAAGAATCTAAAAGCCTGTCTGTGAAAGTCAAGGTGTCTCTTAAAAGGTCAGCTTCAGGGTGGCCTGTCTAGAGTTTTAAGTCCCCCAGTCGGCCATCCTTCGGTATATGACGTTAGTTATTGATAAATAGATAAAGTCGGGAAATACGCAAAGTATATTTGTCCACAAATTTCCTAGTTTCCAAATCCCATACTTCTAGGAGGAATAATCTTTGATAAGGAAGAATGAGTCCTTGATAAGGAAAAACATATTTATCCATAAAAATAGAAGATTCCTTCTTGAGAGAGGAGGGAGATTCAACAACCATTTTCTATAAATCAGGAAGATCTCCCATGAGGGAGAGGTATGCAAATCAAACTATGCGAACTCCTTGCTCCTTCTTCATCATTTTGTTTACTTAATCATCGGAGAGGCAGCCGCCCCACCATTGCCGGATTGCCCTTTTTGTAGGTTTACATTGTGCCACTAACATCTATATCAACATCATGCAGCACATCAGATACTGCCTATGGAATTCGGCTGAAAGTCTCCACACAGTCACAGTTTGAAGTCAACTATTTAGTTGATAGCCTTTCATCGCCTGAACTCATTCTTCGATTCCCCCTTCCGCATCTTATTCTCTCGAGGCAGTCACAATGTCAACTAATTCGATGATCCAATCTCCAAAAGATCAATTCCTCCATTGGAGTCAGGACATGGAGAAGAAACAGGAGGAACAAGCAAGGCAGATGAAGGAGTTATAGGATCATGCTAAACACCCGCAAAGGGGGGAGAATGACTGCCCGAGCCTGTGCAGAAAAAGACCCACCCGTGGAAGAGATTTGCAAGAGATTGGTCAAGCTCTATGATCCAATCCCTCACAATAGGGAAGGAACCCATTATCCTGCACTGCCGATGCCCCAACAAAGATGACGAAGTTATCCCTTTGCAAAGTCCTCACTGGGGCTCTACCAAGAAGAACACAAAGTGGCCAAATTGCATAGCAGGTGAGAGATCTCACATCGCCAATTGCACGATGTCGCAAGGGCACGCCTTGTCGAAAGCAAGGAGAGAAGTCGGGTATAGGGCGCATCAAATGCATTCTCAAGCCCCCGACGACGCATCGGTGTTGCTTTCAGGTGCTATGCCATCAATACCGTTTGTACATCTTGCCTTCGGTAAGGGGCTGACATTTTACATGCCGACATTAGCTCCAATTCAAGGACCCGACGACATGCTCTCCTCACCCCTAATGTGACACCCCAAAACCGGGGTCTCGTTGACCAACCGTCAACCCGTGGAAATACTACCTTAGGTAATCGTATACCTAAGCTTTGATACCAAAATTGATATCCAATACCTGTGGATATCGAGTAACTCGACATCACATTGTTTTGTCCCATTTATCGGGAGCCATTTATCCATATTTAAGTTAAAAATATGCGAAATTACATTTAAAACAATCTGTAAGAGTTCGATCATGACCCTTTGACAATTATTACATACCGGAACTAATTGTTCTACGGTTTTACAAAAATGATTTATCAAAGCCACATGTTGGCCTTCTTCACAATTGCGGCCTCAAATAAGCGTCGCCCACCGATGTACACCCTGCACCTGAAATGTTTTCCCATATAGTAGTGAGCCACGCCCGCAGAGAATACTCGCAGGCTACTCTTTAAGTGCACATGCAATGGCGTCATGTTCCGATTCACATTCACATTCTAAGTAAAAACATGCAATTTCTACTATGGAATCCTACATGCCATGCTATGAAATGAGATGAGACTCAATCATGTACCATGTCTCGAGTCCTTACCGACTCCCAACATTCCCGAGTCCTTACCGACTCCCAATATTCCCGAGTCCTTATCGACTCCCACCACACAATGCGAATACCAATGTGTGATAAAATCCATCATTTGTGAATTACATCCAATGATCATTTTAGAAAACAAATTCATTTGTTTTCAAACCAAAAGATGTTTGGATGTTACACCTCAATGATCATTTATATACAAACTCATGTGTCTTTTGTGGGTAGTTACTTGGTGTCGCAATCGCAGCCGCACACCTAAACACTTTCACTGCTTTCACCATCGAAATATGCAGAATCAATAAATACGGGTCTTTCACCCGAGGGGGTATCTATCCCTGCTTGTTATTACCATACACAAGTTTTCTTTACCACTTTATTCAACTGTGAAACTCTGTTGGACTTCGTCCAACTTGACCTAGCCTACACAATCAATCACCAAACGTAATGTTGATTTTCAACCATGCACTAATACCCATTCAATATGATGTCCTCGTGCATATGCAATGTAATGACTATTGCATGTTATGTCATAGCACATGTATAATGAATGCTACATGTGTAACATAATCCACAACACTCACCAAGTGTCATGGACAAATCACATCACCTGCATATGACTTTCATATTACATTTCATTCATGTCAATATATTATGCACGTATAAGGTCGTAAATATCGGGTCATGCCAACATGTCATTCTCTATGTTCGGGCAATACATTATATTATAACGGGGTTTCATATGAATAGTTATTTGCACATAGCCCATCACATGTCAATACATTAGAACAATCATATTGACATCCAAACATGTCACTCCTTAGTCAAGCAATGACACTCTTAAACAAGT
This sequence comes from Tetrastigma voinierianum, assembly GCA_016808115.1. NCBI lineage: Eukaryota > Viridiplantae > Streptophyta > Magnoliopsida > Vitales > Vitaceae > Tetrastigma > Tetrastigma voinierianum. Next base: position 42,461 of record JAEQBH010001805.1, on the reverse strand, counting down.
CATAAGCAAGCCATAAAAAAATAAAAACTAGGCCACGAAACCGACCCTAAGCAAGCCATGAACATAGGCCTCAACAATGTCACAAGCTCGCCTAGGTGTAGCCTGCTAAGTACCTGCCTGCCGCATTAGAGAGATCCTCACAATTCCAGCCATCTGCCTCGCCAGGCGAACACCCCTCACCTAGGCAAACCTTCCCTTCACCTAGAAGGGAGAATCCCTTTGGTTCTTGGGAAGTTTCCACGTCCTCACCCAAAGCGGTAAGGCTAATGTGGCTTCACCCAAGTGAAGAACACCTGATAGGAACTCGAACATCTGACCATTTTCAGCCAAAAAATGGAAAATAAACAAAGGTAGGAAGGATCCCTACCTCTTACAGAGTAGAAGAAACCCTAGGAAGTCTCGTGGACACTTCCTAAACCCAAAACCTTTGATTTCCCTAACTCATTGTTTGGATTTTAGGCAAAAAACCCCACATTTTTAGCACCCACGCGTAGCCCTCGTTAATGCGATGAACTTTCGTTCTTGGCCCGACGAATTATGACTGATAGAACTCAGTGGATCGTGGAAGGAAGCTCTTGGCTCTCCTATTTTTCTTTTCTCTCACTCTCGCATGAACCAACAGGAAAATGAAGTATTTTCCTGCCCTAAGTCTCTTTTTGTCTTACAACTTAAGTCGTGGCCCACGTCGCGCCACGTGTCCACACCTGGTTGGGTCCGATTTTTGCTCGAAGTGATTTATTTCGCTTCCAGTTCGTTCAAATCATTTCCATGAACTCAACTCGTTGTTTCCAGTTCCGCCAAAGATTGCTTTAGAGTTTGCCGACACTCGCCATCTCAGTAAAGGTGAACTTTGATCATCCCATACCACAACGACTGGTAACTAAATTTCGCTAGACAAATCCAACGGTGAGGTCTTTTTTGTCATCCGAGATCTAGAAAATTACTAGGTTTTCAACCTATATTATTTCATCAATTTACTCTTTTGCCCTTTTCCAATAAAATTCAATTTTTCTCAGGTTTTACTACTAAGGCAACACATTCTTAACTACGAGCCACCTTACGGGTTCTTCATACCCACTTTTTCTATGCTCGACGACTCTGTTAACCCTTACGATCACATGCTCCACTATAATCAAGTAATGATATTAAACACCGACAATGATAGTTCATTGTGGTAGTTAGTCAAAGACATATCATGGTAATGCCAAGAGCTGAGTTCTAAGTTTCACAAGCTCCCGCAAGAATCGAATAAACTCATTCAATGACCTCGTGGGTGGCATTCGTATTCTCCAGTTATCTTTGCCTCGATGCAACCAAAGAGGAACATTAGCTCCTTACAAAAGTTATTTCCTCAAGCAAGAAGCGAATATATTCGAGACTTCACGTGAAGATTGGGCAAGTCGCTTAGCATGAAGAATCTTACGCCATGAATGTTGTCCTCCAAACACAGGGGAGAAGCTGTCGTCTCGCCGTTTTTCCGCTTGCTATCTTTAGACCCACCAGAGACAATGGAAGAATTATATAGGTAGGCCAATAAGTACTCAATGCTGGAGGACAATGTCCGTGCAGCAACCCAAAATGTCATGATCACAAGTTAGTCAATCGAGGGACATAAGCCATATAAGAAGAAGCCGTCCAAGTCCAAAGAAAGGCAGAGTAGAGACCGTAAACAATCCTGTGACCAATCACAGAAAAAGAAAAGAGTCCCCGGAGTTCACCCCCCTAAACATCTTGTATGAAAGGTTATTACCCATCATTCGCGCGGATTCATGCGCCGGCAAACGGGTCCGTGCACCGATCCGCATTCGCGAGATCCTTCCAAAGAAAAACAATCCATTGATAATGGATTCATAGGACTATACAGACTTATTATGAAACAGTGCTCAAGTTATTGGTGAAACCGGTCAGGTAGATGACACCTCAGAGGTGAGAGCCAGCAGCTGCACCACGTAGGAGTCAAGGTCGACAAGATAAAATTACGTTACCAAAGCTGCAACTCCGTCAACCTGGGACTGGCCTCATACATTATATACTAGGCGGCCCTTCTGACAACCAATATTAGTCAAAGAACTAACAAAAGAAGATCTTAAGAGTCGCCACGCTCAAAAGTCTCCTGTAAATGCTATCCACACAGTAATATCAACCTGAAGAAACCAAGCTCAGATGGCCCCCCATATCCTTCCTCATTTCACCCGAACAAGATTATTGTGCCCCACTCATGATGCATTTACCACCCCATGTATTAGTGGTTTTGATGTGCAATGCTGTACAAGGATCCTAGCAAAGACAACGTATTTGTCGCAACCACCAAATTCCAACCGCATGAGGCTTTCCTTAGAGTGTTGAATTCGGGCCGAAAGGGTCTCTCCTCTCCGGTTTTAATGGTGCCAATTATCTTAACATTAGAGCATGTCACGCCGCCTATAAGGGCCATCCAGCCACTCAGCCAGTTTTGTTCTTCTATCGTCAGAGACTAAAAAAGACAACTGATAGCTGGAAGTATTCATCGTTACAAACACCGATGGAAGTTATTCCTTTTAACTACCACCAAATGGTTAGTTATTTGACTAACATTTATCAAGTTAACCTTTTAGGCAGTTAGTTGGTCGCAAGGCAGTGTTATCAATTATCTATGTGGGAATAGAAAGGGGAGAAGAGCCTCGAAAGTCCTCCCTTCGAGGATCAAACCTCCGCGTAGCAATGACAGTTCGTCGCCCATATCAGAGTAATAGATAAGGATCCGCTAGCTGTGGAACCCCTGGAAAAAGTAATGTCGAACGAGTTGGAGAAGTTCACTTATGCTAGTTCTCTTCTAACCAATGACGAAAAAGAATAGTTACTACTCGCGCTGTTGTGCAACATATATGTGTTCGCTTGAAGCCACTCGGATGTGGTCAGAATTAATCCAATGGTGTCCTCTCACAAACTAAACATCATTTCCATGGCCAAATCAATGAGACAGAAAGTAAGGCGTTTTCACTATGATAGTGATGTCCAAAGAAGGGCGGTAAGTGGTGAGTATGTATAGATTACACTGAACTCAACGAAGTGTGCCCACAAGATAGCTTCCCCTTTCCGTGTATAGATCAAATTGTTGACTCCGCAGCCAAGCATGGGATACTATCGTTTCTAGATGCCTTCTCTGGATATATCAAATTCCCATACACTCGCCTGACATAAAGAAAACGACCTTCATTACACCACACAGGTTATACTGTTACAATGTGATGCCTTTTGGGTTGAAGAATATTGGGGCAACCTATCAAAGATTGGTAACTGAGATATTATGACCACCAACACCATGGAAGCCTATATCAACGATATGCTTGTAAAATCCAAAGAACGACATGAAACTCAACCCTTTGAAATGGGTGTTCGGAGTCAGTTCAGGCAAGTTTCTAGGCTTTATGGTGACCTAGAGAGGAATAGAGGTTAACCCTATGAAACTCAAAGCTATAATGGACTCTCAGGCTCTTACCTCCAAGAAAGGAGTACAACAATTGACTGGTCAACTAGCAACCTCAAGCGGTTCATATCCCATTTCACAGATCGTCTAAAGCCATTTTTTTATAACTCTAAAGGAAGCCAAAAGGGCCAGCTGAAATGCAGAATATGACCAAGCTTTCAAGACGGGCCGTGACATCTTGATCAACTACCACTCTTGCTAAATTTCAAGGGTATACCCTATCTTTACCTAGAAATGTCAAAAGTCTTAATAAGTGCAGCTTTGTTCAAAGAAGGCGAAAATCGAAAAAAAAGACCAATATTCTTCATAAGCAAATCCCTTGCGTAAGCGTAAACTCTATTAAACTGCCTCGAACAGTTTACATTGGTTCCCATGCGGGCCCAAGAAGCTTTGCTCTCTTTACTTCCGTGCACACCCTATCGCCATGTCGACCAATCTCCCTTTACAAAACACTATACATGCTTCCAACCTATTAGGAAGGATGGCCGGTAGGCGATTGAGTTAAGCGTAGTTCGGCATCCGCATAAACCTTCTTGGAGTTGAAGGGGCAGTGTATTGTCATATTTTTAGCAAACACCCTGGCTCTGATAGGACCAGGATGTTGGTTGGTGGATTCTTAATATGGACGACTCTTCTTGCCATACAGGAGATGGAGTCAGCTTGCAACTTAAAGCCCCAACTGGGGAAAGGGTAGAGCAAGCCATACGACTAGACTTCCTTGCGTTTAATAAAGAGACTGAATATGAAGCAATCCTAGTCGGGGTAGATCTCTCAGAATTTGTATCATCAAATAAACTCCTCATATGCAATAACTCTCAATTGGTAGTATGACAGGTAAACGAAGAATACAAAACACGAGACCAGCGCATGGCCAAGTATGTGGGTCTGGTCAAGCAACAACTAGGGAGTTTTGTGGCTTGGAAGCTTGAACACATCCTAAGGGACTTGAATGAAAGGGTAGACACATTGGCAACAGTGGCCGCATCCATTCTAATAAAAGAAGAGCTTCCTCCCACCTACTACCAATCGACGTCATCTATTACAATCGATCGGTAAGTTAGATAGATGAAGTAGGCACTTCTTGGATGACTCCTATAATGCATTATATGAGCTCGGGAGAACTGTCGGATAACAGAGTTGAAGCCCACAAGGTCCAAGTCCAGCGTGTGAGATTTTCTCGTGAACGGAAATTATACAAGCGGCCCTCGATGGCCGCTTCCTTATGTCTCACCACCCGCCAGGATGCTGATATACCGGCGAACTCCATGAAGGGGTATGCGAAAACCATCCGGGAAACAAAACTTTAGTTCATAGTTCCCATACACAAAGGGTATTATTAGCCAACTATGAAAGCCGATGCGATCGCCAACAAAAAGCTGTTGTTGGTTGCCACCTACTATTTTAGTAAGTTGATAGAAATTGAATCCTTCGCCTGTATCAAGGATAAGGAAGTCGTCTCCTGATGAAGTAAAGAAATCGTTTATCGATTCTAACCAATTTAGTCGATTGTAATCGATAAAGGGCCACTTCGCTTGACGCCGCCTGCATGGGCCTTTGCCAGATTTTTAGAAGGATCATGGGCCTATTTGATCACCCTCTAGTAACTGTGAGCAATGTCCAGTCACATTCAACAAAAACCCTCTTGACATCTCTAAAATAAAGGTCTACATTCAGCTAAGGGAAAATGGGTGGACGAGCTACCATGAGTTCTTTGGGCCTATAGGACAACCGGTCGGAAGTCGACTGGGAGTGTCACCATTCGCCCTCACCTATGGGGTGGAGGTTGTCATTCCTACAGAAATTGGGATGCCCACACTTCGGACTGAATCCCTGGAAAAACTAATACTGAAGCCATCACCAAAGACCTAAATATGGCGGTATCATTCCAGAATCATAGTCATAGATACTTATAGCCCCATAATTTAACAGCATGATTTATTTAATTCATATAACAAAAGACAAATCTGATATACTCAGAGCTTTGAGATATTATTTCTTAGTTATATCTTTGAATAGATAAGTTGATCCATTATTAGAAAAAGTCATAATCCCACTTGGGAAGGCCCAGTATACGATGTAGTAAGAAGTGTTCTGGCCCATATGTAATTTCACACAACTAGAATGAAACTCATTGATGTGGAATGTTATGCATCTTAAGAGGTATTATCAATAAAGTTCTCTTATTTAAATAAAATTTTCCTCTGAAATGTTTTCTTTTAATATTTGAACCCCATGCAAAAAGCCTCAAATGTGGCTCAACATTCGCCGGCTACATCTAAAAGCTCCAGATGAGCAAGCTCCGAGCCTATTGGCACTTTCAAAAGATCAAAGCTTGTGGTTTTAAGCCTACTAGCACTTTCGAAAGGCTAGATGTGGCTCCTAGCCTACTAGCTTTTTTAAAAGACCAGAGTTGTGGCTCTAAACTTGTTGGCACTTTTAAAAACCCAAGTGTGGCTCCAAGCCTACTAGCACTTTCAAAAGACCAGACTTGTGGCTCCAAGCTTGTTGGCACTTTCAAGAGACCAAAGATGTGGGCTTAAGCTTGTTGGCACTTTCAAAGGGTCAGCCTTGTGGCTCATAGCCCGTTGACGCATGTTTAAGCACAACAAGCATTCTTAGGCCCGCTGGTTAACCCAAGAATGGTGCCTACTTGCCTAAGTGCACCTCACCACTCCCAGCTCCTAAATGACTTAACCATCCTAGTCAATGTTCAGAAAGGATGAGATATAGTAGGGACTCATTGCATGAGCATACCAAAAATCATATTTCATTAAAATACGCCAATAAGAGTCAATAACTACAAAAAAATATGTATGTCTTGGTGGCCAAACAAGGCCCTAAAAAAAAAAAAAAAAAAAAAAAAAATATATATATATATATATATATATATATATATATATATATATATATATATATAGAAAAGGAAAGGGACATAAGGGGGAGCAAAATCAGTCGTGATCCCCCAACAAAGCGCATTATCCTTGTCCTTGGTCGCCTCGATCAACCACCTCGACCGGTTATTGCTCTTAGTAACCGTTAGGACCTCGAGGCACCTAGGGTTCAAAGAACTCCAAAGGCGCGGTCGGGAGGAGTCGGGCATGCCGTCCTGAGCCTCGTTGCTTCACATATGTTGTGTTTGAACATACAACATCCATAGCCGTAGGTGAAGATCACCTAAGGCCTTATGGTGCAATCCTCCTCCTTCATGGCTTTGTCCCACCCATTGGGACCCATGGAGGCAGATACTTCTGCTTTGCTGAACTGTGTTTCCAGTGGTAGGCAAGTCCTAGCTCTGAACTCATAAGGGGAGGTCTCACTTCAAGATCATAGTTAGCTTCCAGTGAATCAACAGCAGGCATCTCATCCAGCCAGCTCATCCTCTCACCTTTGTCTTGCCAAGACTCATCATGATATAGCTGGCCTCTACAATGATGAGCTTCCCTCCAGCTCCATCCTCTCCTTCCATGTGCCTGCTCTAATGCCCTCCCCGCTCTCGCCAGATCAGATCAGCCTAGCCTCTGACGATAGCGCCATCTTAATAGAATTGTATTTGAGACAATAGATCACATATGTCAGAAGTCAATTAAATAATCATCCAACTGAAGATAAAGTTCTCAGCATGGTTGATATTTTGAATAAGTAAAGGGATAGCTCTGTAAAAGAAGGAGATATTAGACAAAACATAAAATACAATTGAAAATGTAATATATGTCATGAATATAATAGTCTAATTATCTCATTGACATCATGGTTGTGCATGTGCATTCTGTCCTTAGCCACGCATAGGTAGGATTTTTTGTCCAAATAACTAGGGAAGGGGACAGAGTACTTTTTTTAAAGAGCCACCACCGGTATGCAATGGCTGTTGGGGTAGAGGTCGATCATGTGAGCAACGTGCTATCCTCTCGGTTGAAGGGGCTCCACTGGGGTTGATAATCGATCACAGATCAGACCCGGATAGCGCACCTGACAAAGGTTGCTCCCACTTATTCAGGATAACGGGTGAGTTGAGCACCAACTTGCCAGGACCCTTTAGCTTACAGGGGTCGGCATTTGCAATCCTAGTCGAGAACGAAAGCTTAGATGCTATCTCCAATGGAGCCTCCCCCACAGCTCTATTAGAATTGGGAGGCCCCCCGTCTAGAACCCTATCCTCCAGCGATGTGCAAGCCTCCTTGGGAGACTCCTAAGCTGTACCCTCTAAAGTCGGTACGGCGTCTGGGACCAGTTCCAGAGAATCCACAATGATAACAACTGGGTTGTTCTAAGCCTTTCCATCCAGACAGGATCGTTTGGGGCGCTTGCCGCCTGGTACTTCAGAGCTGGGGGTGGTCTCCCTTTGAGAGCTCGCAGCTTGCTTATGCATCCGTGTAGGGAACCCATCAACAAGGTTAGACAATCGCCTCCTTTCCTGATCGACTACCAGCGCTGATTCGTCCAACTAATAAGGCCCTCTAGTCCCACACGGCAACCTTGTCCTGCCCACCTTTCTTGTGTTTTCTTTTCTTAGTCTTCTTCACTCCGCAATGGGGGTTGTGTGATCCCATCAAGCCAAAGGTAATTGGTCGGGTCGAATACCACCGCGTTCCTCTCGACCCCACTGAGTAGGTGCTCATGGAAGAGCCGTAGTCTGATCTACTGCCAGGAGCATAAATCTGAGCAAACAGGTCCATAAAGGTTTCACGGAACCATGGCACTGGGGGAAAAGGTTCCACGCTAGCGCTAGCCTCCCCAGTTCATCAGGTAAAGACAGGAGTCAAGCAGATCGCAGCTCGCTCCGGTGACACCCTCTTAGAGCAAAACTGCGATGGAAGCTCTCAAACCCGTTTCTACTCTGAGCTGAGACAGTAGCTTCTTCTGCAGCCTCAGCTCGCACACACACACCCCAAAGTTCAAAGGTGGCAGAACTGAAACACTCCCAATATGGGAAGACTCTCCTAAACAGGTGTTCATATAGAATGAGCTCACCAGGCTTAGAGAAAACCAGGTAAATAAAGAGAGTGCAGGCCTGTTCAAACTGAGAAGCCCCCAGAGGCTTCTCCATCGCTCCAGGTGCACACACAAACCTCGAACCAAACCAACCTTCCACTTAGCCCTTTGTGGAGCTCTGTATCTAGTTTCGCAGCAGGCCGTCTGTACCAGGGCTTAACATATAAGCCCCCGAACCCAGCATTCCAAAGGGCGAAGCGAAATCTCAAATGCAGAGGAGTGATGTCCAACGGGTAGAGAGTTCCCACAATCGCAACCCATAAGAATCCGAAAGACGTTTGGATGTATGAGCGCAAGAGGTATCACCCCCTTGCGGTCCGACCCGACATGATCCGAACCGTTCCAGATACTGCTTAATTTCTTTTTATTTACTGCTTTATTAAATTTTCTTTTTCAAAATGTTGCGACCCGAATCCCCAAATTCGACCCAAATGGCTAATCCTAACCCGAGTCCAGTTTTACTCCCACCCATTATTATATTCTATTTAAAAATCAACGCGTTTTTTATTTAATACTTTCGTCATTCTTCTTCTTTCTGAAGTTTCTTATTTACGCCGAAGTTACTTTAAAAATGGTAGGCCCATAAACATTTAATATTCTTAAACAATTTAGCTTACAAAATGGCATATCATGGTTTTAAAATGATAGTACAGCAAAACACAGTTTCAGAGTTCAATTTATTTCCTGTACCATGGGAAATGCAGGATGGCAAACAAGAAACATATGCACGGGCCAGGCAGGCAAGGGTACTAGTGAATCAATAACCTTTGTTCATGACCCCACGCCCTGATCTGCCCTTGTTCCCGGCTTAGCCTAGTCCCAGGTACGTATAAAACCCAGGAAAGCGTTACTGGGCTGCTTGAGGTGTCTCATACAGTTCTCCATTCCACTTCGTAATCTTAACACACATGTATACTTCATTCCATAAAATCATGCCTTTTATATCATCAATACTCATAAGCTTTCATCACCCTCACATGCTTTCGCCAAATCATTGATCATATCAAAATATATCTTAAGATGTTTCGAATTTACTTAATCATTGATCATGTCAAAATGTGCAATTCCACATGCAACAAATCATTTAACTCAAATCATGAGATTCAAACATATACTCTAAGGACTTATTTAGCTTTGGCAAATCACATTTCTTACTCATCATCAAAGTTTCTTATTTCACTTTGTCTATACATTTCATTCATGATGGATCCCGCTTTGGTGAATCCTATCCTTTTATCATTCCTAAGTAATGTGCTTTACATCGCCATTAATTTCGATTCTCCCATCTCGATTCTAGCCACGTAGGGTTCCGATCAACAATATTTATACTCTGGGGTCTATTCTAACGCCGTAGCAAAGTTACCGCAGATAGTGGCTCTAGGATCTAACACGGTTGCCTTACAAATGATTTTGTAATGATTCATAATGGTGAGGCTTTTGTTTGGATTTTGGATTTGTATAAAAATAGTGGTTGTTTTCACTATGCTAACTGAACGCAATTTGAAATAGGATGTAAAAGAAGTCCTTGAAGTTTTGGGCCACTAGTTTGGTATGATAGGGTTGCAAAGGTGTCCTCGGGTTATTTCTCGCATTAGAAGATGACCTATAGTCATTTCCAAACCGATCTTTTTTAACTTTAAAACTAACCCTAGTACCATTTCTTTGAAACATAGCATTTACTAAGCATTCAATGTTCCCTTGTTGAAATCTAGCATTTAACCTACTTCCAATGGCTTAAATGACAACTAACGGATGTCGTTGTACTCCAACACTCAAGAATACACTGAACCCTAAAAGCTTGCCAAGTATTGACCAAAGAAAGTACATCAAATAGCTTTTAAACCTAATTTTGAAAGTTTGAAACATAACTACTCAGTACCTGCTTCGTGAAATACAGAATCAACCTACCTAGCAACCCTCATTTTCAAGGTTTAGAGGCTTTAGCCAAACATCCTTTGAATTGTCATCCTCAAAGGGTGTGTTTGGTTGCCTAGAAAGTTAAAGAAAGAGGAGAGAGAAGAGAGTAAGTGAAGGCCAAAAACAGGGGCCTGTACTGGAAATGCTTCGAATTAAAGTTAGGTTACAAATTGCTAGTCTGATTAGTGCCCAAAAAGTGCTATTTTGAACCCTATTTATTATAGGTTTTGAGTGCTTTTTGTATACAAATCATTCTAATTAACCCGATTTTCACATTAAGGTTCCTACTATTTTATTGATCGCATTTTGTGGCAAATTTTACAGTTTTTGTGAGCTAATTATGTCGAAATTGTTGAGTCGATCCAAGCACGAAGAATTCTAGTCAAACTCAGCATTTCAAATCAAAGATCGTGAAGGAAAGAAGGGCAAAATGTGAAGAAAACACCACTACAGAAAGCTTCATGCGAGCACCGCATACGCCCCGCTGACCGTAATCCCGTACTGCTCTCCTCGCATTTCACGACTTTTTGTTTTTGCCACAATTTTTGGTTTTTTCTCTTACTTCTACCCTTGTTTTATTCACTTATGTTTGATTGGATGGTATTTCACTTAGGCTCAAGGCTGCTTAGATGGGGGCCATTTGTATACACGATGGAGGGACCCGATTTTTGTCAAATAAAGTTAGGGTTCCATTCCGCTTGCTTTTCTCTCATTTTCCCTTTCTTCGGCTACCAAACACTCCTCCGAGGATGACAACCTCGTAGGATGGTTGGCTAGGGCCTCTTTCCCCCTCTTGAAGAGGACGGCCATCGGGCAACGGTTTGGAGGTAACGTGCACGGTCTCTGCTTTTTAACGCATCGCATTTTGGTTATTTATGTTCCTATTTCTCACTCTAGGTTAGAACTCATTTGATATGCCTTCATTGACGTAAGATGCAATACCTTAAGGGTTCTGATGCTTATTGCTAGATCCACCGAGATTCATTAGTTGCTTATTTGTCACCGTGAGGTAGACGGGGAGGCACATTTTCATTTTCTCGAGAACACAATGCTCAATAAATGTTGTTTTTCAAAAGGAAAATCATAGGATTTAGTTTTTAAAAGATAAATGAAGATCGGTTCGAAATGACTATATGTCATCTTCTCCCCAACGCGAGGAAAAAGACCCGAGGACATGTTAGTTGCCCTAAAAACCCTAACCTAGTGGCCTGAGACTTCAAGGAGTTCTTTTCTTATTTTTCTTCATTTTATTTTCAATTTTAAACCCTAAAACCTCACTGTTTTTATCCCCACCTAAAAATCCAAACCAAATTCACCATTTTTTACTTCACTTAAATCATTTGTACGAAGAAAACCCATCCTCGTGTTCGAATCTGGAAACACTATACTGCTAGCAGTTTCGACTACCAAGCAAAGAGGAGTGAATCTAGAAACAAATTTTGTTGATTCCGGATCACCCTACCGTGGCACGAATCATAGTCCCGTAGCAATGCCAGAAGTAATCAACAAGTAGAGAATAATAACATAGGAGGTCAAAAAGGTTTGTACAAATAATGCATAGCCTGCGATGAGAATCACGAAAAATTAAGCTAATAACCATCTCGAGAGAATGAAACCTATACCGCGTTGATCATTCAACAAACTCTCTCTCTCTCGTTGTGCATGAACCAAAGTTTTCTACATAAAGCTACTGGTTTGTTTGATCGTCTCAATCATAAACTACTTTAAACTCGGGTATTCTCTCTCCCCTCTCTCTCCCACCACCGAGCTAATGCCATAACCTTGTGGTATCCAACCTAAATAGATCGTGACTCGCCCCATTACACAATTCTTATTGCGTTGTAGGGTGCACGTCGGGTGGTTCGACTTCACCAAAGTCCGTAACGGATTCGGCCGACGACTCCCAACCGCCAAGGTTTAGCACCAAGCCATGAGGATCTTTCGACCACAAACCTATAGGAGCCTTCACCCCATACCTCGACGATTTCAGCCTCCAAAGATCTTACAACTCACTAACCTGTCCATCCACCACAGGTAGCGAACACTAAAAGCTCTGCGTGACTCCCAACCAGCTTTCATCCTTAGGGGCACCAGATTTAAAGTGTTTTCTCCATATGCCCCCTTGTATCGTGCTCGGGTTTCAAGGCAAAGCAATGCGATTCTATTCTTTTCTTTTCTTTTCTTTTCTTTTCTATTCTTTAATGTGAGACACATTGGCCTTCTTTGCATGGGGGTCCGTAACCTATTCAAGGGAGTAAACGACACTAGGAAAGGGTTTGCATCGTAAGAGGGGTTTTGTGTCGCTTTCAAATTTCATCATCAAGACCCAACATGCCCGTTGTGTGGTTAGCTGGGGCTTAAAGAAACAAAGTTAAATACAACAAGAATTTGACTAGTCATCCACTAATCCCCAAGATAGGGACCCTTCTTCTAACCCAACACCATTAGGAAAGGCTTAAGTTCATCAAATTCCAAGGCTAATCATTATGCATATACAAAAGTTAATTAAAATAAAAAAAAATGTGAGTGAAAAAATAGAAAATGCAAATACTGCTATAAAGGTTTTAATATAACCAAAAAGGCTAGTACAAGCTTATAATGGTTGAACACAAGATTTAGTTAGTTGCAATGAAACCACTGGTTCATCGTGTTAGCTAATATATACTACAATAGTCCCGTACAAGACAAGTAGGCAATTGATAAAACTAAACAACACAAGTATAAAACAAACAAAACATAAGTATGATAAATGCCACTCTCCGGGCTAACTTCCCCTAACCAAAGCATCACCGTGTCCTCACTAGGTAGGGATTGGAAAGTTGGGGAAAGAAGGAAGTGCCGACCTTCTCACCGCGGCCGGTGGTGCAGAAGCCGCGATCGGTTACCGGCCGCGGGTCGCCAGCACACATCCAAAGAAGTCGATCCGATACTGGACCGTCCACGAAGTGGTGGGCTGTATAGGTGTTATCAATGTACTGGTGGGAGACCACAAGGTGGCTTTGTATCCGAAGAAGAAGAACTGTCCGATTCTCAGGCGAGAGCGCACTCCGACGCTGTATCTACCGTCAATGCTGTTCGAGAGTGCCACAAAGATGCGTAAGTGGCAACAAACGTGCCGACCGGCAATCCGCAACAGCCACAGAAACCCCAGCGCGGTAGTATCCCCAGAGCCAAAAGATCCGCCCCACGTGATTCTTTCCAAGTTTCTCCAAAAGAAAATCGGAGCCGAGAGAAATTGTCGGAGAGGATGATGGAAATCAAAAGCCCCCGGGATTGGGTCTTAGAGGAGCTCACAAAGGGGCTTTTCAGAAGAGGTGCGAAGAAGCCGAAGGGGTCCTTCCCCCTTTTTTTTTTATTTTTCAAATTTTCGCTCCGTAAAAATATTCACTACGGGGGCGACTTTGCTACTATAGCGAAAAATTTTGTGTCCCCACCCGCCTTTTCGTGGTCAAAAACAAAAATAAAAGAACCATTAGGGTTGAAGATATTAAAAAAGAATATTTTAATTAAAAAACTAAGATATAATAAAAAATACTAAAAATAAAAATAAATTAAAATTTGAAGAAAAACAAAATTTGAGGTCAGCTTGGTCTCGGAAACCAAACCAACTCGTTGGCTCAAATGTCGGCCATGGAGGATCAAGGAGGGATATCTCCTCCTCTTTCGTAGAGTGGCTAACAAAGATAGGCTTCACTGCCGCTCGTTAACCTTGAATACTCTTGTCTTTCGGGGTTGAGAAGGTCAACCGAACTATTTAGATATATTGATGATGTTATACCAGGTTTGGCCCTGCCCCATCTAGCATTTAGGCTTGTTCTGAATAGATGATTGAACCATGATGAGTGACTATCCCCGAATGAGTAGTTTTCCGTGCTGGCGAGCTGATCATGCCAATTTCTTCGCTTATCCTGCAATTTTGGAATTGAAGTAGGCGTCGTTTCTCAACTCTTCTAACTCGTCAATCTCAAGCATTCTTTTTAGGCCATCTCGATTCATATCCATGTTCAAATTTAAATATTGCCCACCACGCCTTGTATTCGATTTCTACTGGTAAATGGCAAGCCTTCCATAAACTATGTTTATTACCTGGGACATGCCGAGGATGGTCTTATCCCTGCTCAGATGCTCCACAATGAGTCTAGAAGCTTCAAAGACCGCTCCTTCCTGCTATAATTAACAACTTTCATCGGATGGTCTTTATTTCCTCTCAAGTGGCAGCCCACTTGACCACTCGGTTTGGAGGATGATACGAGGTGGCTACTCAGGCTTAACACCACATTTGGATAAGAGGTTCTTCAAAGGGTTTGTTACAAAAAAAAAGAGAACCTCCATCACCGATACTACTTTGGGAACTCCAAATCTAGAGTAGTAACAGCCTCCTCTCTTCTCAGAATTTTAGCACCCGCTTGTGGTCGCCACTCCTCGCATGGCACCGGCTTCAACCCATTTCGGGACACGTGGTCCACCCCCACAAAGGACAGCAGGTATGGGGCCGAAGGAAGTAGGAATGGTCCCATGAAGTCGATGCCCCATACATCAAACAATTCAACTACTAAAATAGGCTTCAAGGGCATCATGTGACGATGGGAAGTCTTTCCCAGTCTTTGGCACTTATCACACTGCTTGCACATAGTGTAGGCATTCTTAAACAATGACGGCCAATAAAATCCCGAATGCAGCACTTTCATGGCTATTTTCTATGAAGCTAAATGCCCTCCACACTCACTATCATGGCAATGGCTGAGAATTCTTGTCTTCTTCAACATTTCTGTTATTCCTGATCAAGACACTCATTTTCCTGAACAAATACGGCTCTTCCCAATAGTACGAATGAACCCTTGTATGGAAGAACTTCTTGTCCTGTGTTGTCCACTCCACTGGTAACTCTCCTATTACCAAAAAATTGGCAATGTGAGCATACCATGGTGCTATACCACCGGCCAAGAGACTTCTCAAAGTAAACATCAACAGAGGGCTGCAAGAGAATAGGTGAGATGGTCAGCAGAGATGATCGACAACAACTTCTCCACACCCTTCTTATCTCTAATCTGGAGGTTGAACTCTTGTAGCAATAGAACCCATCTAATAAGCCGAGCCTTGGCTTTTTGTTTTGTGAGTAGATATTTCAATGCTAAATGATCTGTGAATATTACAATATCTGACCCAATCAAATAAGATCGGAACTTATCTAAAGCATAGACCACTGCTAGCAATTCTTTCTCCGTAGTAGTGTAGTTTCTCTGAGCTTCATTTAACGTTTTGCTCGCATAATACACTACATACGATTCCTTTCCTCTCTACTGCCGAGAACCGCTTCTAACAAAGAAGGTCACTAGCATCGCACATTACCTCAAAAGGCAAGTGCCAATCAGGGGCTCTCACAATGGGTGTCAGAGTCATCATGCCTTAAGCTCCGAAGCTTCTGGTATTCTGCATCCCATTCAAACTTTGCATCTTGTCCAAGGAGCTTGTAGAGCGGCTTAGCAATTTTCGAGAAGTCTCTGATGAACTGCGGATAGAAGCCCCGCTTTTTGTCCCAAGAATCGTCGCGACCGTTTTCTACATTAGTAGGAGATGGTAATTTCGAGATCAATTCTGGCCTTGGCTTTATCCACTTCACTCTCTCTGAAATGATGCCCCAACACTATTCTTATTGACCATAAATGGCATCTTTTCCTAGTTTGGGTACCAGGGTTCTGACGCATCCGTGGAGGACAATTTCCAAATGGACGAGGCATTCATCTAAGCTTCCCTTATAAATCAGCTATGTCATCCATATAAACCTCCATAATACGCCCACCATATCACCGAAAAATACCAGCATACAACGCCGAAAAGTGGTCGGGCATTGCGACCGAAGGGAATCCTCCTATAGCATACGTACTAAAAGGACAGTGAGTGGTCTTTTCTCGATCATTCAATGATTCTCGATCCGAAATAATGAATACCCATCTAAAAAAACAAGAGAAGGATGACCCGATACTCTAGAGTCGGTCCATGAAGGGTAAGGGAAGCGATCCTTTCGCGTCACCCCATCTCAAATTCCTCTATAATGCATACATACCCTCCATCCCTGTAGTAAGTCGTGGGCATTTCCTCTCCTTTCTCATTGAGCACCGTAGTAACCTCTGATTTCTTGGGTACTACTTGCGTTGGACTTACCCAACAGCTATCGGATATAGGGTATCATTTTTCCTCCCAAAAATGCATATTTCAATTCAATAGGTAGGGGCTTAAGATCTAACTGTTGAGGACCATGTTCCTCACTTCCAATAAGTAGAGGTAAAACTTCAACCTTTCTTCTCTATTGCCCATGCGTAGGCTCATCACTTTCCAAGCTCCCTGCTATTCACATCGTCAACCAACTCTGTTAATACATCATGCACAAGCGCTCATTTGCTTGTTCTTCAAGGATGGCATCTATCGCACAAACCCTTTCATTGTCATCCTCCCGTTAAGGTACGTGCTTTTTGCTCGATGGAAGATATTGAGCTCAAGGTCATATTTCCAAAGGTTATCGCATCACCCCATCTCGACAATTAATGATCGCATTGGAAGGCTCAAAATGTTCTCTCAGATGATTTGAAAACATGGTTAGCCCCCAATGCACCCTGCCTGCAGATCAAGCACTACAAAACTAATCGGATAGTAGAATTTGTCCAACGAATCAAAACATCCTCAACCTGCCCCTTTGTTTTGATGGACCTATCATCAGAGACAAAGTGATAGTGTGGTTGGCTTAAGCTCCGCTTCTAGCCCAAGTCGCTTATACATGGAAAAAGGCGTAGATTAACACTTGCCCCCAAATCTAGCAATGCCTTTTCCACACAAGTGCCACCTATGTTAACGAAGATTTTAGGACACCCCGGATCTTTATACTTCACAGGAGTCTTGCACTCAATGATGACACTCACTTGCTTAGTCAAAAAGGCCTTTTTATTCACATTAAGGCCTCTTTTTACAGTGCATAGGTCCTTCAAAAACTTTCAGACAATGGGGACTTTTCTTTCTTGGACATATCGAGAAGAGGGATGTTAACCTTCACCTGCCGTAGTACTTCTAAAATTTCAGTTTGGTTAACTGACTTTTTCCTTTTTTGATGTGCCTGTGGGAAAGGAGGGGGTACACTGTGTTTTACCTCTTCCCCTGTTGGTTGTTCTTCCTCTAGTGGTTCAACCACCGTGGGAGCTTTCTTGGCTGGGTCTGGGACTGCTGGTCTTAGTTCTCTACCACTTCTCAATGTTACTACTGCCTTGACTTCATCAATTCTTGCATTGGGATCATTGGCAAAGCCTATCTCATGCATTCCTCTAAGTCGCCGTGTCTCGGGAAGGGAATTTCCTTTTCAAGACTCCCGTCGGTTAGACAACTGAAATGGAACTTTGCAAGTTGTCATATCTCGTTGGAGATCTTAGAATGCATAGTTGTCTATTTTCTTGTTGAGTGAGCTTCATCGCCTTCAATTTTCTGATTAGTTTGAACATTCAACACCTTTTGTTCCTCTCTACAAAGGTACTACCACTAAGCACATTCGTAATTGCTTGCTCAATAGGAGAATAAGGTGGAGGCTTTCGTCGTCAGGTCTTTGGGAGCATATGTGGGGTTTTGGCTTCCACAGATAGGTTCGGGATGATTCCTCCAATTAGGTTATAGGTGTTGCCATACGGAGCATTTTTCGGTGGCTTATTTGACCTAAGACATGGGCATGCTCTTGCATCAAATCCCTCACTAAAGGAACCATTGGACAATGCTCCCCAAGATGGCTACCTAACTGACAATTAAAACAGGCTGGGTGAAATGCAAGCAATTCAATCACTGCTTGCACTTCATGTTGATTTCTCATTTCAAGCTCCTTCAACCTTCGGGTCAAAGTGGTTAGTTTTGCTTTCATCTCCGTGACTTGTGAAAGGCAAGTATGTAATGCTCTCCCCTTGAGGAGCGAAGGTCACTGCCAGCCTTTTGATTCTGATCATTCCATGCTCTGCAGGCTTCGCCAAGAGGTTCAAAAAAGTCCATAATAGTCTAGGTGCTGCCTCCAGTTCCTTCCACGCACATATTGAAGTAGCTTTAAAGAGAAAGAGTACCATCATAGAAAAGTATTCACAAAGGGATCCACATGTATTCGAAACCATGGTTTGGACATGCATTGATGGTCTCTCCATAGACATTCCCAACACCGATAAACTTCTCATTATCGTAGGTCGAGTAAGTGCAGATTTGCTCTTCAAACCGTTGGTCTTGGTTGTACCGGTAAATTTTCTTCAAAATTCACTTCGTTCGCCCAATTCTAATTGTTCTCGACCGTTGAATTGGAGCTCAAATCTTGGCCTTGTCTTTTCGCTGTCAATGGAAATGCTTCACTTAAGCAAAGTCCATGTCCACACACCTCTTAAAAAGTTGTGCAAACTTCCTCAAACTCCCGGATATGCGTATATGGATTTTCATTCTCCATTCCATGAAAAGTGGGAAGCAGGGGCATCAAATAGGGTCTTACTACCACATTATCAGCAGGTGGTATGATGTAGGAAGGTGCACTCACTCTAGAAGGGTGTATGTGGTCCCTCATTGACCTATATGTTGTAGGATTTATCGAGCTCCTTAACGACTTTGCTATTCTTCCTCGCTAGAGTGATCCATTTGCTCACTCGTACACCGACTTCACAACCTTGTTCAATTGAGTATACTAACTCTTTGCACTCCACCGATATATTCTATCCTGGTACATAAACACCTATGAAAACAAAAAGAGACAAAGAAAAGAACAACAACAAGGTTTGCCAAAAAGATCAGTGTTAGCTAAGAAATAAAATGACTGTTATATATAAAAACGTACCAAGAGGACCGCCGAGAAAAAACTTGAAATTTTAAACAATGGAATTCAAAAAGGTTTAAAGGTCACCAATACTTGTAATGAGGATTACAAGTACTCATCACCTCATCATCTGTAATAAGGCACCATCCCCTAATGGCGCCTTACTTGATTCGCGCTACGCAGGGGTTCCGGATCAACAATATTTATACCTAAACTACCCTATTGCCAAGGCAAAGCTATCGCAAGATAGCGCTCTAAGATCGAACACGTGGATGGGTTGCCTACAAATGATTTTGTAATGATTCATAATGATGAGGTTTTTTGTTTGATTTGGATTTGTATAAAATGTGGGAGCTGTTTTCATTATGCTAACTAAGTAATTTGAAATAAGATGTAAAAAGAAGTCCTTGAAATTTAATAATTAGTTTGGTATGATAGGGGTTGCAAAGGTGTCCTCTGTTGTTTTCGCATAAGGAAGATGACCTATAGTCATTTCCAAAACCGGATCTTTTTGTTTAACTTTTAAAACTAACCCCTAGTACCATTTCTTCTTGAAACATAGCATTTACGAGCATTCAATGTTCAGCCGAAATCTACATTTAACCTACTTCCAATGGCTCGTAAATGACAACACGGATGTCAAGCAGACCTAACACTAAGAATACACCGAACCCCAAAATCTTGCCAAGTATTGACCAAAGAAAGTACATCATCAAATGGTAGATTTTTTAAACCTAAGTTTTGAAAGTTTGGAAACATAACTACTCGCATCTCGCTTTCGTGAAATACTGCAGGACACCAAACATATCAACCTACCTAGCAACCCTCCTCTTCAAGGTTTAGAGGCTTTAGCCAAACATCCTTTGAGTTGTCATCCTCAAAGGGGTGTGTTTGGTTGCCTAGAAAGTGAGAGAAAGAGGAGAGAGAAGAGAGAAAGTGAAGGCCAAACAAAGCCCGTACTGTAGCTGCTTTAAATTAGTTAGTTTACAATAAACCCAGGAAGGTTATAGAAGTTCTATAAACAGGTGATGACAACTAATCCAACTAGTAGATTATAGCTGAGGTTAGAAATGAAATTAACCAAAACAAGGTCGCTTTTGTACACAAAAAAAGGAACAAGGATTTTCACTCCGCAGAGCAGTACCAAGAGATACAAATTTCGCTATCGTAGCTTAAGCTCTGGGTGTAGCGAATTGCTATTATGAGCACTTTTCACTGATGAAGATTTGTAACACCTTGTCAGGCAGGCCTTTCCAGCGGTACCCGCCAGTTCTCTGTCAATTTCTTCACTTGCTGATGGGTCTCAAGATAAATCGCGATGAAACTCAATGTAAATCGCTCAACTGATGAAAGCCATTGACATGAGTGAATAGGCCTCAAACCCGAAAAACTACCACAAACAGCCTCGAAATACAATCACATGGTACCAAAGGGACCTGCCATGTGTCAACATCTGCATCCAATATGATTAGTACAATAAAGTTCTAGAACCCATTATCTTGGCCAGGGTTCAAAATAGCACTTTTTGGGCACTAATCACCATCATGTCGGATGCCAATTGGTGCACCCTAACATGTGGTATTTAAATGCCATACGCCATCATGATGGATGCTAATTGGTGCATCCCGCTAAGTGGGACATTGGACAATTTTGGGTTGCCTTCATGACAGATTTAGTTGGTGAATCCCGCCATGTTGGTCGTTCGGTTTATCGATTCAATTCAAGATGTCAAGAATTGACCAATTCGTTTACAATTCAATTAATCACTCGCATGCAATTAATTGTCAAACATTTCAAATATCACATTTTCAAATCCATATGCACTTTCATAATATTATTTCAATTTGTTGGTATACCTTGGCAGCTTGAAATGAGAATAGAGGTAAGTGAACAAAGCCAGGAAAGCTGTGGAAGCTCTCGTTTCCTTCCCTTCAATCGATGTAGGTTAGGTGAATCCTCACCGTCCTAATTCAATAACAGTGCACATGCACTCTTAGTGGATAAACAATTATTAAACATTTTTAGTGAATTCTGAGGTATGTGTTAACGGTTTGGGTTAAGACACACAGTCTACCCCGAATGAACTCCTGGCGACGAAGCCGCCGGTAACCAATGCGGTACATTTTTACCGCCGTTTCATCACTTATTGACCCCCATTCATCATTTATTAGGGTCCTTAAATTATCAATGTACGGAATCTGAGACTTTGAACAAAAATTCAAGAATTTGCTCTTAATGAGCGGTGTCACATTGGCGTATAAGCTCGTATGGGGAGCCTTTTGGCCCTTCGGCATCGCGAGGAGCGATCCTCATTTGCGGTGTAGAGCACATAATGGCAAAGTGCCCTTCAGTGTTTGCTTGAGTTTTCACTGCGGTTTTCCCACTGTAGATTTTTCTCAAAAATCACTCAAAAAACCCAAAACAAATTATGGAAGAAACTCTCCCGAGAACATTTTTAATATCATCCTAAACCAACCATGAGCAAAACCCATGGATGGATTAGGGTTTCTAACAAATATCATTTTAAAAAAATCTAGGGTTGGTTCTTACCTTTACATTACAACTTGAGTCTTCTTATAAAGATGCTTGATCACAATTTAGAAGCGAAAGGGAATGGAAGGAAATCACACAAAACCACTTATTCTTGCAGAAACCCTAGCTTTATCCTCTCTCTTGTCTCAAAACTTATTTTTGCTTAAATGAGCATTCTAAGACCAATATGGTCTAATATCCTCTCATTTCTCCTAAGGCCATGTTTGGCTTTATGAGAACCCATTTTGGATTTAAGTTGTATCGAATTTACCTTATAGCACATATATCACTTCGATTTGCACTTAAACCACGAACATTTTCTCAGCGGTATTTATAGGTCCTTATTTTACAAATTTCCAATTTACCTTTCATGGTTTATTACGGGTTTCCAATCAATTTCTCATTTTAGCAATAATACTTAATCATATGCTCACATTTTCATTTCACTTTTCATGCAATTGACAATTTATCAATTTTCCAAACATTGATTTGGTTCATTTCTTTAGATTATATAATAAAGTGTCATAAAAATTCTATGAGGTGTTGCTTTGCTGGGAAGTTTGCAGATGTAACCCAAATGGATATGGCCCATTTGTGATGAGGATAGAAAAGTGAGGGATTAAACATGTGAAGAGAGAAGAAGAACTGCATAACTGGTTGAGTAGGCAGATCATTACATGTGCCCGTAGTGTGTCCGCACGAGTTGGGACTGTTGAGCTCAGTCTGTGTGAGAAGCCCGAGTGAAACTAATGAGTCAGACTTGACCTTGAAAGAAATCTCGCCTCTCCGCTGCGGACAGACATGAGTGAGCAGGCTGTGCATGGGTGGAGCGGGTTCCCACCCACCCATTGTTCCCCAAGGGAGGGGTTCTATTTTTGACCCAGTGGGGCCCGAAGTGTTAACCAAACATCTCTTGTTCATTTGCCAGACAAAAATAAAAAAAGCAAAAGAAAATAGTCAGGATGGTGACATAGAAGAGGTGATCATTTGGAGAATCAGCACCCTTTGAGGTTTGTTGACTGTAATAACCAAGCCTAATGGGACTGTTGACTCATAATCTGGAACCTTTTAGCTTTAATAATGTGATTACCACTCTAATGAATGATTGGATGCCCTCAATAAGGCAATCAGAGCAGAGGGTTGTAAAATATAAAAACCAGAAGAACATCAGAAACTCAGAAATGACTTTAAGTATGATTATAAACATAGGAGAAAGAGTACAGCAGTTAAGCCTTTTGTGTGATGGTAAGAAGCTGTTGTTTCAACTGTGGTTCCCTCTGGAGTGATATCAGTTTGAACCACATAATTTTATATCAGGATCAATGTCATTTCGTAGACATATTGGGAGATGTTCACTACCTTGCATGTGTGACCGCTTACGTTTCACCTTCCGGCGCGTTCGAGGTACCCATAAAATTTTCCAATCCTTTCAGCCTTCCACCCTCAAGGTTTAAAACACGGTATTTTCCCCAACTAAAAAAGCATCAAATTCCAACCGAGGAAAAAATAGGCATTATAGTCACCATGAATCTTCATCATGGGACCGAAATTCTAATTTTAGAAAAAATAAATCAGATAGTTATTTGTTTTAAAATCCGAATTTTCTAGATCTCGGAATGACAAACGAACTGCAGTTAGATGATGCCAAAATCTGACTATCCGCGTGTTCGTCCGAATTGAGATAATTCGGATTTCACGTTTTTCGAGCATCGAAAGTGGTATGGACGTTTGAAGTGCATTATTGGTGGATAGAGGTGCCACGTGTGTGTATCTGAGTAGTCAAACATGAGCTCAAATGGGACCCATGAGAGACATGTGGCAACATGTGATTGGGTGAAAATCCATGGTAGATGGATAAGGGATAAGGTGTAATCCTAAGAGCCAATGAGAATTGGACATGTGGCAAGTGAGAGGACATCCCACTTGACCCCATCTTGACCACTATCTTCTCCCAACAGGTTGGGAGAAGAGAAAGAGAGAGAGAGAAAAAAAATTTAAAGTGAGAAGCTCTACTTCTGCAGACACTAAGTTGATCAGTGCAGTCAAGTGGTGAGATAAGAACCAGAAGTTGATCTCCACTGCCAAAGAGCTACGTAGATGCCGTGTGTGGAGTTTTGACAAATACGGAAGGTAAAGGGTTTTCTCCTACTTGGGTTATTTGGCTAGAACCATTTTAATGGTTGCAAGGATGATAGGGGGGCCGAGATGGCGTTCATTTGGTTTCTGGCAGGTGGTGAAATCCCTAAGTGGTTTTGGGCAGTCCGGCCGACCGTGGGTTTGTATGTGTTACCCACAATATGTTGATATATTTATGTTATCACTATGCTTTATGTTGTTGGTGTGATATTTTAGGCGATTCCAAGATGGGTATCGGTTTGTCATGCCATATTGAAGCTAATTTTGGTGTTAATACTATGAATAGATAACATGTTGTTATGTATGATTTTCGTTAATATATGCATCGTGATATATTAACATGAATTGTGTATGAAATGGCATATTGCATGTCTTATGCATTGGGAACTGACTTCGAACGATCTGCTATAAGGTGCATGACGCTGTTTCATGGTTTGTCAAATGAATTTGATAGGAAGATTTTCCAAAGAATTTCCTTGGAGAGTTGTCCAACAGTTCATCTTGGAGGACGACCCATGACTATTTCGGAGAGTTATCCAGTAATTCACCTCGGAGGGTTATCCAATAGAATTTTATTGGAAAATTGGTATTATGTTTTCAAAAGACAAAACACTTTGTTTAATAAAGTGTTCTTAACAGCTGGCGTCGTGAAGTGGTGAGGAGAAGGCTGAGATGTGGAGATGGGTGTATCATTCTCATCTATAACATCTGAACATTGATGGAACTTTATGTTGCCAGATCATTGTGTACTGTATGACACTTAGGTGAGAATAACAGTGGAAGGTCAAACTCTTTGGGCGTGCTCACAGTAGTGAGATCCACTCGGTACAAGGAGTGTTCAGCCACTTCGGGTGCAAGGAGTGTTCGGGAAGGCGAAGCTCCTTAGAGGACCGGGATTGTAAACCGGCTAGGCGTGGCCTTGATTAAATGTTTTGTGTATATATTAGAGCAGAACTAGTTTTTTTAATATATGTTTTGTATTAAAGAGTGATGTAATAACTCTTAAGCCTATAGAAATGTGTGGTTTTATGGCTGTGGGCGGTATGGTTGATGGGCCCTATTGGGTCATTTTACTCATCCCCGTGGGTCTCATGATATGAGACACGCATGGGACTCGCGAGTTGACGGTGGTCAGCAGGTACCCGGGTTTTGGGCGTGTCGCAGCATATCCATTACTCAATGTGCTAGGGCGGTTCGCTTGAGGCCCACCTAGACCACGATGTGAGTTTGCCCCGAAGCCCTACCATATTAAAGCGGGGCACTACTTAGGCTGGAGAATCGGCCAGGTACGTGAAAGCCGGGTGTGCCTCGATGACGGCTTGGAGCGGTAGTCCCCAGAATGTCAGCCCCCTATGGCCCAGGCCATCCCTTAGGTATAGGAAAGTTCATTTTGTCATCGATAAAAGGCGAAAAATACGCAAAGGATATTTATCCACAAATTTCCTAGTTTCCAAAGCTCATACTTCTCGAAGGAATAATCTTTGATAAGGAATAATGACTCCTAGATAAGGAAAAACAAATTTATCCCTAAAAATAGGAGATTCCTTCCTGAGAGATGAGGGAGATTTAGCAACCATTTTCTAAAAGTGGGAAGATCCCCACGAGGAGAGGTATGCAATTCAAGCGATGCGGAAACTCTACACTTCTTCTTTACGTCCTTTTGTTGACCCAATCAGCGGAGCGGTCGGCTTGCAGTTGTCGAATCTCTCAACACACAGGTTTACATTGCACCTCTAATGCCCTAGAGGTCAAACAATCAAGGTAACAACAACTGGTGCTTCTTATGCAATAATTTCGTCATTTGAGTACACTTAGGAAAACATCAATAGCTAACAGTTAACCCAATCTTTGCACTGCACATCATCTAAAATTTACATGATTTAGAGCATGAATTATCAAAAATATTAGATAACCATGTAGTTTTACCACGGAAGTGCAGGTAACAAAAAATTAAGCTTCTGGTTTACGTTAGGTAATGAATATTCTTGTCCTCCCTACTATGTAATAGTAAGCATAGTCACAAATCGTAACCTAATACAATCTACACAATCAACTATGCTCTTTGGTTTTCCTTTCCATAAGTACAACAACATTAACAAGCTATTTCACAATAACAATTACATTCTATTTATTAATTCAACATAATAAATCAATACATACACACACACACACACACACACACACACACACACACACACACACACATATATATATATATATATATATATATATATATATATATATATATATGTATATGTGTGTGTATATCAATCTCAATGTTAGATTCTTATTTAGACAATCTCACATTTGTTTACACAATTTGCAATTATTCTTCATTTCATCAAATTCCAACATCTATCAATTTCTCATCCCATATCAAATTTGATGAATCAAAATTATATCCACGTAGATACATTAGTGGTGTACCCGATATTAATCTATCCCTTAAACATTAACCCATATATATTATTATACACCCAACCTCCAATATGACTACATCTCATACTTGATGACCCAAACCCCAATTACGTACACTACATAATACTTGTCACATGATTCGGTGGGCCAAATTAGCGGATCAGAGCAGGGGGTTAGTCGCGAAGTATAAAGCGGGACCTTTTACACTTTATGAGCGTTGGTATATCAAGTCTTATAATTATATCAACATATACAGTCAAAATAAAACTACCACCGTGAAGGTGTTCTGATGTCACATACTCTGATCACGAATTATTTACATATTCAAAAACTATACATTTACATTCTTGATCGAGCCTGTAGCATAGTGATGAACCCCTACTCATGTCTTTGGCCATTAGAATACGGAAGATCAACATCTCCTTCTTCGTACCTACCGCAGTTAAAAACCCGTGCTAAGCTTTCACTTAGTGGGAAACATAGTATGCATATACATTTATATTCAGCATATAACAATAATGGATATAAATTTCCATGCATTCATATAATGGACTTATACGAGTACTTATTCTTATAACGGACTTATGTTTATTAGGATCTCCGTGGGATTCTGAGCTTATTCTTATTCCAGAACTTATGCTTTATATCAAACTTATGTTTATTCGGATCTCAGTAGAGATTCTGAGTATTCTTATTGAAATACGGAAGTAGGTGTCTGGTCGAGCGATACACATTTGTTTAACTCTTATTCATCATTAAAGTTATTTCATATAACTATAGAATACCTAGGCCGATAATAATAAATAGGTAAGACACATCACAATGGTATCCGAGAAGATACTATCTGATGCGAAGTGTCGTAACGCAACGAGAATGTCAAACCTTGACGAGGGGTATCGTCGCACTAATCGAGAAATAGAAGTACTAATCGAGGAGAAATCTTGAAGTACTAATCGATACCCGAAGTACTAATGTGCCGAAGCATGTCAGAGAGTGTCGTCGCACTAGTCATAGAGTACCGAAGTACTAAATAGAGAGTACCGAAGTACTATACGTGCATGCCCACGTAACAGAGGTGTCGTGTCATTTAATACCTGGTCTCTGGCATTCCTACGATTATATGTATTCAGAAACTTCCTATCTTATTATTGGGGCATGAACTTTGCTCCATCGAACCCTGCGAGGCGAAGCATGAAAGCCGCCTCGACCGGTGAATACGGTACATTCATAACTAATTTCATCCTTTTTCTATACTTAGGTGTCACAATTTTGGCTTAAATACTCAAAAATAGCAAAAGCAGTGTGAGAACCGGTACGATAACGTTCGATAGATATTGGTACCGATTCGGTTACGGAGGCGTGCCGGTACAAACTTGGAGGCGGTACCGGTGCGGTGCCGTTTTGCCCTGCGTCGGCGGTACCGATGCAGCTTCAAAGATCTTGATGCGGTTCTGAGATACGCCTAGAAATGGCAGATTTCACCAATTTTCATGCACTTTTCTTCCATAATTCTCTTCTATTCATCCTTCATCAAAAATTAACATGGAATCCCTCCAAACAACTCCACAAACTTTTAATTAGCCAAAGAATCGATTCATACCCGAGATTCATGACTCTGAACCTTGGAATTGTGAGTTCCATATCTAATTATTATCAACTAGGGATTTTCAACCCAACTTCCCTTAAATCTAGAGTTAAGAGGTATTCCTAACAAAACCCTAGAAAAGGGAACCAAATTAATGTCAAAAGAAAACCTAACCCAATCCATACCCAGTAGTTTTTGCGAAAATCTTGCTATTTCATACTTAAATTCCATACCCGAACTCAGTATCGTACAAAAACTCTTAGTTTCCAGCACCTTAGCTTGATCTCTCTCTATCTTCCTCTTTCTCCTCCTTCCGTAAGCTTGTTTGGAGACCAAAAATAACTCATTTTGGTCTCCCTGCTTCTATTATAATTAAACTTGCCCTTATTTACTTTTTAGTCCTCAGCTTTACTCATTTATTCCAATTCCCTTTATTTTTATTTTGACCTCTAATTTTATTAGTTCATGTCTTTGATGCCCCATTTTACAACAAATTACACTTTTGTCCTTGAATCTTGTACAATTTAGGTTCTAGTTTCCCATATTTCACATTTAACTTTACTAAAAATTCATCTTATGCTAAAATACTAAACATGTTGAAAACGACTAGGGTATATTTCGGGGTTTTAAATTAAAGGAAAACACAAGGGAAAATATAAAAATAAAATAAAATATAATAAAATATCAAACAATAAGAAGTGGACTTTGTAGTCTCATGAGGGCCAGTCACTTTAAGCCATTCCCTCTTTAAACATTTGGAGGCTCAGGAGGGAAAGTTCCTCGTTATGCGATGTGAGAGGGTGCATATGGCTTGAGTCTTTGGCCATTTACTTTGAATGGTTGAGGTTGTCGCCGAGAATTTGAGCAATTCCATTTAACCATTAGGGTAGACTTGTTGGATGAAGGGACAGTCCACCTCGACTTGATTTGCGAAAAAATGAAGCTTGGAATCGTAGAGTAACACTTGATATCCTTTTGGGAATTTTTTAGAGTTACCATGCGATCATGCCATTCGTCTCTTTTGCAATTTTGGAATTTAGGTAGACATCATTTCACCTTGATTATCTCACTCATTGGTCGAGGGCCTCTTAAAACATCCCCATTTCTAAATCCAATTCAACTTCTTGATGCTCTACAATGTCTTGGTTCTATTTCCCTGTGAGAGGTGGCATGCTTTATATACTAGGCGATAGGGGACATCAAGAAATTGTCATGAAGGAATTTGTTTTGGTATGCCCATGTGGCCTGAGCACCTTCAGGGACTAGTCTTTCCTGTTGGAATTCACTACCTTTATCAGGATAGTCTTGATTTTCCTGTTGGCAAGCTCAACTTGTCCACTGGTCTGAGGATGGTAAGGGGTGGCCACTTTATGCTTCACTCCATATTTAGCTAGGAGGGTTTCAAAGGGTTTGTTGCAAAAATGTGAACCTCCATCGCTAATTATGGCCTTAGGCACCCCAAATCTGGAGAAGATATTCTCTTTCAAAAACTACAATACCACCCTGTGATCATTTGCTTTGCAGGGAAGTGCCTCAACCCATTTGGACACGTAATCAACCCCACCAAGATGTACGAATATCTTAAAAACATATGGAAATGGTCCCATGAAATCAATGCCCTAAACATCAAATAAGTCAACTACTAAGATTGGGTTTAAGGGCATCATATGACGGCAGGAAAGCTTCCCAAGTCTTTGGCATAGATCGCAACCTCAGCACATCTTGTGAGCATCCTTAAAAAGAGAAGGCCAGTGAAACCCAAATTAGAGCACCTTCATAGTTGTCTTTTATAAAGCAAAGTGACCTCCACAGATATTTTCATGGCAATGACTGAGAATCCTCTGTTGTTCTTCTTCAGGTACACACCTTCTAATGATAACTATGGTCCAAGCTTGATTATTTAAATAGAAATGGCTCCTCCCAATAATAGGAATGAATTTTGGAAAATAAGTATTTCTTATCTCGTGCCTTCCATTCAGTTGGGACCACCTCTGTTACTAATAAATTAGCAATAGCATACCAGGGAGCACTTACTACAAGTAGCAATGATTCCTCAGGGAATTCATCATTGATTGGAGAACTGTGTGTGTTGTGGGCTATGGTCAGTATGGAGAGGTGATCTACCACTAGATTCTCTACCCCTTTCTTGTATTTGATTTGAAGATTAAATTCCTGGAGTAGGAGAACCCATCTGATATGCCTTGCCTTAGCATCTTGCTTGGTTAGGAGGTACTTCAAAGCAGAGTGGTCTGTGAAAATAAAAATGTCTGGCCCTTGAAGAGTATGCTTAAGATTTATCTAAGGCATGAACCCTTTGCTAGCCGGTTCCTTCTCTGTGGTAGTGTAGTTTCTCTTAGCTTCATTTAGAGTTTTGGTTGCATAATAAACCACATAAGGCTTTCCATTTTCTCTTTGACCAAGGACTGCCCCGATAGCAAGATCATTAGCATCACACATGACTATAAAAGGTTATTACCAGTTAGGAGCTCTCACTATGGGTGTAGTGGCGGTGCGATTTGAGCTCTTCAAAGCTCTTTTGACAAGTTTCATCCCGTGCAAACTTAGTATCCTTTTCCAGCAGCTAATAAAGGGGTTTTGCAATTTTCAAAAAATCTTTGATGAACCTCCTGTAGAAACCAACATGGCCAAGGAACTGTCTTACTGTTTTGACATTTTTGGGGGATGGTAGTTTGGCGATAAGCTTAACTTTTGCCTTATCAACCTCAATTCCCTTATTTGAGATAACATACCCAACATTACAAGTTCACCATAAAATGGCATTTCTCCCAATTGAGCATCAGATTCTTTTCCATGCATCTTTGCAGCACAGTTTCAAGGTTGGCTAAGCACTCCACAAAAGTACCCCCATATATGGTGATATCATCCATATACACTTCAATAATGCGCTCCACCATATCATTGAAAATGCTGAGCATACATCTTTGGAATGTTGCAGGTGCATTGTAGAGGCCAAAAGGCATTCTCCTGTAAGCATAAGACCCAAATGGACAAGTGAAGGTGGTGCTCTAGTCGCTTCACAGCGATCTCTATATGAAAATATCCAGAATACCCATCCAAGAAGCAATAGAATTGGTGCCCGAAAACTCTCTCAAGAAGTTTATCAATGAAGGGTAAAGGGAAGTGGTCCTTTCTTGTCACTTCATTTGGTCTCCTGTAGTCTATGCATACCCTCCAACCTATGGTAAGGCAGGTAGGCACATCCTATCCTCTTTCATTCTACACAGTGGTCACCCCTGACTTCTTTGGCACCACCTGAGTTGGACTATCGGAAATAGGGTATATAATGTCGGCCTACAACAATTTGAGAACTTCTATGTGCACGACCTCTTGCATATGAGGACTCAATCGCCTCTATAGTTGTCTCACTGGCTTTGATTCCTCTTCCATATAAATGTGATGAGTGCAAACCAAAGGACTAATCCCCTTTAGATCGAAATTTTCCATCCAATGGCATGTTTGTACTTCCTGAGGATTTCCAGTAGACTGTTCTCCTGTGAGGCATTCAGTAATGAAGAAATCACAACTGGACATTGCTCACCCTCTTCCAAATATGCATATTTTAATTCTATAGGGAGAGGTTTGAGGTCAAGCTTTTGTGCTCTATGCTTCCTTTTCTTGTCCTCGGTCGACAAAGGGAAGGATTTTTTCTTTTCTTCTCCAAGGCCCATAAATGGCATATAAATCTTGGGCTTCCTTTAGCTCTTCAGAAATTTCTTCTGGTTCCTCAATAAATTCTTCCTACAGTTGCTGCAGTTGAGACTTTTCATCCAGAATGGTGTCAATCAAGCAAACCTCTTATGGATCCTCCTCTACTAGGTGCATGTGCTTTTTGCTTAACTGGAAAATGTTGAGTTCCAGTGTCATGTTCCCAAATGTGAGTTGCATAACTCCATTTCAACAATTAATAATTGCGTTTGAGGTAGCCAAGAATGGCCTCCCAAGGATGATGGGTACATAATTGGCTCTCGCAGCAACTGGTTCGGTGTCAAGGACAACGAAGTCCACCGAGTAATAGAATCTATCCACCTACACCAAGACATATTCAATAGTGCCTTTGGGAATTTTAACTGACCTGTCTGCTAAAGACAAGGTGATGGTGTTAGGTTTCAATTCTCTTAGCCCCAACTGCTTGTAAACAGAGTAGGGTAGCAGGTTGACACTAGCCCCTAAGTCTAATAGTGCCTTCTCCACACAAGTTCCTCCAATATTCATCGAGATGGTAAGATAGCCCAGGTCTTTGTATTTCACAGGGGTTTTTCACTGGATGTCAGCACTGACCTGCTCTATCAAGAAGGCTTTCTTGTAGATATTCAACCCTCTTTTTACGGTGCACAAGTCTTTTAAGAATTTGGCATAAGTTGAGACTTGTTTAATCATATCCAAAAGAGGGATGTTGGCCTTCACCTGCCTTAACACTTCCAGAATTTCAGTGTGGTTGTTCACTTTCTTTTTTTCTTTTAGTGCTTGAGGAAATGGAAGGGGCATGCTTTTCTACATCATATCTGCTTTAATCACAATTCTTTCCAGTTCCTCATCATTTTCTTATTTAGCCTCTTCAAGGGGTTTTGGCATTAGTTACTCAACCTGTTTACCACTCCTCAAAGTGATGACCACCTTGACTTCATCTATCTTAGGAGTAGGTTCACTAGCAGAGGCTATTTCATGAATCCCCCTAGGGTTTGGCTATGTCTATGAAGGAAATTTTCCCTTTTCCTGCACTTGATGTTGGTTGGTTAGCCTGGAAATTGAATACTGCAGGTTGTCAAAATTTTGAGCAATTTCCCTCTAGAACCCATCTAATCTCTTCTTTAAAGGCTCTCCACTGTATCAAATCTCTAATTTGCTTGGACATTAACTGCTTTCTGCTCCTCTACAAAGTTACCTATCACTTTGCTCAAATTTAAGATGGCTTGTTCAACTGGAGAAGTTGACTGTGGTTGTGATAGCTGACAAGTTGAAGCATACTATGGGGGCTTCGGCTTCCAGGAGAGGTTTGGGTGATTTCTCCAGCTAGGGTTGTAGGTGTTGCCATATGGTGAATTGGTTGATGGTTTAAATTGACCAACCACATTGGCTTGTTCCACTAACATCTCCCTCATTGCTTGGACCGAGTTAGGCATTTCTCTCCCTAAATGCCCGATAGACTGATAAGATGAAACATGGCTTGTTGGCATAGGTCTCGATCATTCTTGTACCATCATGATGGTTTCTCATTTCCGAAGTTATTCTACAACCTTCTAGCTAAGGTTGAAAGTTTGGCCTTCATGTCTAAGTCTCGGAAGAATCTGTACCACCTTGTGCTTGGTTAGGTCGCATTCTTTCCGTTTCCTTAGTTTAGGCTCATCCCAACCTTATGAAGCTTCAGCTACATACCCCAGGAAATCCAAAGCTTCCTCTGGATTTTTTCTCAAGAAGTCTCCTCCACACTTACTCTCCTGCAATTGCTTCATGGGAGGAGAAATCCTATCATAAAAATGGCTGACTACCAGCCAAGTGTCAAACCCATGGTGAGGACAGGCACCGAGTGCTTCCATATACCTTTCCTAACATTCATAAAAATTTTCGTTCTCATTAGCTAAGAAGGTGGAAATCTACCTCTTCAAGCTATTTGTTCTGTGAGTGGAGAAGAATCTCTTTAGGAACTCAGCCTGCATCTTTGTTTAGTTTCGGATGGTCCTCGGCCTTAGGGAGTTGAGCCAAATCTTGGCTTTATCCTTCAATGTGAAAGGAAAAAGCTTAAGTCTCATCAAGTCCACTATGGTCGTATCCTCCTTGAAGGTGTTGCAAACCTCCTCAAATTCCCTAATATGTGTATAGGGGTTCTCACTCTCTTTACCATGAAAAGTGGGAAGGAGTGGCACCAGATAAGGCCTAATAACCATTTCCTCGGTTTGAGGTATAATGCAGGAGGGTTCACTCAGTCGTGGAGGGTGTATGTGGTCCCTCATGGAACTAAATGCATTAAGGTTCCTTTCCACTCCCTACTGACTCTGCTGCTCTTCATGTGGAGTTTCCATTGGATCAAAATTCAAGCTCACTTTAGGATTTGTTTCTTATGATTCTGTGGGATGCAGTCTTAACAATTTGCCTTTTTTAATTTCTAAACCAACTGGAACATAAACTCCTACATGAAAAATAGGACAACACGACAAGAAACAAAGCAAACTCACATAACAGGGTTAGTGTTAGCTAGGAAAAATAAAAAGTATGAGCAATTATAATGAATGTCGAGTAACCTAGTAGTAAAAGCGCTGAAAGAGCTGAAAAATAGAAAAGAAATTCATAGAACTTGTGATGAGGATCACAGAGGTATTCGATGCTTGTCATTTACGCTAAGGCACCGTCCACGAATGGCGCCATTTGATCGTGTGTGCTTATGTATGCCCGTAGAGTATTATGAATCAACAATATTTATAACCTAACACACCTGGAATCTTGGCGTAGCATAGCTCTTATATCACATTGGTTCTAGGATCGTCCACAGGAATGGGTTTTCTTCGTGTAAATGACTCACACTGAAGTTTAAACTGGTGAATTCATTTTGGATTTTGGGTTTTCATAAAAAGTGAGGAGTTTTGTGTTAAAAACTAAAAGTAAAATAAGTTAAATGTAAAATAGAAATCCTTGAAGTGTTAGGTCACTGGGCTTAGGTTCCTTGGGAAAAAGAGGGTTTCACGGGGTCTTTTCCTTTTGTTGGGGAGGATGACCTATAGTTATCTCCCAAACCGGATCTTTATTTAGCTATAAAAACTACCCCTCCTTAAATATATTTGAAAATGGTATTCACTGGCCATTAATGCTCTCAATCATTAAAACAAAGTCTCCTTGACTCACCTTCCAGTGGCTCATAAATGATAACTAATGAACATCATTGGATCTAACATTAAGCATCCAATGAGCCTTAAAAGCTTACCAAATAATAACAATTCAAGGTGACTCGAAGGGATCAAAACCTAAAGTTAAAATGGGAGAACAATAATGGCAGTGAATACCATGAAAAACATGGAACCCCTCAGTTTGCCTCTGGATCCCTTACCCAGTAGCCTTCTCCTTAAAGGAGGAAGGGGTGCTAGCCACTCATCCTCTGAGTTGTCATCCTCAGAGGGTGTTTGGCCAGTGAGAAAGTGAATGAAAATGAAAGAAAATCTAGGGATAAAAATACAATTTACCAAAATATCAAAAGATAATCACTATTACATAGGGACAATTTTGGAAGAAATCAGAAAGAGTATAAAAAAAGTCAAAAACAACAAAATTTGCGAAGTGTAGTGTGACCTGCAAAATTTTGCGAGGTTATGACAATTCATGGAATAGCGGCTTGTAAACAACAAAATTCACCATAAAATATGATCAGTACCATAACTAGGTCCTTAACATGCCAACTGGGTTAATTAGGCTGATTACTATGCAAAAAGTGCTCAAAACTTGTAATGTTAAGGGCATGAAACAACACTATTTGGATAGTAATCAATACCCCCAAATATGGTGATATCATCCATATACACTTCCAAACTATGTTCCACCATATCACTAAAAATGATGAGCATACATCTTTGGAATGTGGAAGGTGCATTACAGAGGCCAGAAGGAATTCTCCTGTAAGCATAAGTCCCAAATGGATATGTGAAGGTGGTGTTTCTAGTCCTCCGTTGCAATTTCTATCTGAAAATATCCAGAATACCCATCCAAGAAGTAATATAGTGGGTGACTAAAAACTCTCTCAAGAAGTTTATCGATGAAGGGTAAAGGGAAGTGGTTCTTTCTTGTCACTGCATTTAGTCTTTTGTAGTATATGCATACCCTCCAACCTGTGGTAAGGCGGGTAGGCACATCCTCTCCTCTTTCATTCTACACAGTGATCACCCTTGACTTCTTTGGCGGCACGTGCAGGACTCACCCGGGGGACTATCGGAATAGGGTAAATAATGCTAGCTGCGACGATTTGAGAACTATCGCCTTCCTCCTTGCATATGAGGATTCGATCGCCTCTATAGTTGTCTCACTAAACTTGGCTTCCTCCTCCCATATAGATGTGATGAGTCGCAGACAAGGACTAATCCCCTTTAGTTCGGAAATTTTTTCCATCCAGTAACTGCTTGTACTTCTTGAGGATGTCTGAAGGCGCTCTCCTGTGAGAGCGTTCAGTGATGAAGAAATCCTGTTGGACATTAGTCACCCTCTTCCAAATATGTATATTTTAATTCTATAGAGAGAGGCTTGAGGTCAAGTTTTTGGTGCTCTATGCTTCCCTTTTTTTCACTGTCCTCCCCGGTCAACAAGGAAGGATTTTCTTTTCTCTCGAGCCCTTAAATGGCACATAAATGTCACAGGGCTTCTGCGGTTCTTCGAGAAGTACGCTAGTTCCTCAATCAAATCTTCCCTCTCTGATTAACTCTTGGTTAGATTGTTCATCCAGAATGGTGTCAATCAGACAAACCTTTTCTGGATCCTCCTCCATTGGGTGCATGTGCTTTTTGCTCAAGTGGAAAATGTTGAGTTCCAGTTTCATGTTCCCAAATGTCAATTTTATAACTCTATTTAGGAATTAATAATCGTATTTGAGGTAGCCAGAATGGCCTCCCAAGGATGATGGGCACATAGTCGCTCCCACATCAAGCGGTTTGATGTCAAGGACAACGAGAAGTCCACTAGGTAATAAAATCTTTCCACACACTAGACATCTTGTATTACCCTTGGGAATTTTAACTGACTTGTCTGCTAAAGACAGGGTGATAGTGGTAGGTTTCAATTCTCCTAGCCCCAACTGCTTGTAAATTGAGTAGGGTAGCAGGTTGACATTAGCCCCCAAGTCCAATAATGCCTTCTCCACACAAATTCCTCCAATATTCACCGAGATGGTAGGACAGCCCGGGTCTTCGTATTTCATTAGGGTTTGGCACTGGATGATGGCACTAACCTGCTTTGTCAAGAAGGCTTTCTTGTCGATACTCAACCCTTTTTTTATAGTGCACAAGTCTTTTGAGAACTTGGCATACGTTAGGACTTGCTTAATCATATCCAAAAGAGGGATGTCGACCTTCACCTGCCTTAACACCTCCAAAATTTTAGTTTGGTTGTTCAACTTCCTTTTGCCTCTTAGTGCTTGAGGAAATGGAAGGGGCATGCTATTCTTAATCATATATTTTTTAATCACAATTCTTTTTGGTTCCTTGTCCTTTTCTTCTTTAGCCTCTTCAAGGGGTTAGGCATTGGTTGCTAAACCTGTTTACCACTCCTCAAAATGATGACTGCATTAACTTCATCTATCTTGGGAGTTGGTTCAATGGTAGTGGTTCACTAGAAGAGGCTATTTCATGAATTCCCCTAGGGTTTGGTTGTGTTTGTGAAGGAAATTTGCCCTTTTCCTACAATTGTTGTTGGTTGGTTAGCCTTGAAATTGAATACTGTGGGTTGTCAAAATTTTGAGCAATTTCGCTCTATAACCCATCTAATCTCTTATTCACAGTACTCTCCATAGTGTCTTCCCTCTAGGTTTTACTTGGAAATTAACTGTTTTATGCTCCTTTACAAAGTTACCTACCACTTTGCTCAAATTTAAGATGGCTTGTTCAACTGTTGAAGTTGATTGTGGTTGTGATGGTTGAGAAGTTGAAGCATACTGTGGAGGGGCAAGAGGTGCATACTGTGGGGGCTCCGGCTTCCAGGAGAGGTTTAGATGATATCTCCAACTAAGGTTGTATGTGTTTCCATATGGTGCATTGGTTGATGGTTTGAATTGACCAACAACATTAGCTTGTTCCGCTAACATCTCCCTCATTGCTGGAACAGTTGGGTATTACTCTCCCAGATGTTCGATGGCGACGGATGAAACATGGCTTGTTTGGCGCGAGGTCTCGATCCTTTGCTTGCACCTGATGCTGGTTTCTCATTTCCAATTCTTCCAACCTTCTAGCT
The DNA here is from genome assembly GCA_016808115.1 of Tetrastigma voinierianum. Lineage (NCBI taxonomy): Eukaryota > Viridiplantae > Streptophyta > Magnoliopsida > Vitales > Vitaceae > Tetrastigma > Tetrastigma voinierianum. Next base: position 4,670 of record JAEQBH010001805.1, on the reverse strand, counting down.
AAGGAAGTTTGGCCTTCGTGTCCAAGTCCTCCGGAAGGGAATATAGGCCACCCCGTGTGCTAGTTTGAGGTTTCATTCTTTCCATTTCCCTTAGGTTAGGCTCATCCCAACCCTTTGAAGCTTTAGCTACATACCCCAGGAAATCCAAAGCCTCCTTTGGATTTTTGCTCAAGAAATATCCTCCACACATAGTCTCCAGCAACTACTTCATGGCAAGAGAAATACCATCATAAAAATAGCTGACCAGCAGCCAAGTGTCAAACCCATGGTGGGGACAGGCATCGAGTGCTTCCATATATCTTTCCTAGCATGCATAGAATTTTTCGTTTTCATGAGCCGAGAATGTGGAAATCTGCCTCTTTAAGTTACTTGTCCTATGAGTGCAGAAGAATTTCTTCAAAAATTCCGCCTGCATCTCAGTTCAGTTTCGGATGGTCCTTGGCCTCATGGAGTTAAGCCAAATCTTGGCATTATCCTTCAAAGTGAAAGGAAAAGCAGGGTCTCATTAAGTCCCAGCGTAATTCGTATCCTTCTTGAAGTTGTCAAAAACCTCCTCGAATTCCCTGATATTTGTATAGGGGTTCTCACTCTCCATACCATGAAAAGTGGGAAAGAGTGGCACCGAGTAAGGCTGGCTCAACCGACCTCGGTTGAGGTACAATGTAGGAGAATTGAACTTCGGTCGTGGAGGGTGTATGTGGTCCCTCATGGACCTAAATGCATTGAGGCTCACTTTACTCCCGACTCTCATTGCTCTTCATGTGGGGTTCCATTGGATCAAAATTCAGGCTCGCTCAGGATGCGTTTCTTTGTGATTCTGTGGGACAATGATTTTAACCAATCTTATTTTGATTACCTGCTTTGAACATAAACTCCTACATGAAAAACAGGACAAAACCAACAAGAAACAAAAACAAGTCTACTAGAAAGGGGTAATGTTAGAAAAAAAAAAAATTGATAGTGAAATGGAATTAATCAACTTCTATAGTAGCATAAAAGAACGATGATAAAGAAATTCATCAGAGCTTGTGATGTGGATCATAAGTGTTCAGCAAACTGTCATTTGCACTAAGGCACCATCCCCGGAAATGGCGCCATTTGAGTCGTCACCCGTAGGGTATCCTAAATCAACAAATTTATACTGCCACCTCCCCTTTCTTTGTAGCATTGCTCTTCTTGATATAGTGGCTTTAGGATCGTCCACAAAGATGGGTTTTCTTTGTGAAAATGACAGACTTGTACTAGTGGTTTCTATTTGGATTATGGGGTTGGATAAAAATAGTGGGTTTTAATGGTTGTCAACTGAAAATAAAACATATTAGAAGGTGGAAAGAGGTCCCTTGAAGTGTCAGGGCACTAGGATTAGGTTCCTTTAGGCAAATGAGGGGGTTTCCGGGTCTTTACCTTGCATTGGGGAGAATGACCTATTGTCATCTCCCAAACCGGATCTTCATTTAGCTATAAAAACTTACCCTCATTAAATCTCTCTGAAAATGGCATTCACTTGCCATTAATGTTCTCAGTCAGTAAAAACACAAGTCTCCTTGACTCATCTTCCAATGGCTATAAATGATAACTTAATGAACCATTGGATCTAACATTGGCATCAGCCGAGCCTTAAAGCACAAGTACTAACCATTCAAGGTGATTCAAAGGGATCAAAACCTAAAGTCGAAAAGAAAAACAACAATGACAGTGAATACCTATGTGAAAAACATGGAAACCCTTAATTTACCTTAGGATCCTTCACCCAATGGCCTTCTACTTCAAGGAGGAAAAGGGTTTAGCCGCTCATCCTCTAAGTTGTCATCCTCATAGGGTTTTTGGCTCGTGAGAAAGTAAAGGAAAATGAAAGAAAATGCAAGAGAGAAAAAAACAAGGCTTCTCTAGAAAGCTTTTCCAATTTCGAAGAATGAATCCTTACAAAGTCTTGTCTCTGGCATATATGCCATATTGCATATACAATTTACCAAAATATCAAAAGAGAATCACTATTACATAGAGATAAATTCGGAAGATATAAGAAAGAGTACAAAAGGTCGACATTTGGAGGCGACTAAATTCGCGAGATTACGGGAATTCAGCGGTTGACGAGTTCTCAACGGTACCCCCGGATTTGGGGTGTCACAACTTGGTATCAAAGCGTAGGTTAATGATTACCTAGGAGCTCAAGTGGGGGTATCCACCAGTGTTTTCGAATATTAGTTGTCATAGCTGAGTATCGAGAGTTAGGTGTCCGGATATCTAGGATTAGTGGGCATGGGTGTAGAACACGACATTGTGTGCATTGATTTATTTGGTGTTCTAATATGTTCCATGGGAGATATATTGTGGTTGTATGAATATATGAATGATAAAATGCTTATAGAAATTGAAGAGCCTTCTGATTAGCAAATGTAACCTTAGGGAATTAGGAAGCGAATAACATGATTCACGTAGGAATGGTTATTTATTAATGTTTGGCATTATGCACCACTAATGTGATAAATGAAAAGACTCAAATTTCTATCTTAACTTGTGTAGATGGCAAGTCGAGGGCATGGACATAGAGGTCATCCACGAGTAGTAGCCGACCACCACCTGGATTTAACCAACAGGCCTTTGTAGAGGCCATGGGTGCTGCAGCTGCTGCCATTGCACAGGCTAGTGCAATCAGGGGTTAGGGAGGACTAAGTAACCTCCAGGGGTTTCGGGCACATCATCCTTCGACAAACATGGGAGGAGGGGACTCGATGGTTAGGACAACCTTGGCCATTGGAAGAGGAGTAGATGACACACGGAGCATCTGGGATATGGGTGCTAGTACTAAGAGGAATGAGAATCAATCTTCTTCTAATTCGGGAAGGAAGCGGAAGACTTCTATTCCACTGGGATTTCAAGACGAGGTGAGACAGGATTTGAGTCTACCTCGAGTGGTTTGAAAGTATGAGAATGTCTTTCCGGATGAGCTACCGGGATTACCTCCGCACAGGGATGTAGACTTTGTAATTGAGTTACACCCTAGTACGTAGCTGATGAGTAAAAAACTCATTCATTTTTAATCCATTTTTCTGATATGTTTCTTTTATATAATTGCTTGTTTTTATTCACCAAATTTGTATTTTGCAGACTTTTATAGAAGAAATGGAAATTCTAGCAAGTATACAGAAGCTATATCTGGTCAAGTAGCTAGGTCGCGACAGACTCTTGAGGTCACGACAAATGTTCGATAACACAGCGATTTTGCAGTCCGCGACCAGTGGTGTGACTAGAAGTGATAGTAAGCCCGACAAAGTTGTTGCGATAGGGAAAGGGGCTAACCGGACGAGAGACCGAAAGGAGGTTCAAGGAAAGATCATTTCGTGACAGTTTTGAGGTCGCGACACAAAGGGAAGACATTGTTGATACATGTGAGATAATTGATGTCGCGACTAGGAAGGACTGTTGAATGGACTTGCAAGCTCTATCGAGTTTTGATGTTGCGAAAAAAATGAAAGTTAAGGGGACACGGTGAAGTGACTAGGATTTCATGTCGTGACATAAAAATGAGTGAGCAGTTAAAACATGTTCTTATTTAAGTTTGAAGCGATTACAGCAGAGCAAGGTGATAAGGTGACCATTCGAATTCGCGACATACTTTTTAGGTCGTGACCATAAAGAGAAGCTGAAGTGAGAAGAAGCTGTTGTGACTAAGAAATAAAGGAACAACGGGATGGGAAGAAGATGATGTCGCGACAGCAGAGTGGGTTCATGACATGAATTCCGACAAGGAAAAGCGATTAAGGTCGCGACCTAAATCCATATACCGTAAGATAATGAGCAAACAAACAATTTAAGTGTGACATGAAAGGGGCTGTGACCAAGTCAGTGGCTAACAACATAAATGGTGTCACGACGTGCTTTTGAGTCATGATACAAAATTAGTAAGAAAGCGAAACGGCCCGGTCGCGACATGGGCGAGGTCACAACACATAATTTATTAAGTGGCCAGAAAAACGTAGTCGCAACAAAGATCAACATAGATAGTAACATAAATGATGTAGCGATATGAAATTGAGGTCGCGACAAATATTTCATGAAAGGGAAGAGCGGTCGGTCGCGACGTGAAGTGTGGTCGCGACATCATTGCTAGAAACAAGAGAAACCAATTGCAACAGAAAACATCAGGTCGCGACTCAACAATTGTAGGAACAAACTGAAAGAAGGCTGCGACCAGTTTCCTGAGGTCATGACAGACTTGATAGATCCAGAGCACAAATGATGTTACGACAAGCACGGTCGCTTTAAAAGCGATGAGATGGGTCGTTAATTTTAGGGAATAAAATCACTGGAACCTTGAATTAGGCTAATTTCAAAAGTTATAAATAGGCATACATGAGAAAAGCGACTTCCATTTTGAAAACCCAGCATGCGGGAGGACGAGGAAGACTCACTGCATATTTTAGAATAGACTTTTCTTTTTTTTTTTTCTTTTCTTTTTTTTGGATTTGAACCAGTAATTTGTTAAGAATATAGAAGCTGGATTTAATTTTTCATATTCTTTCCCAATTACGTCCTTGAATTAATGAAGTTTAGATAATTTATGGAATTCGTTTCTTCTAGTGAATTATAGTTACAGTGGATGTTCTTGATCAATAGTCCATTGTCAATTATGATTCACGTAATTGGCTCCTGACATCCATTGGAATGGA